>CAWUFW010003909.1:650000-1250000 GCA_963921515.1 Calotriton arnoldi
CCTTCTACACAACCCAAAATAGATAATTAGGCCATCTGAGACAGAAACAATCATCTGGCGCCAAGCATGCTTTACAACACTGTCAATGGCCAATAAAGATGTCACTGGTCGGCACGCTAGGTTGGGTCGGGTACTGGTGCTAGGTGTATTTGCTATCTATTTTGCTTTGCTTTTCCAAGGGGCTATTGGCATCTAAACGATCATGAGCATGTGATGCCGTTTACCACAATACAACAAACTGCTGATTAGTGTTTTTTCACATGAGCGTGGCATGCTATATACTACTTATGAGCATGTGTCAATGGGCAGTGTCTCAAGTTGAAAGTATGAGTATTATCTAAATTTTTCTAATTTACAGCATTTGATAGATTCAGCTCGTCGGACAAGGGGGGCATGAGAGGAGTAGAAGCGACAAGGGCAAGAGAAGATGAGAGGGGAAGAAGCAGCACAAACAAGAAGGGTTGGAGGGGCAGAAGCAACAAGACCTAAAAATCAGCATGAGAGAACGCTAAGAAAACAAGCATTGCAAATACAATAGGTCTTGCATTATAAATGCCAATGTTTTTTTACCTAGCCATGTTGCAGGGTGCTGTACCATATGTGGCCAAAAGAGATCCCATGGGACCTCTTTTGGCCACATATGGTACTGCATCATGGCTAGGTATAAATCATTGGCATTTATAATGCCAATAACTCCAACTCCAACAAATGCGAGACCTATTGCATAGATTTGGTGAGCTGCGCCGATGGAAAGAAAGGTGCGGTTCGCCAAAGTCTATTTTTTCAATATTGTAAACTTTCCGTAAGCAGCGCAGCATACCGCCTGTGCTAATAAAAGCATATAATATTGAAAAAAGAATTTGGCGCACCGCACCCAAGAAAAGAAAGGTCTGGTTGCCATTGTTAAAGATGAAGGTATGCCTTGCTGCCATGTGCAGGGTGTAAGCCAAAGCAGGAGAGCTAATCGTGCCTCCTGCAACAGCGCCTAGGAGGTCATGAATAAAATAGTGCTCAGAGACTGCAAATGAAACATAGTGGGTAACAACACATGAGGAGGATACAAATGGAGAAAAGGCGGTACTAAGGAGGGACTACTAAGCCTATTCATCAAATCAAAAGCCTCCATTTACAAAGGACAGTTAAAGGAGCCAGTTGAAAAGATGGGCAGAAAATGGGTGCAGCTTCAAGTCCATACCTGAATACAGCATGTCTCAAAGAGACAGGGCTAGCTCTGCTTAGGCAAGACCTAAAAAAGTAGGAATGAAAGACTAAAAATTGGAGTGGATAGAAACAGTAAATAAATAAAAGGAGGAGAAAAGAAGGGCGAAAGGGAGGAAAGAAATGTGAAATGACATAAGGGAGAAAAGGTGAAAGGGTGAAAGGAAGGGTAAATGAATGGATGGGCGCATTAAAGTATGGATAGATGGTAGGATGAAAGGATGGATGAAAAAGTGAAAGTACTGATGGGTGAAAGGGTGAATGTTGAAAGGATGAAGAATGTACACAAGGGAAAGAGTTAAAGAATGAATGGTTGAAAGTATGGATAGATAAATGCATGCAAATATTGATGGGTGACTTATTGAAAAGATGGATGGATGGATCGATTGATTGGTGGACAGAAATGAGAAGGGATGGACGTAGGAATTAATGGATAGAACAGTGAAAGGATGGATGGACAGAAGGATAGAAGGATGAAAAAAGAATTCTCCTAATGAGGGTTGGGTTTGCTCACTGCATGCTCCTTGTAATTAAAGGTATAGTTTTAATTTTCTGGCTACTCCCTTGGCAACAACGCATATCCTTAGACTAAAGCAAAGCAAGTTATATTCACCTTTAATTGAAGCACATTAGTTCCAACTAAAATCCACATTCATAAAATTTGTCAAATGTGTGGCACTCTTTTGGAAGATTTCTGCTTGTTTCATCTGCAGGATAGCCTCAAATCTGGTCAGAGTCTACTAGCCTCCTTCCATATTACTGGAAAACGGTATAGTGCCCACCCACTTGAAAAAAGCTCTATATCCTTCATGCATTTGTGTATTTTACTTAAAGTCTACAGAGAAATTCACAGAGCAGATGTTGTAAGTGTTTTGAGATGGCCCACACTCAAACAGCTGTCTGTCACTACACAAAGATTAAAAAACGTGTGCTTGCCCACACTCAAAAAGCTGACTGCCAATACAACACAATTAAACAAATAGGTGCTTAGAGACCAGTCCTAAATAACAAGAATGAGTATCTTTAAGCACCCTGGAAATCAAAGTTGGTTCTTCAAATAGTTAAACTTTAATGGTCTTCTTCATACAAAGTTTCGATCCAAAGGAAACTTACAAGGAAAAGGCATTTCGTCAAATGGCTCACTAAACCCACTACTTCATCAGGGCTAGATCACAGTGATAAGAAGGAACATATCTTGTCAATAGCACAGTAAATAAAATTGGATAAAGCTTGTGAGTCATCGCTAAGGTTGATACATCCAGCACTATGAAATTGGGCAATCATTCTATTTGTTTTTGCAGTGCTAATAAATAGCTGAAGTGTGGTATGAAGCAATTGATAAGAAACAGCTTCTATTCGTCCTAAAATTGAAAGTGTCCAGTTATATCCAACGTGGTTTACCCAAGGAAAAATTCACAGTGGACTCTTGTAGCCATTACATCCACAGAGTTGAAATTGAAAGAAATGTCATTGTTTGCTATTGTTTTTGTTTTTGTAATATAGACCTGCAGATCTTTTAATGTGCAGCTTCTTAGGGTTGCATATTTAAATAATCTATACATAAATTTAATCTGAAATATATATGGTATCCTAATTAAAAAATATGTATATATCAACACACTGCATGTAGATTTTCTATTATTTTAACATTCAAATGTTGGGAGCTCTATTGAAAACAGTGGAGTGCTCCAGGCTTCTAAGGGCCGGAAGAAGTCCAGAGCTCCAACATTCCAATGCTTAACAAAGGCCTCAAGGAGCCCGAGGGGATTTTACCCCCCTTGGGTTCCATAAGCCTTTGTTTTACAAATTAGAACATTCTGCTGTCCAGGGCCGGAATGTTCTAATAGCCTTAGAGCCCTCCGTTGCGGGCTCTACCAGTTATTAAAGGCCCACTGCCTTGTTAAATGACCCTCGCATTAGACTCTGGCCTTTAATGCAGGAGCGGGCCTTTAATGGCCGGGAGAGCCTGCTACGACGGGCTCTAAGGCTATATTAGATCCAAAGGGGTGATATTTTTAAATCGCATATTCAGTGCATGGTATATCTGTCATGTGATGTTTGAACACTATTCTTGTATCACACCTTTCTGGAATATTAGGGCATATCCTAAACTGTACTCACTATGCCCACCAGGTTTAAAGTAAGGTATAGTTCAGGACATGGCTCCAGACACTATTTAGAAATGCTTAGACAATGGGAAGCTGCTTCAAGTTTTCTTTTTTCTCCGATTTAAAAATGTGATTACAATTCTTTACTTCATTGGTTCTCAATAAAAAGATCAATAGAATAAACCAACTATAATGATTCATAATTTGGTAATAACTTATACATGCAATGTACCAGTTTAGCTGTAACTTTTGCGAAAACAATACAAATAGATTCAGCACGACACTCATTAGATCTTGGCTTAATTAAGTCCCCTTGCTGACTAAACCCTATCTGACCTCATTATAGTTGTACACAACTGGCCGATTTCCCAGAACGGCCGGATCGAGCAGGGCATTAATGCAAAAACAAACGCATAGACATTTGCATTTTCAAAATGTCTCTTGATACTTGATAATGACAGCCAGAGAACATTGATTAGCAGGAAACCTAAACTGTGAAGGTTTGCAGTAAATGACAGTGCCTGTTAACACTTAGAGAGAGGTATTTAGTGTCAGCCAGCAGCTATTCTTAGTTCATGTGATCAGAGCACTCTTCCTAGAGACC
Source organism: Calotriton arnoldi (assembly GCA_963921515.1). Taxonomy (NCBI): domain Eukaryota; kingdom Metazoa; phylum Chordata; class Amphibia; order Caudata; family Salamandridae; genus Calotriton; species Calotriton arnoldi. The sequence continues at coordinate 653,931 of CAWUFW010003909.1, forward strand.
ATACAAGGTGTAAAAGAATGAATACCAGTGCCCCCTGGAATGAGATATGTGCAGTAACTCCTGCTACTGCACATATCTTAATTCCAAGTTGTAGGGTTTTTCTTGCATTTGGAATGTACTTATCGCATTAAAAATTTCACCCCTGCATTATACCGCAGGTCAATTTCACCAGGTCAAACCAAAACCAATGGGGCAGGGGGAGAAGTGATTGCATTAACTTGGTGACCACGCATGCCTCTGCCTCCAAAGCGCTAATGTGAATATTGCAAACATGACGGATACGCCTTCTGATAATATCACCTGGAAGCCTTATATCCATTCTTAATGGCAATAGTGACAGCATGAACCCGAGTGAATGGAAAAAAATGTTGGCTCCAAAAGACGACGCACTTGGTTCCATGGTCGTCTAATATGTAATCCATTGCTGATATGAAGAGAGCCATTGAACTGCCACACCATGGACATCTGCAAGGCCCCTCCAGGACTGTAGCCGCACCCTGCAGTCAATCGTGTTGAAGGTCAGGAAATGTTCCAGAATGGCATGGGCTCATCAGTAACTTCAGCCCATGGATTAAAGGAGGGCATCAGCCATTGGCACCTCACACACAATCTCCCGACACATCGTTTACCCTGTGCGAGCAGGTACGGAAGACGACAGATTCTTCTGAACCGATCCCAATGGGGTGATCATACTGCTTCTGGTTATTACGGGCAGTGTCTCCAGTTCTGAACTTTCAGTTACCAATGACTGATTTGAGGTGTGCTAGCCTAATTAATTCAATGGAAGTAAAACAAGACTACAACACCCAGATCCCATTAGGCTATTACACAACAGTGCCAGACTGGAAAGCGTGTCTGTAATGACCAGGAGATAGGTGGGCACCCTAGCTCCAGTGGTGGGTGTAGACAACCTTCTCCATAACCTTACCCAGGAAAGACAGATTAGAGAGTTGATGACACTGAGTAACCTTGATTGCTGATATTATAAGTAAGCACAGACAGACCATGGTTGATACACCGGACACCAAACCTTCAGTCACCCATTATAAACACTCACAACTATTATCAACACTTTCTCCCAAAGGAGTTAAGGTACAGGCGAATCACTTCACCCCAATAGTGAATTACACTAAGGTCTTGTGAAACACTGGTGCAGTGCTGCCAAGCAAAAGATCATCTTCCAGGTCAAGGCATGTTGCAAATAAACCTCTGTTGAGTGACAATGACACGGACGTGACGTATCTTCTCAGGAAATAGCCACACACCACCTACATAATTCCTCTGCAATGTGGATGTTTCTGACGGCTGTAACAGCATGAAATTCTGTGTCAGCCTGCAGTCACTGGTGGTTGCATCCCAAGTGATTGCTGTTTGCTTAGTAGGTGATTGATGCTTGTGTTATATCCTTTTTTGGATTTCCAGAAGGTTTTCTTTTAGCAAGAGGCATCTATGGTGTGGCTTTTTGATTGTTCGAGCTCACAGCTGTGGCCTGATTCGGAAACCATGTGTGCTGTAGAACTACAGACATTAATGTAATTCTATCCTGTTTTACTGCAGGCTCAACCTTTTATTTCTTCCTTTAGGATGTTAATGTGTGTTTACTCAACGAAGAATGATGTTAAATGTCGCCATTTATGTGTTATTCGCATGCCCTAGGTGCCAGAAAAATATCAACAGAGTTAGCGACAAACATTTTTCCACACATTTAATGCTGTTTCCACACATAATCATCAGCCTCACGCAAAAAACAAGCATTTCAAGCAAAGCTGAAACTGTAAATAGGTTCCTCTTGTGAAATTAGGGACATTACTCGGGGAGTGATGAAAGAATTCTAGTTCATCAAGTCAAACTTTTAATAACGCCGTAATTATCACGACTAATTTCATAGCATGAGCTATGGTGATTAAAATTATGAAAGTAAAAATAATTGGTACAACTATAACGTTTCATCATTTTTAAAGACTCTGGTGTTGAACTAAGTACACAAAGTCAGAAGGGATACAAGTACAACGTCCCTGTGTTATGCCATTGCAAACCAAGCTCTAGCTGCCTTATATTTGTATATATATATATTTAAAAATATAGCTTTCTCTCTAAAATAACTGCATTTTCATAGAAAAATATTTTCTCTTTGGAATTGGTCATCTGACAGACGTTGTAGTCAAAGGAGATGTTTTCACTCCTGCCAGAGATCAGGGCTGTCTTGTTATTCTGAACCTGCAGGCTCTTATCTCTTGCAGCCGAGCTCTTTCTTGTTACTTTAATATTGCAGTTTTACTACCCAACAGCAGGCTTCATGTCCTTTGTAATGTATTTTATTTGTTCTAAGAAGTGTATATCAACAAAGTTTGTCATACAAAGGAAACTTTAATTACACGCTGCATATTACATTGTTGTAAACAGCGACAATCAGTAGGTAACTAACTGCATAAAAGACAGTCCGAACAAAAACGTAACCATCAAACTTCTGGATGGGTGGATGCGCATTTTTTTTAAGATAACACATATTTGTCCATCTGAAGACATTGTTAACCAGCTGATCCAGGTGTTGAATAGGGCCTCAGTGCTTTGGGAGATACATGTATTAACATGCAATTTCTTCTAAACCAATATATGGGAAATAACGACGACCTTGTAAGGGGTTTCATCAGACTTCGGGGCTAGCTTCAGTAGTACAGAGTCCCAGTCAGGCAAATCTACAGCTCTCTCAGCTTTGTCAATGAGGTGTCTTAGGGTAGCGTCCTCCGCCTGGGCCCACTCATGTAACTCCAAGCCCCATGTGAATCCGAGGAGGCGTGGGACGATTTCCAATGGATATTGGTGAGTCTTCTGCTATTGCAAATATATAATCAATATTATAGAACAGGACCCCCTGCTTCACATATAAGGTTCCCAGGGCAGGGCAGAGCTATCATTAGAATCAAAAATCCCCCGGCAACCTTATCCTTCCATCATAACTCATATGTCTCACATCCACACATAAATGTATGGCCCAAAAGATAGTTTACTTCTTATTTCATTTTATTTATATATTCAATCAATTTTTTAGTATTTCAACAAATGTTGTCCAATATGCAAAATCTATTTATATAGACATGGACATTTGTCCTCAGTATTCTTGAGACATGTCAACATTAGAAGTATAACTACTCAATGTAAAACACTTCCTTCCATATATATTCATTCCACATAGTTAACATTTATACCACATGCTTACTACATCCAAAACACTTTTCATAAAACTCTACACACACTAAAACATTATCTAAGAGCAATAACAATATAGGTCTTGAACATAAACACCAGTTCATTCAATTTTTATACATTTCACAGTTTGTCGTCATCCAACATTTTCTCTATATAAATTCAAATTTGATGTCAAGAGCTCAATTCTTCCCCCTCTGTTGTGGCTCAGAGTCAATCTCTTCAACAAGCGTTTTGTCGGGAAATGCCTTCTTCAGGATTGCCACAATTCAAGACCACATTCCACTCCTCGTGACCTGGAAGACAACACAACAATCCCTACTGAGCTCACATATGTAATTATATACATATTTACTATCAATTGTGCATTGAGCCTAAGAGCCACCACCTAACGTTCTTTCTTCCCCCAATTGTGAACCTTCACCAGCAGTCAGAATGAAGCAATCCACATTATAACCTCATCATCAACATCAAACTTTATTCGGTCGTTACGACCATTAAAGTTCATTGGCGTACAATACAGTATGTTCAGTAATACAAAATTATCATGTTACGTATTTTAAGCCAAAATGGATGACAATAAATAGCAACAGCTTACTTTATAAAACCAGAGTAAAAAACTGAAAACGGGTTGGTAAAAGTATTCTCACAAGGTAAAATCGAAAAGGCAATACATACAAACGTCCATGCCTGTAGTTTAAAAATCTAAAAATACATGTAAAAATTTTTAAAAGTGTAAAGGTACAAAACTCCTTTATCTTTGAGATGAATTTATCAAGTAAAATCTCGGATCTAGAGCAACAATTCATATTAAGTACTACTTTACTGGAGCCATGAGACATAAAGGAATGGGACCTTAGTGAAAAAATAGCATCAAAGGGGACTCAGTTTTAGTGCAAAGAAGAGAAATAGAGCCATAAAAATGTACATAAAGTGCTAATGCATAACGTACAAAAATACAATATTGCACAAGTTCTCAGTAATTTAGGCATAAGTCCTATATTTATTTATACCGAAGATGTCAAATTTAGACTATTGGTTATTGGAGTTTAGATTAGAATTTAATCTGAGGGTGTACTTAAATCGGTTTTTTGCACCTGCCTCCTAATAAACCACATTCTCCCCAGAAATTTGGCCACTGCACAAACTACTAATGGCCTTGTGTCTGTTCTGGACTGCGCAATGCTTCTAAATGACATCGGGTTCCCAGTTGTCTACAGGCTGGGGCTAGCCATTTAGATCTTGGGTTTTTGTATAATGGACATGCAAAGAGAATATGCTTGGTCGTCTCCTCAGTCTCAGAGCAGCATGGACAGTGACGTAGTGTGGCTGAAGAGCCCCTGTTCCATGACGCTGTGAACGTTTTCAGGGGGAGGCATCCAAACCTGAATTGGATATATAACTTTCTCTCTTGAGGGATAGTGATGAACTACATGTAAGATTCATACACACCATGCAGCTTGAACTCCATAAATGTTATCGTGAGGAGGCCTCCTATTGCGTGTGTGACGGCTCTCTCTGCCACCCAATTCCAGTAATAAGACTTAACCCACTCTCTACTAGGCAGTAACCCAAAAAAAACCAATAGTCACCATTAGTGCACTCATCCTTTCTAGTGACTGCACAAAACCTTTCCCTTATTTCTCCATATATATCCACTACTAGCTGGCCTACCATAAACCTGGTCAGGTTGTTAATATCAATCTGGTCGATGCAAAGATCCAACAAATTTCAGATAAGGCCTCCAATACGGGGCAGGAAATGTGGACCAGCAAGAGTTCGAGCTGTAAAATATTATGAATCAATTGAGCACCGGCAGGGACTAAATGTTTATTCCCTAAGACTACCAAATTAGGGCATTGAAAATGGTTATGATGTGTGGCAGAGGGTGAATGAGGCCCCAGAAGCTTATATTTCTATGCTTTTGCATTATTTCCCAGTAATCTGGGTGAGTGCATATAACACCTCTACGAAGTCACTGGAGGTGTTTGACTCCCAAAGACAGAGACCTTGGCTAGTAAATTCTTCTGCTCCTAGAACTTTTTACAGGTAGAGTGGCACCTCTGTCATAAGACTGTTCTGACCTAATGAGCACAATAGGCATGTGGCTCATTTGATTCATATCATTTTACAGCTCAAACTCTTGCTGGGCCAGTTCAGTAGCCCCCGTTACCAGCTTTTCGCTATACCTACTGATTTAACAGGGATTACGCTGATTACTCCAGTTTTCCAATCTGTCAGGGTGAAAGACCACAAATGTAAGAGGTAACAGATCGGAAATCTGCTGGCAGGACAACACTCCACTCAAATGTCTCTGGTTTCCATTATTCTGTTGGCGATAGGATCTGGTCTCAGCTCAAGGGCTGCTGCTTTTACCACGTTTCTCCAGGCATCCCCTTGTCTCAAGGCCCCCTGAGGGACTATATTTTCCAGAGCCACCACTCGCTTCGGGACTATCAGTAACTTTTTATGCCCCCACTCCAATGGAGAACAGAGCTACACAGCAGAGGGCTTAGTGGTTGCCTTCAATGCAACCATTAGGCCCTGGTGAATGAGTGCTGATGCCCAAATCTCTGCTCAGAAGCCCCTGGCCGGTGCAATTTAATGTCGGTGTACTGAATACCAAATCTGCATAGTCTTAAATCCACCTTATACCGCCTTAATCCACTAATAGACACTCCCTGCTCTTTAATCTTACTTTGCAGGTTCCTGCTTTCGATCTTTATGTTGTTTTTTTCCGCCTTTCTCTTTCTCTTCCTCTGTCTTTCTGCTTTGTGTGTTTTTCCCTCTTGGTAAATGACTGATGAGGAAAAATAAGTGCCCTGAGTCTGTCTTTTTTCAGGACAGGTGCAAATCACTCATGTTCCCTCCCTTAGGTCAGGAACTGTTATTGGCACCAGAGGATGTCAATATCCACCAGTAACTGCATGTCTGGGTACGCCGCGTCCCTTCAACTATGTACCGCACCAGACCTCTCCACGGCCGCCTTTCCTCATTGTGACAAGCGTAGCAAGAAATTATTTTTGAAAACTCTCCCCCACATGGGGCAGCAATCCGTTGTCACCCAACTGTTTGGACTGCAGATAGTACATTTCAGCCAGGATACATGGTGGGTTCTGGGGCCTTGGGCCGGAACTGTTCTATCGGCCTTCTTCAGGCGAGCATACCACGCCTTCTTGTTCTCCTTTTAAAAACAGACTTTAAGGATGCTGTACTTTGGGGCTCAAACCCGGGGTAGCAGAGCTATCTCTTGTAACGTTGAACTTATTCCTGTGAGAACACATACCTTTTGTTTGTCTGACCTTGCTAGCTCCTTCTTTTTACAGCAACGCTGTCTCCCATTCCAGTGATATTTCAGACACAGATCTGTGACAGCAGAGGTTTCTCTCATTAAGCCTATGTTATAGGTTCACACCTGTGACAGCACAGCAATTTTTGGTTCCTCTCTGATGTTGCAGTCTAACCCTTACGGCAACAGAGCTACCTCTCGAGCTGATGTGCAGGCTCACAGTGGAGCCAATTAATATGGTTTTCATGGAGTAAGCCATGCCTTAGACAGCAGACCTTTCTCATTCTGCCTGCGTGTCATGCTGATACTGGTGACAGAAGAGCTGCTTTTCTGTTATGATAAGTTTTCAGCTTTAAAGTTTAACAGCACATATTTTTCTTTTCTAACTCTTACCATGCCGGTTCAGACTTATAACAGTGGATCAGTTTCTTGCTCCACCTATCTTCAATTTTCATACTGCATGTGACAACTGGAGCTATTTCTCAGTATTCAGGCTTGCATCGTACAGTAGATGACTACAGAATTACCCCGCCCTCTATACTGCCTTTGCAGTATTTCAACAATACCAGCAGGGCTACAGTGAGAATGAGGGAAAAAAGCTCTTTCATCATATAAACAAATGTATATATATATATATATATCCAAACACACGTTGTCTCTAACATCAAACAGACAGCATGCCGCAGACTCTTAATTTTTGCAAAGCGGTGATTTTAATGGTGTGGCAACAACTCAATGCGTTTCGGAGCCAATGCTCCTTGTTCACGAGAACTCGTGAACAAGGAGCGTCGGCTCCGAAACGCTTTGAGTTGTTGCCACACAATTAAAATCACTGCTTTGAAAAATTAAGAGTCTGCGGCATGCTGTCTGTTTGATGTTAGAGACAACGTGTGTTTGGATATAATGGGCTTCGCTTTGCCACCCTGCCGTGTGAACACCGTCGCTGGAGGCTTGGGTAAGAGCGAACTTTGTTGTGGGATATATATATATATATATATATATATATATATATATGAGAGCGAGAGAGAGAGAGAGAGAGAGAGATAATATAAATATAGGGAGGGATTATATCTATATATATATATATGCATATATATATATATATAGAGCGAGAGAAAATATATAAATAATCACACCAAGTTGTCCCAAAACGAAGACGCACTCGATCAGCAGGAATTACCTCGCTCAGAGCTGAAACAATTGCAGTGATGCCTAACGCGTTTCGGACTCCTTAGATCGAGTGCGTCTTCGTTTCGGGACAACTTGGTGTGAATATATATATATATATATATATATATATATATATATATATATATATATATTCAAACTCACAAAGACCCCAAAGCGAGGCACACTCCCAGTGCGGCGTTGTCGGGTCAGGGAAGGTTCCTGGCTGCCCGCGTCAGCAGTTCCCTGACGCGTTTCGGGCTACCGCCCTTCTCTATAGGTGTACTGCTTCAGAAAGAAAACCAACAAAGGACTATCCAGCATTTTCCCCTTTTATTAAGCTGGTAACATTTAGGTGAGTAATGTCTCAATACATCCTGGGGCTAGAAGTCCATCAATAAAACCTCCGTGGGCTGTTGGCCTCATGCTGATAAAATGTCAATATTAAATATCCGGGCATGGCAAGACACACTTCCCCCTTTCTGCCACTCGCCACTGTTGATCCGCACCTGCTATCTCTCTGGGGACAGCAGCGGAACCGCTGTATATGCGGCGGTGCGCCTCCCGGCCGAGACAACCAGATATATTCAAACTCACAAAGACCCCAAAGCGAGGCACACTCCCAGTGCGGCGTTGTCGGGTCAGGGAAGGTACCTGGCTGCCCGCGTCAGCAGTTCCCTGACACGTTTCGGGCTACCGCCCTTCTTCATAGGTGTACTGCTTCAGAAAGAAAACCAACAAAGGACTATCCAGCATTTTCCCCTTTTATTAAGCTGATAACATTCAGGTGAGTAATGTCTCAATGCATCCTGGGGCTAGAAGTCCATCAATAAAACCTCCGTTGGCTGTTGGCCTCATGCTGATAAAATGTCAATATTAAATATCTGCAAAAGACACACAATTGATGGACGGAATGCAGAACAAATCAAAACATTCACCCCCAGTCAAGAGATCTGGGTTAAATCCATCATTCTTTTGCTCACCATACCACCCCAGTTTAGACCTGGCCATATGCAAATCAGTCTTGACCCTGTGCCTCATGGGAACAGTCCAGCCCGAAAACATGGATTTAGGCCCAGATCCCTGTACTGGGGTGAATGTATGACATTGTTCTGCATTCTGTCCATCAATTGTTGTTTTTGCAATATTAAATTTCTGGGCATGGCAAGACACACTTCCGCTGCTGCCCCCAGAGAGATAGCGGGTGCGGATCAGCAGTACACCTATGAAGAAGGGCGGAAGCCCGAAACGCGTCAGGGAACTGCTGACGCGGGCAGCCAGGAACCTTCCCTGACCCGACAACGCCGCACTGGGAGTGTGCCTCGCTTTGGGGTCTTTGTGAGTTTGAATATATATATATATATATACATATATATATTTATATATATGATACTCGTATCCCGCGCTTTCCCTTCACAATCACCACCTCCGTATAGAAGGGCACAGGAAGACAGCACCAAACAGTCAGAGAGCACTCCAGGGTTCGCAGCTTCTTTTCAAATTTTTTTTCCCATCATATTTTATGATTTAGCAAAATGCACGTGCATCTGGGAAAACATATATATATATATATATATATATATATATATAAATATATATATATATATGAGAGAAAGAGAGAGAATATATCTATCTATATCTATCTATATAGATAGATGGATGGATAGATAGATAGATAGATAGATAGATAGATAGATAGATAGATAGATAGATAGATAGATAGATAGATAGATAGATAGATAGATAGATAGATAGATACACTAACCTGGAGATTTTCCAGGTGGAAGCTGTGACAGAACCACCCCTGTTGTACCATTGTACCATACTTGTAGCTGTGTGTCTGTGGCAAAGGCAATCACCTTCTACTCCGAGGCTTATGTCAACCAGCCAATCATTTCTTTACTCATTGCCAGTGCTCTTCCTCCAAGTAGTTAAAGTGTCCAGTTTCTTTCTGTTGTAGTTCAGATGGTCTTTAAATGAACCCATGGATCCATACACAGAACCTTGCCTGTCTGGAACACTTACACAAATTTATAGGGCTGAACATGTTCCTCGAGAAGGAACGGACAAAGTTCATGCAAGAATAGCAGTATTGTGTGGGGTACGTATGGTAAACAGAATGTACTGGAGGAAGAGCTTTTCTTTTTGTGTGTGTGGGAGCTGATGTAGCGGGGAAAGAGAGAAGCTGTGTTTGAAACATGGAAACCTTGGAGTGAAAGAGACCTGGCAGAAGAGAAATCTTCTTTGGAGTGTGCAATAAGTGGCTAATTTAATAGAAGTTGTTTGTGTTGAAAGTTGTTAGTTCTTGTCCAAACAGCCAAAAAAGGGGATTTTGCAAAAGAACCAGCTGCAATAGAACAAGGACAGCTTGTTTTGCAAAGTAACCCAATTTGTATTTACCAATAAGCAGGAAAATACAAATTTAATTAATATAGAAAGTTGCCTATGACAATCTGCAAGAAGAATATTTTTATTGCCTAAACTGTGAACACACATATTCAAAAATCCAATGGCAGACTGCTCTGGTCTCAACTCACTTGTGATGTTCGCCATATTTCCTGTGTGAAATGTTTTCAAGCTATGTTATTTGCAGCCTCATATTTATATTATTTATAAAATTTAAACTTACAGCAGTTTAGAATAGCATACATAAGTAAGCAATTGCCCCACAAATGTGTAAAATGTTAAGCAATATTTGCAACAGATACAGTGTTTCTTCTTGCCGCTGATTATCGTATTGGCAATACATTAAGGACGATGTACATATAATTAATCCTTTATATGGATTCCAAGTCACCTGTTGACAAATAAATGTATCTTTCTGGAAAGAATAGCTGTGGGCCACAAAGTGCTTTTGAAGTTCCATTATCATCTATACTTGACAGAATTTAACACATCTGTTTGGGTCAACCCATTTCTCTAACATATGCAACCACCTGAAAGATCATTTAAAATCAAAGAAGTTAGTAACTCTGCAACATATTAATGGCTATAATGAGTCACACATTAAGGGGCTCATTATGATGGCGGAAGGACTGCCACCGCCGGGCTGGCGGTGGCGGTCCTTCCGCCATCACCAAGCGTAGTACCCACCGCCAAATTAGGATGGTGGTGGGTATCGCAGCGGACGCAAAGTCCGTCCGCCGCTTCACCGCCAAAGGCTATCGCACCGATTGCCTGGCGGACGGTGCAGGACCCCTAAAATGGTGGCGGTGCCTAGCAGGCACCGTCCATCAAATTAGGATGTGGGTATAGGAAAGGCCTTTCTGGCTGGCGGAGATTGGGTTTGGGGGCCCGTTGCGGGCCCCCCTTGTTTGGGGGGGTGCCACTGCACTGGGGGGTACCCATGGTACCCCCCTGCATTTCCATGCACCAAGTGGCAGGCACCGCGTGGTGCCTGCCACGTAGTGCAGGGAAATGCAGTGCAGGCACTTTTAACATTGCGTACGGTGCTGCAGCCAGCAGCACCCCCCGCAATGTTAAAAACCCTGGATGTGGCATCCTAATCGCAGTGGCGGGACCGCCACATGTCTGGCTGCCGGTCCCAAACACCGCTACGATGGCGGGCGGACCTAGTCCGCCCGCCATCGTAATTAGCCCCTAAGTATTTCATGGGCCAATCCAAGCTATTGCCAAAATATACTATGCAGAATTGATCTAGTTGTAATAATATAGGATGGGGGATTTATATCAAATTGAATAGTTCCACTGAAACCAAAACTGCAGAGGAGGTGCTGGGTGTAAGACCTAACCGGAATGACTTGATCCAAAAAGATCAAACAAGCCACACTTTGAAACTCTTAAAATATCCTAATTTTTCAGTGCTTCATCTCTCTTAAGGGATTTGTATCCAGATCAAGGGAGTTTTAATTGAATTAGTGGGCATCAATTATTTCCTAAAGGTCTGCAATGACTAGGAAATAGTCATTCATATCATTACTCCTTGATGAGTTACTTTGCGATCTAAAGGAGAGTAGACAGCCAGTAAACAAGGGGCCACCTCTATTCATTACATGCGATTCCAAAAGTTGAAATTACTTTACTTAAACATATATGATGTGCTGGAAATTGCGATATTAGGCCCTGTAAAATAATGCATTCACAATCTGAAGCATCGTGTGACTTTCTAGTCTATTATTTAAACATTCTTTTGTGAGCAATTGTATTGGTTTGTTCTTTGTTCCAAGAGCAAACATGATTTATTTCATGTTTTAACTCGGTTAAAAAGAAATTGGCATTCCGAACAATCAAATAATGGAATTTCTAAAATAGTCCTATTCAAAAGGATTGTTTGGTGAGGTGTCACATTTTCCTGAATGTTTTGGTGTGTGCTTATCGAAGCAAGAATGTATGGTTTGGGACAAATGTTTTAAGCATTCCGTTGACCAGGTTACAAATGTTAATATTCTGTATGTAAACATTGAGGTAGCTGATGTATGCTGTGATCACGCACACAGTTTACAAATGATTCTTTGATCACTAATATAAAGGTAATTTGTTTCTCCATTTGTTGTGGATATCATTTTTTCTTACCAATGCTACATAAGGCAGGATGTTTTCTCTGTTCTAGTCAAAATGCACATTAAATTCATAATATAGAAATATATATTTTAAAAATAGATATAAGTATTTACAGGTAAAGAGAAATGGACAATTTTGGAATAAGAATCTCTTACAGGTCAATCAGGCCTCATTACAGAAAACAATGCAGTGTTTTCTTCAACATAATGGTATATATCCCAAGCAGTGATACGTATGTAAATACAGCTCCACCAGGCAGGAACCGTGTCCTGTACTCATCCTGTCTAATGGGTGAAATCTTTCCCGATCTCCATCCCAAGGTTTTAAGTGCTAAGAACTTTTACACCATGATATTGAAACCATAGGATTATTAGCCCCCAAGTGAACAGACATCAAGAAACCAAACATTGCCACTCCAACAATAACATGCAGAATAGAACTGTCCAGCCCTTGAGTATGCCAGATATGTAATACAGTGGGAGATTATACCATCAGCAAAAACAGAGGGTGAACACCATTTGCATGAGGCTCACCACATGCAACTTGCCACAACCGACCAACAGCTTACTGAAGTAGTGTGAACCACTAGCAGTAAAACAGCCCAAAAGCACAACAGTCCTCCAACCATTGCCTATGTGGTCTTCTGAGCTTTAAAACATCTCAACGTGGATAAATCCAGAGCATGTGATCTTGGCATCTGTTCTCTGCACGAACCAAACAGAAGACTGTGGCTAGCATCACAGATCAATCTGATCCTGTACAGAGAACCTTTAGAGTATTAGATGTTCCTTCTATTTTATCCATATGATAAATTGTGTTTATCTGCTTCAATAAATGGAGCGATTTATCTCCTGTCACTTGAATTGTATATTCTATGTTGATGGGTGGATTTAGCACTGGTCATGAACAGAAGACCTTTGTAGGTGCTCCCAATTTACAAAGTAGCTGAGAGTGAAGCAAAGACAGAAAAACCTGATTGCCAATTTTACACAATCCATCCAAGAAGTGAAGCCAGAAATAGAAATCAGGTCTTTGTGCTCTGTGTTCCACTGTATGGCCACTAGTTTGCATACCGTTACAAGGCAAGCACACATAAAACAAATCCCAGACTTTCTTTCCACAGCCAATCAATGCACAGTGAACAGTTAGCATGAAGAATCTCTAACTCATACTGAATTACACAGTCCGAAATAAGGAGCACTTCTGAAGGTGGTTTTGCTCATTAACCGTGGCTAAAGTTGCAATAAGTATGTTATGTCGTAGCAGGCGATATTTATAATGGGAAACATCAAATAGTACCTTGGCCTCCTGGAACAATGCCACACAGATTGCCATGTTCCTAAACATATAGAAAATCAGAATCGAGGCACAATGCTTTCCTTTTTAGGTCGAGCCTAGTGCAGCGCACATGCGCTGCTCTAGGAAAACGACCTCTTGGAATCACTCTGGACATTTCACACGCTCGTGCGTGTGGTTTTTTTTCCGGCATTATTTCTATTGGGCTTTGCGTGCGTCTTCCCAAAAAGACAGCACGCAATTGAGCAAAGGCGGGTGCATGTCCCACCTTTCCCAGTAAATGTATCCGCCTACGGCCTACGGCTTGCGGTTACGAGCAGGGGCACCATCTGTTCGGGATCATGTTTCTAATTAGCGCGGTCGCCGCGCGGCCGCGCTGGTTTGTTTTTCTCTTGGCGTGAGCTGTTGTATGTTTGTTTATATCTGCTCACATCCTCTCTCTTTGGTCTTAAAACCGTGAACGCGATTTTGCTAAAAACATGTGTGCTTTGTTTCAGCCCAGCAGACATTATGCGTTCTCTTAGCTGCGTCTTGCTCTTGCCTCCGTTTATTTAACTAACGGCGGACCGGCGTAATGGTTTCAAAGTGCGTGGCTCGTGTATGTGACACTGATAGTCTGTGCTGCCTGCTGCCATGGGTTTATCGCTGCATTGCCACTAACGCCAGGCCTACTTGGCTCCAGACATTCCTTCTCCTTCCTGTCTGCTGAGTTAGAATTTTTCTTACTCTCAGGGGATGGGTGCCAACATGAATGTGGGGCAGGCGCAGAGAGGAGTCAAGTTGCCCACTCATTGGCAATGTGTGGCTTAACGGCTAGAGCGGCCAACTTTTAAGCTGGGGGACCAGGTTCGAGTCTGGCTGGAGACTCAAAACATCCCATGATTCTGGACAAATAACTTAATCTCCCCGCGCCTAAAAATGAATGCGTCCGTCTGTAATGCAACTGGTGCTCATGTAAAGCGCTCTGATACCTTCGTGTCGAGTTCGCGCTTTATAAAACTGCTAAAAAAATGTCTGCAGTGCACTGCACAGTCATAGTTGGCGCTGCACAGCTGCTGGGTGGAATATATTAGTTTAGCGCATTATCTGTATTAATGTAGCGCAAAATCACTTGCTGTTTATTGCATTCTGCTCTGTTGCCTGGCCTAATAAGGCTGCCTCGTTGAGCCGCATTATTACCAATTATGCGGCTGCATGCGGTGTTGTGTGGGTGGCGACGTGGCATGTTTAATCGCCTTGCTCTAAATGGTTTGTGGGGGGCTGTGGATGTGCTGTTGAGGGTAAAAAGGCAAGGGGCAATTGGTGTTTAAAGGGGCAGTAGCTACGTCAGCCCATTACAGGGTTCGGGAACTTGGACTAAAAAAAACATTACTTACTTCATCGCCAGCACCTCACATGAATAAATCTTTGCCATGCCGCCTGCGAGGGGGCCATGAGAATTGAATTGTTTATTAAACTGCGGCCTTTTACTCCCAACACAGTGTGTATTGGTTTTGTTAAAGGTATGATCAGGGTCTGGGTGTTAAACTGGTACTAAGTAGGTGCAACCTATGTCCAGACAGCGTTAACAAGTGTAAAAAAAAGACAGAAAAGTGAACTAATCCTATCAGAAAATGTGCCGGATGATGGCACATAATTTGCCATTTCTTGCCACTTAATTTAGTCAACCCTGCCGCATAATTTTGCCGTACCCTGCCGCACAGTTCCAGGGGCCCTGAATATGATGGTTTGGCACACACCTAAATCAGGAGCTGAGCCGAGTGTGTTCTACTAGTGACTTGTCAGCTCATTAAGCAATGGGGGAAGCTCTTGACAGGAGCCTGGTGCGGGATTCTTCTAGAATACTTCACATGTTCCGGCTGGTGTACTTACAGTATGATGTGTTGCCACCATTTGCACACACCTGCATTTTACCACATGAGTGGAAGATATGTTTTTTTAACAGACATCTCCACTGGTCGAACTGCATAGACTGGTAGTCTGCACTGACTTCTGCAGCCCAGTGTTACCACGGTACATTACAAAGCATGTTTCTGTCCATAACACACAGGGATCGCGTCCTTAAACATCACAGGGCGTAAAATTGTGCGGCCGGATTATTAACAGGATAATATGCTGCATGGCTAAACACTTATAAGGTCCCGAAGGCGAGACCTATTGGCTATGCCAATGCTTGTTCTATATCTTCCCCTTTGCTACACTTGTAAATTTCCTACAGCAAAAAATAATTAAACCATACCATGATTGTGCGCTCAATTTGTTCTGAATTTAATATGAACAAATTAAACACAACTATTTGAAAGAAAAAGAAGATTCAAATGCAAACAATCAGCTGTGGTGAATATTGTCTCTTATGGGCCACTGTAACCTGCTGGAAATCTGAGCTCTGGAACAAACACTTGTATTGTGGGTCGCTGGTGGGACTCATAATAGCAACTGCTACCCCTGAGACACGGGGACTGTCGGGCGGCCTGGGCCAGATACAAAATCCCTCTCATGGGGAATAAATATTTCAGAACCCATTGAGAGCTGCATCAGGAAGGTCAGAGGGACATAAATTGGTGCAACTGGCACATATCAAAGCATACACTCCCGCCTCCATCTTTGTGATGAATCCAGAGTTGCCAGCCTTTTCAGAATTGGAGTCACCAGAGAGCTACATTTTTTTTTAAAAACTAGAAGGTTGATTATTATTCATGTCTTCTGTCGTTTGTTGCATGCTCATATTGGACTACTATTTCCAGGGGGAGCCCTTATGCACAGCAGAAGGTTAAAGCATTGGTCCCTTGTTCCAGGACCTCCCAGAAGCAGCACTGTTCTCCATCTATGTGCTCATGCACAAGGAAAATCATGATGTTCAGTGGAATAACCAGCATTTGGTATTTTAAACCTAGTGGAATATCACGAGGTGCAGAGCATCGCGAGAATATTTTGCTGCTACAGGAAGATAGTGATTGCAAATTTACCGGGGAAGCCTAAAAACTTATGTTTGGAGTTAATTGTATGAAGTAAACAGCCTTTTAAGCATCTCCTGGGACTGTGACGGATAGTCTGTGGGTGTTGCCGCAACATGGCACCAGTGATTGTTCGGGCTGTCCATAAGTAATCACCATCTGTGCTCATGAGCCTCCAGGGAGCTGCTGGTTGTTGGACAATCACGGCTGTTAGCATTTTTAATCAGTTCCTGCGCGCCACAGATAGCAACCGTATGCTCTGGTCTTTATTTCCTCTACTCCTCGTGAATGACTTATCATGAGACTGAAAAGGGTATGTGCGGGTTCCATGTTAATGTTAGTATGTCACATCTGTTTCATGGGAACATCAAGCCTGAGCCACGGGCCACTCTGTCCTCATTTCCCCTCACTTCGGGGCGTTTACTTTTCCCTCAGCTTTCAATTTCATACCCTAATGCCTGCATTTGCATCCTTATTTTTTTTCTTTATTAAAGAAAAATAAAGAATATTTTTCTCTCTCTCTCTGACTCACACACACAAAAAACATTTTATGGGAATAAACGTAAATCATTTCAAAAGCAATTTAATTCAGTTTTAGGCGATCCTGGGAACACATGTATGCAGATTGGTCATAGAGAGATGGCAAAGGGGAGGGAGGTCACAAAAAAATTATAAATATATATATATATATTTCATTTTTTCATTCAATAGGGAAATTTTAGCCAAGGCAACACAAATATACTGGATACATCAACACCAATCTTGTCTTGAGGGAAGACGGCTTCTGTTTGCCTAGTGTGATTTTGGTATAAAACCCTTCAACAATTTAAAATCTGAGATTAAAAAAGGTATAGTTATCTGACAGAAAAGTTTAAAGGACTTTGAAATTCAAATCAGATTTTTGGTTGGCTGTGAAGATCTGATCACTTCGCCCTGGTTGCCATTTTCTGAGGTTTGTGAACCACAGAAAAGGGGGAGGCCTGATTATGAGAAAGAAACAAAAATATATGGGGCCACAAGGGAGGCAAACCAAGTGCAAGAAAGGTGAACAAAGAGATAACGTTCTGATCTCTGCTGCCCCACCCTACTCATCACCCAGGGGCGTATCTGAGGCCCTCGCAGCCCCTACAATGTTGTGTTCAACCTTTCCTTGTTTTGGAGCAGGCCCCCACAGTTTTTAAGCCATGCCATGCATGCCTGGCATAATGCTTGCAGTGACATGGAATAGGAAATACTTAAACGCTCGGCAAAGAAGAAATTAACAGAAAAGCAACACTGCAGTTAATTTAATATTTCTAGCAAAAGGTACCCCATGTTGCGGTGGCAAGGGTGTAATACAGGCTTCTGCAGCGTAGGGGGCCTCACCTCATCAAATTCTGCAGGGGGCCCTATCTTTTTATGTTAGGCCACTCTCACCCCAATTCTTACCTTAACAATAACCTTTGTTCTGACACATATTCCACCTATGCCCTAAGCAGAAGACATTGCACTTGATCAGGCCGTAAACACACTACTTAGAGTGCACAGTTCTGAGTGTGAAATGTCTGCTCAGAGTAGGTGTGGGTGGAATTTTATTTCTGCGAGTGGAACTGGAGAATTTTGGTGATTTCGTGTTATTCTTGTAATGCAAAGTTCCTGCCAAATGCCACCAATTGCCGTATGGTGGATTTTTTTTCCCGTTTGAGTAACGCGCTGACAGGGGGAACAACGCAAGGCTTCAGATGCAAGCTGGCAAGCAAAATTTAGCATCCCGTATCGTGATTTCCAGTTGCCAGGCGGACTTCTGGTAAGATTTTCCGAACGCAGGCAGTTGTGGGCAGTTACGAGCGGTGACAGTCACAGGGATGGTTCCTGAATAGATATTCTACTTGAGCAGCAGAAAAAATCAACTCGAAAAATAGTTTTTCATGCAGGCAGGGGTAGGCTGGATAGAACAAAATGGCAGTGCACTTGCACACAGCATTAAAAAAAAAAAAATCCGTATTTGTAAAGCGCGAACTACTCACCCTTACGGGTCTCAAGGCGCTGGGGGCCGTAGTGGAA
This sequence comes from Calotriton arnoldi, assembly GCA_963921515.1. Lineage (NCBI taxonomy): Eukaryota > Metazoa > Chordata > Amphibia > Caudata > Salamandridae > Calotriton > Calotriton arnoldi. The sequence continues at coordinate 672,405 of CAWUFW010003909.1, forward strand.
ATTAAGTGAGCTATTGCCCAGAGTCACATGGTGCTGAGCTGAGCTGCCGCCGGAGCCGGGGATCGAACCGTGAACCCTGTTGCTCCGAAGTCAGCTGCCCTGGCCGCTGCACCACACCTCACGCATTGTGCCATTCATGCTGATTTTTCAGCACGGAACACAGCACCGTCGCTAAAATCGGAGAGGAAGCAGCGCAACGTGCATTTTCTGCACATTGACACAACTCCACAGAATCTTGGGGAGTTTTTATGGAACTTTGCTTGATTCCACAGAGTGAAATTCTGCAAGTTCCTCCCAGGCATAGTTCAGAGGCGCTAATTATTTCCTGAATAGTAGAATATAGATTTAAGTTAATTTACCGTACATCTGACAGAGACTTGGATGGTGAAAAGGGGATGGTTAAATATGTGGCATTGCATGCAAAAGTGATTTATAGATATTCGTCCACAACTAAATGAGTATTTCAGTTATGCATGCGTATGGAACTGCAGCCTTTGACACCACCTTCTTTATCTATCACATTTGAGCCACCCATTGGTTACCCTGTCTACTACAATCATCAATGAAAAATCAGCATACAAAAAAGCACTTCTTAATATATCACAATGACTGTCTATCTGCCCTAAGTTGCGACCAAGGCTTGTTTTGGGTGAAATATTTCTGCTAGATAGAGGCCAAGCAATATGTGCCCCATGTCTCTATGGTAGGGTCGTAAAGCAGGATTTCAAGGATGTAGGGGGCCCCAGCCCATCAGCGGTACCCCATTGAGCCCAAGACCAATGAACATCTGTGCAATATGGGAGATGCTGAGGCCCCTCATCATCTACTTCAGGGGTACCCCATAATCTTGTGCAAGTCCACTGTCATCACCCCAGTTCTTACCCTAACAATATCCTTTGTTCTGACACAAATTTCACCAATGCCTTATGGAAAAGTTGTTGCATTGTTGTGTGCCCAATTGGGATGTTGTGCCTTTTGGGCTCAGCCCCAAGGGTGGGTAGGCTCCACAGGGACAAGGACGGTTGCATAGCAAGACAATACTAGCCAGCTGTCTATGGCGATACTAAAAAGGAGCGTGCCAGATTGGCAATGGAGATAATAAATATGCACCCATAACAGGCTAGAAGGTGAGCAGAATATATCTTCATGAGGGTAGCAAAGTCCCTTGCTCCAGTCTTACCCTGGGATTCTCCACACTTTAGAGGAATCTTGTGATCACAGGCTGCTCTCCTCCTGCAAAACCATCAAGTACTAGACCAGCCAAAGGTGTGTCTAATTTCAACCATGTTTTCCACTCTCTGCACCCACCTCTGCAGATTGATGGATGATATTGGCAGAGAGTGGATTTCATGCTCTCTGAACATGCTACCAGCCACTATCCACCTTCTATAATAGATGGTAGTCTTGATCCTAGAAAGCATCTACCCTTGTTATTGACTCATAATCTGCAGAAAGAACCACAGTTCTTTTCTCAGTTAGATTTTATTCAATTTGAATGCATTGCTGGCGTTTTCGTAAGGTTTAAGTCTGTCTATTAGATTTGTAATTATAGCTTGTATTTCAGACTTACTGAACTCTTCCGTGCCTACTGGTTATGATTCATGCGTTCTCTTTTGTCAAGAAAGAGTAGTTTTGAGTGTATTTTGTCAACTTTCCAATAGATCCTTAGCTCTCCATCCATCACCTGGTAAAAACACAGGCTACTGAATCTATGCATACATAACAGCAATAAAAGTTGGCTCTCATTAAATTCACGAAATTTGCTAGATTATTTCTGGAAGGCAGTATTCTTATATGTCTATTGTCTTATGCTATTAACAGTTCTGCAAGCAGTGAGATGGTAATTGGGATATTTATTTAGTCAAGACGGCCCAATACACAACGGCGTTATTATGTAGGACATCAATTGATATGAATAAACAAATATTGATATCTGATCATTGTTGCCTGATCTTCCTGTACTCTTCATGATCCTTCCTTTTAAGTACAAGAGTTACTTCGTTTTCTCTAAATTATTCCTCACTTGTCCACCATTATGCATAATTTTAAAGTTAATTTCTTAGTTATACCTGCTAACCAAAGTGAACTTGCATTTCTCCTGAGCACACCCTTTCCCAGATTCACATCAGTAGCTCTTGAGATGCACCATATTTTTCTCCGAAAAATACCTTGCTTTTCTTCATAATGCAGCCCATACACTATTTAAATTACTTATTTTTAGCCGCTGTTGTTCTTTTACAACATTGTATTAATATTTCTACCCTCCTTTACTGTTTCCTACATATATCCTTCACACATTTGGTAACCCTCCTTAGATTTTTTATCCACACTTTTAACGTCCTTCTCAAGAAACATCAGCCAATACTTAAACAATACAACTATCGAGTGTCGATGATGGTTCTAGAATAAATTGATATTTGTGAATCATTCAGTAGTCAAGAAGTTGTATATTTGTAGCACGGACGTAGCCTCATGTTTACCACTTAAAGGACAAAACATAAGTACTATAATATCATAGTTTATTGGAAAGAGAACAGTAACAGTTTTATAATGCTACGAATAGTCTAATAAGAAACCTAGAGCCTGATTTAGAGACTCCACTGCAAACGTCATGGAGTAGGGGCCACAAGTGCAATAACATTAGACCAGCTGCTCTTTATAGAGAAGACCGTCTGATGTTCTGTAAACTCTGTTCAGGATTGCCAGGGAAAACATGGTGATCCCGAACAGAAAAAACTACAAATGACCCTGGCACCCTGGTCCAAGATTGTCTGCCTCATTAGTATTTTCTTTTTTGAAAGCAAAAATGTTTGATGAGCAGATGCATGAAGCATGGTAGCTGCTCACCAAACTTTCAGCATCTTCACAGGAGAGGCCTGGGTGGCGGCTCCTGTGCAGGGATGGAGATTACCAGAGACCATCCAGTGGTCTGTCATGGTGGTGAATGCAGACAGCAGGCTGGCTGCCATACTCTATATTAGGTCCTAGTGATTTGGCATGTGATGTAATCAATAGTCAGACTCTTTTAGCCAATATGGCAGTAAGCAGTTTTGACAGCTCTAGAGGGATGATTACCAGTGATAGGATTTCTGTTTTTTGAGGGTAAAGTTTAAGGGGGTGTTGGTACATCCAGTCTTTAATAGGAATCAGGCAGTGCCTATGGAGGATGATGACTGGCTCCTTCAGCACTTTAAGATACATTTCAGTGTCATCAACCCATTAGCAGTCAGTCATGGCTTGACTTTCATGCAAGATGCTCAGCAGCCCCAAGTTTATATTGAAAAACACAGATGTCTGTATCAGCCCAGAGGGACACCAAATGACGTTGGCACACTCAATGCTTTATAGCAGTGAGCTGGTATCATTGTTCCAGGAATAACAAATCAAGGACTTAACCACCAATACCCACTCAGCCTCTCTATTTAGACAAGCATGCCATCTAGTATGCATAGGAACACTTCTTTGAGATTCTCCACAGACCATTAATAGTGTCTTAGTGAACGCTATTTACACCCTTCTATGCATCCAGCTTTCAATCTTTTTATACAATCAAAGGATCATGTTACCCGGCATGTTTATTAATATTGCTGATATTATATTATGTGAAATATGTTTAAGAAAAGGGAATATTAGTCTCTCCATCTAGCAACATTAATTTCCAGGGTACCAGAGGACACCAGTGCAGGTAGATCAGTCCGAGATGCTAGTCAGACCTAAAGGGCCATACTTTGTTCCAGTGCAAGTCAGTTTCAGACTTAGGAAAGGAAATTGATTTGGTAGGACTTTGTCTATTCAACCACATGAATAATATCGATTCGACTCAATCAGTTTCTATAATGTCTGGTAGGGGACCCTTAACTAAGTTTGCAGAGAATAGAGTGATACATTTAGGTAAAATTAGTTATTTTGTGTTTAGCAACATGTCTGTCAAACTAACCAACACCAGCTCTTTATAAACCATAATCCAAGAAATATGAATAATGTTTGATAACTAGTATGGACAATAAGGTTGTTTAACACAGAGAACTATTCTTCAAATAGACTAATGCATATTTCTGAGCAATATTCTTATTAAAAGACATTTGACTGTTATATATGTATATTCTGGTTTAAATGATTTCATATAAGAATGCAAAATTAAAATAAAATCTTGAGGCTCAAATGAAAATATGATATCAGATTGATAACAATGCAAAATTCATTGCATCCAATTCCTTACTTGGATTGCATGTTCATCTTCTGAACCCAGCATTTCTGAACACTAGTGGACAGGCCAAGATTAGGAGCCTTGAGGCCCCTTTTGCACTCATTAGGAGAGATCCGATTAATTGCAATATATGCGGTAACTGCTGCTACTACACAAATTGCAATTGTAAGTTTTGGGATAAATATCAGTAAGTCAATCCTGCAAATACTTACCATGGGAAAAATATCTGGTATTTTCAAGAACATGCAAACTTTGGAGCAATTTGCACCAAAAGTAGAATGCTAGTCCCCAAAAACTCATGCAGGGGTGGTATTTATCACACCCGATATATTCTGACTCAACAGAGTCAGATTTTATCAAACATGATAAATATTTCACCTATTACTGGGTCACTCATAAAGAGGGCCTTTGTGCCAAAAAGTAAAATGGTCAAAACAACCCTAACTCAGGCAAACAAATCAACTTAATCAAACGAAATAGTGATTCCACCAAAATCAACTGGTCCAGCGTATTTTTTGTGCCTTTTGTACTTGTGCGTCATATACACTTATTATACAATAATCATATTAATCTATGTATATTGTATGAATTAATCAGTAGAAAGTGGTTACATTTATTTTTAGTAGAGGTTACACATACACTTGAAATGTAATCATTCTTTTTACTCATGCTAAATGTACTTGTTTGGAATCCATTTTGTTGCAAGTTAGTTTACAATGCAACAAGACCAGAGTAACATGAATTTCCTTTTATTTAAAGCCTGGCCAGTGTCTTGTTTTTTCTCCTTTGTACGTGTCTTATCATCACGTTCGTTAAGCTAGAATAGGCTCATTGTTTATCGTATTAGATTGCTAGGCAACTGAATCTTTATTAGAAGTTGGCCTCGAATATGCAGACTGACACTGTGAGGGAGATCCTCCTGTACTAGGCAGAACAGACCAATGTTACATCCAAGGTTGCCTAGATGACTGCTCCTTTGTTAAAAGCTGGTAAACTAGTTAGTTTCCTGGCTTCCAGAGAATACTGTCTTCAGATTGTTTTTTTGGTGGAAACTGATATGGAGAAGCCTTCTAAACTATTAGAGCAGACCCTGCCCTGAGTTTAGAGAGAGACTTCTCACAACTCTTCTGATTTCCCATGTCCAAGTTTCAGGCTTCATGCTTGAGTACTCATGCATTTCCTCTTGCCACTTTCAATGCTTTATTTAGAATAGGGAAATTGCTTTGTTGATATTTTGCTTGATGTATGTGGTTCTATGTTGCGTCTGTTTCCTTATGATGTATAAATTCAGATTGCATGATCATTTAAAGATGTATCCTCTTACAATATATTTTCTTCTGTTTTACTGATTGATTTAACCTGTAACTTGAACTAATTTGCTAATAAGCCCTCATGGTTTGGACACCATCATCTCTGTAGTTTCTGAGGAACCACTGTGGTTTCACTATACTTAAAATGTGTTGGTGGGGGGGGGTGGCCTGGCCAACAATGGCGTTGGATGCCTAGACCGGAGTTCCCGAGCCAGCCAGAGGCCCCTGAGCAACTTCTCCTGTCCTCGGGCGCCCAAGACCCCACCATCAGCTGTGCCCGACCCAGTGTGACTACTGGGATCCATGTTTACCTGCTCTACCCTGCTCCCAGGGCTCTCAGGCTGACATTCGAGCTGCGGTAGGGAGAGCGTGAGCGCAGGCAAGATGACGTCCACCTGCCGCTAGATCCAATAATGAGCAGAGAGATCACCGCTGAAGTAGAGTGCCGCAGCCCCCTACAACAGGGGAGGGCTCGGACAGTTGTGGCTTGGGGCCCAGGGACAGAGGCAACATTGAGATAAGCCCTGACCGAGTGGAGTCAGGTGTGGGCACTGCGGACCTGTGAATGTGGCGTGATGAGCAGAGCCGGACTATGAGAAGCGGCAGCTTGTGGATAGGATACAGGAAAGGAGCTTTGGCTCCCTGTGCCTACTGGAGCTTTGTAGAAGTAGTATCGGGCCCCACCTACTGCAAGTCTTTCAAAGCAGACAAATAAGGCATTAAGGCCCCAATGGTGACAGGTTGCATAATGTGAGATGGGCTTCTTCCTCTTCTCCCTCCCCGCAAGTGAAAAAGACAGATTACCGGCAGCCTGCAGTGCCACACCCTGGGGGCCAGGTACTGTGGAGACTGTATAGTATAGGTGGCGGCAGTGGCTGTCCCTGCGCCATTGTTGTCCCTGAGGTAAGAGTGGGAGATCCCACATACCCTGAGGTTGGGAGACCCAGAAGGGAGGCAATGAACTCCTGAGAACTGCAAGGCCACAACGGCTGAAGGACCTCCATTACCCCTACTACGCAGGGGATCAGTTAGAGGGGGACACAAGGGGGCTGGATGGTGGGGTGTCACCTGCTCCTCTCCTTTCCATGTTGGCCACTCGCGGGGTCTGGTGTGGCACTATTTGGACTGGTGTAAGGCAACTTGGCTACTGGTGGAAGATTGCGGTGCCATAGTGAGCTGCATCACGAGACACCCTAGTGGTTAATGGTAAAGCATTGATGGCTAACATGGTCAAGCCACATACAGTGAAGGGGGGTCCCACCAAGGTGGCAGCTAGGTACAACAATCAGGACAATGAAGAAGGCACTGCAAATCCGGTGACACACAAAGCTGCAGTTTTAGAGGCCATAAAAGACACCAAAATCTCCTTAGAAACACAAACTGCAGCGGTGGCAGGAGAGGTGGGCTTTTGCGAGATGATCACAGAAAGCTGGCTGACTGCATTAAGAGATGGAGGATACTCTGGGGACGAGGTTGCCACAGGTGAAGGCCTTAAACAAAAAGTTTTGTCTATAGAGAGAGGTGCAATAATTTGTTAATTGACTTGAAGATGCAGAGAGAAGGTCCTGATGCCATAATTTATGGCTGGTGGGGGTGCCATAAATGGTGGAGGGGCCATCCCTGGAACTTTATATGGAAGAATGGTTGGCAGGTAGAGTTCTACAGGTTAAACCTTCCCGATTTTTCTAAGTGGAGCATGCACATAGGATCCCAGAGCTTCTGCCACTGCCAGGGCAAACCCGTGACCGATCATTGCACGCTTGGTGAACTTCAGGGACAGGGATGTGATTCTTCAGGCAGTAAGGAAACACAGTCTCTGGATGGTAGACAGGCAAGAGGTCAACTTATACCCAGACTACACCAGTCTGGTTCAAAAGCAAAGAGGGGAAATGTCACAGTAATATATTTACAAGAGACACATCTTGCAGATGCATAACACCGCAGTATGGGGGAGGGCAGGTACAAGTTGATAGGGCACGCTCAATACATATCTGGATCCAGGGGACTGTTGATTCTTATCCATAGATCGCTGCCATTACACACACTCTGCACTTGAGCAGATCCACAGAGGTGCTATTTGGCGATATTGGGCGAACCTGAAGTCAAATCTCTGTTATTAATTAATGTCTATGTGCCTCCTGGGCTTCATCGAGTTTCACTTCAAAAAGTGGGTGACTTATTGGCAGGGGCACCGAAGCTCACACGATTGTGGCAGGGGACTGTTTAAAGTGCATGAAGCTCTCCAGCTTCCTTCTTTCCGCTTCCCCTTCTGCTCTCTAGTTCTCTCCAGCTGCTTGAGCGCAGAAGGGGAAGCAACAAGAGGGAAACTGGAGAGCTTCACACAGGCGTTGGGGCTGTGTGATATATGGAGGGCCATACATGGAGAAGGGAGGGTATATTCTTTCTACTCAGGGGCTCATGCCGTACACTCTAGGTTGGACTACTTCTTTACAACCTATGACATACTACCCAGGTTCGGAGCGGCAGAGTAGCTAGCCTGTGGAATTAGCGATCATTCGCCTCTAAAGGTGACGTTAAACAAGAAAGTCAGGCCTCCTCGGGTTGGGTGGATGATGGAGATATGGCACCTAATGAACAAGAAGGAGCTCAAGCATCTGGACTGGGCCTCCAAGCTCTATTTGGCAGAGAATGGAGAGTCAATGCAGAGTCATATTACATTGTGGTAAGCGTACAAGGCTATGATTAAGAGGGTTATCATAGCTGCGGTAATTGGGGACCGCAGGGAGAGACGCAATCGATTGGCCACACTAGAAGACGAACTGACACCACTAGAGAGGGACTACGTGGAGTCACCTACACCCGAAGGAAAAATAGCAATGGACCGGAAAAGGGGCGAATATCAATCAGTGGCTAGAAACATCAGGCTGACATATCTTTCTAAACAAAAAAAGGATATATGAGGCAGGAAATAAGGCAGGTGTACTACTGGCATGGATTGATAAAAAGGAAAGGGAAAGTATGTGTTGTATCTGCATTTCTATGCAATGTATTCTCCCCTTAGCGTTATGTCCCCTGCTGCTCAGCCAGAGTGACTGTGATGTGGTTAGAATGCTGATGTGTGCCTGGTTGAGTGCATGCCAGTTGGAGTGAGTGGGCTGAGTAGCAAGGATGCTGCTCCTGTTGGGGCTTTCCTGATAACTTACTGTTTCCCTACTACCATCTTCTACCTGTAACCTAAGACTACTAACTTGAGAATAAGCCTTATCCTGTTTTACCTATACTACTGGCCACCCTGCATCTTCACTTATCACAGTGGCCACCGAGCAGAAAACGGACCTAACGTGAAGACTAAAAGGCTACTACTGGAACAGGAAAGAAGAGGAGATTAAAACTGAAGATTTCCTGAAACTATACAAGAGACTTAATACTAAAGTTAACTTATACATGTGCAACCTGAAGGTATTAAAATGCCCTGAAGGCCCCACAGGTGTCTCTGACGGCTGACAGCCCACAGACAACAGAAGTGTAGAGCGTTTCATTTGTTAAACTCAACTGTACTGGCAGCACTGATGATGACTCAAGCATCAGTATTTGTAGTCAACTTCTTAAGAACTGTCAACCAGCAGTCTTGACCTGTTTGACTGGTGCCTACGTGATTTGGTTCAAACTTGACATCTTAATCTCTGTTGAAGAGCGATGGCAGATCTGTTGAAGAGCGATGGCAGCGTTCACATTTGAGAAAGCCAAGAAATGCAGCAAGCATTGCAATTCGCTACTTTGTGGTCAAATGGAAGCTTTGTTGGTGTATGCTGTTAATATATTTTATGGCAATCAGGAAGTGAGTGAAAGCAGCAGACACACAGCCCATCGAACAGCCTCCCGTCAAGGGTATCAGTCGTACCACATTTGTTTATATTGTTGGTCTCTATGCGGCGTACCAGAGAGGCACAGCCTGGTGTTTTTTCAGGGCTGTTCTGGATCTGTTGGCTGTGTACCCAGGTGTGAGGGATTTTCAGGGCACAGCATCGGGGTACAATGTGAAGATCAAGCATTTTGAATGATTTTGGTCGTCATTGCGAGCGAAGGGGGCGGTGAGTGCATTTTTTTTAAACCGGTTTCCCTGGTCTGTTTTTTAAACTAAACAGACCGGCTCACGCTGGAACTGCATACCTCGAGAGCTTCCATGCTGCATTCCTCTTTGAAGCTTCCAATTATCCACTGGCATGAGAATAAACCTTATTCTGTTCCACCTATGCTACTGGCTTCCCTGCATCTTCATTTACTACAGTATGTTTATCAGATAATTGAGGACAACCTCCAGAGAGATAGTGCGAGACAGTTAGGAAATAGCAGAAAGGTTAGCAAAGCAGCTTGAATATTAAACTAGGTCTCGGCTGTGTGTTGCTGATAAGGAGGTACTAGACTTTATAAAAGAATGTCCCATGAGTCGACTCGATGCTTAACAAATGACAGACTTTGAGGCAGACATATCAGTGGAGGAGGTTTCTTTACCTATGAGGCAGATGTAACTAGGAAAATTCCCGGGCCGAAACGGCTTCCTGGTGGAGCTTTTCTGTATAAATAAGTGAACTGTGATGCCCCTGCATGTGGCCTTTGAGGAGGCGTTCCAGTGAGGAGAACTCCCAGCAGATATGCAATCAGTGACCGTAATTCTTTTTCCTTAAGCTTGTAAGCCCCAATACAGGTGTGACTCCCACTGGCCGATATTCCTACTCTATGCACACATTAAAATCCTGGCGAAACTGCTGGCCAACAGGCTTGGGAGGGTGGTGAAGGGGCTGGTTCACCCGGATCAAAATCAGTTTATGCCGAGTCGATCAACCACGCTGAACTGGCGAAGGCTTCAGAACAATATAGCAATGGTTATAGCCTCACCTGCGGGAGGGGTGATAGGTTTTGCTGGACGCCATTAAAGCCTATGATTCAGTGGAGTCAACACACCTCTTTAGCGGTCTGGCAAAAATGTACTTTGGCCCTAAATATGGGAGTTGGGTAAAACTATTTTACGATAGGCCAAAGGCACGGGTTACTGGGTATTTCTCTGGGGAATTCCGTCTATATAGGGACACGAGACAGGGATGCCCTCTATCGCCGATGTTATTTGCATTGACGATAGAACTATTGACAGAATGGGTGAGAGTAGATGTGCAGATCTGGGGCTGACTGGGGGGGTCTGGATGGGAGGAACAATATATGTTATACTATATATTTTGCTATACCTGACACAAAAAACCTCGACACTCAATAGACTAAGAGATAGCTTCCACACTTTTGGGGAGGTCTCAGGATTTGCCATTAATTGGGAAAAATCCTTACTGTTTTCAGTGGGATATTAGGATCAGGAACAGACTAGCCCTACCACTGAAATTGGAAGTAAGTAGATTTAAATACTTGGGGAAATGGATCACTAGAGATCGGATTTGCATTATGAGGCGAATTTGGTTCCCTTCTTGTCGAAGCTAGTTCGAGACGTTAAACACTGGCAGTCAGTGGCGCTCTTACTGCTTGGTAAGGCTACAATGTTCAAGATGTTGCCACTTCCTAGATTTCTTTATGTACTTCAGAACTCACCATATAAGATTCCAGATTCATTCTTTGCAAGAGTGAGCATGCTGGTGCGACATTTGTTGTGGGCAGTTGGTCAACCTTGAGTGGCCTTACGAGTCCGCCAGTGGTCCAAGTATGAGAGAGGAATAGCCCTACAGAGCATTCAAAAATATAATGCAGCTGCACAGGTCCATGTGGTTAATCATTGGGCATATGCGGACGGGGGGGACCTAGTGTTTCACCTAGATAGACTGGGAATGAGTGAGAAGAGCTACTTACATGCGCTATACAGAGGCAAGCTGGGATCTGATGCTTGCCCAGCCACGGAAACAGCAGTAAATGTCTGGAGGAAGTTGACTAAAAAGATGAGATGGGGGAGTAGGCTGACCCTGTGAACACCACTGTGGGATGGGTCCAGTCTGCGGCATGTGGTAACTGACAAGATTCAAGCGATGGGATAGTACTGGCATTTCAACCCTTGCCGTTGTATGGAATGCAAATGGAGTGCTTCCCTTTGCCCACCAAAAATCGAATGTCAGATGTCACTGACGCAATAGTTAAAATGGGCAAAATGTGTGTCGCCCAACAAGGAGACCCAAGAAGACTCCTCGCTAGAAATGAGATTGCTAGATGAGCCGGTCAAAAAAAATGTATCTTTTTAACGTACGGGACCTTAATGAGAAACACACAAACCCCCCTATCTTGACTATTGTATAGATGGCCGTGAGGCTGTGGAGACATGGATGAGGAGGACTGGCAAAAGGCGCTGATATTTCCATTGGAGGTGGCCATTCCACCGAACCTCCACCTGCTTCAATTCAAAATTGTACACAGAGTTTAATATACATGCACACTAATCCATAGACTCTGCAGGGCCACAAATGCACATTGTCTTAGAAGATGCGGGCAAGAGGGCACTTTTTACCACACGCTCTGGAGTTGTCACAGTATTGGGGGTTTTTGAGAGGCAGTGAGGGGATCACTTGAGGAGGAAATGAATGTGCCCCTGGACCTACAACCTAGGCGTGCATTATTGGGAGTATGGGGACAGAGTGACCACACCCGGTATCAGAAAATCTTAGTAAACCTGGGCTGCATGATAGCAAAATGATATATAGCTCGAAAATGGGACTCAGAAAACATCCCCAATACCAAGATTGGGCAACAGGCATGGAACAGTTGATCCTCATAGAAAGGGAAATATACTGGGGAAGAGGTTGTCAAAAGAAATTTGAGAAATATTGGGGTGGTTGGGATGCTGGACCATTCTAGGCAGGGCAATCAGTGGGGGAAGTGTGAAATAGGTATAAGCAGAGATCGGATGTGGGTGAATCTCATGGGGTCTCTGGCGGGGAACGAGGCTGTACAGAACATTTCAAAATACGGATAAAAATGAGCGACGAAATTAACTTGATTGTGCATTTTCTTTACAAGGTCACTGTGGAACCGTGGTGGGTCGGGGGTGAGTTACGCTGTGTAGGTGTGTGTGTGCTTTGTTAGTATTAAAATCGATAAAAATACTTAAAAAAAATTAAATGAATTGCTGAGGTTAGCTCCTTTCTTAAACTTTGAGTCGACAATCAAAGATACACACGAACAGTGGGGGGTTCTCTTTGATAATACTTAGAGACTGAGATTCAAGGATTCCCGCTCCACCACCACACATTTGCAATTATGCAGGCTAGCAGAACAGTGACCACTGAAAGCCAAACGAGAAAGCTGGTTTACCTTATCAGCCAGGTGCTTATGGGCCAAGAAGATAGTAATTCAGGCTTTGCACCAGCGAGAATATTTCCCAGTTTGCTGCTCTGAAAAACATTAAAATGTAGTTGCTGGATCACATAACATTTGACATTTATTGCATACGCACCTGGATTAAGCTATATGAAAGAAAGCAGAGTTCTGACATTTTGGAGGAGCCAAAAAATAAAGCAGGTGTTTTATCTTACAGTTGAAAGATGAAAGGGAAACTGGAAGCTATTGTTGTGAACAAAGGACATTTATCCCATTAAATTAACAATTTCCAGGCACATACTGAAATAATAGAAACACTTCAAGAATGTATACCTACAGGAACGTGTTAAACTTATAAAAGCTATGCTAAAAAAATAGGAATGAGATCATCACCTTTAGCAGATACAGATGTGCTGTTTAGAAATATCCCTCACCTAGAACAATTCTCAATTAACGAATTATTCTGAAAATTCAGAAGTGATTTATGTGTAAAAAGGATGATGGGTTCATTGGAATTTCTTTAGTCACTAACCCTTTGCTACTACAGCTTGTATACAGTGAAAAAGTATGGAACCACGTAATGTGTAAAGTAATGTTGGAGCAGCTCCCATGGGCTCATGGATGTGTGTCGGCTCCTTTGCATGACATATTTATATGGCTGTCTGTCTCGAGCCTGCATGTACTCCTTTAACAGGAGATACTACTTTGATTCTAGATTCTTATTTGACTCATTTTTATTTACAAACTCCTCCCTCCGGAAGCCTCTGCCCAGATGTTAAGAAACTCGTCTGGCTGCTTCTTCCAGAACTTTGGTGTTTCATCCTGTTAATCTATGGTGTTGGATTTGTGCATTTTTCTGTAAGGTTCTACCCACAATGTTATGGCTCTTGCTAGTGGTTACAATCATAGGTGCTACAGCAGCACCTCCAGGTGTCGGACCAAGCAACAGGTTTAGCTACTACTGCAAATATTCTACCTCGTTGACCTTCATTGAGTGTGTCAAGTATTTCCACCTTCAGCTCAGTCTTTGTGTGGGAGATGGGGTCTAAAAGAGATCAGGATACTTCAGAATCTGGGGAATGGCCTCATTGGGACATTATTGGACATCCCTTAGGGACCAGTGTGTGTCTGATTAAAGTATTTTAGTCACCAATATGATGTGGGTCCCCTCATCATATAGTTAAATTCTTTTTTTTAAACTTTTTATTTTATTTCGAACCATCAGCCAGAGTCTCAACAGGTGAGTCATATATACAACATATATTATATTGTTACAGTAAATTGTAAATTTCAAGCATACAGAGAATACATTTAGGGATTTCATTCTCCGGTGTTCCTTCCCCTTCTCACTCGACTCATTAACAATGACCCACTTAGGTTGCTCCCCCCTGGGTAGCGAGGTTGTCCGTTTTTGACTCATAGTTCCTGAGTGCTGGTATGTATAGTATCCAGTCCACTTCCCTCCATCTCTAAATTATAATATCTTAGCCACGGCCGCGATATCGTCTCGAATGTTTTGCGACACCCTCTGGCCTTATAAGTTGTTTTTTCGGCCCCCATGTATAGATCCATGCCTGCCCGCCATTCTGCAAGAGTGGGGATGTCTTCCCTTCCCCAGCACCTGGCAATGTCACATTTTGCGACTATGAGCCCCAGATTTCACAATAGGAGTTGATATCTAGCAATATGTACTTCCATAGGGATGCCCAGAATAATATATTTGGGGTCCATAGGTAACTGTACTTCTAATATCTTGCTTAGCTCCTGTACTATGTGCAACCAGTATCTTCGTACTTGGTGGCATTCCCAGAGTGTGTGGATGTAGGTGCCTTGGCTGGTTTTACAGCGCAGGCAATTGGGTGTGTCTGCCCTGCCCATCGCATGGCGTCGCGCTCGGTTATAATACACCCTGTGTAAGACTTTGAATTGTATTAACGGTAGACGGAGCTTAATTGCGACCTATCTCAGGTGCATCAATGCTGCCTCCCAATCTATTTCTTCTAGGGGGGCGGTGGTTTCCTCCCATTTATTTCTAAGAGATACTAGTCTGTTGGGAATATTATTTATCGGGGTTTTGTAGGTTCAAGAGACTGCTTTGGAGGGTATCTTTTCCTGTAGTAGTCTCCCTTCTAATGGTGCATATTCAGGAATATCAGTGAGGTCAGGCTTCTGTGCCCTCCAGGCATGTTGTAATTGTAGATACCTATACCGTTGTGTATGGGAGAGTTGGTATTCTGCTTGGAGGTCTGCGAAAGACTTTATGTCCCCCCCCTTGATTATGTTACCTAGCGTTGTGATCCCGACTGTGTCCCATCCCCGAAACCCCGCAGTTTCCCCAGTTCAGGTAGCCGCCTCCCCTCCCACAGTGGTGTGGCTCTAGTTAGTTTTTTCCCCTATTTCATTTGCCGTTCTGCCCCTTTCCACACCTCGATTGCCCGTTGCGTAGCCGGAAAAAGATCCCGTGTCCCCGGTCCTCCGTAGAGATAATGAAGAAAAGTATGTTTCTGGAATTGGAGCCTCTCTAATGTATACGTAGGGTGGTCTCCCGGCACGTGGCACCATTCATTAATTAAGATACAAAAGGTATGCTGTTCCTAGGAACAGCATACCTTTTGTATCTTCATTATTGTTAGGGCATGTATGCTGGACCTGTCTAAAAAGCCCTCAGTCCCTCCTTTGTGATTGACCATTCATTAATTACCACCAAATGAGCAGCCCGATAGTAGGCTTGGATGTCTGGCAGGGCGATCACCCCGTTATATTGGTTTCTTTGTAGAGTTTGTAGCGCCACTCTGGGGTGGCCCCCATCCCATAGTCGTTTCCGAAGCTCATAATTGATGGCCTTAAAAATAATGTCGGGTACCGCATGATATGTATTTTGGAGTGTATAGAGTAGCTTAGGGAGTGTTATCATTTTATACATTGCCACCCTGCCAGGCAATGTCAAGGGGAGTTGGCGCCATCTGTTCGCATCTTCCCAGAATTCTGCCAGGATGCGTTTAATATTATGGGTGAGGCATTCGGCCTCCCTCGCTGATGTATACATTCCAAATATTTAAAACCTTTGTTGGTAATCTGAAGCTGCTCTGGTAGCAGCTGTATATCCACGGTGCCCCCATTGGGTAAAGTCTCGACTTTCCCCAATTGATGTTGTAACCTGCTTGCTTGCCATATTCCTTCACTAGTTGCAAGATCGTAGGGAGTGTATTATTAGGGTTAGTGACATACAGTAGGATATCGTCTGCGTACAGCAAGATCCGTTCAGCAGTGAGGCAGCCTCCGCTGTCCTGGAACCCTCCAAGCTCCGGGTGAGCTCTTATCTGACAGGCTAGCGGCTCCAGGACTAGTGCAAAGTGTAAGGGGGAGAGGGGGCAGCCCTGTCTACTTCCTCTTTGGATAGGAAACTCGGCCGACTTTATTCCGTTGACCCTTACACTGGCTCTGGGGTCAGTGTATAGCAGCTCCACCCATGTCATAAATTCTCGTCCAAATCCGAATTTCACCAAGGTTTGCCTCATGAAGGGCCAGTGGACAGTGTCAAAGGCCTTCTCCGCGTCCAAGGAGAGGAGCATCTGTGAGGAAGGCCTATTTTTCACCGTATGCAGCCAGTTGGCGAGGCGGCGGAGATTGTAGCACGTGGCTCGGCCGGACATGAAGCCAGACTGATCTCTGTGAACCAGCGATTTGATCACTGTTATAAGCTGTGCCACTAGTATAGAAGCCAGGATTTTGGTTTTGATATTCAGTAATGATATTGGGCGGTAGGATTCACACTTCTCTAGTGGTTTTCCTGGCTTAGGTATGACTACCACTGTAGCTCTGCGGCGATCTAGCGGCAGCGACCCCTCGTCTCGAGCCGCTATAATACCGTGCAAACGCCCCCGCTATGTCTTGTGCGGTCCTGTGTCTTTTTTCTTGCTCCAGGATCTGTGGGACCCAGTTCGCTTCCCTCTCCCTTCTGCCCAGCCAGGCGAGGAGTCCTACTGCTCTGTCGCTCGCCTCATAAAGCCTGTGGTGTGAAGTTTGAATTTCAGTCTTGATTTCTCGTTCAGCCAGGGCGCGGAGTTCCCTACGTGTAACTTCCAACTGTCTTAGTACATTGGCCTCGTTGTCTGGAGTAATGCTCCTCTCCATTTCCAACAGTTTGTTCTCTAGGGTTTCGATTCGACGAGTTTCCTCCCTATGCTTTTGCGCTATTGCACCTTGCACTCTACCTCGAATTACCGCCTTGTATGCCTCCCATAAGGTGGCATCCGATGCTACTGAGCCCTTATTCTCTTGAAAGAATAACTCGGACTATGTGCGTATCACTCCCATTGTTGTTTTATCCTGGAGTTCTCAGACATTTAGTCTCCAGTCCGCTCGCTGTCTGCCTTCTCCACCTCCCACCGTCAGCCACAGTGGTGAATGGTCTGAGACCCCCCTTGCAAGGTATTCCACTATGTCCACCCCTTGTATTTCCCCCGCTGGTGCGCGGAAATAGTCAAGTCTCGAGAAGACTCTATGCGCCCCAGAGAAGTAGGAGAAGGTGCGATCTGTAGGGTGTTGCCACGGCCAAAGGTCTGTCAGCCCCAGTGACTTTGCAAAGTCTTCTAGTGGCGTGGGCACGCGAGTCCCCGCCGCCACCCGCATCCGGTCTAGGTGTGGTCCATCACATCATTGAAGTCACCACCGATGTTGTGCGTAGATACACCTGATTCCAGCAAGATCTTGGTGAGTGCATCTAGGGTTTGGAGTTGCAGTCGTGGCTGGGCATAAACACTAATTAATGTGAGTTCTCGCCTCCCCCAGGTCCCCTGTACTGCGACAAAGGTCCCATTAGGATCTATCCAAATTTTTGATGTGTGAAATGGAGGGGTTTTCCTAATGAGTATGGCAACTCCTCACGCCCCTTGGGAAAATCCAGCGTGGGCTAGCGTTGTGTACGTCCCTCTCCCCAGGAAGGTGCAATGCATACCTCTCAAATGAGTTTCCTGTAGGAAAACAATCTCCGGCTTTAATCTCATAATGTGCTTTGTAACCGATCCTCTCTTAATCTTGCTTCCCAGCCCGTTGACGTTCCACGTCAGCGCTGTGTATGCAGTACCTCTATTTGCATGCATGTCCTCCTATCTCTCTTGTAAGCCTGAGTAGGCCCGGCTGCATGCCTCCCTCTGTGTGTCTCTCTCTCTGTTGAAATCTACTCCTCTGTACCTGGCTGTATACGAAACATGTTTAACACATGAACTATAGAATCCTTGACCCATCACCCCTTCCCCCCCACCCCACACTCTCCCACTCCCTACACCTGTCTCCCCAACAGTCAACATGACAACTCGGCGTAAGTTCAGCTTGAGAGGTCTGTAGCCCCACCCCTTCCCTAAACCCTCCCAACGATATTCAGTTCAACAAAGGATATAGTCTTGCAATAGATTGTTCCGCTCAGCGATACTGAGCCCGGTGTTTCCTGTGTGGGGGGTTTTGTCACAGTTCCGCCGTCTGGCTGCCCCCGTCTTAGCCCATGTTTTGGCCTTCCTCGCCATTTTCTTCTTGCTGCTGGAGTGCGTGCTCTGATTGTCTTGTCTCGGTGTCTTGATGTTCCATGTTGTTAATGTTCCTCAGCAGCGGGTGATCACTCTCCGTGTCCGTTTGGTACTCTTTGTCCGAGGGCTCCGTGCTGACTCTCTCTTGTTCCTTGGGAGGCGTTTTCCTAGTATGGGCCATCTCTTCATCAGAGTCGGATTTCATCTGTTGCTTCGGCCCCGTTGAGGCTCTTCTCAATGGGGTCTCTGTCCGCATTCTGCATCCTTTTGAGTTTAGGCGTGTCTTCTTTACTCTCTGCGGTTTTGGGTCTGATCTTGTCGGTGCATCCGTGATTTGTGAGCCACTAGCCCTCGTTGTTCGTCGCGGTACAGGGCGTTCCTCTATCCAGGCCCACCCTTCTTCTGGGGTTTGAAAAAACTGGGAGGTGCCCTGAAAGATGATCTTCAACTTGGCGGTAAAAAGGAGCATGTACTGGACATGCATGGCTCTCAGCTTCACCTTCACTGAGTCGAATGTCCGCCTCATCTTCTGGACCTCTCTCGAATAGTCAGGGAAGATCATTATCTTGCTGATTGCATGTTTAAGTTCCCCAAGTCGTCGCGAGTCTATAAGGATTATATCTCGGTCTTGATAATTGAGAAACCTCGCGATCAGTGGTCACGGGGGGCCCCGGGAGGAGGCCATATGTTGGGCTCGTTCAATGATGAAGAAGGGCGAGAACGTCGCTGTAGGAAGAGAGTCGTGCAGCCACGACATCAGGAAGGCCATCGGATCCACACGTTTCGCACCTTCCGGAAACCCAATAAAGTGCAGGTTGTTTCTTCGCGCCCTGTTTTCCGCATCATCTACCCTCCAGGCCACCTCGCACATAGCTGCCTGCAGGGCGCTGACATCAGATTACATTTTGTGTGTTGTGTCCTCCACTTCAAAGATGCGGGTCTCCGCTTGAGTCACCCTCTCTGCCATATTGCGCATGTCTTGGCGTGGTAGGGATACCTCTGACCCTATTTCCACCATTTTGCCCTCTATTGCCTCTCTAGAGGCCTGGATCGCCTGAAGGATGGTCGTGTTGCCTGGTGGCCCCGAGGGACCCCCTCCCGCCTCCAATGATTGGGGGAGCACCGTTGTGTATTTGTCCATTTTGCCTCCCTTTTGGCTCTTCTGTTCTTTGTCTCTGGCCATTATCCCCTTCGGGGGGGTGGAGGGGTTATATTTCCTGAGGGAGCATGGGACCCAGTTTATGTGAGTCGTGTGGGTCATGGGCAGTAGGTGGTCTTAATTCTGTTTGAATAATGTCTAAATGACGTGTCTCTTGTGCCTGGGTAGTTCCTCCTTATGTCGCTTTATCTGGAGGCGGTTCTGGACCCACTGGGCAGTGCCTTTGTCACTGACTATTGTACTTGTAATCTCCACTCTACCCTTTTACTGTCTCTGGTCATACTGTTGCGTGTCAGGTCTTCCTTGGGGCACTGCGGTTGTTTCAGTGGAGGGCACAGGCCTCCCTGGGTTCACTGTCTCCCCTTATTTCCTCACCGCAGTGTTGTGTGTTCCTGGCCCCCGGGGGGGTTCTGCCGCCTTTCTTAGGACCTGGAAGCTCTAGTCCCTCCGTCTGTGTGCCTGTGCTTCGTGTTGTCCTTCTATAGTAGGCACCGATGTTCTCCCAGTGGTCTCTACTGGACCTGATTTCTCACCCAGGTCTGTGGCATTCACCGGCTCCCAGGACAGTCGACCTTTATTTCTCCGGTGTGTCTTTCACCCTCTCCCAGCTCCTGCGTACTCTCCCTAATTAAGGATCGGGGAGCTCCCCCATCTCTTTTTGCATCACAGGGCCCAATCGCACTCAGCAGGTTAGTAGGCCATGGATGTCTCCAGATTATTGCCGCCTCCTCAGTTCTGTTTGCCTCTAAGTCTTATGTTCCTCAACGTTGGAATGTTGGGTGGCTGGATCGAAAATGCCCGCTGGGGCCACAAAGTGGGGCAGTCAGGTGGCCCAGTTCAGCATCAACAGTCTAATGAGCTCCGAGTGTCGCCGATTCCAGAGGGCCCAGGGCATAAATCAAACCAACCGGGCGCAAAAGTCTCTTCCGAGAAACTTTGCATTACTGAACACAAACAGGTTGCTTCAATCATTCTCGTTGAGGGAGTCTTCTGCCATTTGATTCCTATTCACGGGGGCCTCCGACCTCGAACGCTTAAGGCTACGTGCAAATTTGGCAGCGAGCTTGGGATCTGTAAAGAAGGATGTCTTGCCAGAGTAGAAGACTCGAAGTTTCGCAGGATATAACAGGGAGTACTTGATGTCCTGTTGCTGCAGCATTCTTTTGACCGGCACAAATTCTCGACGAGCAGCCTGAACGACCAGGGTAAAATCAGGGAAGAAGTAAATCCGGTTACCCTGATACCTAAGTTCTTGTTGGTCCCGAGCCTTGCGCAGCACAGTATCACGGTCCCAATAGTTTAAAAGTCTCGCAATTATAGGGCGGGCCGGAGCGCCCGGGGGGGCCTCAGGCCAAGGGACCTATGAGCCCGCTCCACAAAACACATTGTCAACAGTGCCTCGCCAAAGAGGGAGCGCAGCATTTCCTCGACAAAGTCCTCTACTCGAGTCATCCCAGTGGTCTCCGGGATTCCGAGGATGCGCAGGTTGTTGCGCCGGGACCTTGCTTCAAGGTCCTCTTTTTATTTCTGATGACCTCCAACACCATCTCCATGCTGAGCAGCTTCTCCTGAGTCGTCGCTCCTTCATCTTCCAGCGTGGATGTGCGCTGTTCAACCTCTGCGAGGCGTTCATTGTGATTCAACACCTTGTCTCTGAGCCGGTCCAGGTGGTCTGACATCGAGTCAATCTTCAGGTCGATGGCAGAAAGAGAGTGTTTCAGATCCGCAAACATTTCACGAACGTCAGGCCCAGGAGTAGCCGCAGAGGACAACAGTTTGCCGTCTTTCGCAACACCTACGTGCCTGTGTCTGGTTCCGAGGCTCTTCTTCGGGCTTATCACTGTACACGCCATGCTATTTGGGCCCCCCCTCAGGCGGGGGTGTCTTGCCTCTCATATGTCCTTGGGCCGATGCAAATGAGCAGTCCAAGGAGCGCGGCTCAGTCTTTATGCCGCTCTTCTCCCTCGCGTCCTCCACAGAGCGCTGCTCTCCCTTCGTTGCTGGGGACGGCGCTGCGGCTCTGCCGCGGCCGCTCGCTCAATCCTGGAACCCCGTCTCAACCTCTGCACGGTCCACACCTCCCAGAGGGGGGAAACATATGCTGGAACCAGACCCCGCGGCCTCTCCCGCTCCTGCAATCCCGTGCGCACTCCTCTCACCTACACACAGGTTCGGGGCTCTGTCTTTCGTCTCCCTCCCCACAGGACGTGGACCTGCGCTTTCTCTCTCCGGTCGTTGTCGGGTTGAGCCACGGGAGCTCCAAGACTCAGTCGGTGCAGCGGAGGGTCAGCTGCCGTTTTACACCTCTTTCGCGG
This sequence comes from Calotriton arnoldi, assembly GCA_963921515.1. NCBI lineage: Eukaryota > Metazoa > Chordata > Amphibia > Caudata > Salamandridae > Calotriton > Calotriton arnoldi. The sequence continues at coordinate 694,181 of CAWUFW010003909.1, forward strand.
GGCCATGCTCCTTGTTTAGTGCGCTCCGTCCGCCATCTTAGATAATCAACCCTCACCTCCTTTTCTTCGCCTTTCTCTTGCCGTTATATGCCCCATAGCTCGATGCGAATCTCGGTCAGGACTGGCTCCCGTTACCAGCGTTCGCTGACGTCTCCGATTTTACATCGATGGCATGTGGAAGGGCAGGATTCCTCTCAGGATGGTATTCGGGCTGCCGGAGCTCCGGCAGACGCAGCTAGCCGGCCATGTTGCTCATCATATAGTTATTTTCATATAAAGCATCTTAGGCCAACGAGGGGCAATTTTGCTGCTAAAATAAATCCTAATACCATCAAGCATCGACGGGGTGAGGGCAATATTGATTTTGCTCTAAGATAATAATCAATTTTATTCTATTCCTTGAGGAACTGATTCCAGAGGGTTTGTGGCTTGAACCTTGAAAGCTGGTTCCCATTCTGATCATATGGCTATGGGGCAGGGCCGGACTGGTCGTAGCGGGCACCGGGCGTTTCCCCGGTGGACCGCCAGGGTGGGGGCCGGTTTGGGCCCCTGGGGGGCCGTTTTTGTTACCAGGGGCCTGCAATATCAGCCCCCCGGTAACAAAATCAGCCGAAACCGGACCTTGCAAACAGCTTGGCTGCACCCCTTCAGCCCCCCCAGGGCTGCCGGCCGAGCAGTTTGCCAGGGCCGGTTTCGGTTCCCAGTCCGGCCCTGCTATGGTGACCCCTCTTGGCTTCTTGTAGTGGCACAAATGAGCTCTGATGGGATGATAGATCCTTAGCTTACTCTATGAGAGTACTGTACCCAGCTGCCCTATGCTCTGTCGAACATTATGCTATGGCAACCAAGAAGAGTAGTCCTGTTCAATATATTGTGGTATTGTGACACAGAATGGGAAAACCAGTGGAAAAACAGCTGGGTTGTTCTTGACCAAGACCAATATTTTTTTTTATTCTGACGGGGCTTTCATGTTAGTATTGGTAGTACTTACAAATTTACCAACAGAAAGGCAAAGAAGTCAAATTACGGAACATAAATAGGGCTTTAAATGTCCTGCTATTTTTTTTTGTTGCCACTGACTTCATGACCCGCAACCAGGGGTAGAAAGGATACCAGGGTTACCTAAAGGTGATCAGGGCAGCAGCTGCTGCTGTAGCTACCCAAGATTTCAACTGTTACTTCCTACATCAGATAGAGAAGCATGCCCCACGTCCTGCCTTTTTCTTCAAAATACATTAATAACTCCACTTTAGCATTGGTGGACCTCTGGCGGGAGGCCTTTTCTGCTATCCCCACAAAACTTCAATTGTGATGTCCACCGTGGGTCTTCACTTTTCCCTCTCCTCTCCAGTATTATCACATGCCCTTATTCCATATTTTTCATGGATATGCAGATGGAACTCTGCTTCATATGGAGGTGCCCAATCTGTTTCATTCTTGATTCTAACCTGCTAAATATTATTCACTGGTTGGAAACAAATGGAATGATAATTTGCACAGAGAATCACAGGATACTTAAGCAATGCCAGGGCTCAAACCTGGTTCTCCAGCTCCAAAGTCGGCTGCGCTTGTCACAAGGCCACAAACCTCTCTGTGTCTGTGACACCTGTGGATTTTGGTATGGGTCTACAGATGCAGGAAAGATCCGACTTCATCACTCCACTCTGTAGCATCCTAAAGTGCTTTGTCTAAAGTGTTGATATTCTAACCTGGACTCTAGACAATTTCCTCCTGGACTGGAATCTGATTTTGTCTGTGATGCAATGAACATTTTGTACATTAGTATTAACATAACTTTAATGCTAATTTATATACACAGCAGAGGCATTCATGGGGCTTCCTGGAATGGCAGGATTCCATTTAAAGGCAAGTAAAGGATATAGGTTCATCAGTATATATTTTAGATTATTCAGCAATAATTGCCTTTTTATTTATATCAGGTGTCAGACTTTGTGGAATTAGCTCCAATATGCTAATCCTAATAGTTAGAGACTGGTTCATATGAGAGGATCTGATTCAAAATGCCCATTGTTGAAAAAGTCATACATTTTGTCTTATGTGATTGCTCTAACATTTGGAAGACATTTCTGACTTTTATGCGATTCACTAAGGATCCAGAATATTCTCTTGGAAGTCTATAACAGTTTTAAATTTACTGATATATTCCAATTGATAATATTTAGCCATGCAGAAATTCTCCCTGATAAACACACAATTGTGCATGAATAATTTTGAGGCAAATACTAAGATGAACTTTACTTTTTTTTTGTTTTTTTCCTCTATGGAAAAATATTTTTCAATGGGGAGAAACCTCTTCCCGTTCATCTCTGTATAAATGGGTAAATTTCTTCCTCATTGCCACCAGGGAAACACATGGGTTTCAACTAGTAACAGGGGTGCATTTGTGTGTATTTCCAACTTGATTGCAAGAGTTGTGTATAACTACACACTTCCTGGTTTTGTGAGAGCACTTTATTTTGCCGGGTGGCTTAGCTGGAATATATGCAGAATTTCACATTCATATCTGCACTTTACAAATATATAACTCCTATTCCTGATTCTGCAAATATGGAATGGGGTTTTAATTTCATAATTGCTTCTTTTCTACTCCTGAGGTCAATGTATAATGCTTTGTGATTCGGTCCGTTAAATGTTCAAATGACTAAATCAATCAGGAAAAAAATGAAAAAGTATTACCATTTTTCTGACGTGATTTATGATATGTATGCAGGCTCTATTAAAGTTAACCATGCTTTTCAATGAAATGAGCATCTTGAACAAGATGTTCTCCTTTATATTTAAGGATTCGTCTGACTGATGCAAAGTGTGGCAATAAAAAGTCTATTTCTTATATAGGATTTTGGGAGAAGAAGATATCATACTTAGCCCTCCATGGGTAACAGCCTATAAATCACCAACTTTCTTTATTTCAATGGCAATGTGAAATCTTCTCTCATATGTGGCATGCCAATAAGATCCATCTGTAAACCATTATCTTTTCTTATTTTAAGTCTAAATATTGAGCCCAAATATTGTTTATTACCTGACATCAAAGATCATGCGATAGTAGAAACACGTGGTTTGGTGCTTTTCGCATTTTATTTCTCCTCCTCTGTGTTTTTTGTAGCGCTTAGAAGCTGGACTACAGCATTTTGTTTTAGCATAGTGTAATGAGTCAGGGGAAAAAATGAGATGTAGTAGCCAAGCAGCTACACTCAGATGATGTAATATTATGTGGGAGACAATCTGCACCCATGGATAGAGAGTGAACATTTCGGGGCAGGTATGTCTGGCAAAGTAGGTGAACAACCACATACATGTGAGTATGTAAATATCCACAAATATTTGGAAGACAGATTCCCATACACACAGAGACATACTCCTGTGAAGGGTAAGTTTAAGGAGGTCATTTAGACATCAGGAAGTGGCATGTAAGCTTGACACAGGGAGGACCGCATTCCCTATTAGGAAATAACTCATTGTCATCTTTGTACCTGTCGGTGCAACAGAGGCAGAGAAAGCAGATTTGCAGTGTTATAGAATTTTGCAGAGTGGGCACCATGTTTGTGGCCCTTTTCAGAAAGCTTTCATGTTTTTGTTTAAATGTATGCATGTAGTATTTCTGTAGTGCACAAATAGCCAGAAGTCAGCAGGATGCTGTGCAGTGTCAAAAAACATTTTTTTTTTTTTTTTTTAAAGAAAACAAAAGCAAACAACCTTAATGTGCTAGAAGTTTTTTTCCACAATAAGTGATAATTTATATTTGTTTCCATTTGGGCATGCCAGGATTTTCCTGGGACTTCAAATTTACAGTGGTTGTCATTAATCTAATTTATATCATTTAAACATTTACCAGTCAAAATGACAAGAAATTATAAATTTATCAGTCAAAAAATGGCTGTGTGCACTTAATGTAAACAAGAAAGAGAAATCATGGCCACCAGGTATTATACGTAATGGTATATTGTGTTGATAAGCTTTGCATATTTTCATTGCTCACAGAAGTGCAATGTGTCTCAGAGAAAAAGACAAAATCACAACCAAGTGCAATCAAAACAAGGGAAAACAAATCACAATCACAATTCTGGTCATGAGTTTTTTTTCTCGGAAAAACAAACAACAAGGTAGATCAATAACTATCAGGCCGATGTTCAATCTCTTTGTTTGATTGTTATCTGTCGACAACGTTTCAACCCTCAGCGTGATACAGGGGTCTCATCACAACAGGAATAATGCCTGGGACACCTAAAAGAATTAATCATAGTCAGGGGGTGGTCAAGAGTATGAGTAAACTGGATAATGGGAAAAGAGAATACACTTACATTGGCTGAGTAGTGAATGACCATAGATCGGGTCAAGGTAAGGTACCGAATGGTACTTGTCTAATTCATGAATTGTCTCACTGTGAGGGTGTAGTACCTGGTTGGAAATAATGGGGCAACTTTATGAGCCCCTTGTGCCACTGTAGCATCACTTTTTGTGGCGCTTGGATGGAGCAAACCACAAAATCAAATTTATGAGGCCAAGCAAAGCCGCTTTGAATGGCCTCATAGATATGGAGTAAGGCTAGGCAGCGCAAATTGCTGCATTGCCTTACTCTGTTCTAGGGAGGCATTCCATAGGCTTTGCGGTGGGTTCCCATTCAACACCCATGGATTTTTAAGCTTCATCAGATTTACAAGACCATGTAAACCAAGGGATGCACAAAAACCTTACGCCTCTCCAGGGGAGGCACAACGGGGAGAAATAACTTTATATCGCCTCATTTAACTTTATTTCTCTTTATTTTTTTCTCTTTCCCTGTGTGGTGCATTCTGCAGCACACAGAGAAAGAGAAAAAGCCTCCCAGGATTTTTTGTGCAGGAAGATGCACCTTCCTGCACTAAAAGATTCTTGCCGAGAGCACAGGCACCCTTGCACCATGGTACAAGGGCGCCTGGGTTGGCGCTAGGCTGCCAAAACAGTGCCAGCGCAGGGGGAAAGGAAGCAATACAGTGTATTCCTACCCATTCACTTTAACATAGGGCAGAGCAGCAAGGAGAATTGCTGCACTGCCCTACGCCAAATCTCCATAAATCTGCCCTAATGTGTACAGTAAATTATGTTAAATTGGCTGGATGCATATGGGAAAGTTGCATATGATAGAAGCTCTGTATATGTAAACTCACCCTTAAATGCAATGGTAGGCAGTTCAATGCAAACCAGAACGATGCTTATTGGTGAACAAGTTTAAATGTTGTAAGGTTGGGAAATGGAGCTACTTATTGTTTTGGCTCCCTGATAAAAGAAGATTTCCCACAGGAGATTTTTCTCCTGCATAACTCCAAAACTGTTGTACTAATGTATCCTGAACTTTATAGCACAACAGTCCTTCCATCATGTAGTGCCTTGTTTGTTTGAAATCTGTTTAACTGTTCATTTAGTATAAGCTAGCATGTGAGTGTTCACATAGTGTGTATGCAAACAATTTGAACATGCACTCTGGACTCTGACAAGAGCTACTCTCCCAATGTTCATGAACATTGGCTGGAAAAATATAACAACAACAGCATAGCGGGAGAGCTTATGCTGCAGTACCTCAGTTGGCAGGCCTTTGCCCAGCCAAATCTGCATATCTCTTCCCAGCTTGCCAGTAAGATATATGTGGGGAAAAGCCTTCACCTGCACTCCTCCTGGCATGGCCAGGACAGGGGGCTACACAAACCCTAGTGTAAGAGTCTAGTGTTTTCAAATGGAACCCTCCCTGGCCTCGCCAAGCAGCTGGGGAGGAATTGCTGACATGGTGGCAGAGGAGGCTTTTATTGTATTCCCTCCTTTGCCTTTCCTTCTGGCGAGGAACAGAAGGGCATTTGACTCTAAACCATGAGGTCAAAAGCCCTGGCTGAAGGGCAAGGGGTAATATTTCTCTCCCACATGAATTGTGGAGGTGCATGTGGCTTTTACACATAACTACCCTTCACCTTTCTCAGTGGTGTGGCAGAAAATGTCATCTAGCCCCATCATAGTCAAAGGGAAGGGGGGCTTTACATACCATTCCCCTTGCTTTCCCCAAAGGTAAGAGGGGGAAATGGCACATTCCCTATTAATTCCTTGTTCCAGTGCTATGTTAAGAAATGAGAACACAGTGCTGGGACACAAGCTTGCATCTATCTAAGTGCTGGGTTATCAATTGAGAACACTGCGTTGGGACACATGTTAGCTGTCAATCCTTTCCAAATTGCAAACACAGAAAATATGTGGCTGCTAGCTGCCAATTCCTCTGTGGCCTGCAACATTTTACAGGCCATAAAGGAGTGAGACAGCCACTAGGTCTGTGTCTTTTTTTCTAAAGGCAATTCCTTACCCTTGGGCATGATGGAGTAATGGATGAGGTCAATTTCTCCACCTTCTGGCAGGGTGGATTTAGTTCAGTTAAACCAAACCCTCTACCATTGGGTAAGGGTGTGGGCATGAGCAACACTCAACTTATGCTTGTGGCCAAGGAAGGGGTAATAATCACACTACCACCACTAATATCTTTTTAATCTCTCACTATGTTTGCAAGCTTTGGAAAGATATAAAAAATGGATAAAGCCAATAGGTTTGTTTATGTAACCAGTATCTTATGTCAGTGCATCCATTGTCATAGATCAACACACCCGCTATCATATGTCCCCACACCAACATCATACAGTATCACACCAACCTTCATACGTCCACGCAACCAACATCATATACCATGACATCCACCAAAATATATCAACCCAATCAATATCATACATCCACCATCATATGTCTACACATTCACCATTACATGCCAACACAACTGAAATCATATGCTAACACGTCTTCCATCATACCCCAACATACACATTTTCAAAGGCCAACCCTCCTACTGTCATGTACCATCTCCCCAGCATTTTACATCCACACAGCCAACATCATACACCATCACATCCACAATCATGCTCCAACAAAAGAAACATCATATGTACCCACACTCACCATCATATAACAAAGCAATTACCATCATACAACAACACACCCACCACCATACATTACATCTGAAATCTCCCAGGTGCAAAAGCAGGCAAAACTATGCCGTAATTAACGTGCAAGCAGTGATACCTGCATGTTATTCTCCCAACTTCTTGTAATGTGGATTATTTCCAGTTCCTCACCCATGCTGAAACTCCAGTGGGGAATATTGACCAGAAAAATGCTTGGTACCTTATTGTTGAACTACAACTCCCTAACATGAAATATATAACCTTTAGTTTTACCTATATCATTGTGGATTATGTATCAAATAGGAGCAGTACATAGTTAGCTCGTGTTGGATAAATACATCCCCAAATATTATCAACCTTATGTATTGTTCAATACAAAACAATAGCACTAGTCTAACAAGATTGTATTGTATTGTATTGTATTGTATTCTTATATAGCGCATACTGTCACCCTACGGGTATCCTGGCGCTGTTACTTATCAGATGATCTCATCGGCCAACGGGCCTTATTAACAGAAGGTAGCAGTGCTGTCGTTCCTGGGGAATAGCCATGTTTTCAGGCTTTTCCTGAAGCATAGCAAGGTGTCTGCTTGTCTGATCCTCTGGGGGAGGTCATTCCAGAGGCGGGAGGCCACAGTGCCGAAGGCCCTGCCGCCCATTCTTGATTTTTTAAATCTGGTAGTTGTAACCAGGTTAGCACTGGAGGACCGAAGAGGTCTTACAGGCTTATACCATGTGAATCTGTCTTGCATGGAGAGGGGACCCGTACCATGTGCCGCTCTAAACACAATGCACCGGGATTTAAAACTGACTCTTTCCTTGACAGGTAGCCAGTGTAGATCTCTCAGGGCCAAAGTAGCAGAGGATCTGCGTTGCCTTTTTAGTGCCAGCTTTGCTGCTATGGACTGGACTCTCTGCAACCCCTGCAGGATATACTGCGGGGCTCCCAAATATAGGGAATTGCAGTAGTCCAGTCTGCTCAGAATTATGCTCCTTACTACAAGGGGTCTGGTCTCGTCCGGTAATAAGGGAAGGATCTTCCGGAGTGCTTTTAATAAAGCAAAGCAGACGCTGATTGTTTTATTGGCCTGTGATACCATTTGAAGGTTGTCATCAATCAGGACACCCAGATTACGAACGGTCTTAACTGGGGACAATGGATCATCTCCAGGGGTGGGTTTGAACTCCAGCGGCTGATGGTGTGCCACTTTGGCAGTGGAACAGTAAACCACTTCTGTTTTTCCCCCGTTGAATTGCAGGGAATTTCCTTTAAGCCAGTCAGAGGTCTGACACATACACTCCTGAAAGGTGTCCATGGTCACTGCACCCTTCCCTTCCAAGGAGAAGACTAGTTGGGTGTCGTCGGCATAGTTGACCAGGTCAATTCCAAATGATTTTATTAGAGGGATCAATGGGCGCAGGTATTTATTGAAGAGAATGGGGCTTATCGCCGAGCCCTGTGGTACTCCATGGCGGACCGGGGACTTAGAGGAGGCAAACGGTGTCATGGTTACCACCTGTTGTCTCTCTGTTAGATATGATTGTAACCATTTCAGGGCTCGGCCTTTTACCCCCACTCTCTCCAACCTTCCCAACAGCACTGCATGGCTCACCGTGTCGAAAGCGGCCGACATATCTAGCAGCACTAATACTGAAGAATTCCCTTTGTCGGCTCGCATTCGCAGATTGTCCAATACGGTTGCCAAGGCTGTTTCTGTCCCATGACCTGGACGAAAGCCGAACTGATCCCTGTCTAACAAGTTGTTCTCTTCTAGATAGCAGGATAGAGACTTGCTGACTACTTTCTCCATAATTTTTATGGGGTAGGGCAGTAATGATATGGGTCTAAAGTTTGCCGGATCAGTAGGATCCAGAGACGTTTTTTTAAGCAGGGGGGTTACCACTGCCCGCTTCCAGACCTCTGGAACCACCCCTTCTTCTAGAGACTGACTGCAAATCTGTCGCATCCAGGGAAATAGTTCTTGTCCACATTTCTTCCAGATCTTATGTGGGAGGGGGTCTAAAGGGGACCCAGATGATACACTTTGTGCAGAGCTATCGAAGAGCTCCTTGGTAAGCGGTGGAAAACATTCCAAGGATGTTTCTGCCCAGGGTTCCCCTACTAATAGCTGAGGTAGAGCGTCCCTACGGCTGACGTTGTCTTGGTCAAGCCCTCCAACAATTTTAGCAATCTTATCTTCAAAATGGGTGGCAATCTTATCGCAGAGTTGCTGTGACACCGCCACTTTATTACTCATGCAGGCAGGACTGGAGAGATCCCTTACAATATTAAAAAGGGTTTTTGAGCTATTTGAAGCGTGTAGAATGGAATTAGCTAGATAAAGTGCCTTGGACTTGGCGATGGCCTCCTTATAATGGGCCTGTGCTGATCTCAGCACTATCTTGTCTGACTCACAGTAGAGCTTCCGCCATCTCCTCTCAGCCTGTCTGCATGTGATTCGCATTAGTTTCAGCTCCTCGCTGTACCAGGGAGCTGAAGGTTTACGCCTATTCTTGATCCTTTTTATAGGTACTCTTAAATCCAGAGTATCGGTGATGTATTTACAGTAGGTTTGATAGTTCCTATCTACCGGATCACCAGGGGTAAAAGAGGTTTGCTTCGGAAATAGTGGAACTGATCTGTTTCTTAATAGTTTGGCCCAGTCTCTACCCATCCGAAAGGTCATTGGATTAATGTTTTTGTTCACTGTTTTGGGTATTGTAATTTTGAAATAGACTAGCGAATGATCAGTCCAGCTCTGGGGCAGTACGCTGAGTACCTCTGTCTCTGTTTGGTCTGCATACAGCAGATCCAACACATGCCCATCTCGGTGAGTTGGTTGTTGAACTAGCTGATGTAAATTAAAGTTCTCACAGGTTTGACTCAAGTCTCTCAGATGGTTCCCTAGTGCCCCATTATTCCATAGATTGAAATCCCCCAGAACCATCATTCTGGAGTGCGTAAGAGTCAGGTCAGTAATGATGTCCAACAGTCTTTGATACCGTGTGTCAAGCCCAGGAGGTCTATAACATACCATTCCGGATAGCAGCCTTCCCCCTATCTCATGTATTGAGAAACCTAATGTCTCAATCCCTGCGACTTCCTCAACCACAAATGGTGCAAAGTTCCAAATTTCTTTATATATAACCCCAACCCCTCCTCCTCTTTCAGAGGCCCTAGGTTTATGAAAGATTTTATATCCCTCTGGGCATGCGAGACCTAGCTCGACCGAGGAGTTGTTACTGGTCCAGGTCTCTGTGAGAAATAATACGTCCAGATCCATATCCTCTAGAGTATTTGATATCTCCAGATAATGTTTTATCAGGGATCTGCAATTGATCAGGCCGCTTCTCAACCCCACTCTACCCCGAGGCGGAGCTGCTTGATGTATCTCCTCATTAGCCCTCCCGCCAATACTAAACAGTTGTTCCCTGGAGTATGTTATCCTACCTGAACCAGAAAGGGCAGCATGGCTGGCGCTGAGCGCAACCGGAGCGCGGACGGGCGCAGACAAGCTTGCCTCTGGCGCGCCCGTTGCGCGCGCGCGCTGCGCGCTTGCATTGCCCCTCCTAAATAGGCTGGCAACTGACATCTACCAGCAACTAGAGCGCTAACCAAAATGGCGCTTGCAGGTGTAGAGCTCCCTGATTCCCACTAAGCAGCGGGGTGAAAAAATATTTTTAAGGTGCGGGTAAGTGCTATTCAATTTGTAATTTTCTTTATGGCAGCTAAAAACTTTAAAATATACAGCACGAAATTCGACAACAGTTATCACGCACTCCCCCCTTGACACCTTCTGTTTGTTTGTCTGGGAGCAGCAGTATTCAACACACTGAGCACACAATGAAAATATTGCATAATGTCTAAAAGATAACAGGAACTGTGATGTTACTTTGCTTGTGCAGTGCACATTACTTTCAAAACTTTCAACGACTGCCCTTTTTCAAGGGAGCTTATTTCTTGAAGAAATGCTTTCAAGGGAATATTTATTGCTATCATTATTTGAAATAAATTGGCAACAAGCTTGTTCCCATTTCTATTCCAAGTACATTTGTGTCCAATTATTTTCTTATTTTTAACACGAAGCCAGATTGACTGGCACAGCCATCTCTGGCTGGGCACAGCCAGACTCTCCTTTGATTATGCTTTTACACTGTAAATCACAGACATCTGATGTATAATGGACATCAGTGGGGAGCTAGTGGCAATTTTTCTAAAGTATAACAGTGCATGCTCCCTTTTTATCTCTCTGCTGAGCATAAACAAACGAAAATATAAATCTTTCTCACTGTGCATTTTCTGCTCTCTCAGTTCCATTCTATCTTCCTTCTTCCTTCTCTGTTTCTCCCTCTCCCTTTGTCTCTTCTCCCATTTTCCTTTAAACCAGGGGCGTAACACAGGCCCCCGCAGCCCCCGCGGTGCGGGGGGCCCCAACCTCCAGGGGGCCCCCTCAGCACCGCTCTTCGGCCGGAGAGCTCCAGATTCAGTCCGGTGGGGGCCCCTCCACGTACACTGAAGGGGGGCCCCCTCAAGTTTCGTTACGCCACTGCTTTAAACCTCCCACATCTACCACTCCACTGTGATCTTGATCTGTTTTACTTTCACTCCTACCGTTCCTCTATTCCTTCTCCTTCATATCTAGAGCATTATTTGTACCGATACCTAGACCCCGGTTGATGTGGGGCCATGAGTTTCAGGATGAGCTTCCATTTAAAGAGACAAGGTGCCCTTTCTGAATGGTTCTGGAGTGCAAAGATATTGTAAAAGATACTATAGGGTTTCTTCAATCGTTCTCATCAAAGATTTATTAAGGATACATCACGCTGCAGACATTAGATACCCAATGAGCAATCATTAAATAAAATTTGCAACATGCATTATGATTTAAATGTATTCATGGATGCCTGGCTGGGAGTATCCTCATCTATGTCCAGTATTTCTCGAACAAGCATGCAAATGCTCCATCCCTTCTTCAAGGCAAATAGATACTGTGTAGATCTAATGGTGGTAACCTAATGTATGGAGGAAGGCTGGACATCCTCGTTGTTTTTTTTCTGGAATGAAATATCATTATCATGTTAAAACCATGAAATGTGTACATTATATACCCTTTATTCCTCTGTGCATCCAAGACCTGTAATTAAATTGTGACTTTGTTCTGTATCCTCAGAAACCTAGCTTTCTGCATAAATGTGATTCATTAATAATGCATGATAAAGGCCTGCCCTGAGGGGGGACATTACTTTATTTGGTGCCATTTAGATGTGTATATACACACATGGCCCTATTACAGTATGGTGTCCCAAATATAGTTATTTCCATACAGGTTTTAAAAAACAAAATTTGGCAATGAAGATGTCACATTTCTTTAAAACATCAGTATTTTTTATGTTTACGCACACATATTGGGATGGGGTAGGGAGTGCCATTATGTAGAGGAGAGACTGTGAGGATGTATCAATTCTAATAATCCTTCTTATTATAGTACCAATTATTCTTTTTTAGGTCTGGCATGAGCCAAGACCTATTGTTTGTGCAACAAAATTTCATATAAAAAAGACAGATAGTGGCCATTGGTTCAGCCTCTTTCAGTCATTGGCTTGAGACATTGTCAATCATTTTGTGGATCAGCCCACAGCAGCGCATACTTTTAATGGGACAAGAGTTCATCCCTTTTCATCCATTGGCTTGACTGTCACTTCATTCACATTTTCAGATCACCTCACATGACAGCTATTTGCTGTCTGGAGTGCTGGGCTGTTTGAGTGGTGGCATTCTACCCCTTCACAGCATCACACATATGGAAATGTGTCAGGTCACCAAGGGAGTCAATGAAATAGTTCCTGCATTCAGTTCACTGAAGCCTCTGAAATGTCAGCTACATATTTTAAAATACATTTGCCTTCAGTCTCTCAGGGGCAATGACTTAGGGATCGAGCTTTATTATCTTCCATCTGGCTTGTTGAATCCCTACAGCTGAAGGGTCCTGGTGTACATGGCAGCCTTTGCAAATTCTGCCCACCATACAACTCACTTGCTTCAGTTGAGGAAGCTGATCTGGAGCTTTCTGGTAGGCAGCACCATTCAGCTTCTTCTTCCGGACCATGCTGTCTCTGTCCCTGTACACCTCCAGCCAGCTCCCAGGGAAAGACAACCACTTGGAGGGAAACAGACTTTTGGCAAGGATTGTTGGGTGGTGTCCAAAACCCACATCCACAAGACTTACTAATTTAGCTTTTCTGACATAGCAAATTTCCCTCACTTAATGATAAGAAGAATGTATCTTTTCACCTCCTAAAGTTTTAACAGTCATGAGAGTCATGCATTTTTCCCGGGCTAATGTATAGACATTATGTATCACTAACTGATTCCAACGCTCAGTTTAAATAAAAACTCTGTTCCAAGGTGGACGCCAATGTTACTTCTGTGCTCAGTATCTTCTCATCATCCCTTCTTGAGGCCTGCCTGCAGATGGCATCACTGTTGCTACCTTAGGATACTCATGAGCCTGCAGCCTGCTTTCAGCTGATGTTTGTTTTACTTATATCAAAGCTGATGGGTGAAATATTTAACCTCAAATTCTTTGCAACAAGGAAACTGTTCTTTGTGCTCATATTCTGTGGAAGTTATGTGAGCACACAGGAAATGGTCAACATTACTTTTAAATATAAGGCTGCATTGTGTGTTCTAACCCGTCTTGAGAATACTCAAAAGGGCAATAAACAAGAGAGCCATGTTGCTAATATTGCTTGAAGAAAGAATTAATTCTCCATTCTGCATGCAGTACCTCCTTCAAAGGACTTAGGTTTGGGCAATATACATTGATTTGTGTATAGACTCATGAATACACATAGGTAATAAGTAGCTCTAAAGCTATGATTTATTTAACTACTCATTTCAAGATTTCCATTCATATGAAATTATAATTTCAATCTTGAAGTGAACACAGCATGTAACCACAGTTTTGTCGGTGTCCTCTTAGCTTGCTATAACACTTTGCAGTTTATTGTGAGCAGGTAATTGGGTGATTTATAACTAAGCAGAGAGCGACACTGTAGAAGAGGTGCACATATCTTTAAAATAATTCCTATAAAATATAAATTGAAACTTAATCAAGAAGCGTGACCAGATTCTAAGAAAACTATGGGGCATATTAGCAAGACCCACGTTAAAATTATCGCTGTTTTAGCGGCAGGAAACTGCCGCTAAAACGGCGATAATGGGCTTGCTAATATGCGTTATAGAATTCCAATAGAAGCCCAGGTTAGATGTGCAGGACATCTAACCTGGGCTTCTATTGGAATTCCATAACGCATATTAGCAAGCCCATTATCGCCGTTTTAGCGGCAGTTTCCTGCCGCTAAAACGGCGATAATTTTAACGTGGGTCTTGCTAATATGCCCCTATGTTTTTGCTCTTTACTTATACAATGTGTTTCTGGAAAACACACAAGACTACATCTATGAACATGTTTCCATCTTTGCCAGGTTTTTTATAACACCTTTCAGGTACTCAGTTAGTGCCATTTCAAGAGAGATCTTTGTTGGTGGCACATGTGCTTTTAGATGAAATCTAATACAATTAAAAACAAAATAATAATAAATACGTATACAATGGTCACAAAAAAGATATCAAAGGAATTGCAAGGACTACTTTTGCTTTTTTCAGTGCATTAGTGCCCAACCTTGCCCTAAAGTGACATCACCTTCAATGGTGTCAGCTTATTTGCTCACCTTCCTTGACATTACTCGTGCAAAAAGAATTCTATCATTGTGTCCAGTTTAATATTTTTCTCAGATGAAGTGGTTGTACGTGTTTCTTTACCATTTTCTTACAAAATGCTGCAAGCAAATGAGTTTTGGCACCAGAAAAATAAAAGAAAATATGTAAATGTTAAGACAGAATGAATCTATACTTAACACATCTCAATACCGTCTGCACAACATGGTAGAAAGTAGATGTCTGCAGTTATTCTATTAGTTGGGAACAATAACTTTGCTTTAGGCCATACCCCTTCTTTTTTGAAGTTAGCTATTAGCATATATAAAAAGCGTTGAAACCTTGAGAAAGGAGACTATTTCCACTGCCCATGACTAACCTTTATAGCCTTAAGAATTCAAGATTTAGACTTTATTATTCACTGGAACCATGTCATGTGAGATTATTTGGTTGATTTGTCCCAGTTATAGAATGGTTTTGTTTCTCACGCATTATGATTGCCTCAGTTTTTTAATTCTTTTTAATATCATTGGAACTACTAAAGAATGTAGTTCACACAGCAACAAAAAAAACCTTTACCCTACAGCTTTAAGATATGTTTACTGCTACTCACATCTACAGTGCTTGCCAGATTGCTTAATAAATCCTGTACTTCAGCCTACATTTTAGTTTTTGATTAATGAAAAAGTTTCATCTCAATAGCAATTAAATAACAAAAGGTGTAGTATTATAGTGTAATTAAATTACATTGCAATGCAAAATGTATTTTGTAGTATGTTTAGTAGTACTAAACTTACATGCAGAGGCTTCGCCTCTACCTCTCCTATCTTCTTGTGTGCAGAAATATCCACCCTGACTGGGGAGTCTCGGCGTATGTAAGTATACATTTTAGTAGTAAATGTGGGAGGGACAGAGGAGAGTGGCTGAAAAATGGGGAATAGGTATGGTTAAAGTGGAGGGTTTAGGGAGAAATATGAAGGTGATTAGGGAGTGCTATGGAGGTGCTTAGGGAGGGACGTGCACTCACCATTAAAAATGTATGCTCATTGGTATTCACAAATTGCACTTCTAAACTGTCTAAACTCAAACAGATCTCAAAACCATACTAAATCACTCCTGCTCAGTGCTATAGCAAGACCAACATAACACATAGCAAACCACTGGTACTGCTACACCATCCTACAGAAAATAATGGAGTTAGACACTTAAAAAAAAAAACCATAGGAAATAAGTTAAAATTATGTAAAATAGAAAAAAATAGAAATAAATATTATTTAATGTTAAAAAAAATGTAAAAATAATGCATATTTATTAACTAGAAAATATTTTAATAACATATTTAACAAAAAAACGAATGTAATGTTTGCTAAAATGCATTAAATTGCTTTCAATGAATTCTGTAGATCATCCTAAATAATTATTAATGCATATTAAAAACATTAATTTTTTGCTGTTGGTGGGAAGTTATTTTTTAATGTAAACTTCAGTAAAATCATTTTTATTTAATCTAATATATTTAAACTAATTAAATCTTTAATTCTAAATTAAGTTAATAGTGCTGTAATGTTTTCATTTATTTTGTTATGCATTTAAAATAAATATATAATAGTGATTTACATTAAGTTTTAACATTAAATATATTTACTAATTGTTTTGAGTTAAATAAACCTTTTTACTTTTCTCTGTAATCAACACAGAGAGACTTCACAGTTGGGGTGGGCATCTCCAAGTGATAAAGTATAGGGAAAAAAAGTAAAGATGTTTATTAAACTTCAAAAAGTTAATAAAACTATGTTATGTTAAGTATGATTGTACATTAATTGTATGTATTTATTTTAAATGTAGAACAGAACACAATGGATTCATAGGGACACCTGGGCCACGTGGTACTGCTACCTCTAGCGGTCCAGCGTGGCTAGACTCCTCCCCCCGCTGATGTTTGGCATAAGGCATCCGGATACAGCCTCCTGAGACTTTTCTCCTTTTATTTTTTCTTCCTTTCTCTTTCTTGGTTGTTATTGTTGGTTTCCACCTGTTTATCATTGAAAATTTATTCTTTCCCTGACTTCCTCCTGTATTTGGCGACCAATCAGAGTTAGTAATCTTTAGACCATACGCTAGGTACCGAGAAACACCCTTTGGGTGACATAGACCTAAGCCATTGGAGACCACAGGAATTTGCACGCTTCAGTTTGGGGCCGACCGACTTTGGCCGCTCAGCAGCTGACCCACAAGCATATGGATGCAGGTGGTGTGGATCGGCACAGACAATATGAAACATGATAGGTCCCTGTTTGTTGATTCTATATATTCATGACATTCAGGCTCAGGTATTGTGATGTAGAGATATTATGAGTGTAATGTGCTACTTGCAAAATGACAATAAGTATATGTTTAAAAAAAAAATTCAATGTAGAACAGAAGACAAAAATACTACAGCACTATTAACTTAATTTTGAAGACAATCTTTAATTAATCTAACTATATTAAATAAAAATTATTTTTCTGAAGTTTACATTCCCACCTAAAGTAAAATAATGCATATTATGCAATAATAATTATTAAAAAGGATCTGTAGAATTAATTGAAAGCAATTTATTTATATTTGATTCAAATGATATGTTAATTTTCAAATTCAGAAAATACATTTTCTAATTAAATAATAAATATTTTATTTTTACATATTTAATGATAAATTATATTTATTTTTATTTTAACTATTTTAAATAAGGTAATTTCTTTTAACTTTATTTCTAATGGGATTTTATTTTAAGTCCCTACACTCCATTTTTTCCTATAGGAGGTTGCTGCAGTACCAGTGGTTGGCCATGTGTGGTGCTGGACTTGCAATGGCTTCTTTTTAGCAATAGTAACTTAAACTCCTAAATTTCACTCCTTTCAGGGGGTTGAGACATGTAAGTCCACACTTTTGAATAACTTTGCATTCAGATTTTGTGAATATCTCAAAGTAGTACATTTATTCAAAGTGTAAATGTAAACTTGCATGTATAAATTACACACGTGTAAGTTACCTTCATGAATAGCCCCATTAGTGTTTTGTCTAACATGGTGAATTGGGGAATTCACGTATGTGGTGTCTCAATACATCTAGCAACAGATACAATAAGGATGGAGATGATCTGTGGTGTACATAATGGTGTCAGCAGGCTGATTTTATTAATTTTGATTTAGAAACATTGACAATGCTACACAAAAAAGAAGGCACTTTCATGCAAATTATTAATACATTGGCTATATATTTTCCCTTCAAATATTCATGAATGACTTTAAAATACTTTGATTACTGTCAATCAATTCATGTTTAAAAAAAAAAAAAGCATTGCTTGACAAAGTTTATTAGGGTGGCTAGATTTTGAAAATCAAAAACGGAGATACTCCACAAACATAGATGAATGACTACAATTTCACATCGACTGATGGGCACAAAATGACTTAAATGGCAGCACTCAACAACATAGAAAACAAAGACAATGAGGCACTTGTGGAATAAATTAAATGCAACTTTTACCCACAGTATCATCTGTGTTAATTAGATTGATTTCTTAAAGGATGGTAATTAATACTGCATTAGAACACATCAAGGCTTGCCTCCCTCTGTGTCCAGTTAACCGTCTCTAAAAACTGGGACACATGCTTAATTTAATAATTCTGCCGGAACAGATGATGAAAGCCCAGGACTGTTCTGACAAATCTGGAATGCCTGGTCACCCTACCAATTATTAACATTATTTACAAGCAGAAATTCCCACAATCATGTGATTAGCAATAACAATTAGGGAATGTACTGCCTTTTTATGCTTTCATTTAAATCCGCCATTGTATTGCAGTACTTGGGCAAAAGTAGTATTCATGTGCCTGCATAATTGATTAACAATATTAACAGAGTACACAAAACATTAATGCCAATTTTACTGTAACATCTCATGATTCCCCTTGTATCATGCCATCATTTACTTGTGCTTCGAAAGAACCCTTCCCTAAACTCCACCACACAATGGTAACTCACCCACCTGTAACAGAAAGGTTCACTGAGTTCATTCCCACCTAATAATCATGTCTGCAATAATTTACTTCACCATACACCTGTACTCTCAGAACACTCAAAATATTTCCTCACCTGTGTTATTATCCCACTGACTTCCTGCAACACCCAAGAATATCCGCAAGTATCTGATCCTCAAAGATCAAAATAATTTTCATCTTCACAAACTGTGGAAGTTCCAGTACCCTGAAGACCTGGAAAAAACAGATATGTGATTAACTTCATCACTATCATCCCTGATCAAGCTAATAGTTATTAGCATAATCTCATGAGATTACTCTGTCATACAAAAATCAATTGTTCCAATTCAACTTTTTAATATTTTCTGCTCCTCATGGTACAGCAAGGCTTTTCAACTTATACACTGGACTCGACTTTCCAAAATACCTGGACACAACATCTTTAATATCAGGATCTCTTGCTTCATCTTGCTCACAGCCTCATCTTCTTCAGCCCACACTGTAACCCTTCCTCCTTCTGTTCCACAAATGAATTAATTTCTACACCCAAATTCACCAAGCCATACTGTGCCCCCTCCAATCACATTCGTTATCAGAATGTTAACAACTACATGGGGAATTTGATCCATCCCTACCCTTTTCGTAAAGTTAACTTTCAGCACAGAAGTCGGGATCAGGCTCAAAAATCCTACCCAGTAGTGCGTACAAACAATATTTACCAGGGCAATTTTTTGCACCGATTCTACTGCGCCACCAAGGCGGACTAATATCTCAGATCAGGACTGGTGCTAATGTTCAAACCAGACACACACTGCAGGAAACCTTGACTAGAAGGGTACCAAACAGTCTGGTTAGGTTATAGAAAGCCACCTCCTTTTCACACAGCTCTCTAACCTGCAGCCTAACGGGGTGATGTGAGGGGCCCAGAATGGCCAGTCTGGCCGTGCGTGAAACTCAGAATGAGGCCTTCAGACTGGCTCTTCAGCTTAGAAATGTTGACCATGGTGGTGCACATCTTCACTAACGTGCCCCCCATTTTACTTCCAAAGCCCTTTCAAGTCGAACTGACGCTAGGAGGAGATTCTTGAGAGCTTTCCAATGCACACTGTCATGGTAGGCCTCAATTAAGCTCAGCCTAATTGAAAAGCTGCTCTGCTGGAAGTGCTCTTTTAACGGGAGGGAAATACGAACGTGATTTCAAGCATTGTTGAACATTCCCATACTTTCCCAGAAGCTAGAAAAGCCATCTGCTAAAATCTGCGCGCTTGTTTGTTTTCTACAATAAAAATGCAAAATACTTCTTTCTGTTAGCAAGTTTTGCCATATGCCGCTCACTGTAACAAAACCGGCATGTTTATTAGCGAAGCCAATCGGAAGAAGCGCCTTACAAAGATTTAAGGAGCTGGGTTTTCAGGCCAATAAATGTAGGCGCAGTGGGGGGCGGAGGCGAGGCAGCTTTTGGCAGATGGAATATGTTCTTCGAGCTCCCAGAGACTCCAAGCTACCTGAGCTCCCATCAGTTTAGATGCAGTCGACAGGAGGCAGTGCGTCACTCTGTGGCATGGAATCGATTCGTCCCATGTTGACGATGAGCCCCCAGCTGAGTGAGATCAGAAGTTTACTCGAGATAAATTTTTAATGTGGCCAATTTAGTTTGCAGACAGTCTAATTAAAGTGTTTGATGGCTGGGTACCCTTGTGCATTGGTGCAGCATCCCTTGTCTCAGTTGCAGAAGGTTAATCCCTGGCATGTTAGGTGCAAGTGTTATCCTGTGAGCAGTCATGGCCTACTCTGCATACAAGGTGAGGTGACACCCTGACCTGTATCCCCACCCTCACCAAACCACATCATGAGAACATTGCTCCGAGTGAGCAGTTTTACCAAAAATCGCCACTTTTTATAGATTCGCATTACAATCGATGCCGTTTATAATGAGTTCTGCATGTATTTGTGTTATTTAAAGGTCAAAGGGTTAACGTTTTCCAATCTTTGCACTTTCAGTAAACAACCGGGGGTATGCTCACTTCAATTGCACCAATTGGACTAATTTTCCAGATTATATAAAGGATTGTAGAAGGATACAACTCGATTTAGATGTCAATGGTAACGTGGAGATATCTGATAACCGTCATTATTTATATAGCTCTTACACCCTCTTTTGGTTACCATGGAAATATGGCATCTTGTAATTGCTGTCTGTAGCTGCTTTGGTATGAAAAATGTGCATAAGGGTTCAGGTTTATTGATTATTCCTAAATGCTAAACTGTGAAATTAGGAACGAGTCACCACAATTTTTGTGCATATAAGTACAAATAAAGTGTGCACCTTTTTTAGGTAGAGATATTACTTATTTATGATGGAAAATCCATCACATGGTTGAAAATTCCACAATCATAAGTAAGATGTTCGTTAATGGATATTCGGAAAGGTCGCAGTGGATTTACCTACTCTGTTTGCACGCCTCACTCTGGTAAAGTTTGCAAATTGGATGAGAAAGATGTATCATATTCTGCAATTTTAAATTTGTCCATTCAGAGAAACAAACAGAGGAGAGGGAATGCAAATGTTCCCTGACGTTTTTCACTGAATTGTTCATCTGTTGACATTTTGCATTAGTGAGTTAGGTACACTAGGAGAATGCCTGAAAAATTCTGATTTGTGAACATAACTCCTCTGGTATTTGTGAGTACCATAAAATGTGAAAATTTGATCTAATTTTGTACGTCTGCCATGTTTATATTTTCACTTTTCATTGTGAATTGGACCAAAATGACTAATAAATCTCAAAGTAAAGCATGTCACATGAGAACCCCCTGAAGTACCTATAGTTGAAAATGTGATATCCTTCGCCTGGAGTTGCTCCTAATCTCATACTTTTTGTCTATTAGCAGACAAATCGCCATTATTCCAAGACCCGATCCATTATGGAGTTAGCCTTTCAAAGTGACAGTACATTGACCTTTGGAGAAGGCAGCGCATGCACATACAATTCGGGGACCCAGCCACAGTCCCAAATCCTGGCAGAGGAGGGGTGCAAGTTAACCATGAATAGCATTCCTTTAATTGTTTACTCAGTCCATGCTTGTTATGTGTTCTGAGGACTCTCCAGATGGAGCGGGTCAGGGGAAGCCAGACGTACAAAAGGGCTGATAGAAGCACTGAGCTGCAAGAAATCTGTTTATATCCTCTCTAATGGAAGATCTAAGAAGGCAAATAAATGATGTCTGGGAATCCAAAGATGGGTGCTGAAGATAATAGATGTAATGATGACAAATGTATTCATGGAATTATAGAAAATCTCCCCTACAAGGGAAGAGGGCTTGAAAGATTTATGCTTCCCTTTCAATTCCCTTGAAATCTTTACTTTGTGTGGGTTCGTGTTTGGGGATATGACTCCCCCAGTTCATTTCTATTCACACTCTCTCCCCCTTTCCAATTCCTCCCTCGCCCCCTTAACCACCATTTTATGCCTCTAGTGGCTACTAGAAGACTTTATGGCGTGTTTTAATTACATTGCATTTGTATTATTCTATTGCCAATTCTTTTTTCCGGTGGCGGCTCCTCCGCTAAGCCAGAGGAGCATTGCCTCACCGCTTTGAAGCAGTGAAAGAAAGGAAAAATCAAATGATAATAAGTTGCTGTTATCATTTTATTTTGTCCTGATTCAGCAGCTTGGCGGGTGGGTCTGCTCTGCTGACAGAGCAGGGCAGGGGAGGAGTGGTGGGCACACTGAAGTGTGCATGACACTTTGACCAGCCATGTCGGGCAGGTATAATAATGTTCACTCCCAAAGAAGACAGGATGCAGGAATGACGGTAAGTAGATTTATTGGATGAGGAGATGAGCCGGGAAGCTCGTTCAACAAGCCTGGGCCAAACCGTCTCCCCGTGGAATCCGGAACACACATTGTATTCCAGATTCCAGGTGAGATCAGCAGGACACCACACATCCCCCTTCGTTAACAGAACAACAATACATGTTTGAAGAAGGATAAGGAAGAACTAAGGAACATACAAAAAGAAATCAGTATAACAAATTCAAAAGATAAATATCATTAAGAAGAAAACGCAAAGAAATTTCATTTATCCAAATAATAATCCTTACACCAGACAGGACGATGACGTTGTCTTTGCGCCTGGTATCTGTCTAGATCACAGGATTGGTGAGGAACAAATTTCCGCCAGTTTGCCCTATTGCGCGAGAGCCTGGGACACAACACAACTGTGGAATCTGCATTCTTTTCAACGGGCCACAACCATTGAGGAACTTTCACGACCTTGGACAAACTCCAAACATTCCCATCAGAAAGTTCCACAACTTGGCGACCAACTCTGACAACTTTCAAGAGAAGCAAATACCGGGACTCACCAGATTTCACCATTCTGCCTTTCTTCACACGTACCCAATCATTGACCTTCACGGGGAGAACCACATCACTAACATGGCGATCTTGATCAGACACGCACTTGTCGTTCCTTCTACACAACAAATTCCTCATCCAAGCCTGACTCATGTTACACACACTCTTTCTTCCCCTCATTTTTTCATAGGGAGATAGATCACCATTACTCCTGGGAGAATTTCTGTAACTCCAAAGTATCTCTTTGAAGGCTTGATGACAGTTTTTCCCATTACTGATGGCCAGCTGTAACCCTTCTTTGAACACCCTGATCCACCTCTCCACATTACCATTGCTCTGGGGGTAATAAACAGATGAACGTTTGTGAACAATACCATGACTATCGAGGAATTCTTTCATCTCACTGGATATTAATTGCACCCCATTATCGGTGAGTAGAGATTCGGGAAACCCTTCTCTTTCAAAGACATCATTTAAAAATTGAATCACAACTTTCAAGGTAATATGGGGAACTAATTTGACATCAGGCCACTGAGATAGCTGATCAATAAGGACTATGGCATACACAGGATTATGGCCCAAACTCATGGGACCGGCAGTGTCAAGAGATATGCATTCCCATACATGTGACGATCTAGAGAGTGTAAGACGTTCACAAGTAACAGTTGTTTGGGATTTATCACTGATGCAACATTCAATACAACATTTGACCTTGCGTTCTACACACTTATCCATTGCTGGCCACCAAAATTCGCTTCTAATCCTTCTTTTCATACTGGTCATACCGGGGTGACCCTCATATGCCATGTCTAGGATGGTTTGTTGTAGATCTACGGGAACAATGAGCTGCAAACCTCTCATTAAAACGTCACTTTGTAAGGATAACTCATGAGCTACCTGAAAGAAAGAAAGGAGACTTTCTGAAATGTCAGCCTTCCTAGGCCATGAAGATTTGATGTAAGGAATGACCTCTTTAAGAACAACATCATTGTCACATGCCAATCTCCATTGATTCTCTTGGATACAGCCTTTGGATACCTCACATATCGAGATAACTTTCTCTAAATCCTCATCATCTTCAACCACATTGTCGTCAACCACTGGTAGTCTTGATAGGCAATCAGCGAGAATGTTCTTTACCCCAGTAATGTATTCAACTTTGAAATGGAAGTCTTGTAACTTGTATTGCCATCTGGCAATCCTGGAAGTGGCTCTTCCACAACCCTTGGTCGTAAATAAATCTACAAGAGGACGGTGGTCAGTCCTCACCTTGAAATCGGTGCCATAAACATACTTTCGAAAATACTCAATGCCCCACCAACATGCAAGAGTTTCCTTTTCTAGAGTAGAGTATTTGCATTCAACACCTTTTAACGGTCTGGATGCAAAGGCAATAGTGACTAAATGACCATTTTGGTTCTGCATGAGGACAGCACCTAAAGCAACATTGCTGGCATCAGAGACAATTACAGAGTCATAAGCAGTGTTGAAGGTGGCCAAAGCAAGTGCAGATGAAATGCATTTCTTCAAGTGTTTAAATTCACTGGCACAATTGTCATCCCACAAGAATGACTGGTTCTTCTTCATCAGGCTTCTCATATGTACAGTTTTGTCAGCAAACACAGGAATAAACTTAGCATAATACTCTGCAAGGCCTAGAAAAGATCTAAGCTGGTCCTTATTCTGAGGTTCTGGGGCCTGTTCAATGGCCCTGACAAGATTTTGCTTAGGAGAAATGCCATCCTTGTTTATGGAGTGACCCAGATAATCTACAGACGTTACACCAAACTTACATTTGTCCTTTGTTAAGGTCAGACCATTGTCTTGTAAAATACACAAAACTTTGTGAAGTGTATCGGTATGTTCTTGTGAATCGCATGCAAAGACCAGAATATCGTCTTGAAAGTATAATACATTTTTGATGTCTTTAAACAATTTATGCATTAGCCTTTGGAAAACAGACGATGCAGATATTAACCCAAAAGGCATTCTTTTGTACCTAAAGGCACCCTCAGACGTAATAAATGAGGTGAGATGTTTACTATCCTCATGGAGGGCTACCTGGTGATAAGCGTTTGACAAATCAAGGGTCGAAAACACTGAGGCTCCTTTGAGTTTAGCAAACATCTCGCCAATATTGGGCAAAGGATGCCTGTCCACCCATACACTGTTATTGAGATCTCTTAAGTCTACACATAATCTGACTTGGCCATTAAGTTTGTGTGCGACAACAACAGGTGACAACCACTCCGAGGATTCAATCTCCTCAAGGACATCAAGATGACACAACCTCTCTAATTCTTTTTTAACAGCCTCCCTTAAACGTAATGGGACATTTCTGACCTTGTGTACTCTGGGTATGGCATCATGTTTCAAGATTATTTTGTGGACAAAATTTTTAAGAAGGCCTAACTGAGAGGAGGAGAACACACTGGGAAACTGTTTTTCCCACTCGGACGCGGGATCAATCCCTACATGAAGAATTAAGTCCGAGTAACCAAGAACCTGATAGGGATGGTTGGGGTCAAGAGTGATCATAAGATCCCTTTGTTGAGGCCACCCTAGAAGGCATGAACCCTCCCTTGTGACGTATACTTTGGCAGATATGGACTTGCCTTTAAAGCTAAGGGTGGTTGTGAAATATCCTAATACATCTATGGGTTTCCTCCCGTATCCCACAAGTTTGATGTTTGGAGGAGATAAACGTACATTAGGAAATTCTTTTGAGCCATTCATCCCCAATAAGAGTGTGTCTAGCACCCGAGTCTGCCATGACCCTTACATCCTTATCACCAATCACAACTGTGCAAAAAGGAGCATCTTTCACATTAATGTTAACTTCATAAACAGCTAGAAGAAATTCTTCATCTTCGAGGTCGCAGTCAACTTCCTTCAACTTGATCAGCATTTTGGTTCTTATTATCTATATTTCTATTCCTGGATTTGTTTTTGTTCCTACACATTCTAGTATAGTGCCCTTTTAATTTACAATATCTACATACTTGACTGATGGCAGGACACCTTTTGTCATTGGCTAAGTGACCAGGAATACCACATTTAAAACACACATAGACTTTTCTTTCTTGGTTGGGGTAAGTCTTACTCTTGGATTTGCTAGAAGTGCCCTCATTATTACTAGTCTTTTTGACTAAATGAACCTCAGTAACCTTCTGTTCAGCAAGTTCCTTCAAGCCAAGTTTCATATCCTCAAAGCAATGAGCTATTTCAATGGTTTTGTTTAGCGTCAAATCCTCAGCGGATAACAATTTTTCTTGGAGTTTGACATCTGCTACTTTGTGCACTAGTTGGTCACGTCCATCTGGTCATGAAATGTAGAGTAATTGCATTTGGATGCCAAGGTTTTCAGATCATTGACAAAGACGTCTATAGATTCATTCATTAATTGGCCTCTGCTGAGAAATTTGTGACGTGCAACTACCTCGTTGACCTTTTTCACATACAGTTTGTCCAGTTGTTTGATAGCCTCATCAAATACATCAATATCATCGTCATCAGACTCGCGACTTGAAGAAATCGGGGGTAAGTGCCCTAAAATGCGCCTGCCTTCTGCACCTAGACGATGTTTTAAAATTGCAAGTTTTCTCTTGTCCGTATAATCATCACCACCAATAGCTTCAATGTAGGCCTCTAAACCTTCTTTCCATTGCTTCCACTCTAGAATTGGTTCACCAGGAGAAGATAAAAATGGAGCAGGCGCACCGAAACCCCCTTCCATAATAAAAATGTAAAAGGAGAAGAAAGTTTAATGCACAGAAGCAAAAACTGGATAGCAGGTGACTACGTATTCACCAATTATGTTCACTGAGAAAAGTGCAAATGCTTGAGATGTAGTGACAATAATTAGAGTTGATGTCAAACATGTCGCCTTAGCACTGAAATATGAACAGAAAACTATGAAACAGTAACGTGACTTTAATACACTTAAAGAGTAATTACTGAGTATTAATCTTTTGCCCTGTGATAGATTTTTTTTTTTTACGTGCGTGTCGCCGGAAGACAGAGGTGCAACAGGCTGAACATGCAAGATGGGTTGTTACGAGCTGTTTTGTAACAGTTAAAAAAAAAAAAATTATAGGCGTGCGTGTGGCCGACATACCGAGATGACAACACGCTGGCAGACAATGATGAAAAGTATCATTGGCGTGCGTGTCGCCGAAATGCAAATGGACAACACGTTGATCCGCAACAGTAACAGGATCCAGAGTATGAAGGAGTCAGCGCTCTAGTCTTTATTGAGGCACGCACACATGAGCATTCGAGCCAACAAAGACTTCCGAGTAATTCCGTGATGCGCACTAGTGACAGCGCGTTTGAGATCTATGCGCATGGAACAGCGCATGCAGGCTTCGAGGAAGGCGCGAGGCAGGCTCCGTGCGCGAGAAACAGCTCAAAGCGGCCAAAGCGCAAATAATAAGATAAAATCTCACCAGAGCCTTCCTTATGAATTAGATTTTCGGGCACATACGTAATCACCAACAGTGTCTTCACTAGAGGGTTCCCGGAGACGTCTAATTGTTTCAGCAGTCGACGGATTCACGATCTGCTCACCGCAGTGCTCCAGGCTTGGTGGTTCGTTCTCCAGTCGTCGCCAGTATAATAATGTTCACTCTCAAAGAAGACAGGATGCAGGAATGACGGTAAGTAGATTTATTGGGTGAGGAGATGAGCCGGGAAGCTCCTTCAACAAGCCTGGGCCAAACCGTCTCCCGTGGAATCCGGAACACACATCGTATTCCAGATTCCAGGTGACATCAGCAGGACACCAAAGCAGGCCAAACAGTTGTGCGCTCTTCGCATGTTCTCTGGGTGTTGAGCATGCCCAGGTCCCCAGTCCCCGTCTGAGCGCCCAACCACGTCGTTCAGACCAATCACAACACTGCATTGCAGCGTTATGTTTGGCTCAGGGGAGCCTGGGTGCTTACCAATCACAACACTGCAATGCAGCATTGTGATTGGCTCAGGGGAGCCTGGATGTGCTTCCTGTTCGGTGACTTCAACCCGACGGAGGAGAGACGACATGGGAGAGACGCGGCAGGAGGTACGTGTGTTTTCATTTTTTTTAAGACCACCTTACCCCCCCACCGGCCACCCCACTTGCATGCCAGCCACCATTGCTTTTTTCCTAAAATATTTTTTATTTATAATTGTGTGAAAACTATTGGTTGCTACAGCCCTGCGCCATCATTTGTAGGCAGTTTTCCCCCCTAATTGGTTTGCAGGCTTTTATGGCAATACAACTAACCTGCGCCCTTAAATATAACCTTTTCTACTAGTTGTGGGCAGTAATTAATGTTCACATTCAATAGGCACCACCTTTCTGATGGGCCCATGTATACACAGATATTCCTATATATAGGGCATTTTTATTTAACTAAGCTACTCGGGAGTGACGTCACACTCTCTCCACTGCCTAAAGAAATTCAAAGTGGCATAGTAGCGGTACAGGAATTCTTAGAGGTATATTCTCCCCGGACAAAAACATTATTATTATTTAAGTAGTCTGATGTTTGGAAACATACTTTTAAAATTATATCCCTAGCATCTTGTACATGATGTGTTATGAACAGAACAGTACTCGGTGGGGCTAATTGACAGGAAGCAGAGTTCGGAAGGGCAAGAAAATGTAATTTGATAGCATACTGTAGAGTTGTTTTTTTTAACATCACTGATATTTATAGATTTTGAATTTGAGGATCAGGGAGATAAAGTTGATTTTACTTAAATTGTTTTCTATTTTTTTTGTTAAGTGTCGACTGCCGGGATTAGAACTCCTGTCTGTGAAATGCTGAATCTGGGATTAGAACGCAGGTTTCCCATTTACAAATATAGACATTCAATAACTAAACACGTATTTACCCGTGAATGTAGATTCTGATGCTGATCAAAGCTACCGACCAGGCATAGGCTGAATGTTATTTCAGAAAGGCCTTGATGTGCAGTTTTAATTCTGTGGCATAATTTTACAGATTAACATGATTTGTCCTGTGGCACAAAAATGTTTCTGCTATGCACCCATTGGCCCATCCACTTCTGATGGGTGCAGGAAGGCTTCAAAGGATTCCTTACTCTGGGTACCGCAGCTTTTATGCAATATTTTAGAGAACTTGCTTTCTAGTGCACTAATTGTTCCTACATTTTTTAACCTGGTCACATTTTTTCATGAAGAGTAGTATCTTGTTTGCTCATTGACTCACAGGCTATTGCAAACACTGGGGTATTCATATCTGTCAACTCATTCATTATCATCGCAGTTACTTTCAGCAAATATCTAAGCATGCTGAGTCCTTTGGGCCCCTTTAAGGTAGTTTTTATAATGGAGAACCTGAACCTACATGTCCAAGCTGGGTTAATGCTATTGGATGAAAACCCAAGACTGCTATGATGGTCCTGTGGCTGACGAATGCAAGATCAACGGTTGACACTGGTGAAGCCAGCAGAGGCTCCACAATTGGTAATCTGTGGTTCTCCATCTCTAAATGGGACTGGTGACATGAAAGTTTGGTGGTGTAATTGAACATTCACACGCTCCACCAAACTAAATGAGTGCCTAGCTCAAATTTCCAGAATGCAAGTATCCCTGAAGATTGCATTATGTTTGATAGAACTGTCTTTGGCCTTTCAGCATCAATTTGGGTGTCCTCTGAAGTTGTATCCATTTGCCTTGAGTACAAAGTTTCATGAAATCCGCTGTCTTCTTTTGAAGACGATTCCTTCATGCAAAACCATTCTTTTCACTTCTCAAATATTCAATCTAACTTATTTTCTACACCTGAAGCTCTGTAACAATCTTCATTGTATTTAATTAAATAATATAGTTGTGAATCTGTTCAAATTTATGAATCATATCAAGCATCTTTCATTTTATATATATATACAAATCTGCTCTGTTGTCATTTAACACATTTGACATTGCCCCATGGCATTTCAGACCCTGAGTGGACCTTTATAGAGGAGAGATTTACATGAATACATCACAAAATATAAATTCTCCAAATTCAGCTTATCTTGGTTACGATGAAAATCTTTCTAGAAGTGAATGTGCGCCTCAACGTTCTGAATGAGCCTTTCAGAAGTAATAAAATGAAGCTGCTGACAATGCTTCAGGTGACAATGCCTCAGGAGTAGAGAAAATAAGGACTGAATAATTAATAAATGAGTGGATGTTTAAAGATAAGAAATTATAGAAGGCTTATTATCCAGGAATGCTGGCGCATGAAGGGACTTCCTTCAAAAGAAGGTGCCTTATGTTGTATTTTGTAGGTTTGCAATCCAAATTGGAGATGTTGACCATGGTGATGTTAGGTAAAGTTTTTGAACTTCATCCAAGGTGACGTTTGAGCACCCAGACCAGCCGAAGTGTTGGAAGATAATCTGTGGTTGGGACAACTTGCAGCAGGGACGCGGGCTGTCTATTACATCCCCTCCAGTTGCTAACGGTTTTGGTGCTAGGTACACCCTTCTGGACACGTTCTGGGGTGTGAGAAATGGTGTGGGCACCTTTTGAGCTCATGAAAGTGTTTGTGCCCAGGACAGGTGTCTGGAATATCTTATGCCAGGCTGACACTCAGAATGCGAATGGCAATTGACTGGTGCCAATCTTCCGCACATGCTGGCTCTAGGAGGGGTTCACAGGTAAATCTCGATGGTGAAGGGAGACTTATGCTGCCCCCTTTTTTACTTTTCCCAAGATTCATGCTTGCAAAGATTTCAATGTTTTATTTTTAAAAAATGCGATGTTGTGAGTAAAAAAGTTTTTTACATTCACGCACTGCTACTAATGACATGATGGAAGTTGACAGACATATATTTTGAGAGTTGCTTTAATAAATGTGTGTACATGTGTGTGTGTTTTCCATCTGTCATATATGCAATAAATTACACAGGTGACAATAATAAGAGTGCAGCCAGTTATGGTATGGTCAGATTTTCTATAGGAAATTAATCTTTTATGTTCTTGAGAACTTTGGCACCGTTCAACTAATCTGCATCAAATTTCCCCCAAAATGTTCATCCACTTAGGGTCCTTCATGACAGACTTTCTTCAGATCCATCAAGTGGGGGGGGCAAGAAAAAGGGAGTGTGTGCGAGGGTAGGGAATTTCCATTTCCCATTTTAATTCCCATCGGACGTTGTGCTCTTTGATACAGAAACAAACAGCTAAATGGAATACACCAATTGTGGCATGAAGTTAAACATTTACTCAAAGTAGTGCCTTTTTTTGGTTTGATGTACAGCTATAGTTTTTGAGCAATTCGCACTGAAAGAGATTTCCTCATATCCCAAAAGTCCAAAAATACTCAAAACCTATTGGCCAAAGAAACTTTTTGCCCCTTGAATCTGATTGGCTGAAAAATTTTAAGTTGCCTGGACAGGACTTGGGGACTCAAACCTCCACTGTGTGTTGGCCACTCACTGCGGGTGGGTTGCCTATGAAGGGTTGGCTGCAGATTCTGTATGGAGGTCAGAGCCTACAGCCAACCCCGCTGTGCATGATCGGAGCCCGTGCATATCAGAAGTTAAATGCCTGCGGTGGGGGTTACAGAGGCAAAGCCTGCACAGTGGGGGATGGATGCCCGGGGAGGGTTGGGCACAGGGCCAGGCTGGAGGCCAGCACCTGCAACCAACACCTACTGTCCTCGTTCGTAGGCTGTGAGGCCTGTGCAGCAGAAGTTGCATGCCTGTGGTGTGATGGGTGCAGGAAGCCAGGCCCTGTGCAGAACTTCTCAGCACAAGTCCAAAGGCCCACACAGTCAGGGTTGACTTACTGCAGAGGGTTGACCGCAGTGCCTGAACTGAGGACAAGTCCTTTGCCCAACCATCTCTGTGCATGGCCGAAGATCATGTGCAATGGGAAAAGGACACCCAGAAAGAGTTGGGTGCAGGGAATCTTGGAGGTGGAATATGATTGGAAAACCCAGAAATTCATAGAAAAAAGGCAAAAGTTACAATGAAGTTATGGCTGTCTTTGTTTACCATATGTTAAAAAAACTCCAAAATACACGAAAATCACAGTGAAAGTGCAGTTATTGTTATGAATTAAAAGTGAAAACCACTGAAATTGACAATGGTTAGGAACAGATTCTATATCTCACACAACAGCCATGCAAACTATACTTTGCACATCAAAGCAATGCTTATGACCTCAAAATATTTATGCCAATAAATAAGAGGACCTAAAAGCAAAATTTAATTGAACAACAACACATAATCAAACTAAGTAATGATGCTATATTCTTAGTTATCTCTGTCAAAGTGATAAGGGTAATGTGCTGGATCACTGACAGAACATTGGAACAAAACATATTGTAGGACAGAATATCATTTCAAAAATATCAAGGACCTAAATATTGAGAAGGTATGTGCAAATATGTAAGTATAGATTTACTATTCTTAACTCCACATCTACGCGCCTTGCAGATATATATGTATATCGTCAAGGTACATATATGCGGAGTTAGATATAGTAAAACTTTACTTACCTATATTAAGGTACCTTTACAGTATTTTTGTCCTCAATATTATGTCCCACGATATTTTTGGTTCCAATATTCTGTATAAACACCAGGGGCCTCATTCCGATAACCACAGGTCGGAGGCTTTTCGGGTCTCAGCGCGGGTTTCACTTTCAACCACCGCATTATGATGCAAGCGTGTCGAAAGTGGAACCCGCCGGTCATTCTGGCTGGATTCTGACAGGCTCAAGGAGCCCACTGGCCAGTCAGGGGTCTGCCCGTACTCCCTATGGCTGGCATTTCCGCCGTAGGGATTACGATGTCGGTTTCTGACAGGCTTTCCATGTCAGGCTTTCTGACATGGAAAGCCTGTTGGAAAGCGACATTGGGGACCCAGAGAAGGGCCCCCTTCACCTTG
This sequence comes from Calotriton arnoldi, assembly GCA_963921515.1. Taxonomy (NCBI): domain Eukaryota; kingdom Metazoa; phylum Chordata; class Amphibia; order Caudata; family Salamandridae; genus Calotriton; species Calotriton arnoldi. Next base: position 727,165 of record CAWUFW010003909.1, read on the forward strand.
CGGCCTCCAGTTGGGGCACGAGGGGGCACCTATGGTACCCCCCTGTTAATCCCTGCACTGTGTGGCAGCCCCCCTGAGGTGGCTGCCACACGGTGCAGGGATGAACAGATCCTCCCATTTCTCTATGGGAGCTTGTGCTACGGCCAGTTTATGGCTGCAGCACAAACTCCCATTTAGTATGCGACCGCACCATGTGCCGTCGCATTGTAATGCTGCGGTCGGTCTCGATCCTGCAACGTTGCTGGGCGGACATTATAACAAGGGCCCTAATGTGCTATATAATCTCATCTGAAAGATGATTTACTATATTTTAATTTCATAACTGGTAAGGTCATGAGGGTTACATTTGAAGGATGAGTTAGGTTTGCATGGCTTTTGGGCAAGTTATGGATTCTCATCCTAACCATAACTAGCAAATTTCATTGGTTTCAGTGATGGTCACCACTGTGCAGTTATAGTTAGGTCAGAGTTTGTATAAGAATGGCATATTTGTTTCTGTAGTAACTTTGGTGCTGTTTGACAAATATGCACGAAAATTACAAAAATAAGTTTCATCCTGTTTGGCTGCTTAATGGAATGTATTGCACTGATCAATATGGGGGGTCATCGTAGTGTGATTTACCATTATAATTTCCATAGGAAAGTTTTCTCTGTGGCACAGGAAAAACACTTGAACAGATTCACGCTAAATTTGGCACAAGGTTAGGATTTTACTGACGGTGATTTTATGCAAATCTGATCAACGAGTTTTGAGAAAAGCAGCATTTAAAGAGAAGGTGAGGCTGACCAGGAAGTGATGAAACCTCTCCAAAAATGTACAGATATCTGGATGGTTGGTCCTGCGGTACTCTCACTGTACAGTATTGGGGTATTCCTATGGTATCAAAATGTAAATATTATTGGAACCTGATTGGGGCTTTTTCTCCTCTCCGCCGTTTTGGTACTGCTGTACCGAAACAATCTGATTGGCTGGCTGTACAATGAAAAAAATATTGTTCCCACCATTACAGGACTCACTAAGTCCTGAATTTGAGTGAAAAAGGGCATATAAAAGGGCTGGATCAATGCACCCTGACCCCTGGGCATATGTGGCGGGGCCCGTAAAGAGCCCTTTCAGTAATTAAAATGTTTGCTTCAAAAAATCCAATTTTGTCTCTTGTACTGGAATACTTCCATGGTGAGGTATGACTGCTGCAGTGCTGCAGTACCAAAATATAATTAAAGAAACATAGAGGTTGAAGTCCCCACAAAGGCTATGCGCAGCAGGAGTTGACAGCCCCCAGCAGGCCAGATGTAGAGCTTGACTACAGGCCAGGCCATGCCACCTTTAGCCATGCGCAGTGGGGGTTGGTCATTTCCTGGGGGGTTGAGCATAGGACTTGGCTACAGGTCAATGGAAGTGTGTAGCAGGGGTTGGCTGCTCCTCGGATATTGCGGGCAGGCCTGTATCAGGTTGGGCTCTAGTCCATTCACCCAAGTAAGCTGTACACAGCAAGTGTTGGCATCTCCACAGTGGGTTGGGTAGAGGGTGTGGCTGAAGGCCAGACCTTGTGGTGTTGTTGGGTGGCAAGGACTTGTACTGGAGGCGTATTGAAAGGTGGTAGACTTTGCGATGTGACATATGAAGAAGAGGCTCCATTGTCGTCTTGCTGTCTCTGATTTGCAACATTTAACTGCTTTAGTATAGAAGAAGCACCAAACGAATACTTCTTTCCTGTAAATTAGATGAACTCCTTCTAGCAGAATTTCCAGGTGACCAGTTTTGCAGATACCTTCATGTCTCTGGGAGGTATGGCGAAGAATTTCCATACAGTTGGCTCGGGAGAGGTTATTGGATGCTGTTGCTCATCCTGGTCTCCTCTTAATGCAATTTTCAAAGTTATCTTTTGACTAATACCCAAAGAGAGAGAAGAAAAAAAAAAAAATAAGTTTAGATTGCACAACGTATGAACCCTGTGATATCCAAATCCATAATGAGGTAAATGAGATAGGAGCTACTTCAAATAGCATGAATAGTGTCACACTAACAAATCAGATATGGTTTTACTATGAACCATAGGGTCCCCAATACCATTTTTTGGTACTGCAATACCAGGACACCTAAAAATGCAGCTATTTTTTATTTTTTTTTAAATACTTATTTAGGCCTCTCAGCAAACCCCTAGGCTCGAACATAAAAAAACATGGCCCCTTCATAATAAATTCAACTTAAAAAAAATAAATTATTTATCCTTCAGTAATTTTGTAGGTACCTTGAGAAACGTGAAAAGGTCATTAGAAGTCTCAGAGGAGTGACGCACTCAACCAAGATGAAAGCAGACATCTGATTGACTACGTGTGGTACACTACACAAAAATAAGCTCACTGGCATCAGAAAAAAGCTCAAAGCAATTTCATGAACACCATTCACACATTGGTGTTTTGCTGGTGCCATCAATGATTGCCTTTGAGGTGTGAGATTGCTGTTATCATCAATAAAGTCATTTAACATGTCATAAGTGATGAAGTATGTGAGGTCATAAGCAGTGCTGACTAAACTATAACTGTTGAATTTAAGTGGGTTTTTGGTTTTTAAAGTTGGCTCATTCTGTCACCTAACTATATTTGTTTCTTTAACTTTTGATTTTTTTCCACGGATTTCCTTTTTTAATGTAAGTTAAGATCTTATTACCATACCTAACTATGATGTCAAATTAACCTTTAAGTTTTTCAGTGAATATTATAAATACTTACTCTAAATGAAAATATGAATGCTGCCATTTTGCTCTTCCTCCCTTTCAGGGTTTCCAGATTTGCCACTGGTAAAGTCAACAAAAAGGAAATCCTTCCATTGGAGGTGTGGCAGAGCAGTATTGCTATTCTAGCTGCAGAGCCAGCCTTGTTATAGAGCACATGCTTTGCAGATTAGCCTGTTTGTACAGCCAATCGAACATGTGCCCCATTAAAAATTAAAGCTTCCAGTTTTAAGGCTGGAACAGGAGACATCAGCTGCCTCTGCGTAGCAGACACAGAAGCCCCCAGAGCCCATTACCATAGGTTACAGCAAATGTTAATCAGTGCCAGTGCCGCTAAATAATGCAGTTGGTGCAGATGGCAGCTCCAACATCCACTCACAGATGTGCCCGCCAGTCCCTGAGGTGGCTGTATCACAGGAGTTGTCGAGAGCAGTCAAATCTGAGGTTCACCAGCGGCATCACCTCTGTGTTTTCAACCATGCAAATGAACTGGAGAAGAAGCAGCGATCAGTAGGACGAGGAAATCAAGTTTAGAAACACATCTGACATTAGCATTTAGCACTGAAGGGAATGACAGGGAGCTATTAACATTCTTTTCCAATGTCATTATTCGTCTCTTAATAGACTGGGAATATAAAGCATGAATTATTAAAATATTGATAACAGAACCCAAAGTCATTTTTTAATCATTTGGCAAGAATATACCTAAAATATGGGAACTCAAGTTTGTACCTCCCTGTATTGCCTCATTCCAGGACAGTTCAGAGACCATGCATACCCAGACTGCAGTCAGACACAGACTTAACATTTGTTATGTGACTCATAGGACATTTTTGAAATTGGGGCGTGCAGGTTCTTAAGTGTATTTTGAATTAGGGTGTCGGATACCAAGCATGTTTTTATTTGGGCAGCCTCACATTTACTGGCCTCAGACATGTTTTACATTTTTTGTCAATGGCTATGGTGTAATTTTATTAAATCGTATGAGTAGCAGAAGAGACAATAGACACCCTCTGATTCCTCTGAAGACATCACAGGAAATGACATCACTGGACCATTGTCCTTTCCAGGAACTGACATTGCATACACTTAGGCCCTGATTATGTCACAGACAGTAGCATCACTTTGAAACCTCTGAGCTACAGTAAGGTTCACAGGAGGTAATGCATATCAGAGCAGCGGGTGCATGCTCGCTTATCTTTTATAGATGGTGGGTGGTCCTACAAATCAGAGCGTGGGTGTGCTGAATATCACTTTGAAGACAGATTTCCAATATTGGACTCTGCAATCTCCGAAAAAGAGGTCGCTCATTTGCAAGGCAAATTTTCATAAACCAATTATTTTATTTTGCTACTTTCAACGTACTATGTTGTAACCTGTGGCGGCTCCTCAAATATGGAGGAGGAACATCGCCCGACTGCTTTCAAGCAGTGGGAAGGAAGGGAAATATAAAATGATAATAACTTTAAGTTATTATCATTTTATGTTTCCTTTGCGGGCGGATGGTGGGGGGACTGCTCTGCTCACAGCTAGTGCGCAATAAATGAATATAAGTTTTGTAGAGCGCGAACTTAGCCCAGGGGCATCAAGGCGCTGCGGAAACCGATCAGAATGAGAGGTGTCTATAGAGTAGGAAGCTCAAAGGTTAGGACAGGTGAAAAGCCAGGTCTTCAAAGACTTACGAAATAAGGAATGGGTTTCCAGAGTGGAAATTGGGGAAGGAAGGGAATTCCACAAATTGGCCCCTAACAATGAGAAAGCCCTCCCCCCCACCTAGCTTTCCTCACCCTGGGAACTGTTACCCGGTTCTTAGTTGCAGATCTCAAGTCCTTGCCGGGAAGATATCTTTGAAACATTTTGTTGATACCTTCTGACCCCCTATTGTGGATGGCCTTGTGGACCAGGCATAGAGCCTTGAACACAATTCTCCTCCCCAACGGGAGCCAGTGCAGGCTTCTAATGGTAGCTGAGACTGAATGGAATTTGGGGAGACCCATCACCAGCCTAGCGGCGGCATTCTGCACCAATTGAAGTCGATGAAGAAGTCCTTTATTTATCCCTAAATAAAGGGCATTACAATAGTCTAACCTCGAGACCACAAGGGCCACCACTGCCTGTTTCCGTGCAGGCATGGAGAGAAAGCGGAAGATCTTCCTGAGAGTCTGTATCATCCCAAAACAGGTAGAGACAGTTCTATTTATTTGTGAGCCCAAGGAAAGAGAGGAGTCCACAATAATGCCTAAATTCTTGGCACTAAGAGAGGGGCGGGGGCAGGATCCAAGAGAGTCAGGCCACCAGGCCTCCGACCAGATATCCATCTTGTCTCCAAAGATTAGGACCTCCGTTTTATCCCCATTGAGTCTTAAGTAGTTCTCAACCATCCATGCAGCCACCGCCCACATGCAGTTTTTAAAATTTACTGCTGAGGCTGAGACATTCTCAGTGATAGAAATCAGAATCTGAGTGTCATCAGCATAGGAAAGCACTTCAAGGCCAAAAGATCTTACCACAGTGGCGAGCGGGGCTACATAGATATTAAAGAGGGTAGGACTCAATGAGGAACCCTGGGGGACTCCACAGAACAATTGTTTAGGGACAGAAAGAAATTGGCCCATCTTGACTCTTTGCGAGCGATTCAAAAGGAACGATGAAAGCAAATTGAGTGCGGAACCTCTATCCCAATTTTCCGGAGCCTGCCAATCAGCCTACAAGGAGAAATCGTATCGAAGGCTGCCGTCAGGTCCAGGAGTATCAGTAGGGTGGTATGGCCAGCATCAACCTGTTGTCGGATGTTGTTAATGTGCAGTGAGAGTTTGGTCGGCCTTCTCGGGCCTCCCAAACTGGTCATGCGCACTTTCCCCATTGCATTACAGCCTGCATGGAGAACAAGCCCAGGCCCCCATTCCCTGGTTGAGCGTCGAACCAGGACGCTCAAAACCAATCACAACCCTGCATTGCAGTGTTGTGATTGGTCAGGGGAGCCTGGGTGCTTACCAATCACAACACTGCATTGCAGCATTGTGATTGGTCAGGGGATCATGGCTGTTCCTGGCTACCTCTCCCACGAGGAGAGCAGGAGCAAGGAGCAAAAACGGGACCCAGCGCCGGCGGCAAGGTAAGTTTGTACTATATTTTTTCTTAAGCCTCCAATCCCCCCGCGCCCGTCCTCACCCCCCTGCATTTGCCCCTGCCGCCCGCAAGTCATGCCAGCTGCCACTGCTTGTAATGAAACTTGAGGGGCCCCCCTGCAAAGTACATGGAGGGACCCCCCTCGGGACTCACTTAGGAGCTCTCAGGTAAGGGTACAGTGCTGAGGGTGACCCCTGGAGCTTGGGGGGCCCCCCACACTAAGGGGGCTGCGGAGGCCTTTGATACGCCACTGGGTGTATTACAGAGAAATGAAGACGCTTCGATCAAGAAGGTCTTAACATTAGACTGACAGTTGTCTGTGGGTGAGACACTATTGACTAATCACATTCTTTACATTTTATTATGCCTGTAACATTAAACTTTGACTGACAATCTAAATATGCATAACTGCCATCTTTACAGTCACTGAGGCAGATTTATTCAAGTTTAGCACTACACTATGTTGCACTAGGAGAAGAAGCAGGGCAGAGCTGTATTTACTGAATTTGGCAGGCTGCTGCTCTCTTCCCCAGCGCTAACGCTCTTTATGGTTGCATTGAACCACACACAGACCTTTGTACCATAGTGTGTGCTGTCTCGCATAGGTTTTGCACCAAAAGGCTACCATTCCAATACAAATACCTGCGCCTAGACAAACTTTAACACATTCCACATTTTGGGTGTGTGCTGTAAGGTGCAGCACACATCCAATGTGTTAAATGTTAGGAGAAATAAATGCATTTCTCCTACTTAACGCCTGCCTCAAGGAGTCGTTATTTTTTAGGAAAAGCTAGAAATGTCAATATATGTAGATTTGTCTGTGCTTCAAAATCCCTGGGTGGTAGCATTGTAATGGGCTAGTAGAACCCATGGATCGCCTCCCTGACATAAAGTAGCTCAAAGCTGCTTTAAATATTAAGGGCCAGATGTACTAATGTATTTCCTTTCCCCAAACCCTGAAATTCAGTAAATCAAAGGGTTTGCAACATGAACACTTGGCTTTGAATCTACTAAACCCATTTAGCGATTTGGTAACATGTTAATGAATTGCTAAATGGGTTAAAGAAATCATAAGGAATTGCTATTTGAAAGTAGCATGTTTAGGGCGTCCCATTCAAATTGCAGTGCAAATATATTTATGTTTTGTGGCTGATTGCGAGTGGAAAACATTAATATTTTGCCACTGCCTCTAAGGAGGTGTTAGCCATTTGCAAATCCGAAGGGACAGCCAGGGAACCCTTTCCCCTTTGTGAATGCTCAAAAATACATTTTTTGGAGTAGACAGTAGTCCATGGGACCACTGCCTACTTTTAAAAATAGTTTTACAAACTTTTCTCTTTTTTTGTTAATGCATCCCGTTTTCCTTTAAGGAAAATAGTCTGCATTTAAAAAAAATAGTGCTTTATTTAAAAGCAGCACATACATGGTGGTCTGCTGACCCCAGTAGGCCACCATCCTTGTGATGCCAGCGAATCGTAGAGATTCGCAATTTGCAACCTATCTCATTAATGTTAATGAAGTAGATCGAATTGCAACCCACTGTGATTCGGTATTTTGTGAAATTACCTATTAGAACATAGATTGGTTTGCAAAATACCATTGGATTCGCTGAAAGTTGGTGCGCATATTGCGACCACTTTTAGCAAATACAATGTACTTGCATCTGGCCCTTGATGACATAAAGGGCACATTGTTTTCCTAAGATTAGCAATTGAATATACATCAGGAAATTCAGTATAACTGTATGTATTAGATTAATTGAAATGTGCTTCAATCATATTGCAAAATAACTGCAAACCAGTCACTGGAACATTAAACCCCATCTCATTCCGTTTTTGGGGCGTGCTTTCAAGCGACCAATTAGAGAAAACACCAGTCATTGCTTGAGAATCAATACCATGAATTTTCTGTCACAAAGTGTCTGGAACATTGGACGCCTTAATCCTTTTAACACACTGAGTCTGGCTGCATTTAGGTGAAAAAATTCGCTTCTTTGCAGTGTTTAAGCTGAACGGTTTTATCTTCAGAACTAACTCAGCAGGCCAAATTCCTGGAAATCTGTTGATTGATCAGGGATTTTAAGAAACATCTCCCTTGATGACACGAGGGAGGAGACCGCTTGAGAGAATAGAAGCGAGAAAGTTATCTAACAAGAAAGATTCGAGTTGGGTAATCTACATAATATATCCGCAGGCATTAGGGCCTGTCAACTTCCTAGTGCGTTGCTGTTTTGGATTTCGCAAGAGCTGTCTTTCTGTGTCTCTTATAATAAAGCACACTGGTCAGCTTAAATTCCCAAGGAGCTCGGAGTTATGTTTTGTGAACTGTTTGTGCCTGGGGCCTCTCATGCATGATTTAAACTGCTTTGTAAATGTCAATAGGTGGAAAGCATCGGATCCCTGGAAGATTTATCCAAATCCTCAAAGATGCGCGCGCTTTATTCAAGGTTAGGGTGTGCTACAGTTTCAAGGCCAGCATATTCCTTTCACGATTGCCATTTTGGAAGTTTGCAGCGCTCTTGGAAACAACATATTGACACGTGTTATGAAGATTCTCAAACGCCAAAGGCGATAGATATTGTGTGCGCTTTGGGATAACACGAGTACGCCTTTTTATCCGTCAGACTTCGTTACAGTGTTCAGTGTGATGTTTTGCTTTGCAAAGTTTTGGGTGGGTTCTAGGGTTCAGAATATGTTTGCCATATAAGAAGGCTGTATGTAATAAGCTGTAATAATGTAGTACCCTGGGGAAATTAGGACGGTTTCCTTTGCCGCTGTAGATCACGGAATTCCCCATTGACAGAATTATCTTTGAATTAAAGTACACAATCTATCAGGAATTACATACACGATCCCCACTGGGATGTTGTTAGGATTCCAATTAAGAAGGGGTTAAAAGGTGGCTGTGGTGTTTTCTTTGTGCAAGTCAGCTTATGTCCCCTTGAAGATACAGAGCAAAAATGCAATGAAAATATGAGACAACAGCCTATGTAAAGATGAAGGAAAACCAACTCCAGCTGATTTTATGAGTCTACATTTAATTTAATTGAGGGAAATTTTAATGAGTATGTTTAACAAACAGGTTTAAAGCATTTTATGCTTTCCACTATGTGTTTACATCCTACACAGCTCTGTTTTGTCGTCTTTGAAGTTACTGATAGAATAGGTTTTTGAAAACTGTTGTTCATTATGCAGTCATGGTAGACAGGAGCAAGGGCTGTCTCTCTTTAGGTTATTTGCGAGAATGAACATGATTACTGTCCCTGCTGTAGGCTACCCCCCCTTTTCATAGCAAACCAGAAACCTAGGCTGGGCTTTCTGAATGCCTTTCACACCCTTGGTCTCTGTATTCTGATGGGATGGCTGTCCTAAATGGTTAGGTTGTCAGAGGAGACAGGAGTGGTTAAGGGACTCCACTCTTGTGGTACTTATAGAACAGGATAGATACCTGGGGCCTCAGTCCATACTTTTATGCAGTTTTCTTGTCCCATGTTTACAATTCAAATGCACTAACAAAGGCTCCTACTTTTAGTTTTCTATCAAAAATAACCTGCCCCTATCCAGGTTTGTCCCTACTTTCAGTTTTAATAGGCATGTGCTTGGATTTGGATTCCAAGTATGGTTTTAAAACATGGGTTTTAGAACATGTATATAGATTTTTTCCATACATATTCATATTGAACTTTATGGGAAACCCAGATGTTTCCTCTTGCACACCTATATGTTAAACCTCTGTGTTTCTGCCATGTGCGAGCTGACAAAGAGAGCCTACTTTGAGATTGAGGCTTGCATGTAGAACTTGGCAGAGGTCATCGTCTGCTCGTGCCATGGCCAGGAGGCAAGGCATGGTAGCAGTGGAGGTACTCATCTCTGAAATGGTGATTGCCTCCCATGTTGCACTCCTCAAGGCTGCAGAAGTCCCTTGTTATTCACTCTAGCCTGCTGCTATGCACGGATCCCATTACTACAGCACCCAGGAGTACCACAGAAATATTTTGGATTGTTTTTTATTGAAAGGTGCAGACATATCATGGCTAAAATGTAATTACTTAGATAATAATCACAAAGGAGAGTAAGCCTGAGCTAAATGTAGAGCAAGCAAAGAGAGTCAAAGTAGAATCTCTAGAACGTCTGAAGCATCAAACTAGATACTTTAAAAAGCCCTCACTCACCAACCTAGTTGGTGACATGCTTCATCAATGGGCCCCACCAGGAAGACCGAGTGTCTTCCCGGTGTGCTGCGACGCCAGAATTACTGCGGAGCTGGATTTCAGTGAAGGTGGTGATAAGTGTAAGTGTTTTAAAATTGTCTAGATTGAAACCAGAAAAAGACTTTAATAAATGGTCAATCTGACAAGGTTAAAAAGATGTGTGGGGGGGATGTAAGTGCTGGATGGAATGACCAGCTACATCCCTCATAACATGGTCAACATGTTTCTGCCTCGGTGGTAGTAGTAGCCAGGCATTCGTCAGGACCAAAGTGGCGACCTCGGCGGTGTGAGCGCTCTAAGGCTCACCCTAACCAGAGATCATAGTGTGAAAAAAGTTAAAAAGTGAGTGGGTCCAGTGGGTCACTGTTACCCAAGAGGTCCACCTACTAGGGGAACCAGAAAAATGTAATGCGTAAAAGCTACTAGCTTCATGAGTCACGGGAAGGAGGTGGTGGCAAGTAGGCACACCGCCAGCAAAGCCAAGCACCCCCTCGGTACCTGCCGTCGACCTTCTTTAACCGGACTCCGTAAAATGTCATTACCTCATCAGTACAGCACATGATACCAAGGGGGAAGTGAGTGAATGGGTTGCTAGGGAAGGAAATCAGGTGTAAATCGTGTATTGAATGCTATTTAAACTATACTTAATAGTGGTTAAATGCATTCACTTATTTGTATTTTCAAGAATAAGTAAACTGAACCAGCAAATTATACTTATTTTACCCACAATGATGCTTATGATTGCTCTACAGGAAAAATGAACATTGCTGGGAAATAGTTCAATTCCATTGCATATGTGTATCTCTAACTAACTGTAATTGTACTAAAACAAAAAATAATAGAAGTTGCATAGGATATTTCTCTTATGCTACAAATAATTCTCATGAGAATTATTGGTTTTTATGCATGCAACATAAGTGTTCCACCCTTGTCAAGTTTGTGAGGCCAAATGGTCTTGCTTAACATTCCCATGTGACTGTTCACTGGGATAAGACACTTCTGATCAACCCAATCAACCTCACACTGTTCCCATGAATGAAAGGAAAACAGGAGATTATGTGGGCAAAACATATTCTAATAATCTACACTAGATTACTCTTGTATGATAAAAAATGTCATTATGTACAGTTCCCGGTGAAACAATAGAGTTTGTCAACAAAGGTGGAATACTTCCAAGTCATGCATTAAGTATATTTATTTAAGTTAAAAAAAAAATTCTGCCATGATAGCAATTTATTCATTGAAAGCCGAAACGTGTTGTTTGTTTGCACAAATAAATCTGCATATCAGAGATGAATGCCACGTTTTTCCATCAGAGAACTGAGGATACTTTTGACATTCTACTCGACTTGCCTGCTGTAGTTTAGTTGGATATTTATTCAACTTTATCCTCCTGCAGTTTTAGTCGCACCCCTTGCCCCAATGGGACATGGTGCTGTACGGGAACAGAGACTTGAGTATGTATGTGTGTGTGTTTATATAGAGATAATATACCTATTTTAAAAGTATATATTTATTGCATAGTGACAGTCGCCATTGCGTACAGTTAGTTCTGATTTTCCATAGGAAGAGCATTTTTTGCTTCACACAGGGCCAGATGTACGACCATTTTATTTTGCGCCTCGCAATTTGCGACTTGCAATTAGTTGCAAATTGCGAGGCGCAAAATAAAATGTACAACAGTGTGTTTAACACTGTTTGCGATTCCCACTGGGGTCGCAAATTGCGAAGCTCATTAATATTAATGAGCCTCTCGCAATTTGCGAGCCCATTGGGAATGACAGGCCCTCCCAGGGATGGTGGCCTGCTGGGCTCATCAGACCACCATATCTGGGACTGCTTTGAAATAAAGCAGTTTTTTTATTTAAATGCAGCCCGTTTTCCTTAAAGGAAAACGGGCTGCATTTTAAAAAAAAAAATTAAACGCTTTGGTTTCATTTTTTAAGGGCAGGCAGTGGTGGGACCACTGCCTGCCGTAAAAAATATTTTCGAATGCATTTGCAAAGGGGAAGGGGTACCCTGGGCACCCATTCCCATTTGTGAATGCATTACCACCTACTTGAAGTAGGTGGTAATTGCGAGTGTTTGGCGACCGCAATTGCGGTCGCAAAACATTAGTGCATGGTTTTGAGACTCGCTGTTTGGAAGGGAACGTTTTGCTAAATAGGCTTTGTACATGGCCCATGATGTTTTTGCATGGGCAAACAGGTTCACAAACCCATTTGCGCATGCAGAAACGGGTCGTACATCTGGCCCTAAGTATTTTGGTGCAGTTTGAGGAATCTTTATGAAACTTTCCCCAAAAAAATATTCATCCACTCCAGCATCTTCCTGGAAGGTTTTGGGGTGATCCACCAAGCGGGGCCAAAGACGAATGGAGAGGGGCCCCAAAACATTAATTTCCCATGTTAATTATTAAGGGAAGTTTTAAAGCAGCTACAGAAAAAACAGCTTAATGGAATTACGCCAAATTTGGCAGAAAGTTAGAACTTTATCCTGAAAGCATATTTTTTGTAATTTGGTGTAAATCTGTGTAGCCGCTTATGAGAAATCCATGTTGAAAGAGGTGCCCTGGGAGGTCATGAAGGGGTTAAAAAGTTAGGTATATCTGGACTGTTGATGTCCAGATATGCTCTAATTAGCTACTTTAAAGGGGACTAGTCGATCCTGATTGGCTGCCCCAACCTAACCAGCCATTCCAGGAATCATGGTCATGGTCCCTTAATGCTGAAAAGGATTAAAAAAAATATATATATATATACTTATATATATATCTATAAATATATATATACATATACAGGCAGAGGAGCACACCCTGACCCCGGGGGCATGTGGGTGCAGGGGGCTTGATTGGCTGGGCACAACATGTTGTGGCAACCATTATAGGACTCAGGGACATTGTCATGCATGTACTGAAAGCCTGTTAAGAGGGTGACAAAAAGGAGCACATATAAAGGGTGATAACAGGTTTTAGCCATAATATAAGTTATTTATTGGTGGTACCATCCCTATTTTCGAAATTATGGTGTGTTCTAAGGTGCTTTGCTGGGATTTGATGAACTGTGTTTAATAGAAAAATGTTTTCTCTCATGGTGTTCTGATAGTGGTTATGGAAGGGGCTCCAAAAGCTAAAATGAGAGCACATTTTCTATAAGTGTAAACTATCTTCCTCGCCTACGTGAGAATAAAGTCTGATATTCAAGAGTGTCAGTCTGTCAGTTGATTCCCAAGTGCTCTACTGCCACACAGTATTCTGATGAACAACTAGAGTGCTAACATTCTGTGATTATGACAAAACTATGACTTACTTGAAACCATTGTGATGTAATCAAAGCTCTAAATCATAATTCATCTCCTTTAAAAATTAATAAAATGAGGGGTTCTTTTTGTTATAGAAATTATCAAGAGCTCTAGAAAGCTAAAACAAGGATACATTTTCTGTGAATTTTCAAATATCTCCCTCATCCATTTCAGTAAATCATTCTGACATGCAGACTGAAACATGTACATTCAACACCAGTAGCAGCCTGTCAGTTAACTCCTGAGTAATGAACTGCAGGTTTACCATAGAGTCTAAAGAGCAACTAGAGCACTTAGGTTTTGTTTTGACAACAAAAATGAGGCACTCCTGAATGCCATTTTATTGAAATAGGTGCTATTGAGTTAAAGCCTTTTAGGAAGAGCAGGCTGAAGTAAATGAGCATAGAAATATTAATGTAGGCACGTAACTAGAGGGTTACACATGTGAGGGAAGGTGTGTGTTTTTTGTAATTTTAGGCATAATGTATTTTTAAAGGGGGATAAAAATAGTTAAAAAGAGACACATCTGCATAAATACAGCATCCCCTTTCCACATCTGTTTACTCAACTAACCCAGCTTCTCAGTCTCTTAACTCCTCCCTAATTATAAAATAGTAAACATTTATATATATATATATATATATGTATATATATATATATTCACTGAAAAAACCATAGGTTTTAGGGACAGTTATAGTTAGTTGGACATTGCACTCGTACAAAACTTGTGAAATTCCCCCGTTATAGTTAGTTCAGCTAACTATAACTCGCGCCCGCAATGCACTGCTGATGACGTCACATATTACATCACTCATGACATGGTCAGTGACATCACTGATGACATCACTGATGACATCTCAAATGACATCACTGATGACATCATGCAGTGACTGTGTGTTTCTATAAAGTTTAAATATGTTTAATATATATGCCAAGGTGTATTGAATAATGAGTGGGTGTATAAGTGTCTGGATGGATGATTTAGTAGGTGCGTGACTGACTCTATAAGTGAGTGATTAAACGTATCTTACTAAATGCATGGGTTAGTGACTAAACTGTGTGAATGTCTTTAATCGTCTGTCTGTTGGTGTGTAAGTGGCTGCATGGGTTTGTAAATAGCTACATGAGTGTCTATATGAGTTATTGATTGGTTGTCTGAGTATCTGTATGGGTGCCTGAGTGTTTGTGTGGATGGGGTGTGTGTGACTGCACATAGATGTATCAGTGGGTGATTCACTGGGTGCATGGTTTCAAGAGTGCATCTGTGATGGACTGTATGGGTGGGTGAGTGTATGTATGGGTGTGTTAGTGAGTGAATGTTTATCTCATTGGTACATGTGTGAGTAACTACATATGTGAAAGGCAGTATATATGTGTGTTGGAGTATATAAATGGGTATAAGTGAGAGTGTGTGATTGTGAGAGTGGCTGTATGGATGAGTGTGTACTTGTATTAGTGATTGTATAAGAGCGTAAGAATGTGCTAGTATTTGTATGAGTAAGTGAGCTGGTGTGTGTATAACTGTATAGGTGAGTAAATGGCAGTGTGATTAATTATTTGCATGACTGACTAGGTGTGTGAGTACCTCTATGGATGAGTGGCGGTGTGTGAGTGTCTATGTAGGTGTATGAGTGCATATGATAGTCCTGTACTGAGTGACCGTAAGTATGAGTGACTGTACAGGTGAGTGAGTGGATGTGTGTGTAGACCTAAGAATCAGTGAGTGGGTATGTAGTTATTGGTGTTGGAGTGTCTATGGTTTTGAGAATGGCAGTCTGTAATTTAGAGTGGGTGTATCAAAAGTTATATTAGGGTGTGAGAAGATGCATGAAATTATCACATGGATGATGTCATCAGTGATGTCATCAGTGATGTCATTTGAGATGTCATCAGTGATGTCACTGACCATGTCATGAGTGATGTAATATGTGACGTCATCAGCAGTGCATTGCGGGGGCACGAGTTATAGTTAGCTGAACTAACTATAACGGGGGAATTTCACGGGTTTTGTACGAGTGCAATGTCCAACTAACTATAACTGTCCCTAAAACCTATGGTTTTTTCAGTGAATTTCAAAGGTTTTTTAAATGCAAATTTCTAACTATAACGTGTCTGAAACCTATGGTTTTTTCAGTGAATTTCAAAGGTTTTTAAATGCTAATTTCTAACTATAACGTGCCTGAAACCTATGGTTTTTTCAGTGAATTTCAAAGGTTTTTAAATGCTAATTTCTAACTATAACGTGCCTGAAACCTATGGTTGTTTCAGTAAATTTCAAAGGTTTTTTAAATGCTAATTCCTAACTATAACATGTCTGAAACCTATGGTTTTTTTCAGTGAATTCAAAGGTTTTGTAAATGACAATTTTTAAATGTATTAATTGTTATCTTTATTTTTTTGATACTGATTTAATACATTTTTTTAAACTATTTATTTTTAGATATTTTATTTTTAAATTACATTGTAATTACATTATACATTACATTACAAAATATACTTTCTCAGAATGAATTACTTTAGTTTAAATACTTTGCAAATAGGCAATAGACTTTTAAGTACAGTAGTTACAGTTGTTGCAATGGGCAACACAATTTCAAACACAATGCAACATTGACCTCAATGTGAATTTCTAGTTAAATGCAATTAGTTACTTTATGGATTACTTTTCTAACCACAGGACTGGATCCTAGATTCAGTCCTGGGACATCTCCTGTAAACAGTTGAGTAAAAGCGTTTTGGTTACAGTAGTGATTTTTAAGGAATATTATTGTATTTTAAAAGTTGACACTTAGAAACTTTTTCACATAGAATCACCAATGTTATCCTATGGGAGGAAATTCACTTAGCAGGTAAGTAGTGTTATCGTTACTTTTTCTTACTCAGTGGTGGATCCTGGATCCAGCACTGGTGCATCTCGTGTAAACAGTTGAAAGAATGCATTTAAGTCATACAGGCGATTTTTAAGGAATATTTGTAGTTTGTGAAAATCGACACTTTTAAACTTTTCTGCTGAAAACCAGACAATGGATTCCTATGGAAGGAAATACAAGTTACTGGTAAGTACGGTTAGAATTACTTTTCAGGGTCATTGCTGGGCTAAAAGATGCAGCACTGGGTTCTCTCCTGATAACAGGTGAGTAAATCGGAATTCGTAGTTCGGCTGATTTTAGAGGAATATTATAAAGTTCCAAAACTCCACACTTAGAAGAATTTCCAAGTGAAACCAGTCAATGTTAGCCTATGGAAGGAAATTCAAGTTACTGGTAAGTACGGTTAGAATTACTTTTCAGGATCTGTACTGGGCTCAAAGATGCAGCACTGAGGTCTCTCCTGATAACAGGTGAGTAAATCGGAATTCGTAGTTCGGCTGATTTTAGAGGAATATTTGTAAGTTTCAAAAATCGACACTTAGAAACTTTTTCAGCAAAAAGCAAGCAATGATATCCTATGGAAGGAAATTCAAGTTACTGGTAAGTACGGTTAAAATTACTTTTCAGGATCAGTACTGGGCTCAAAGATGCAGCACTGAGGTCTCTCCTGATAACAGGTGAGTAAATCGGAATTCGTAGTTCGGCTAATTTTAGAGGAAAATTTGCACAATGGTGAAGGGAGGGGGCGGGGCCTGAGGTGACATCTGTGCAAACGCGCCCCGTGGCGCGTTTTAAGTTGGGGGATTAGGTCCCCTTGAATCATGAGGGTCCCTGGGGTCCAACTAGCCCACCCTGTACCTCCAGTATGCGCCAGGGAGCTGCGTTGCAGAGAGGTGTTCAGAGGCCACGCCCCTTTTGCCCCTCTCTGCAACGCAGCTCTGTGGCGCTTTCTGGACGTACCTGGTGGGCTAGTTGGCCCCCAGGGACCCTCAGGATTGAAGGGGATTTAATTCCCCATCTTAAAACGCGCCACGGGGCCTGTTTGCACACATGTCACCTGAAGCCCCGCCCCCTCCCTTCACCACTGTGCAAACGCGCCCGTGGCGCGTTTTAAGTTGGGGGATTAAGTCCCCTTGAATCCTGAGGGTCCCTGGGGTCCAACTAGCCCACCAGGTACCTCCAAAAAGCGCCACAGAGCTGCGTTGCAGAGAGGTGTAAAAAGGGGCGTGGCCTCTGTACACCTCTGTGCAACGCAGCCCCCTGGCGCATACTGGAGGTTCCTGGTGGGCTAGTTGGCCCCCAGGGACCCCCAGTATTCAAGGGGAATTCGTTCCCCATCTGCAAACGCGCCAGGGGGCGCGTTTGCAGAGTGCTCCAAGGAGGGGGCGTGGCCTCCGGCGCGATGCCGGTATTTTAAAAAAAAAAAAATTTAAGAAGGGGGGCTGTGTGGCCCCCCTTCTTTTTCTAATTTTTTGGCCCTGGGGACCCCATCCCCCAGGGCCTGCCCCATAATATTTTGTTTTAAAAAAAAATTTGAAAGGGGGCCGCGTGGCCCCCCTCCCCAGGCCTTAATCGGCCCCGGGGACCCCATCCCCCGGGGCATGGCCTTCTTTTTTTTTTAAATGTTATGGAGGGGGGCTGTGTTGCCCCCCTCCTTAGGCCACTTATGGCCCCGGGGACCCCATCCCCCGAGGCCGGCCTTTGTTTTTTTTTTTTTTAAATTAACATTTGGGGAGGGGGGCCGCGTGGCCCCCCTCCCGGGCCACTACTAGCCCCGGGGACCCCATCCCCCGGGGCTGGCCCTCTCCGTTGGGGACCGTGGGGGGGTCCCCAATCCTCCCACGGTCCCGCCGGCTCCCCGCGTCCCTCGGGAGCCGGCATTGCTTTTCCACATGGGGAGCTGCTAAGATGCAGCTCCCCATGTGGAAAAGCAATTGTCTTTGAATTTTGGAAGAGAGAGCAGGTTTCCTGCTCTCTCTTCCAAAATCCAAAGCAGTTTGCTATGACAGGACGGGAGCAGCGAGGCTCCCGTCCTGTCATAGCAAACTACAGTGTCCCGGGGGTAGGCACCCCGGGACACTGCAGGAGCCGGCCCTGGGGGGTGGCGATCCCCAAGGCCATCAAGGGCTTCCAGGAGGGGGCCGCGCGGCCCCCTCCCCACATCTGCAAAGCCCCGGGGAGGTGGTGGTCCCCGGGGCTTCGGGGTCCAAAACGGACCCCCATTTTAAATTTGTTAGTGCCCCGGGGAGGTGGCGGTCCCCGGGCGTGTGGGGGCTGGAGCCCCCCACACAGGTGATTTAAATTTAAAAAAAGAAGCCCCGGGGGCTGGCGGTCCCCGGGGCTGCGGGAGGGCTCAGAGCCCTCCCGCACCATTTATTTTTAAAGCCCGGTCCCCGGGGCTTGGGGGGGCCTTAGAGGCCCCCCACATATTATAAATAACCCCCATGCATGCCCCCAGGACTTGGCCCACCCGGGGGCCAATTAACAACGAAGCGCGGGAGACCGCGCTTCGTTTTTTTTTTTTTTCGGCGGGATCCGCGCACCCTAAGCGCATCCTGCCGATTTTTTTTTCTTTTAAATGTTTTTTTCTGCCCAGGGGGTCCTTGTGGGACCCCCTGAGCAGACCTAGGGGGTCAGGGTGTTTCTACCCTGTCCCCTCTGTGCGTTTTGCGCACTTGTTTCTTTTTTTTTTCTCGGCGGGATCCGCGCACCCTAAGCGCATCCCGCCGATTTAAAAAAAAAAATGCTTTTTCTGCCCAGGGGTCCTTGTGGGACCCCTGAGCAGACCTAGGGGGTCAGGGTGTTTCTACCCTGCCCCCTTTTTGCGCTTTGCGCACTTGTTTCTGTCCCTCGGTTCTACCGAGGGACAAAATGGCTGCCAACACTTCCTGATTTGGAGTGTTGACAGCCAATAGCATGCAGCTCGTGATCGGGAGGGTACGCGGACCCTACTCGGCCATAGATATATATGTGACTTTACTTTTGATTTTCTCATCATTTAAGCAAAAGGCATGACACTGAACCAAGGGCTACCTCTTTGCCAAATTTGGTGTAATTCCGTTCAGCAGTTCGGGCTGTAGCTGCGACTAAAGGTTCCTATGGAAAAATGAATGGGGAAAACGCGTTTTGGGACCCCCCTTTTTTCTCGGCCCCCGCTTGACGAATCACCCCGAGACTTTCAGGATAGGAGCGGACCGGAGCGCCCCAACAAGTTGGAAGCTTTCGCGAAGATTCGTCAACCGGCGCCAACGTTATTGCAAATAGAATGTTGCAGATTTCCTATGGAAAATAGGTCCTAACTATAACTATCTACTGGCGACCGCCAGTAGATAATATATACACATACATATATATATATATACAACCAGAGGTTATATATATAGTTATAGTTAGACATGCTTATAACATCCTAGTTTATATTTTAAAAAAACTTGAAATTCACTGGAAAAGCTAAGGTTAAAGTGATGTTATAGTTATGTGTTGAAATTAGGTTAGTAACTAATGTTTAAAAACCAAATACACCTCTAAAAGCTAAAACCTACTGTTTACAAAACAAAAAAACACTAAAGTTAACCAGTTATAGTTCACTGAGCTAAGTATAACTTGTGTACTTGCCATGCACCCAACAAATTACATCACTAATGACATGTTAAATGACATCACTGATGTGATGCCTCAAGGAGGAGTATTATTTTTGGCATAAAGCCCTGCCTACAAATATTGATAGATAGGGCTTTGCATTAGAAACCATGGGTGGTATTTTGGAAATGCCTATATATCACCCCTGGATTGTCCCCATGACTCAAAGTAGCGCATAGCATTACTTTGCATCACTTTTAGGCAACTTTACATTACAAATTAAGGTTGTGTGCTGGAAAGTAAACAATAAATCAACACCTTGCAACAGTTTGCATTACTTTTTTGAAGACCTTGCACCTGTGCAAAGTGTTGGCAAATCTGGCCATTAGACTGTGTAACCTTCATATAAAAAGTTACTATATTCCGCAATATACAAAGAATAAGACTATTAAGCAATTTTTTATAGCTTCTAACATCTGCTTTCCAGTTACCCAGCCACTTGCATTTCTGTGATTTGATTAAGACTAACAGCTAATGTTTATGACGTAGCTTTAAAAGATGTAAGGTCTTATTTAAACTCTGGCGCAAGGCCATCCACCATATTTAGAGATCCTCATCTGTCTGGTGAGACTTTCTATTCTGGGAAGGGGCTACAGCCATGGTAGCTCCCTTCACAGTATTGATAGTGTTGCAGACGAAGCACTTTGGGGGTTTTCTCGCACTGGGCCCATACACAATTTGTTTTGGATTAACTTAGTTCTTATTCTGTTCACTGAGAGTCTATACCACAGAGGCATTGGTCCTCAGATGGACCTTTCTTCGTCGTAGTGAGGGGTGAGAAATCAGGATGTCCCACTGTCGGTCACCCAATGAGGACCATTAATTGGTAGCTAACTCACAAATTGGAGATCAGGTTCAAATACACTACTCTCAGAACCATGCTATAGAAATAAAGTATTGCAATTGAAAGACCCAACCTCTTGAAGGAGTTCAGTCTGACAAGAATTATACAAACCAGAAGCTCTGCTGTGGCTACACAGAAAGAGAGCAAACAAACCTGATGTTCTGAAAATAAGCTATGACTCTCTCTATCATGCATTTAGAAATTCAATTGTTGTAAGCACAGTTTCTGTAGAAAGAACATTAAGACACAGTAATAGACTCAGACAAAATTTAGATAATGTGGTTATTGTATTAAAGATCCAAAATCAATGCATATAAGTAACATTTGAAGAAGCTCTGAATAGAGTCTAGCAGCTTAAAATATAAAGTCACACATCTAGCCAAAGTGAATCTATTTCTAAATACAAGCATCCATAAGAGGATGGTTCAGAATTAGAGATTCATACCAGCAACACAGGCAGGAGGATGGTTCAAAAGAATTCTTCTAGCATGGGCAAAGGGATCAAGTTAGAGTCCACTAAGGAAAATGGTCCATGGGCATGGACAAGGAAAGTGGAGCATTAATCAGGAAAGTTCAGGTCTGGTCTCTCTCACCAGACAGCTCCAAATCGTCCAGCAGGCAAGTTCATCAGAAAGGGGGAAAAGGCAAGTGGCATGTAAAGATAGTCTGGCAGGCAGGCTGGAGGCAAGAAAGTGAATGGGGCCTCCCTCCTTCTAGGAAAGTCACTTTTTATACTTCAAATAAATCCATTTGTGACATCAATTGTCACCATACAATGGTCCAACCGTCATGTGATCATTCTTATGTTCACAAGGTACAAATTGATACTTCAACATATTTTCCCATGCTGCTCATAAAAAACAACTGCCCATTCCGTCCTCACAGGTTTGTTGACAAAAGAGCTCATTTACTTTGTTGCTCTTTACGGATTTAGTCCAAAGGTTGGCTTCCCACCAATTCACACACAAAGAAATACTGAAGAGTGTCTTGTTACTTTAAAAATGTTGCATAGACAGAACAGATAAAGCAACATTTGAGGAAACACAGCAAGTGTCCATTACACCAGACTATGAAATACTTCAGCCTAAGGGGAAAAGGCAATTCAATGCATTTTAAAGTTAGCATTTCTTATTTAATAAAATAAACTCCTAATTAAGTTCAAGCATGATGAAATAAATCAAACATATCATATATTTAGGATAGTTGTAAGATTGTCAGTGATTATTACACAGAAATGTTTTACTCTAATTATTGCCTAATAGCAACATTTCAAAAAGTACCTATGTACTAACTATTTCTAAAACTCATTAAAATAAAATCATTGCTAAAAATATAAGTTCTAAATTTATGCATTTATACTAAACGTTTCAATCGTATAACATATTGCATACATTATTTGCACCACTTTCTATATTGCTATGGTGCATTACAATGAGGTGAAAAGAAATGCTAAACTTCATCATTAATTTTTCTTGACGTCTTTGTTAAAAATATAAGGTAATCAGTTAATAAACACGTTAAATTCATTATTTGATTATTCTTGCTATTGCGACATTTCCAACCACACTTTTACAGTGCTGGTACTTCAACTTTCTTCAGTTTCAGTGTTGTTTTTCTAGACGTGTGCAAAGTGCACATTTGAGGTTCGTTGTCGAAATTGGTTTGTGTGTTGTGTAAAGAATGATCAGCTTTTGCGCTGTCTCTCTCCCCCTTCTGAAGGCAAATCCACACCAGATCATCACAAATTATGGTTGTGTTGTCTTAAGCCTTTTTCTTCTGGACTCTTACAGAATTTTCATTTCATCAAAGTATTTACATTGTACGTCTTCTAGTTCAAGATCAGATCTTGTTCTTTTCACTCATTGTATGTTCTTTTTAATACTACAGAATTTGATACATAATATCATCGGCATTATGATAAAGAGATCGCCACTAATGGTCTCAAGACAGAAATCACTAATCCATTACATAAGTTACCCAACCAGTTGCTAACAGTTGACAATCCTTTTCCTATAATTTCCCAGGCACCTTCAGATTTTAACCCTTTCAAGTCTTTGTGTAAATCAGTAATGTTTAATATAGCTCTCTAAATTTCTACTCTTATCAGGTATGTACGTGCAACATTGTCGGACATTTAACAACCAACAGACTCCACCCTTCTTCGCGAGAAGGATGTCAAGGGCAAGTTGATTTTGTATCACCATCAATCTTATCGAAATAATTTCAATATTTTCAACAGAATATACTCTAGCTGTATTGGTGGCTAATTTATCAACTATAGTGGAAAGCTTTCAATTTTAAGTGAATCTAATGCTACTCCTACAGAAGCTCTAAAAATATCACCCACTATATCACTTACACTCACACCTCTCTTCATTCTCCCATTCTGCTCTTTTAATTCTCCTTCGATTTGTTTTACATGATAAATTTTGGGAAAAACAATTCCAATGTTACAACTTCCATACCATCCTTTCGCCAATGTGGAAAAAGCGTTCTTTCCACAAACATAATACACACCAGGAAAGATAGGATCGACTCCTTCTAAATATCTTCCCCAGTTCTCATAAACATCAAGTATATGTCCATATTCACTAAATATTGTGTTAATATTTGATCTTTTTCTATATATACATAGTTTTCCCTTATGTTGCCAGTCTAAAGCTAATGTAGCCATGCCTTCTGCTATTCTGCTATTTTATGTTCTACTTCCAGTAAATTTCAAAGAGTTAGTTTAGGAGATGTAATAGTTTTATGTGTCGCATTACCTCGTCTACTTTTTACTAAATCTATGAATTTCCTTTCAGCTCTCCCTAATTTACATGTTAGGTTATTTCTATGTTCATAAGCCATGTCCAAAGATTGAGTTGGTCTAAATAGATAGCCCATAGTTTCGGCTAGTGAAGCTTCAGGATGTGGGTTTAAGCCTTTTAGTGCAGGAAGTTCAGAAAATATCAGATTTTCATTTGAACAATAGTACTGTAAGCGATCAGTACAATAAAACAAACTAGTCAGTACACCGCAAGAAATTCCATATGTTAACAGTAGACTATGATAGGTAACACCTTCGGCAATCGTAGCAATCAATAGCATCCATTGTGTCAATGTATTCATTTAGTACCCTAGTGCAGACATTTAGTGAACAATCAGTTTTTGAAAAATCAAGATGTAAAGTGTTGTCATTCAAAGCATTAAAATCAGTACTGTTGGTTTTGGCAGTTTTAGAAGAAGTTGTAAACTTAGGATCTTCAATGGGTATATAATGCGGGAAGTTAAAAATAATAAGCAATGCAACTAATATCAAGACAAATACAGAAATAATTCCTGCATATACACGTTTTCATTTAAGAGAGATTTCAGTGTTAGGCTTCATAGCGTCTCCCAATTCAGTTCATTTAACTAAAAAAATGTAATGTAGCAGCAAGTGGTTTGAGCAGTTTAGCAAAGCTCGGCATAAAAATACCAAGGCACCGTTCAATGGTTCTGCAGATAAGTGCCTTTGGTGAGTATATTTAGGATAAATTGTGTCAGTTCCTCAAGTGGTACCACCAAGATGGAAATTCAAATCCACAACAAAGTTTGTTTCAAGGAGGTTCAGGTGGACTTGTATTGTTAAAGCAAAAGGCAGTAAACTCCTGCACCCATTAATTTGCGGCCTGGTAAGTCCATTCAGGAGACAAGTACTTTTGGCTGGGTACTCTCACTTTTTTTGATCTCCTTACAGCTGTTCACTCATCGTCACTGTCACTCTGGTCGGACTGTTCAGAACTTTCAAGAATGGTTTGTGGTACTCGCACTCGTCCATCACTGTTTCAGTATTTCACTTCTTCTGGACCAACAGTCTCCGGGTACTACTCGCCTTCTTGGTGCACTAGGCCTTTCATTAGGATCTGTATCTCTCATAGTCAACTCTACTGGCTGGGGCCCTTCGGTACCAACAATATTTTACTTTTTCAGACCCCCTCAGGCTAAATGAGTGCTGCCTCAGCTGCTTGCTGGTCCCCAACAGCTTGATTAACCTGCTCCCTCTGTCTCACTGTAACCACCGCCACATCAGGGACAGATGCAGTTGTATCATCAAGGGGACATGGGACTCTGCGAGTATAGGTGGCATGTACCCAATTCGGAAGACCTCCACACTTCATAGCAGTGTTGGTAACCAGGATCACCTAGTAGGTCCCTCTCCAATGAATTTATCCAGTCACCAGCACTAAGTTCATGGCACTGCTCCTATTGAGTCAAAAGGGCAGCCTTTCCAACCTGGTGAGACACGGAACGTACCATATCAGCCAAACCTTTGCAATAATCCAATATCAAGTCATCTGTAATGTTGACGAGAGCGTTTGCAGGAACAGCTGGCTGCCTCATCACTCGGCTCATAATAACTTCATGGGGTGACAACCATGTCCTCCTGTTTGGTGTACTTCACAAGAAGCAATGCATCGGGCCATTTCAAAGACGTTGAAGCACACACCTTTACCAATCTGGATTTCAAAGTGCGATTTATCTGCTCCACTAGTCCAGAAGCCTCTGGACGGTAACTGCAATGGAGCTTCTGCTCAACTTGAAATGCTGCACATAACAATTTCAGAACCTCATTATTAAAATAAGTTCCTCGATCTGACTCAAGAGAAGTCGGAAATCAAAACTGTGGAATCAACTCTCTCAACAACAATGTTGCTACTGTGAGACTGTCATTTCTTCGTGTTGGATAAGCTTCCACCCATTTTGAGAAAATGCAAACAATGACCAAAACATATTTAAAACCATTGCAAAGGGGCATCTCTATGAAGTCCATTTCCATTCGTTTAAAGGGACCTGCTGATTTCCCTACATGACTCATTGTAACAAGTGTTTTCTTTCCAGCATTTTGTTGTTGACACACTAAGCATCTATGACAAAGGCTCTCAGCAATCGATCTGAATTTGGGGTTGAACCATACTTATCGAAAGAGACGCCTCATTGCATCTCTTCCTACATGTGCAGGACCATGATAATGTCTAACCTTAGGTGGTAACAAACTATCAGGCAATACAGGTCTGCCATCAGTGTAAACCCAAACTTTTGTTCCTTTTTAGTGCATCCAACTCGCACCCAACTTTGCTGTTCAGCTTCTGTCACCTCTTCCTGTAATCTCCAAACCTCTTCCCATGTGTCTAAAGCAGTCAACAACAGGTTGCAATTTGTGACATCTGATGTTTCATTATTCAAATCCCCATTAAAAGTATGGGAATTTAAGGCGCAGTATTTGGCCATTTTGTCAGAATATCTATTGTCAATGGTCACATAGTCAGTGCCCTGTCTAGGACCTAAATACTTGACAACTGCAGTTTGGGCAGGCAATTGGAGCCTGAAAACAGTGTTGGTAACTGTAAAGATGCCCCCTAGAAGTGGTAAGTTCATATTTGTGTTTATTCTTGGAGCATCTAAGGAAGCGACTGGCAGGGAAGAAGGCTCACAACAACTCCTTTCCCCGTACAAATGCCAACATTCTCAACCCACTCTAAAGGAATAAAGAACATTCTGCATTCCAGCCAAAGAGGAATACCAGATCCTAACAGTAACCATGTAGATCAAGACGTCACGGGGTGGACAGTGTATATAATAATACCAGTACTGCAGCAGGCCCACACCAGTGCTCACAGACTTATCCTCCCATGGAGAGCCAATAGGGGGAAATTACAGGTGGCAACCTAAAGTAGCAGAAATTGCTGGTGGTGCCGAAGGGTTCAGTTCAAATTTTCAGTGTGACAGGGTTAGGATGGAAAATGACTCTCTGTGTCCCCTGGTGAAAATAGGCAAGAAGAAGTCCTTAGCTGGTTGTTACTTATCCAGAAGAGGACGGGCAGATTAGTCTGCATTAGCCAGCTTCAAGGAGATCAGAGAAAGTCACAGCAGATTCTGTGATGCTGATTACATGGATCCGCCATAGGTGCCATGGGGCCCACGTCTCTGGAAAGTATATGAAGCAGCAAGCAGGTGGTAGCCTTTCAAGTAGAGGAGATTCCTGTCCCATCAAAGAAGTGTGGATCAGAATCAATACCTGACACTGACACAGAGACATTATTATCAATGTGAGGGACAAAAATCCCCACTCAGCAAAAAGGCAGCAATCAGTCTCAAATAATTTAGAACCAACACAAGATTGAGCAGGCAGTGGTGTAAGGGACCCTAGGTCAGACCGCACTGCCTGCTGAGGTTGTCCGCTAGTGCTGAGCTCATTGCCAGCTGTTGCACTCTAAAACTGTTGATAGGAAATTTTGCCACTAAAGGAACAAAAAATGGACACATGTTATGAGGTATCTAGAGGGAGTGTGACTCTAGGTCACTCAACAATTGTGATTGGGCTTTCCAAAGTATGGAATGCGTGAATCCACAAAGACATTGGCTGCAGCATAATAATGCCTCCAGAGATAACAGAGGGTGTGTGGGCATGCTATGCATGGGAGCCCGAATATAGAACAATGATGATCCCTTGTCATCAGGGTCACAGTAGTCCAAGTACCCATCACTGATTAGGGCAGATGATGCTCTACCACCCATGGCATACTTTTGGAAAAGCCATTTACACTTTGCTCCACACACATATGATGCACCAGCTTGCAAATCCCAGCAACACCCCCAGCCACCTGGATAGAGTGCACTCCCAAGACGTCCTCAGAGCAAGGAGAGAGCTACAAATATCAGCCCTGAATGAGATGCAGGAAACATTAAGGGGACTATGATTTGCAGTGGGAGGAGTTCTGGCTCATGCCTTTGTCTTGGCTTGCAAGTATTTCATTTTTTACACTAGATCAGCATTTCAGTGTTCTAGAAATATTGTTACAACTACAATTGTATGAGAGCTATGCATGTGCCTTCTTTTACTGGGCATGAGTGTTGAGGGACCTCATGGGGTGGTAATATTAAGCATCAGAGCCAGACAGACAAATATCTAAATAAAAGCTGTGCAATCACCACTTACAGCAATTAACCGTAACAAAAAATCCCAAAACTATATGAGGGTTTCAAATTTCCAAACCGTATGAAGGGCAATGTTTTCTTAAACTTGTTGGCTAAAATGTATTCATCGCTAAGGGCCATATGTAGGTAATTTCTATTTACCGATTCCTAAATACCGAATTTTACCGATTCGGTATTTAAGAATCGGTAAATAGAATGTAGGTAAACATTCGGTAAATGTTACCGATTCGGTAATATTCAGTTATTACCGATTCGGTATTTACCGAATCGGTAATATGGAATACCTTCCCATTCATTCCTATGGGCCTGGAGGCCCATAGGAATGAATGGGAAGCCATTCACTATTACCGATTCGGTAAATACCGAATCGGTAATAGGGGTGCATATTCAAGAGTGGCAGGGTGTCAAATTGACACCCTGTTGCACCCCTGAATCGTGCATGTGTGCACATGTGGCGCACATACATGCCCTGAGGACATGTATGTCTGCCACATGGCACTTTTAAAAAAGCACAAAATTGCTTTTTAAAAGGTATCTGGTATTTACCACCAACTTGTAGTTGGTGGTAAATAACGAATCCTTAAACCAAAAATGCACTCACTTGAGTGCTCCCTACATAGGATTTAAGGAATCGGTAATTTACCGATTCCTTAAAATAACGAATCGGTAAATTACCGACTCCTTAAATCCGGCCTCCTACATCGCAAAGGGCTAAATACCGGTCGGTAATGGGAAATTTACCGATTTTCGGCTGTTACCGACCGGTATTAGCCCACCTACATATGGCCCTAAGTCATTCCTTTCCTTATAAAGCCCAGGGTGGGTGGCATCCTCTCCTCCAGCTCCCCAGTAAGCTTTGAACAACTTATTCTCAGTTAACTCACTAAAGAAAAGATGAGACCTCTATAATTTTTTATTTATATGCGGTCACTCTGTACCCCATCCTTCATATGCTTCCTCCATATAAATAACCGTCTCCATCTGAATCCCCTTTTTATCTTTAATGTGGAACCTCATAAAGTTTTCCCTTCTCTCTGAATGTCACAAGGAGAGGATGACAGATCATCTGCAGTTATGTCTGCCAGTCTAGTGTCCCATGACTTGCAATTCTGTTTCTTAAGGGTGTCTTTTTCATTGCCAAGTTACCACCTCCTGACAAATCTCAAAATGTTCACGCCCAGTGCCTTAATCTCCCCATACACTGCAAAGTGTAGGAAAAATAACCTTTCTCCATAGTTTTCACCCCCTGGAATCACCCTGCCTTCAATCAACATATTTGATTTCATTCTGCCACAGCAATTTATTTGAATGCTGCTCTTTCAACAGTAATCCCATGATACCATAAGCTATATACCCATTTCCCATTACCTCAAACCCAACACTCCTAACCCTAAACCTGTAACCCATAACAGTATACCCAAATCCCTAGCCCTGTATGCTTAGCCCCATACCCTTAACCTTAATCCCATATTGATAAACTCTATACCCCATGCCCTGTACCCTAAACCGTTAAACCACACATTTTACCCCAAACCCCTAAAAGATTCTCCAGACATTAAACATATGCCCCAAACCCTTCATCCTATACTCATGTCCTTAATCATAAATCCATAACCCCGACTCCTTACTATTGAGCCCTGTATCCATAGCCTTAACCCCACATCAGTGGTACTTAAGCTTTTGACTTCTGTGGAACTCAACTTAAGCATTACTGGAATTCGGGATCCTTACTGAATCACTATTGGCATCCAGGGACCCACACTGAGTCATAGTTGGAATTCGGGGCCTCCGGCCTAAGCAATTTTGATGATTTGAAATGCAAACAACACACAAAGTGATGGAAACAACTGTCCAACCAAGAAATACAGAAATTATAAAATATTTTATTACAGTCACAAGCAAACTATAATGGTTGGAGCTTTTCTAAAGTCAATGAAGCCACCCATCATTGATACTGTATTGAGTTTGATTCGCTTTGACTGCTCCAATGAAGCAATCAGACAATATTAACTTAATTGTTAGCTTCTAATTTCAATTTTATTCACATTTACAGAACGTTTTAAGATTTTCAATTTTACATTCTGCTTCTTAATTTATATACAGTTTTTTCCATTTGTAAATATTTTTTTCTAAGCAGGTGTGGACCCCCAAGGGTCCCTGGACCACAGGTAAAGAACCGCTGCCCTATACCATTATCCCTTAACCAATAACCCTATGCCCCAAACCCTTAACTCTTCATCCCAAACTCCATGCCCTACTTTATACTGTTAGCACCATATTCTTAACCCCTGGTGCAACACAAAAGTTGCCCACTCTTCACATGTCACAGAAGCTTACCAAAATGTTCACAGAGACACATAATGAATGTGCACTTGCACATGTTTCTTATGTGACATAATGATAAAGGATATAATTTCACTCAACATTAATATTGAAGAGTGCCTTTACTGTAGAGCTTGAGAATTTTCTCGCCTAGTGTGTCTAACCATGTTCATTGAAATACTTAATCTAAGAAACCATCCTTAATTAGTAGACATATTTGATATAGATGACTTAGAAATAATCATTTGATATAATTAAAAGAACCATCTTCTTCACGTTATTGTGCTTATTGCTAATGCATGACTCATAATTTCTAAATGTGTGCTATATTGTCTGTGTAACCTTTAGAGACTTAAATATTAGTTCTCAACCATTCTCCCATGTTTAAAATGTGATTGCAAGTCAAACAATAAAACGTGTGCAAGCTATGCATTAATGTTACATTTATGTACTTTCAAACATAGTTCTCAGTCATACTTATCGTTGAGTAATTTGATTATTTACTGTATGCTTATAAAATATGAACTGAAAGTACTAAAGAAACTATTTGTTTATGTTTAGTTGTGCATATGTATATTAAATGTGCACCTTTGAAGTGAACGGTTAACTTCACATCATTCTGTAGGCCTATAATTCACCATGCTGCATTTCATAATTTACTGTATTTAATTATCTTCTAACGTGGCTTTCTTGCAGGTATTCACATGCATTGTTAGTCTAGAATAGATACATTTCTGTACTAGAGATAGATACATAGCTTGAGATTCAGACCTTGACAAAAGTACATGAGAAACCACAGTGCTAATGAAAGGACTTTTCTTTCCTGGCCTGGCTATGAGAAAAGGATGTCATTCCCATGACTAGTGTGGGACAGTTAGCAAATATTGCAGTCTGCAACGTGTGAACCCCATGGACAATGGTCATTCTATGATGATGTGACTAAGGAGTGCCACCTATACACTTTATAATTATAATATACCGCTCAACCTGGCTGACTTCAGATTGGCCACAGAACTCTCTTTCCCACAAACTACTTCAGAACTCTTGCGGACTTCTTTGCTAAAATCCTCTTTCTGCAGCCCCAATGCAGTATACCCTTTGGACTCCTTACATATCCCTTCCGTGATTCCCCACTACCCCTTGAATGGACATGGAGAGGTTTACACCTCAATGGCTCTTTTGGATCTCGTCTTAAGTGTGGCATAGGCTGACACTTACCCCTACTCCTTGAAGACTCTTGACAGAGCTTCTGAAATGCCAATACTTGTTTAACCATATTTGCTGTGCCCTGCCCCTTGAGTAATATGGAACTCTTTGATTTCTGAGACTGTTTAAATAACTAAATCATCCTTCTCCTGTGGACTATGCTTGGGATATTTAGATTACTAATGTATAGATGAGAGAATTTAAGATTGTTCTCTGAGCCTCAGGTGCTAGTGCTGTTGTTTTGCATCTCAGACAGTGAGTTGCTGGTTTGTTTATTTCTGGTACTCCTCAGTTTCTTTAGGTGATGGGAGTTATCATTGACATCAATCAATATATCAGTTAACAGTGAAGCCCGTTTGGCCGCACAGTGAGGACCAGGAATCGGTAGCTAGGATTAAGAAGGTTTATTACAAATTCAAAATCAAGTTAAGATACACGACTCTAAAAGCCATGCTATAGAAGTACAAAATAGCAACAGGTAGTCCCAACCTATGGAAAAAATTAAAGCGTACTAACATAAGGCAAACAAGCAATTCAGCCATAGCAATACAAAAGATCTAAAGCAATATCCGGTGCTCAGACACGAGTCACAAGTTTTGTTGACTATGCATGGATGAATCTAAATCACTTATAGTAGAGTTTCAGGTCAAGGAATGGTTCTAAAAATCTAAAGAGTCTCAAAATCAGGAATTTCCATAAAGGAAATTAAAGCAAGGCAAAAATAAGTAGAAGGTGTCAGCATTTCAGAAGCTCGGTCAAGAGTCTTTGAGGGGTCAGAGAGTAAGTATTATCCTAAGCCACACTCAGCAAAGATTCAAAGATATCATTGAGGTCTAAACCTCTCAGAATATTCTAAGCATTCAGGGGAAAAGTCTCTAAAGAAATGTCAAAAGGGATCTGGAAAGGGATCTTCTGAATCTCCAGCGGGGTGACAATTAAGTTATAATACACAAAGTCCTCTAGGTAACACCCCCTTTGTACGCATCACCAGAGGTCCATTGCTCTTGTCCATTTCTCATGTTGCAGACTGCAACAATTTCCATATATCCAATACCGAACAAGGGAACGACATCTTCTCATGCACAGGTTAGATTGCTGAAAACGCCTTTCAGTTAACACTCTGGTCCTCCATGCTCTTTCGTCAAGGTCTCAGGCTCTTTCTCTATCTCTAGTTCAGTAATGTATCTATTCTGCAGCTACCAATGCATGTGAATACCTGCAAGAAATGTCACATTAGCAGAAAATGGAAAACAGTATTTATGTAGCATGGTGAAATACAGGCTTACTGAAGACAACTAAAGCATTAACTCAATGGTGCACATTTAATATTCATTTGCACATTTAAACACAAATTGATATACATTTCTAGTGCATTAGATTCACATTACATGTAACATTCAGTAAATCTCTAAATAATCATATGTAAGTATGGTTACGAACTCCATTTTAATCAAATATATAAAAATCTATGGCACACATTACGTACACTTCTTATAATTTTAAGTGAAATCACATTCTACATATACAAGGATGGTTTCTTTTCAGTTTGCTAATCAATAAATGTCATTGAAGGTATTAAAGCACACATTATGAAAGTCGAATTCAATCTCTATAGTAAGTACACTATCTAATAAGTAAAGATAGTTTATTTCATCATGACTTCAATCAATAAATCAATCAGTTATGATAAAACACACAGGGGCCGATTCCGATTCGGGCCGGAAATCTCTCCGACCGAGCCGGACCCGGAGAGATTTCCGACCGAATCGGACCCTAGCAGTCCGACCGAACGAGTACGATGCGCACGCATGCTATCGGACTCGATTCGGTCGGACTCCCATTGAAGTCAATGGGAGCCGGTCGTACAACGCGTACGCGGGCTCCCATTGACACAATGGGTGCGAGGCGGTCAAGGGCGCCCCCTACAGCGGGTACGCGTTGAAGCGACTCGCGCCGTACACGCCCAGATAGGGGGGACCCATGGGTCCCCCCTGTGTGCGACTCGCGCGGCTACCCGTACAGGGGGGTCTGACACGGACCCCCAAAGTACGTCTCCGACTGCTCTTTGGAGCCGGAGTGCACGGCTCGGTCGGACTGCTCGCGGCGCGCATCGTACTCACCCGGCCGGGGAACGTCTCCATTGCGCGGTGCGAGTCGAGTCCGAGCGAGTCGGTCGGTGCGGTTCGAGCCGGGAACGAGTCGGTCGGAGCGGTCGGGACGCCCGGACGAGTCGGTCAGCAAATTCGCATCGTACTCGCTCGTCCGGACGCGCGTACGAATCGGTCGGGAAATAGGGCTCCGAATCGGATCCGGTTAAGCCGAATCCGATTCGGAGCCCTACCGGCCGAGATCGGAATCGGCCCCACAGTGTGAGTGTATTCTTCAATCCTACAGTGAATGCACTCTTAAATATTGATGCCAAGTGCAACACTTACATTAATCGTTAAACCCCACTAGAAACGTGCATGTTCATATCATGTATCTGTGACTTATTTGTGATGTATAAAGGATGGGCAATTTTGCGCTGCACCATGCCCTAACCATACCCTAACCCTGTGATACTTAGCCCCTTAGCCACTTCAGTATATTTTGGGAACAAATACTTGGCTAGCATTCATTTGTTAAGTATTTATTTTCAGAACTGATAATGCAGAAGTGTTTTTAAAAGTGTTGCCTCTGAAGTTTTGGGTTAAATTCTTACCTTTGTACTTCTAACGGCCCTTCAACAAATCCACCCTAATGTTCAATGTTTTGTTGCTTTGTGGCTAATAGATTTCCACTGTACAAGTCCAAACATGTATAGATAAATACCCTACTACAGAACACATTAAGATAGAACTCGCATACATCCAACGTAGTTGAGTTTGTGATCAGTTGGCTAGCATGTAACCCAATTGTCTTATGCATATATGCATCTGTCAGGCAATGGCTCGGGAAATGGAGATATCCGTCTGCCAGGCATTGGGCATACATGCAGGTATACACCCAACACCCGTTAAATAACATGAACATACACCTACAGCTCATTGAATATGACACATTCACTTAACAAAGGAACGGCCCTCACCACTCGACTAATGGCAAATCATCAAGTCGATGTACATAAGCGGGGACCCCCTGTACACAATTGTCAGTTCCTGAGACAGGGAAAAACTAATATTAGTGTCAATTTTCAGGCAACTATCCTTATAATTTTAAATAAAATATATATCACGATAAGGCTCAATACACATAGTTTATAAAAAAATATCAAAAGTTCATAAATTTCATTAATGGACTCCACAACCTATAGTATCTATATACATATATAAAAAATGCCTTGTATCATTCACTCAATCACACCACTCATAACCCATACTCTTCACAATATATCCCAGCTGTGAGACATATCTATTTTTTTCCTTTCCCAATCTTCTTGATACATTTGACATCCACAAAGTGAAAGTCTAATTACACAAACCTATAACAATCGTAATAAATACATTACAGGTAACATTCCAAACAATGACTCATTAGTACAGGTCTTGTTTCTTCCATTCCTTGATACTCTCCTATGGTCAGAGTATAAAAGATGCTCCAGCTTTTTTCATCTATTTGATATATTTTTGTATGTGAGAGTTACTCCATCGATCTCCTATTCTCAAGGAATGAAAGAAACAAGACCTGTTTTTATGATTCATTGTTTGGAATGTTACCTGTAATGTATTTATTATAATTGTTATAGGTTTGTGTAATTAGACTTTCACTTTGTGGATGTCATATGTATCAAGAAGATTGGGAAAGGAAAGAAATAGAGATATCTCACAGCTGGGATATATTGTGAAGAGTATGGGTTATGTGTGGTGTGACTGAGTGAATGATACAAGGCATTTTTTATATATGTACATAGATACTATAGGTTGTGGAGTCCGTTAATAAAATGTTTGAACGTTTGATAATTTTGTATAAACTATATGTATTGAGCCTTATTGTGATATATATTGTATTTAAAATTATAAGGATAGTTGCCTGAGAATTAACACTATTATTAAATCATCAAGTCGATTCACACTCTGCAGTGGCGTCATCGAAGCCTAGTTAAAAGGCTCCCAGAGTCCTGTTAGTCTTGCTAGACCATACCAACCGCAGAATGCGTAAAATAAACATTTCCATAATATAACACAGCACAGCTCAATACAACATAGAATATTACATTTCGAAGGTGTTTACCTAGCTCTATGTATGAAGATGCCCTATTCTCAGATCTCACCAGATGAGTTTATTTTCTAAGTTTAAAATACCATGTGCAATGTCTTTTACAGCAGAAGCCGCTCAGATAGCCACGTCGCCTTTTGTAGTATCCGGACACACATGCCTATGGTGCTCATGGGCTAACTTTGATAATACGCCCCCTTGGGCTTTGGACACGAGTGCACAGATGCTGAGGTCTTTGAGAAGATTCAAAGCACTCCTCTCTCTGCACTTTAGAACAGCTTCAGAGCAGCTTGGGTGTTAGTCCGCTTTTTACCACTATCAGTAGCACTAATTTCGTGATTGTCTCTTGTCTGCTTTTAAGTATGTCCCTCAGTCTCTAGAGCTGACCACTTGGTTGTTATTTTGAGACGTGTACACAGTTTCGGGTGCTGCTGACTTTATCAGAGGAAACTTTGAAAGGTGTTGACTGGTTCTTGGAAGAGCTGTCAAACACCCTGAAACGCCTGTTGGGCCATTTATAAACTCCTCTGTGCCCAGTTACTGAGCTTTCCTATCTCAGCGGACTATAGATAACTCGTGCTTTTAACCTCCCAGCCCGTGAGTGCTTTCACAGCTGTTCAGTCGGAAGGCCTAGTTGTCAAATAGAATACTGCTGCTGCCCCGCAGAAAAGGTCAAAGAGGACCGCTGCATGTTTTTCACTAACAACATTCCCCAGGGATTGATTGTGGCTCCTGGAATCTCTACGCTTAACTTACCAAAGTGATAAACATCCCTCAGAAAGCCTAGGTGTGCTGCTAAGCTGATGGTCGTAACCACACGTAAAGAAAGAGGTGCTAAAAACCTTCTGCTACAACAAGGCGTTTCATGGAGAAGTCCAGCTCCTGGCTAGAGTTACGTTTTTTTCTCTATATAGTGCTTCATGCCCCACTTCTGCCAGTGCTTAATTTGTAAACAAAATAAGCACCAGGGCCCTCGTCAGGAGGCCACTGCAGCTTGCACCACCCATTGCCCCTGACAGTGCTGCTAGTGACAGTAAACACACAGGTACTAACCATCACACTCATTTAAATGTGACATTTCAGACTATTCCAGGCCCTCAAAGCTATAAAAATGGCTTGGGTGGTATTAGTTATTTTTAGCGGGCATTGAATCAATAGACAGACTGTTATAAGTGCTAGCGTTAGCAATTAAGTGCCTGTGCCAAGCACCGGAAACCACAGGCTCAAATTAAGCACTGCTTCTGACATTGCTTAGCACATTAAATGATACAGGTTACTGTCGCTCATTTTTATGGTACTCAATTTATCAGTCCTGGAAAGAGTAGTTGGTCTTGTCAGAATTTGAACCTGTGGCCTGCAGCCTACAGCAGATGACAGGGGCGAGCAATTATCTCACACATTCATCTTTCTGATCAGAGATATGTTCCTTTCTTTGCATAAGAGTACAATTTTGGCAAATCGTGAAATCTGTGGAATCTACTATCCTTTTAAAGCCTAAAGGGAGGAATTTGGTTTGATAATCCACCAATATCGACTCTTCTGGTAGAGTAGAGGGAAGGTTTGTCTTTTTGTATGAGCTAAAAAAGCAGCTTGTGTTTGGAATGCTGCTGCCCCTCATGGACCACAAAATATGGAAGGAATGTGCAAGCTAGCCACATCTATTCGGATTACCTATCAGAAGTCTCAGAATGACCCTCAATACGGGCCCTATTCAGCTTGTATGGTTGGTAGCAAAGAAAGTCAGCACTATATTTACTATTCAGTAATGGGCAACTGCATGTCGCACTCCTAAGGTGCCGAAATTACTACGAGAGCAGTAGGAATCAGAATAAATGGAGTAGGGCTGGATGAGAGCGTAGACTGGGTTCTGCATTTCCACGTACAAATAAGAGAGAGGAAGACTCCAGTGGCTTATCCGAAGGAAGAAGTAGGCAAATAATTCAGCAAAAGCCACCTTCAGGGTGGTCAGAGATTCAGTGCCGTGGAGTCCATGGATCTGGCAGACGTGCAGAGGGGTCTCAAGTGTCTGGGAGATACTTTTAAGGACACTGTCCGTTGTGTCCCTAAGACTGCCTAAATGCAGAAAAATTGTCCTCTATGTATGTAAATGTCAGATCCTGAGTTCATGTATCTGAAGCTGAAGAGATGTATGCCCACAGACATTCAGTGGGATGGAAAACATGCAATATTGAGATTTTATGGTGTTTCTGGGTAGAGTAGGTACTTGGGTGTTCCTGAGCGAAGGGCAAAGGTGGCGGTCTTTATGAAGGCATAAAACCCCTGCAAAGTCCCACCTTTATGGATATTCACCTATATTCTAATGAGTTGTCCACCCCTTTTACACATTGGCATATTCTCTTAAAAAATATCTGTGAAAATGACGGAGCAAAGTTCACACACCAACCCTAGTTAGTCACAGGATGTAGCATACAGGATTTCTAAACCAGAAAATATTTCCTTGGCAGAGTGGGGAAAAAGTACAGGGTGCTAATGCACTTATCCCCCATGTTCTTATTCCTGCAGCGTATCCGGTGAACCTGCATGAGTACTGTATGTTTTGTGCTGTGTAAATTTAGAAACATGGATAATATTCCCAGGGTACATTCAGGATGGCCATTAAAAATGTAGGAAACGTTTATGAAGTAAGGATTCATTTTCTTTCCCAATGCCTTTCCCACATTTTTTGTGCAGACTTTCAAAAATAGTTGGAGTAAGTGCAGATGGGGGAAAGTCCTCAAGCACCCATGTGTTAAAATAGGTGTCTAGGAAGGGATTTCTCCAAGGACAATATTTTTCTTGCAGAGAAAAAGAAAAAAAACTCAGTGTACAAATAATGCTCAAATCCAGAATACCAGTTTTCGGACAAAACTGCAAAACACAAGTAGTGTGCGCAATGATTTGTGTAGAAGTTCATGTTTTCTCCTGTGGGCTTATAGTAAACCCCAAACAGTGTGAAATTTGCTCGAGTCGTAGGAGTAAACCTACAGTGAGTGGACCTCCAACATTTCACTTTAGCTCAGTGAATCTGTTCATTTAGCG
The DNA here is from genome assembly GCA_963921515.1 of Calotriton arnoldi. Lineage (NCBI taxonomy): Eukaryota > Metazoa > Chordata > Amphibia > Caudata > Salamandridae > Calotriton > Calotriton arnoldi. The sequence continues at coordinate 765,613 of CAWUFW010003909.1, forward strand.
CTTTAATTGATCCACAGTTGGGCTAGCTAATCACAGGCAGGAGGCCCCATTGACTACTGTGCCCCTCCGGTGGGCCACCGAGGCGAGCAGAGCCCCTATATATAGATGCCTTTCTGCCTTTCCAGTTCAGCACAGTCAGTTGTGACACGCTGTCCCGGTAATCTGATCAGCCATGCTGCTTTTAAATGAAGGCCCGGGCCTTGGCCTGTGCAGAGAGGGTGACAGCTGTCAGACACAGATATCGGGCTTTGCTCGCTGGCTGCTGAAGCCCCTCTTCCCTCCTGTTCCAGATCGCTGCCCGCGGCGTGGGGCCATGTGTTGCAGTCCGCTGATTAACTGGCAAGAGATCTACATAGTGTATTAGCGAGGTCAGCTACTGTGATGAAGGCCAAACCCGGCTCTATTTATAAATGGATAGCTGTCACACTTCCACAAGTTGGACCAGGGTTGAGTTGGTTTTTGCCCCTCCCTCCCCAACAACCCACCCATCCCCCAGTCATTTTGTCCATGAGGTGTTAAGAGGCTAATGTGATCACACCCGAGAAAATACAGGATACATACTTATAAAACGTGAATAAGAGAGGCTCAAGACAATGAGTACTGGAGAAGTGACATATATCATGTTTGTAACAAGAGCTGTGAACATGAGCGAGTCGGGAGTTTAACTTTCTATTTTTGTCCCAGCTGAGCCGCCGTACTGGTCATAAGCCAAGCTCCTTGGAGCAGACATCTGTTTATCAAACTACTCTGCATAATTTGATACTTGAGGCTGATTGGTGGTTCTTGGTGCTTTGTGGAGTCCTCCCTCGCAGAGCGGCTGGAGCCCAAAAGGGCCTCTCACGTTTTTAAGCCCTGTGTTTCATGTTTAGGCCAAGCACGATGATAACGTTCCGCTAACTGTCAGTGGCGTTTGGACGTCAGCTGCCAGCAGTTTAGGTTAATTCCCTTTTCAGAAACACAAGCTCCCCCTAGGGTGGCTCAAAACAATTAAATCTGCTTCTTTAAAGTGGCGCTTTGTGCAGGGCAAAACAGGGGTTGTTTTCCATGTCCAATCTCCTTACCCTATTGCACTTGCTTTACTCGCATCCCACATTTGTTGGAACTAGTTGGCTGAGGCAAGGCCCTTGCAAGGCAGAACCTACCACTCCCGTCACGGGCGGGTGATTACACTCACTGTATAACCTGCGCTCACCCTTGGGTAGCTTGGCACTGAGCAGTCAGGCTTATCAGAGAGCCAATGTGTAAAGCATTGGCACAGCACTCTCGCACAATAAATACATTGAGCATCACAAACGAGACTTCACACGTGGTGTATGTAAATAAAAATGTTATTCAACACACACATTAACTAACACAACATGAACATCATGCATTTCTGGGCATTAAATCACATTCAGAAATATCACTAGCTATACTAGGCCCAACTTTTAAAAAAATGACATCAGTAATATGGACACTGGGGAAAAAATCCTACTTTACCTGCAACACCCTTATTCAGTGCAAAACGTTGCCAGAATGAGGCCCACCCTGGCAATTATTCTAATTCAGAACCACACAGTTGAAGGGTGCACCCCAGTTCAGAACGATATCAGAAATGTGTACATACAGATAATTACACTTTTAAATAGCCCGTGGGCCAAGGCCGCATGGGTAAAAACCAGTGCCAAACGTAATATTCTTTTGGCAAGAAAGCAACGTGTACGGCAATACTGCTGTGCGCTGTAATTATTCACAGGCAGTCACTCCCACACACTCACTAAGCACTTATACGTGGTGCTATGGATATCAGGCAGGTCTGTATGAAGCGCACTCTGACACACACGCGCACAGCACCCTAATGCGGTGCACTGATATCCAGCAGGTCAGTTCATAATCCACTTGCAGACCCCATGGCCCACGCCCATCTCCACCTTTCAGCTTACCTCGGCTAACCTACACCCATGGGCTGGAGATAAGGAAAACCTTCCCCCTGATCCTAGGCCGATTGCGGCCGGAGTCACACTTAGTCAGGGTCCCGGGGAAAACATGGGGGCAGGCAAAAGTCTAAATAGGCGGCAGTCGACAAATGGAGGTTTGGCCACTACTCGGGAAGATCAATCACAGGATTCCACACTGTGCCTTCAGGCACCAGCCCTGTTGTGTGAAGCTCAGGGGGGGCCACACAGTCTCTTGACCCACTTCCGATCACTATCAGAAACATTCCTTGGCCCAGTCAATTACTCTCACCACCCATGCCAGATCCTGGCAATACTACCTGGCAACATGAAGTAGTTGGGCTGGGTGAGGAAAGGGCAGTTGGTCCACCTCACTAAAGGCACAAAAAGGAGCAATTGATGAATGGGGGATGAAGCAGGGGAGTCTCTCGGAAGAAGGAGGCATCCATGGAAATGAGGCACAATGTCTGGCGCTCGTTGAGCTGAGTCACACCAAACAATTCCGGTCACACACAACGAAGAGTTATGAATTCCGTACCTCTCTGGAAATGAGGCACAATGTCTGGTACATGTTGAACTGAGTCGAACCAGATAATTCTGGTCACACACAACAAAGAGTTATCAATTCCATACCTCCCTGATAATGAAACTCAGCGTCTGGTGCCCGTTGATTTGTGTTGCCCCAGATAATTCCGGTCATACAAAAGGAACAAGTTCAGCAGTGCCAAATAGGGTAGAATGAGGCACTGCTACGGGTACACCTCCACATCGGAGGGTTGCAACCTGTGAATCAGACCCTGCATGCAATGAGCATGCAATCAGAGTGTCGCATGAGAGAGATGCAGCATGATTGACAAAGGGGGCCACAAAGGGTTCTGCAATCAGTAAATCCGCTCACCACCAACAAGACACTTAGGCATATCGAGGCCTCACGATATAGGGGCACTCTCCTGAGATGCAGGCAGTGCTTTTGAGGTTCCGCACAGGCAATCCAGTCTCCAGGCGCAATACTTAGTTCCCCGCTCACACTGCACTACCAATGGGAACCCAGCAGATGATTTGGGCACTTAAGAGGGCACTGCTCTCCAGGTGTGACAGGTAGATGGTGTGGGTCCCTCGTGGCAGGTCTTTCATGTCCATGAGACCACCACAAGAGAACAGGGGGCAAGCCAAAATGCCCTTGGAGAGCACACTTCAGGGTGCCACACAGCAGCGTGTAGTCAGCCCAGGCCAGCCACTCTTCAGGAAGTGTGCACGGTCTGTTCCAATGGCAGTAATCCTCCTTGTGAACAACAGGTTCCTCTGGCAGTGTGCATGACGCAGTTCCAGGATCTCCGGTCCCACATCCCCACAAGCGTATCTCTACCCTGCTGGAGTATGGCACCAGTAGTTATACTGTATTATGCCTTTGAAGTGGGGGGTGGTTCATAGGGTTTTCCATTTGAACCACAGATTGAACCACAGGTGTCTCCCCTAAATATCAGTCCTGACTGCCATGGGGCTGTGGAATGCAGATCTTATTCTTTACTGGGGCCATGATCTGGCTCCCAGAGGCCAAGTGTCAACACCTCTTCCTCCAATCTATCCAGTCAGGCCCTCAAATGGCAGAGTTCTGTCATTCCAGTTCCATGCCCAGTGTTCATAGCTGTCTCTGGGGAATGCACAGATGTGCTCCTCCATCCTCCAGTTTGGACTGGAGTCCAACTAAAAGACACACAAAGAGTTTTAGAAAGAAAAGCCCACTTTATAGTAGTGGTATTTCTAAGCTATTAATGACAAATCCCTCTTTATCATAGGAGAGGGTTTGACATTGTGAATCCAATGATAGGAAACATTATGAGGCAGCTTCACTTTAAGTCACCATTGCAGCTTGAACTAATTTAAACCATTCCCCCATGTTAACCTATGGGAAGAGCAAACCTCATAGGTAGTAAAAACACACAGGGGGTATTCTTCACTACCTAGGCAGGGAACACATATGTGTACCTGCCCTGCCTTTCACCTACCACTTGCTTCAACCCTTAAGATTTACCCTATGGGTGCTCTAGTGTGAAGGAAAGGCACCCCAGCCTTGACCACTAATTTAGAAAGGCCAACCTGAGCATAAGTTCAATTGTACACCCAGAGGCCTGCAATAGCAGGCTTGACACATGTTTAAACACACCATTGGTGCAAGTGCGCACCCACAGGTCTGCAGTGGCAGGCTGGAGACGTGTCAAAAACATCATACGTGCAAGTGCGCAAACAAAGGCCTGCAATGGCAAGCTTGAGACATGCTAAAAAACACCAGGTAAGCACCCCTTCCTAACGTGTACTTTCACATTGCATTTATAGTGGGAAAGTGCCCAGAGCCCTAAGACCACTACAAGAGAAGCAGAGCACAGCCCATGTGTTGTCCCATAGGAGAAGCCGATCTCCTAGGTAGGGAAAACCCACATGGGGTTCTTCACTACCTTGGCAGGGAACACTCGTGTCCATGCCCGGCCTTTCGCCTACAGCTTGCTGCACCTCTCAGGGCTTACCCTAGGGGTGCTCTAGTGGTGGTGGAAGGCCCACTCAGGGTAGGCTAATGAGTTAAAAATTCCAACCTGAGGATAGGCATAACTGTGCACCCACAGGCCTACAATGGCAGGCTTGACACATGTTTGGACGCTATTCTGGTGGGTGGCACAATCAGTACTGCATCCTACCATCAGCCAGTGCAGTACATTTTCTGGGTATGTGGTGTACCTATTTACAGGGCACTCACAGGTACAACACCTAAACCAATCAATAAAGCACCACTTCCTAGCATTTGTAGGAAGGGTGTGCGCGCTTTCCGATTGCATTACAGTGGGAAGGCACCCAGAGTCCTAAGGCCACGGAAAGAGAATAAGCAAAAAGCAGGAGGAGAAAAAGCAAAAGGTTTTTGGGAAATCTCCCTAAGAAGGGCCATGTCCAATACCATTCCATCAATGAGTTCTCACTTAGGCTTTAATTATGACTTTATTAAATTGTTAGTGTCACGCCTTTGCTCCTTAGGTCTTGCTATGTTATGCTCAGATATGAAATGTTAAAAAGCTGATGTAGCACAGCTAGTAGATATGATAGAATAGTGAGGACAGAAATATCTTCATACAAAATTATTGTGGCCTAAATAGTGATATTTAAAGTATTGTGAAGATACGTATATATAATATTAAAGGGTAAGGAAACCCAAATATTCCAAATTGGAACTGGAGAGTAGACACAAAAACAAAAGATAAGGTTCCCTTAGGAATTATTTATGAATAGTTTATATTTCGGTTACTCTGTTACAGCATCAATATATAGACCAATAAAAGAATTGTTTGAAAAGACTTTTGTATACAGAGGAAGCACCTGACACTAATTTATTATGTTCAGTCATTAATTATCTAAAAGCTTAAATGTTGGTACAAAAAAGGAAGGGGACGGTGACATGCAGCATCTACCTACTTATATCACAAAACAAAATGGAGCAGTGGTTGGTGTTTTTCAAGCGCATCTAAGGTAATAAGTAAATGATTAAAAACACCCCAATGTTTTAGAAAGTTAGTACACAAGGATTCAGTCATTCATCACAAATGTTATAATCTGTCTGGGTAGACTTACCTTCATATTATTGTGGCAGTCAAAATTTTGGATACAATATATTTTACTCATTATATTCCAATAGTATACCAGCTGATACCCTCATGAGGTTTCTCGCCTCAGCCAAAGCAGAGTAGCTATATAATCACATATTAATCTGGGTAACAGTGACATAGAAGTTGAACATCTACCTGGAAAAGTCAGGTATTCTGCAATTTGCGGAACCTAATTCAATACTTCCATACCTTTAAGGCATGAGGCAGCCAATTTACAGACCTTTGGGGCCTGGAAATATAAAGCACAGCCACCCAGTCTTGCTTTCTTAACTACAAGGCCCACATTTTCAGATGGCGATCTCTAGCAAATTAGAGTATCTAAATGTGATGAACCATGCCAAGTAACCCAAACTGTATCCGTTTCTTGACCAGAAGTCAGTCGAGTTACACCATTGCAGACAACACATGGTCCTACTTAGTCAGCCCACAAGTATTAGTCACTACATGCTTCAGTCATTATACCCTTATCAGCAAATGTCCAGACATGACTTGTAAAATGCAATGTGATTCATCCTTTATTTACGTGATAATTCACAGCAAAAATAAAGCGACTCATATGACAGCATGAGCAAAGTCATGGCACATAGCAAAATATTTATCTAGAGAATAAGAGGGTCTGAGTTAGCAAAATAGCTACATTGGTGATGTTGCAGTTAGAACCTTTTGTCCAAGTCCGACTGCTCTGAGTATCGTTATGTGTAGTACGCTCAAGTTGCGCTGGAACCAAGCCTACTTCCTGTCTGGAGCCTAGCTCCAATCACGCAGTGGATTTATGAACCAAGTGATGTAGTCAAGTCGTTGAGCAAAACACACCACTGAGTTCAGTGAGCCAGAGTAATTGAATTTGCCAGTACCTATTTGATATTGATGGATCTGACAGAGCCAGGTTGAATGCTACTTTGATTTAAACCTTCCTTTTGCTTAAATAAATCCAGGTGTTTTTAGCTGTTTCCGATCGAAGAGATAGCCCTCCAAAAGCCTACCTAGGCAGCTGGGTTTGCCAGAGGGTAATTAAAGCTGGCATAGCAAACCTCTCAACTTCACCAAGCAAGCAGGTCTGAATTTTCAGGGATATCGTGCTCTTTCTTTATGAGAGTGGGGTTCTGGCCTGCGGCCAGTGGCTGGACTTTCAGCTTTTACAACAGTGGGGTCTTGCCTGCTTCGGTTTCCTGGGTCCTTCAGTTTTTATGACAGTGGAGTTCCGTCCTATTACCAGCATTTAGCTTCCCTAAGATTTTCTGACATGGAGTTCTTGCCTGTTACCAGTGTGTAGAGAGGGAAATTGGGGCACCCTGAGCATGTGGCATACTCCTGCTTCACTGGTAATCAAAGGTGTGTATTACACCCCTAGCTCTATCAAAAGGTGTTGTACATACACCCAACACCCAGGAGTTATCTAACCATATAACAAAAGTGTGGTCTCTTTTCAAGTAACTCCCATTCCACATATTTCTGTTATTGACACATAATTGAGTGTGTAAAGAACTTGGTGATGCATGTTTAAAAAGTCCTTCCTTAGGAAACTGTTTTACTGTAGTTTTAATGTAATTACATGATTTAAATTGTGCCATCACCAAATTGCTACTTTTCTGCTGTTTACAGTCTTTTGCTACACCCTACACATACTAAAAAACTAATTCAGTTGCATAATTTAGGAAAAGATCAGTCGCAGAAAGCAGAGGCATCTTCCACCCAGGTGTATGCAAGGCCTAATGCTGGTGACCTGCATCAAACGTAGTAAATTCCACTCCCAACTTACACAGGGCTTCATTACGATGTCGGGTGGACCGCCCTACAACCAGGGCATCGGTCCGACTGCCATATTGCAATACCAACGGTCAGAGCGCTGAGTTCAGGGGGAAAAGCCACTGCCTCCGACAGGCTCAAGAAGCCCATAAGGGCTGCGGTCAGAATCCTGTCCCTATAATGAAGGTGGTGCCTGCTCAGGCACCGGCATTGGGATCAGGATGTCCCTTTCCGACTGCCTTTTCATGGCGTTCAACCGCCTTAAAAAGACAGACGGAAAGGACTTTGGGGGCTCCAAACAGGGCCCCTGTCCCCGTTGGGCCACTGCTAAGTGACCTGGGGGGCACATGTAGTACCCCCCACACATCCATACATCGTGTGCCAGGCACTCTTGGTGCCTGGCACACGATTCATGGATGTGCACAAAGTATTTTTTATCACTGCAGCCTGTGCTGTGCCCCTTTCCTGGGCCCAGCACATACTGCAGTAGTAAAAAGCATTTTCTGACTGCTGTGCTGGCAGTCTCACCCAAATTGGGCAGGTGGAACTGCCGACTCATTGTCGGGCGGTCACCTGCCCGAGACAATGGCGGTCTGACCGACCGCCATCGTAATAAGGCCCATAGAGTAAAAGAAGGTGTTGGCAGAAGCAGGCACCCAGGCTAATTTGGTCTGCTCATTTCTTTACCTATGAGAGCACCTAGAGACCCACAGGGATTGGGCAATGCAAAATAGGGATGTGCTTGAACTTTAATGAGATGGACCTACAGCGATTGGACAATGCAAAATAGGGATGTGCTTGCACTTTAATGAGATGGACAGAGTTCTTCATTATACTGGCAAACCAAACAGATGCACGCTTCTATGTTGAGCACCTGTCTCCATTTCATGAACAGCTGCAAAACCTGGCTTGCCTCTTGCAACTAAACATAGATGGGGACTAGAGCGCTTTAAGGTCCAGCATGCAGGCTCCATAGGATACTATTTAATCCAAAATGTATGCAGTTCCTGGATGGAGGGAAAGACTGGAGTATCTAGGTCAGGGAAACTGAGACAACAAATCAGGGGATCTCATTGCTCAGAAGTAAGAGCCTTCACGCACCCATATTGGTCTCATGCTTCATCATTGGGCAGCTCCTCGTTGGGCTGGTGTTGCAATGTCCAACGAGCCCCTCGAGGGGGCTCCTTGCCTGAGGTCTTTTGAGCAAGATATGCCGATGTGAGGTGTAGGGTGGAGGTGCTCTAGGTGTAGATTGATGTAATGTGAATTAGAGGTATTAAAAATAGCTAAAGGAGAACCAATTAAATTCAAAAGGTGGGTTCTCTTGTTAAGATTAAAAGGCAATTGATGGCTGAATGTGGAAGTAATGGTCCTATTCAGCTCATAAAGTAGTGTGTGTGTAGGTCAACCTGTTTCTTGCCTCAAGTGCCGCTATCGATCCGGCAATTCTTCAGGACTGGAAAATGAAACCTAATCTACTTGTGGTTGGTTTAACGTGTATAACATTAGCAGAAGGTACCCCAATTATCCAACCAAATCCTCACAGTAAAGTATACCTGGGGATATCTAAAACTTGATCTAAGTTTAGTAAGCTACTGACCTCTTAAGTGATGAGGCAAAGACCATGCTAATTGTGGAACAAATGTTTTCCAGCGTGCTGATTCAGTTTAGATCTGCCACCCTGTGAGAGAAGGTGTTGGCAGAAGCAGACACCCAAGCTAATTTGGTCTGCTCATTTCTTTACCTATGAGAGCATCTAGAGACCCACAGGGATTGGTCAACGCAAAATAGGGATGTGCTTGCACTTTAATGAGATGGATGAAGTGCTGCACTCTACTGGCAAAACCAAATAGATAGATGTAAGCTTATATGTTGAGCACCTGCCTCCATTTCATAAAACGCTGTGACTCCTGGCTTGCTCCTTGTAACCTCTGGCATTGCCTTTGTGTGACCCCTGACCTCAGAGGTGGTAAAATCAGTGCCAAGAACACAGGTATGTCTCTGCACTCTTTTTTTCTGCCCATTGCTATGAATAATGAATAATATCCTATTATTCGTATTAGTGAATTAAAAAATAGAGCACAATTAGATGGTGTGGGATCTTTGGTGGGTGCCAGCTGAGGTAAGTAAAAAATACTTTCAAATGTTTTATGCATGCTTGTTGGTGAGAGGGTGCTCATCTGGCTGAGATAGCATGTATGTGCGAGCATGTATGTCTCTATGTGTAAGCTTGTATGTGTATGTGACAGTGAGTGAGAATCAGTGATAAGCGGTGAGTGAAAATGCGAGATTGCATGTCAGAAAGTGTGAGTGAGTCAGAGTGAGTGATAATCAGTGAGTGAGAATAAGAGGGCTCACAATTGAGAATGAATGAGTGTAAGAGATTGTGAGAGGGACTAAATGTGAGTGATTGAGAATGAATGTGAGTAAGTATGGTGTTATGTTTGCATGCCTGGCAATGTGCTTTGCATACTGAAGGCAAATCTTGTCTCATAGAGACACTCATGCTAAAATACTGGCACTCGCATAATTGAGGCAATTTTTAGTATGACAGACACCTGTGACAAAATACTGGCATAAGCACACTGGGGTTAATTCTTGTCATAATGGGCACCCATGGTAAAATACTGTTACCATTTTCTCCATTTTATACTTAGGACTTGAATTATATTCCATTTTGGTAACCAACTCTAGCCTGTCTCTTGCCTCTGTGATATTTCTGAATATGTAGGCACTGATAACAAAAAAGCAACCCACCTGGGCGGGTTATCATTATCTTGGGAAGGGGATTACATATGTGTGCCGGCTTCTGCCCAGGTAAATTGTAAAACGGAGTCACTGTGACATGCATATCTCTCCACTGAGTAACACAGTTCACATGGTAGGCATCGATGTGATACCCCAACCAAAACTGCTAACATCTAATTTTTATGGCGGTGGGTGCTTAATACTAAGACACTCAACTTTGACCTACGTGGAAACACAGAACGTGACATCATAGGAAGTTACATCACAGGAAGCAACACCACAAGAAGTGGGATCACTGGAAATGAAGTAATCGTGTGGAGTCATACCATTGTTTGCATAACTCCCATACTAAGATATTCAGAGTCAAAACTGATAGAATATCTCTTTGCCAAGCTCAGTAATTAACTCGTAAGAAACAGAGAAAAATTCAGAGGGAAGCACAATGGAGCATTGTTAAAAGATAAAGAGTATGAGAGTCATGAAACAATTTTGTAAAATGGTTTTCCCAGGATTACACAATTTGGCCAAGAGGAATAGCAGGGATTTCAGCTCGGATCTTCCAGCTGCATAGGATTCATTGCAGCCACAAGGTTTTCATCATTTTGTCTATAATTTCACAGGAAAGGTCAATGCACTGCATGCAGTTGTCTTTCAAGCTGAACTAGTGCACCGTTACAACAAGGTACAAGCTAAAAAAAAAGTTAATATGTGAGGAGACTAATTACCACTCCCATTTTCTACTTATATTACCAGGAGTGATATCATAGAAAGATGCATCACGTTCTGTATTAACCCTGACATTGTTTGGGGAAAGGTCTCCTACTTTACAGTCTATGTCAATGTAACACTCCATGTATTTATTAATGAAGTGTAGCAAATGTTTTCTCCAATGTAATCCCCCTAGATTTTTTACTTTCGACTACACGGTTTTAGACTTCTACTGTGTATGAAACTCACCACCTGAGTCTCACTCATGGTATACTCTGTTAAAATAACTGAGCGTGCTAACCACCATTATCTGCCCTTTAAGGTAAAGCCACTGCTGCGCAACTCAAGTAAGAGTTGCTGTGCCGGTTACTCGTGAACACACGTGTGTGTATGCCGTGTGTGTGAGACCGCAGTCATGTGCAACCCAGTATTTGCCCACTGACCCCAGAAGGGACCCTTCAAGAATTGGTCCTGACCTGGGGTGGCCTTATAAAGTGAGTGGACATTGAGACCTTCATAGTGTGGGGCTGTAGTGCTTACTGAAAGCATGTGCAGCATAACTGAATAACACATTATGGGCAAAATCTGTACCAAAGTACAGTTTCCCCCCACTTAGGCCTACACAGTGTAGTGAGGTATCAATCTTAGGATAAACATTCATGCTGAGTGTAGAGTCACTGTACCTTTCCTGATATTTACACTCATTGTGTCACTTTAATAATTGCCATATTTCTCTGGTTCAGCCATAATCAGGTTCCATGCCTTTGTCTGCCCTCCTGGAACAAATGAATTAATCTTCTGGAGAACAGGCGGGTCAAAGATCTTCCACAAAATAGAGCCATTAACAGTGCTTGAACCAGTTCTAGTAAAAGGAAGGGGTGGAGAGGAAATCTACATCTATTAATTTACTGTTCTTACTGCATTTGGGCTGGAAAAGCCCAATCCCACACAAACCGAAGAGGAAGGCCAGACCTCCGAAGTCAAACACAGGAGGGGCTCCCCTTTAAAGTTTCTGTGGGAAGGGATCAGGCAGCTTTGTAATTTGATAGCAGCGTGGAGGTTCCCAGAGAACATCTTTCAATCGACCTCTTGAAGTCACCATTTTCAATTTCCCTGAATTCTGTGCAGGAGGGTTGGCGGGAGAGGAGTGGTGATTTGGCACCATTAAATTGGCCAGGAAAGCCTGGCTACTAGAGCTTTCCACCCCCAGGTAAAAACCCTGACACAAGGGGGAGACATTTGAGAAGACACTGGATCTGGGGCTGCAATGCCAGAATAATGCTCTGCTGTAGGGAAGAAGACTCCTGAACCTCTCCAACATTGAAATTTGGGACGTTGAATTCAGCTGGCATCCAGGACTAGGACTGATCTCTCCAAGGCTAGTGGTGCTAGCCCTGTTATGCCCCCTGAGGAACAGTTGGGAGAAGGGATATGCTGAGGAACCCTAATGTTTCCCCTGGGAAGTCTGTTAACACGCTGTCACATAGATGCCCTTTAAGTAACCAGAAGGCTGTGGGAGATGGGGAGTGTGACGGAGAGTGTAATTGGATTGCTGCCTGTGTAGAGGCTGTGGAAGAAGCCTTCCAAGCAGCAGTGAGCATCTGGATCCCAGGCAGAGGACCGCAAAACCAATCTCCTGTACCACAGTAACCTTTAGAGGCCAGAAAGCCTGAGGAAACTACTCCTGACGACTAGATTTCACCACCAGGAGTAAAATTAGCCTAAAATGCAGCAAATCAACCTATGGGTTCCAGGAAACCAGCATCTAAAGCTCCGTCTGCCGGGGAGGTGAAGGAGCAAGAGAACAAGTACATAGAATTCTGCTGTATTTTTTACGATCTACAAGCCCCTGAGAGTAGGCCCATCCACTGTCTCTTTAATGAAAATGGGGCTTGCAGGAAGCCCCGTCCCTGAGACAAATTACAGCCCAATGGACGCCATCCCAAGGGACCGGACACATAAACAACATCATCCTCCTGGAAACTCAAGCTGGCCAGGCCGGGCACTCTCCCGCTCCATCCTCTCCTGTGTCTGGAAATATGTTGCTCCCGCACCGGTGCATAGTGGTGATTGTGGGCGGTTGAACTGGCCAGGCATCACAGCAATGGGTTCCAACACTGTCCAGATGTTCCCAAAAACTGGGTGCCCCATAAAGGGGCCTCCAAAAGAACTGCTTCATGGAAAGATTAAACAATGGCAAACAAAGGAACATGAACAAAAATGCCTGCGGCAAAGCCACTCATATTATATGCGTGCTCTTGTTGATGAAGTGCCCCATAACTACTTGCAAAGGACTAACATTTGTGGATTTGTCCTCTTTGGGTGCCCCAAGACTGGCCAGGTGTAGCGTCAATGTTGTTTTAGAATATTTGGGGGGCTGCAGGGAGTGTCACAGACCCCCCAGGAAGGATTTCCAAAGTTGCTCTGAGTCTCCCTATGGATTGAATATTATGGATTGAATCCCTGACCATGGGAGAGACTTTCCATGTTTCAAAATGCTATAGAGCTTGTTCTTTTGCACATGGCTCTGAGGAGTGGGGGGGCTGTTGATTGATACCACAGTAGCAGAATAAAAAAGAAGAAATAAGATTATGAAACACATGTTTTTTAACTTAATACTTTATTGAGAAAGTTGATGATTGACAATGCAGATTTATATTACAATGAACCCTATTGAATGTTAATACTATCACCATTGATTTAAATGGTGTTTCAATAGTGGGTTATAACGGGGTTTCTCTTTAACTACTGAAGTGACACCCTGACAAAACCTGTAGGCCTACCTTATTGATAATTGCGCTCCCCTATATTGTGATGTCTCATCTAGCATAGGCGGAGTATTGCGGTTATAGAGTTTAGGATCCACTAGGGCTGCAATGTTCTATGGGGCTGTCACCAAAGGTATTTGTATACACCCAAATGTATATATTTGAAATTAATGTATAATATTTTGTAGTGTGTGTGTAATAAAAGTATTTTTCCTTTTTATAGGAAAACGCACTGACTAGATAATGATTTAGTGAATGTTAAAGCATACCAGCAAGCTGAGGTTACTAGCCCACATCACCTCACCTGTGTAGGCATTGAGCTGCTCTGCTTCAATACCCTGAGAGAGTCAAATGCTACAGTGGGGTCCTTGGATCCTAGTAAAGAGGAAGTTGCAACTTTATTACTCGTGAAAGATTCACACCCTATGCAAATAACAACGTGTTCTTACTTAGGTCTGTTATGCTAGATCTTAGCACTGCATATGCATTTCATAACAATGGTCAGTGGTTTAAGTTTCCACTCCTCAGATCTTTGTGATATGGGTTAGCATATCATATTTTTTAAACTCAGCATCTTAACCTTCAATGTGAATTAATATGTACTTGGATAGGGAGCAGAAGGTGATACTCCACTAATATAATCCTGCCTTGGCTAAGGAGGATGACTGAAATTGTTGTTATCTTATTGTTGAATAGGGGCCAGCAACATGAAAGTACCATCCATGAGAGGCAGTCAGTTCTTAGTGGGGAGTGTAGGCCTATGTTGTTTCCAAATGGGGCATGGTCTGTACAGGTTGTTTGGGGAAAGTCATGAATCTGATCACCCTTCCCCCAAGAACTGGGATAACCCTGGAATGCCTTGAAGGTGATACAGTTGAGAATCCCCCAACAGGACTTGGCTGTAGCGAAGAAAAGGCTACTCCAAATCTGGGTGGTGCCCCCCTTGGCTTTGGGGGCTCTTTATAATAAATGAGCACTCATGCCTCAGAAGCTGAAGGGTAGACTGCTTTTGCCCCACACACTGCCATCATGCCAGAACCCTACTGATGTTAAAGGTAGAGTCGCAGGCACTAGCACTAGGCCAGAAATCCACTGTTACAAAAACTGAAAGACAAGCCGGTGTCAGCAGGCAAGACTCCCGCTGTCATAACAACTTGGGCCCTGACCGCTGGCATCAGGCAAGATCCCACCGTCATAAAGGGTGAAGGCCCCAGCTTCTTAGGATTAGAAATTGCACATTAAAACAATTTAACACAAGGTATATGATAGCACAAAGGATACTCATGAAATGTGATAAGACAATACAGTACATTTTCATTGTTATGTTTATATTTATTTGGTCAAATAGTGCCCAGGGAGATAAACAACTCAGGGAGAGACATGTAAGCAGGAAATGACATTGGACTTTGGCTGTGATCCACATTGAAGTATTGTGCATAGAGGGTGGCTTAGAATGCAGGTTTATCTTTGGAAGGCAGTAATATCACAAGATTTATTCACGAGATACTGCACACAGAGTTTAAGTGTCAGGACTCAAGCTATGGTGTGATCATTTTTGGCACCTTTAAACGGCATCAGGAAAAATGAGCGCGGGGAGCGGGAAAAGTAAAATATTACTTCTCAGAACAAAATCATAGACATAATAAAGCATCAAAGAGCAGATACTGTTGCTGCACCTTTCATTGTGTGTGCCTCAGGGCTCATTACTGAATAAATAAAAGTGACTGAGTAAAAGAGACATAACAATATCCGCATTGAATTTCCATTATGTGGGGATACCTTTCCGCTTGCTGCGAGTGTCGGGGTGAGCGCCGGGCATGCAGTAAAGGTCACCAGCGGTGTAAACGCTGAATGGAGCAAAAAGTGTGTTGCGCTCTTTTGTCGGAGGCCGCCAACACTGTTGAGAATTGATCTGAAAATCTGGTCTCCGATCCCAGGGGAGATTAATATTTTATCCATTCCTTTGTGCTCAATGCTTCTAAATGTATTGGCAATGAAAAGAAAGGTTAAAGAGGGGCTTGGGGGAGGGGGATGGCCAACTTCAGAGACTGGATCATTTCATGAAGGGAAATCAATTAAAAAAGGTTGTCTGCGAACATTTATCCATTTAGCTCGGCCGCTATTGAATTTTCATGATGGACTTCGACTCTGAGGGAGAGAGCGGGGTTAATGGCAATTGTTCCCTCCTCTTCAAAATTTATCATCTGGTTTATTCAGTAGAAAAACACTCCATCAACCCAGAGAGAGGCCTGAGGCCTATTGATAGATCTGCCTGCGTGGGGCTGGGCTGGGAGGTTTGTCACAGATGTCCAGCCTTTGAAGGGAAATTTAACAAGTTTCTCATTACCGACTGCCTCAGTGGTCCCTGGAGGTGGTCACAGAGGCAGCGGATTTAATGAGCTGGGAACACAAGGCCTTGCCAAAAAGTTTACCTCGCTCCGGCCTTCAGAAGAGGCCTCTCTTTGGACCCACTCAGGCGGACGGGAAAGGCCTCCCCGCTGCTCGCAACCTTTCAACGCCGCGGAAGGGGGGGTGGGGAGGGATAATGCACGTTTTGTGCCTGGCATCTAGAGGAATTATGCGTGCTAATTTGATTAGGGGAGATTTGATTAACTGGAAAATGAGGGCTTTGCTAAGACTTTCACACGCTTAATTTATCCCTTGCAGAGCAGACGCAACATTGTGTCATGAAGCTCACAAGGCATATGGGAAGACTGGGGCTGCTTCGAAGGCCCTTTCAGGCCCGACAATATCCAGGCTGGCCACGGTCCGGATTGGGATAATCAGTTTAGCGCATTTGCTTGGCTGCAGAATACAAATTGCATTTGGCATTGCCAGTTAAACGGTTCAGAGAATAATGAGATTAATATACCGGGGAATTTAGCGGAGTGAAAAGCTCCCTTTTTTTCGACGCCGCTGTGAAACCCATTCCAAAAGGAAATTTGTTTGGAGGGAAGAAAAAGAAAAAAAAACAGCTTTCGCCTCGTGAAAAGTAAAATAGAAAATGTGCCCACTGCCCAGGTGCGATGGGGACAGTACTACTGGAATCTGACTCCTGAGGGATGCGCTTCCCTCGAGTATATTGGAAGGGTTCGGCTGGGCTATGAGGATTTTGTTGACACCTGTTTTGTCCAATAGGAGAAGGAGGGCTGTGGGGGGCGGGGTAGACGAATGGAAGGCTGGGACTAGCTAGAATGCCTTGACTTTCTTTCTTATTAAAGGGTTGAATCAAAGCGATGCT
This sequence comes from Calotriton arnoldi, assembly GCA_963921515.1. Classification (NCBI taxonomy): domain Eukaryota; kingdom Metazoa; phylum Chordata; class Amphibia; order Caudata; family Salamandridae; genus Calotriton; species Calotriton arnoldi. Next base: position 782,405 of record CAWUFW010003909.1, read on the forward strand.
GTAATATTCGCAGGAGCACGGTGCTGAAATGCACTCTGTATCTCACTTTCTTTTGTAAAACCGGATAAAAACACAGATTTAAAAATAAATATAAAATGTGTATGCAGTTTGAATAGCTTTTCGAGCCTGCTGTCATGTACCACTCCCCACACCCCAATACCCCATTTCCTAAAGAAACCTGCTCTGTAATTACAGGAATCGAAGGGCTTCCAAGCTTTGAAGAGCAAAGAAAGCGTTTCATGACTTTGTTGGAATAGATCCATCTCGGCATTTAGAAACATGTCCGCCAGCTTGATTTTTTTTAATCAGCAATCTGTCTTTCATTGTGAGGTGCTTCGGCTTTTAACTTGGCAAGATCATCATACTGAAATGAGATTCGTTTTTTTCCCCTTTTGCAGCCCAGTTCATGGGGCGTCCAGCTCGGTCTCTGCAGAATCACTTCTGATCCTTAAAGTGGTTTCATCAAACGAGCCTCATTCCTTCTTCAAGCTTCATAAAAGGGACACGAGTGGCTGCCATAACAGCCCCAGGACGACTCCCCTATTTAATGGAAAGATAAATACCTAATGGGCTAAAATGCACATTTCACCGAGAGCTTTTTCTTCAGAATCCTTTCTAAAAGAAAATTGCTGAAGAGGGGGTTTATATAGGCTTTTTCTCCCAAACATACTACACGGAAAGTAAATTGCAGTACTTTTGCTCTCCTCACTCATGAAATAGATTGCTTTGAACACATGGGGGCATATTTACAAGCCCCTTGCGCCACTTTTGCGCCGCCGTTGCGTCACTCATGTGACGCAGCGGCGACGCAAACCATGCGCCACGTTGCGCAATATTTACAACGTGACGCATCCAGGGAGATGCGTCACGATGTAAACCCCTGCGCCACATGAAACCTGCGTCAGGTTTCATGTGGGCGAACCAGCGCAGGGTGGGCGTTCCTCGCAGGTACGCCACGTAAAGGTGACGCAGTGAAATCTACAAGATTTCACTGAGTCACTTTTACGCCCATGCTGCGTCAAACCCTGCGCCTGCTTGAAGCAGGCGTAAGGATTGACGCACCATGTTAGGGATAGGGCACCCCGAGCATTGCTGGAGCTGCGTCGCGCTTGCGACGCGACTCCAGCAATGCGCCGCCTTCCGTCGGGGATGCGACACGCATCTGCCATTCTGTGCGCCACGGCGCGATGCATTGTAAATGCGGCGCATCGGCGGTGGCGCAAGGGCAAACTTGAGTGTCGCAACTTCCCTGGCGCATCCCTGCTGATTTGCAGGGATGCGCCAGGGAACGTAAATATGCCCCATGATGTTTAAAGTTGCATTAAATATATGCCCGTATATGCCCTACGACAGAGCTCTACAGCATTCATGTATAAATGATCAAATTCCCAAACCTGCGTGCAGGTAGATTTGAAAAAGAAAATGCATTTTGCATATGGCCTCATTCACTGTTACTTAACTATATGCACTGCATGTGGAAAAATGATTTGTATACAAGCAAACTAATTGGTACAATTGAGGTGCACTGTTGTTTAATTTGTATAAATAAAGAGCAGGCGCAAAAGTTTTTATTACAAGCCCCGCTCCATCGCTTCTGAATGATTGGGTTGTCAAAACTAAAATTACCTAGCCTTGATTCCACCTCATGCCTCTTTCTTTCACCACCCTACACTTCCTGTCCATGTCACTTTTGCAGGTTCTTTTTCATCTCCTGTTACTCCATTTTTTCTATTTACTGCTCTATTTGTCCTTTTTCAGCTTTTTCCTCTCTTGCTCTGGATCAAAGTCTGACGATAATAAACAAGTCCTGGTCGCCAAACATGAGTGCCGGAGCCCGCCACCTGTAGCCACTAAAATACATTAAGCAAGGAGGTATACCCAAGACCATTGGCAATGTAGTGTCAGGTGCATGGCTTATTCGCGCAAGGATGCTTGTCCTAGGCCTCCCCCCTCAGGTGTGGATCCTGTGTTGGCAAACACGCATGCAGGAAAACCTGCGATGTAGACAGGGCACAAATAGGCCCCTGTACACGTAGGGGCATATTCTCAAGAACGTGTGATAACCACCGCAAGTTTAGCTTAACGCAACTTTGCACATCGCAGTCTATCATGGGAAAACAACGCCGTGTTAACGTAGTATTCCCACCTGGCGGCACCATGCGATAGCCCCACGATAACGCGTCAAATGACCGCGTTAAAATTAACGCGACGCCGCAAAAATGCGAAAAACGAACACGAATAAAGTTGCGATGAGGCCAACCGCGATACAAAAATCAGCGATAACCAGCGACAGGCCTGCAATCCCCACGCGTCATGCGGGAAAATGCACTATAAAAGCTGAACAAGAAAAACACACCATAAACAAAATCAACTGCGTAGCAACATGGAGGCACCCGGAACGAGTGCCCAGGTCAACGCGAACCCCACAAGCCCCACAGACCACCAGCAAGGAACCTCGGGGTCGGGGAAGGCCAAGGAGAAGAGGAAGAGGAAGACTGGGTACAGTCCGCATGACAACCTGATCGTCGTCACGGAGGTGACAGAGCACCAACAACAACTGTTCGTCACCTCCACTGTGTCATTGGCAACACAGACGGAAAAATGGCATTCCATCGTGAATGCAGCCGGAGTGTCGAGGAGGCCAAGATGCGCTGGCACGATGTAAAAAGCCAAACCAAGCAGAAACCCGCTGCCAACAGGAAGGCAGCAACGGCGAATGGAGGTGGGAGTTCTGCGTCACAGGAGGAGCTGGAGCAAATGGCGGCTACAGACATCAGTGTGGAGACGGTGCAAGGAGTCGGGAGTCCGGACACTGCTCGACATGACCTGACATAACAGCAACAGGGTGAGTAACGAACAGGGACTGTGGGGACGGGGGAGGAAGGGCACAATGGCACACATGCACAACGACGTGTAGCACACCGCACACCCACAATGACCCTGGGTCATGTCCCTGATCCCCGTGGCACACTGCAGCACACATACAAACATCAAGTAGGCCCCCGTACACCATGTGCCCAAAGGGGTCCCACCCCACACATCACCAATTACACAACACACACATGCACCCGTGCGAAACAAAGCAAAGATGCGTATGTGAGAGCCACACTGACAATGCAAGTGACACCACATGACCAGCAGCATGGCTAGAGTACAATCACCATGCCACTGTGCACGCCACGAGACTGAGGTGGCTGAGTGTGGACCACATCCGGAAAGGAGCAGGTCACACTCTGACACATCCACCTGCACAAACAACCACTGACATCAACAACACATCTGCAGACAAGCAATGTACAAGAGTACAAAAACCGTCCAAGAGCACAAATGACACAAGTCGCCAACATCACAGCACCTCAAAAGCACAAAAGCCAAAGGCACACCGCCTCCAAGGGATAAGGGGCAGCAAAATCACAGCTGCAGGTGCGACTCCCACACAATGCAGCACACACACATAGCAATGACAGCACACCCACATGGACGACAATGTGGTACACAGTCCAACACCTACACTGCAGAACAGAGGACACAACTGGGTCCGCCTGTGCGTAGAAAATGGCCAATCACATCTGACATAGCAGGAAACTGTGCGATGCAAATGTACGTGTACAACCTCACCTATGTCATGTAGTCCAAATGTCCACTGTCCCGCATCAAATAGTCCGCCCCTCCCAAACAGTCACAATGTACATTGTCATGAAGTCTGTATGTAAACTTGAACAATGCGGCAACATACATGCCAGCACAATGTCAACAAGCATCTCCCCTACACATTGCAGAGGGACAAACAACACCTCCAGCAGAGCAGACCAGACAACTCTACAGTGATGCTGAAGAGGACCACCACACTTCCGACACCTACACCCCCCAGCAGTCCATGGACATCTTAGGCAATCGACCTCCAGGAGCAGGGCAGCACCACTGCATCGAGGATACCCCACCCCCTGCACAGGCAACACTGCTGGACGCACCCACCACCCCGGCTCGCTCCCAGCAGCCCACCGAAGCACACATCGCATTCCAAGGCCAGGTGTCAGACTGCCAGTAGGGGGTGGCGAACATGTGCGGGTGGGGTACTACCTCATGGAAGCCGAACTAGATCACATACGTGGGTGTCTAAGTCCCATCAGGGCCCACCTACACTCCCCAACGGAGACCCACACTGCGACAGAGACACATGCCTTTGCACATTTCCAGTACTGAACCACACCCAGAGCCACGGGATGATCATCCACACCCCCACGCTGGACTGGCGTACGCCGGGCCAGCCCACTCCCCTTACGTATTGAGTGGGGGACGACAAAGCTACATGTGCAATGTCCCACCCGCTGCCTGCGGTGACATGGCTGCGTCCTCTGTACACGGCACAATGTAATGTTGTAGTGCCCGGGGCACAAATGCATACATCATGAGCACACGGACACACTCAAGATAGTTTGTTGAACTGGCTACGGGCACGTGCGCTCGACACCGTTATTGGCATGGTCACATGTACAGTGACGCATGTGCTGGATGTGTGTGGGGTGAGTGTAAGCCATGGAGTCGTTGGTGCTGGCAACAACTTGAACAGTGATCACAATGAAAGCGGAAACAGAAAACACCAGCATAACAGAAACAACTGTGAAGCATCATGGTGGTAGCCGGAGAAAGTACAGTGTTCACCCAACATGCAAGCAGAATGGTCCATGATTTGTGGTGCACTGAGTTAGTGGCACCTGAAGAGCTGAGCAGGGAACAAGCTGATGATGGCACCCACGACTGGTGTGAGCAACTCTGATAGTCTGGCAGTAAGACACTTACGACTCTGGCACCTGTTGTTTGGAGTTGGTCCTGGCGGTGGTGGCGGGTGCATCCTGCGGTGATGCGACGTCCGGGCAGGCCAGGACTCGATTTGATGTGTGAGCCCAGGTGGGCTGCAGTTGAGGCTGGAGGCAGCGGACAGCGCAGGGCCACAGACACATGGCCTTGATGACCCCCAGTCCATCGACCCAGAGGCCATCCAATATGCTATCAGACAGGGGCCATGACTTGAGCTGCACAGTTAGTGGCCCCGGATGCACTGCGGCCGGCACAGGCACACCGCCACGGGACGGTGACTTGCGGTGCAGTGAGATAGGGCCACGAGAGGTGAGCGGGTCCTCGTCGATGTCGAAGGTGAATGTAGCGGAGGTTTGTGGGGGACAGTGGAAGGTGTCCTCCAGGGCATGATGCAGAGGGCAGGAGCCGGCCGAAAGCGGCAAATGGAGGAGTGGAATGCTACAGCCTCGTTTTTGCCACAAAAGTCAGTATCACCGACATGATGAGGAAGACAAGCCCCAGTCCATAGACTCAGTCGCCACCAAAGTTCAAACAGTAAGTGTCCATGGATGTCGGGGAACAGACTTAGTGGCACTGGAGCTGGAAGGGGATGCAGTCTGCGATGAGGCCAGTACAATGATGTCAAGTCTGCCATAAATGATTCATGACTGAATTCCCAATGTGTGACCTACTCGACCGCAGTGTAGGCCGAATGCGTAGTCATCAAGGGCCCACAGACACGTGTGGTTGGGATGCCATGCACATACTTTGTGTCACCACATCTAAGGGAGCATAGTGATATAAACTCAGCCATAAAGTGTGTACTCAGCCAATGTGTAATCAAGACTCAGTTCCAAATGTGTGAACTACTTGACCGCAGTGTAGGCCCGAGGCAGCGGTCAACAGGGGCCCACAGCCACGTGTCGTTGGCCCGCGATGTACAGAGTTAGTGACAACAGAGCAGTTGTCGGCAGTGTTCGATCACCTCCGTAACGATGATCGTTTTCTCCTCCGGACTGAACCGCGTCTTCCGCTTACTCGTCTCCTTGCGTACAATGATATGCACTCCGCCATGCAGAAATCAAGACTCAGTTCCACATGTGTGACCTACTCGACCGTAGTGTAGGCCCGAGGCAGCGGTGGAGTACGTCAACGAAAAAGGAGTAAAGCGGGCCTGTGTCGCGGAGGCCGTGATGGTCTGAGGAGGCTGCCAAGGTCGCGGGCTTCGGGCTTGGAGCTTGCGCCGGCACGTGGTGGGCCCTCTTTGACACACGCCGGTGTCGGCAGGTGAGCAGTGAGGCCTGGCTGCGCAGGGGCGGGCATGACGGGTTCGGGAACCTGCGGCCCGGGGTGCAGCAGGCGCACAGGATCGCAGGCCACACCGCTCAAGGCGACGGCGTCGGCCTCGTGGCGAGGTGGGAGGCGCCGCCCTGGCAGACACGTTGGGCATTCCGGAAGAGAACCACGCCCAGAGCTACGTGCTTTTTATTCACACCCCTACACTGGCCTGGCGTACGCCGGGCCAGCCCACTCCGCACACGCTTACAGGGGGGGACGTCACAAGCTACATTTCCTTGGGCTTCACCACTGGCTGGGGTGACATGGTTGCGTCCGCTGTCCACTACACTCCAGACACCAGCAGTGCATGTAGACATGGATATGTCTGTGGTCTGCATACTGCAGTCTGTCCAGCACATCTCCACCACACTTGGCATTGTGTACATTCTCATTCATGGGTGACTTGCCTCCTTTGCACATGCCTGGTTCCCACCTCTCCCCACATTCCGGTATTGTGTGGCTAAGGTGCCATGCCGTTGATGGCTCATGTACATGGCTAACCAAGGTTGCCACAGTAAGTTGTGCTGTTGTGTCTGGTGGGTGGGCATGTTGTTTGGCATGTTGTATGTGATTTTGTGACGTGTGCAGTGCCAGAGTTGTGAGTTGCATGGTTGTGGAGTTGAGGGGTGTGGTGTGTTCATTTGGTACTTGCCAACGTGCAGTGCATTTCCATAGGTGCCATCCTGGAAGCGCTGGTTGATGTAGGACTGTGGGAAGATGAAGGGATCATGCACACTGCCTGGGTAGTTGGCTAAGACATTGGTGAAGGGTCCCCTGTGGTCCACTATTGCCTGCACGTTGATGGGATGCGTGTGCTTTCTGTTGCGGTACTTGTGTGTGGTGTCGGCAGGGGGGCACAAGTAGGACATGTGGGCAGTCGATTGCCCCCAACATGTGCGGGAATCCAGCTATGGCGTGTAATCCTTGCTTGGTCTCCAGCTGTTCCTGCGCATTGTGGGGGACATATAGGTACTGGGGTACCTAGCTGATGATGGCATCCAGGACAGGTGTGGGGAACTTGGATGGGGCTGGCTGTGCGACTCCTCCGACTCTGGCGGTTGTTGGTTGGGAGGTACCAGAGGCCAACAGGTGCAGTACAGCCAGCAGCTTTGTCTGCGGAGGGATGTTGGTTGTCCGCTGTGTTGGTACCGTCTGCCTGTGGGCAATGATGTTCAGGATGCGGAGGATAGTTGTCCTTTTGAACCTGTAGTGGGCATTGACGTTGTCTGGTGTTAGGTCTGTGAGGCTGGGGCATTTCCTGAAGGTCCGCTGTCTTTGTCTGCGCTGCCTCTGTGGTGGTCCGGGGGAGGGTCTGGGGGGGGGGTGGCGGTCCTGGGGGTGGTGGCGGTGGGTGTTGTTGCCCTCTCGGGGCTCCGGGATGCATGGTGAGTGGCTCCATGGCATCTGTTGTTCTTCATGTGTGGCTCTGGGCTGGGCTCCCTTTGATGGTGCAGGTTGTCGTCCGACTTTACACCAGGTCGGAGCAGGTGTTAATTTCCTGCTGCTAACGCGCCTTATCGCCTGTTTTGTGGTCTTACCGCCGATGTGGCTGGTCGTTGAGAATGTTGAGGTGTGGTGTTGTCGCGGCTTTTTGCTCGGGAACGCCTACTCTGCATCTCATTAGCGATAGTTGCCGGGGTCATCTGTGGCGATGTTTTTTGCAGATGCTTTCGCAAGTAAACTGGTGGTGTAGGCTGTTGGCACCAGCTTGTGAATGGGGCGATAATTTTATCGCGACTTTGGCTGAGATAAAGTGCCGTTAACTCGGCGATAGTTCCTTGATAATATGCCCCGTAGTGTACAAAATTACTTTCTTACTCCTCAATTGGAATTATGAAATGAATTACATTTTTCTTGCAAATGTACTCCAGGGACATATATTCTTTAAATCTAACATGCAGAGCACTGACTGATATAAAATGGGCCCTATTTTTTTTTGTTGTTGTTGCAGTTTTATATAGTGCAAACTTGACCGGAAGGTATTGGAGCGCTTTACATGAGCACCAGTTACATTACACATTAAATTTTGGTAGGCACAGGAGATTAAGTGATTTTCCCAGAATCACAGGATTTTGAGCCAACACTGAGACTTAAACCTGGTTCCCCAGTTCCAAACTCAGCAGCTCTGGCCATAACCGCCTCCTCTCCCCTGTTCCACTCACTTTGTGGCAGATGAGAGCCAATGAAAACTAAATAAGCAGCCATGTACATATCCTGTTTCATACAGAGAATCTGTTTGCAAGAGGAGTGCCAGGCTTGAATGGGATGCACTGTAATTGGGCTGTCAATCCGGCCCTTCACCTGAATGCAAGTCTTGGTCCTGCGTGTTGGATTCTGCACTTGCACAAACTGAAGGAACAGATTCCACTTCATAACTTGTAACTAGTTACTGCCCTCTGTGTTGGCTTTGTAAATACACATAGATGAAGCAGCCGGAGGAGGTGAGCAATGGAGGAGTTGAGCAATGCCCCTGGTTGATGCTGAAGTCTTGTTGGGCAAAGCCTGCATAACCTAGCCACTCCAACGCATAGCTATGTCAATAGCCCCTTATTTAAAAAACGAGTTTTTAAGAGTTTTACATCTTGTCAGCATATCTAACTGAGCAATTCTTAGTCCTTTATTTATTACCTATGAGCATTTATCTACCTAACATTGCCTTCACTTTGAGAGTTAGTGTCCTGGCAAAGTCAAAACTTAAACCTATACAACAAGGCAGTATGATATGCAAGTCTTGCCGAGAAACCCCTTGGGTGGAGATGGGTGTGGGGAAGCAGATTTCAGAATTTGACAAAGAACAGATTAAGCGCTTGCAAATCGGAGGAGAACAAATACCCTACTTTAAGCACATCCAAGAGCATAATATTGTGTTTTTAAGTGTCTTTTTGAAAGCGCCAAGACTCATTCCTGTCTCCCTCCAGTAGAAGAATCTTTATTCTGTATTTAAAGAGCTGTATTTTAATAGTTTCCCATATGGTAGTCCCACAACTATCCAATTACACCTGATTGCTGCAGTACCTGCGGGCCGCATCAATTTGCTGAAGCTTATAAAGATTCTCTCTTGCATGGCTAACTTTAGCTGGGATTGTTTTGACATGGATTCAGAAAGAGGGATATCTCAAGTTGGAAAGCCTTGGTGTTTTTCAAAGAGCTAAAGGTAGTCTGTCACAACTATAAAGGGAAGCCTCCAGCTATGCAGTCACATTCTGACAGCACATTACTTGTCATTGCCCCTTTAAGAGATGTAGTCGCGGAGCCAAGTTGAAGCCTGCTCAGTTGCATAACTGGGATGGAGGCGTTCATGTGGGACCTGCAGAAAGCTAAAGCTTCATTAAAACGCTGAGGTCTAGACACATGAGCGGTCTCCAGTTGGATTTCATTCCATCTTTCCCATCTGTTCGCTGCAGTTTTAATTAAATCTACTGAGAATCTTTTTGGCCTACCCCCTCAAGCTCGCGTGCGGGCTTATGCCAATGTCCACTCATCTCTGCTGCTTACTGCCAGCGGCTAATGAGCAGGCGCGTGGGGTGGGGAGGCCCGCGCCCTCCCTTGCCCTTCGCAAGCCATCAGGAGCTGTTAATAAGGACAATGCCAAAAGGGCCCAGGACGTGGGCTCCTTGTGCTTTGGTGTTAAGCAAAACAAACTAATGAAGGGCCTCACTTGTGGTTAGCCTGCTGATGGAAATGACAGGCTTCAAGTAACCTTAAAGCATCTGGCATGACGCGCGTCTTACTGATCAGGCTTCTCCGCTGCCGCCTGACACTTCCAATGTCATAATGGCATCCACATGCCTTCTTTGTGACTGCTGTCATATAGTGCCAGCCTACTTCTCTTCATTTGCTTACAGAATGCCTGGAAAAATTATTAGGTCTGTGATGGGAATGACAGTGAACCGCTGGCCTGTCATTCTCACTTCCGATGTCAGCACAGCCATACTCCCATTAGGAGCATATCACTGCAACTTCATAAATAACCTGCTGTAATGTACTCGCAGATTGTGTGCCGAAACGTCCAAACATAGCACCTAATAAGGCGGCTGATAGTAGCTTCTTGGCACTCATTATTAATTCCCTTTTGCTGAGTCCTTCAAAGGGATTTTCCTGGCAAGATCACCAGCGATACACTAAAGTTATTTTATTTTTGGCACATTTTCATAATTTAATGCAGCTACAGTATTTTTCTATTGTTCACCTTGTCAGGTGATAAGTGACACTGCCTGTGTGGGAGCAGCAACATTTTAACATATGAGGAATATTGTAATGTTGATTTTTTACAGATTATTGTCATTGTTGGTGAAATAGACACTTGGCAGTAAAAGGGTGGGTTGATATGGGCTTTCTGAAGAGGACTTGAAAAAGCTGTGTAAAAAAGCTATACAAACTACAGACAATTCACATAGTACAGCCCTGCCCTCATTTCTGATTAGGGTTGGTTGGAGGTATTGAACCGGACAAGCCCACCTCTGATGCCGCCCCACGGTAGGCCTTTTTGGGCAATTCTCTTGATTAGGGAAGTGTCTTGGTAATGGCTAGGATCAACATAGCCTTCTCATAAACGCATTTTAGGAACTGTAACACGTGCTTAATTAATCGATAAACAAGCTTGTCGGAGGCATGTAGTGCAGGAAGCTTTAGGGGATAAATCATACAATCTCTTTTTAGCTTTAGCATCATTAAATTTAATACCAGTGCTCAAAAATAATCTATCGTGCTTGTTCATTAGTGAGTGTCTGAATAAACATTTGCCGTAGATTCTGTTAGTGACTTGAACCAGACTGGAATATTTGAAGATCTGAACGTTAATTTGTGCACACCCTTCTTTATGTCCCTGTATGATAAAGTATTAAAATCCTCAGTCCAGGAACACTTTAAGTTAGTTTAGATGCCATGCTAATTGAATTGTTGACTTGTTTGCAGAAGTTGCTAACCACAGTGCCAACTGTGATCGTGAATTTATACTGAGTTTTCAGCTATCATTAGGACATGGACGGTGTAAGAAATTGGAATATAATTTGGCATGGCTGACTATCCACCTCAAAGAACAATAACAACCCTTGTCAGAGTGAACACTCAAAGTCACCAAATTAACCTGAGCTAAATCCTCTTGTAGCTATGTCAAAGAGTAGAGAGGTTTAACTTACAGCAATGTGTAAAGTATTTACAAAGTACCAATACAGTAATAAAGCAAAATGCAAACAATAAAAATCACAAACAAAATTAGAAAAATAAAATACAATTTAATAAACAAAATGACACCAGATGACAAAAATCCAATAAAGGGAACCTGAAATATGAATTTTTAAAGTTTTAAGTAGGAATAGTGCCAAGAAGTACAAAGTGGCAATTATTGTCAATGATCGTGGTAGACTGGGACCGAGGAGCAGTTAGACACTAACTGCAATGGAGCACATGTTGGGTATGTCCTGGTAATAGATTTTACCTTCTGACTTTGGTCCTGTATGTCCCAATCCACCACAGGAGTAAACTTCCTATGCCACCCAGGACCTCAGGTGAGGCATTTAGAGACTCACATGGTGTCAGTCAGAGGCCAGCAACATGATCCAGTCCAGTTCAAGTCAACACTGGTCAGCTGGGAAGTTGCAGAAAAGGCCTCTTGTAGCTTGTTGTATCCCTGTAGCTTGAACCGGAAGTTAGCTTTATGACCCTTGGAGTCCTCTTCTTTGTCCTGGGTACCAGAGGGAGCATTCCCAGTTCTTTAGGGATCCTCTTAGGTCACAGAGAACAGGTCCAGTCCTCTTCTGTTGCTCCTCAGGTCCAGCAGTGTTCTGAAGAGGGTGCCTGAAGATGTCACATTTACATTAGGCACTAGATAGTGGATTAGAATGACTCCTGGACACACCCTAAGAAATAGGGTAAACATTATCAGGACCAACCCTACCTTCTTTGGGCATTTTGAAGATGGAGTAAAACATTTGCCACACTACACTTGTACACTGAGGGCTGGGGACTGTGCTTAGGTAATCCAGGTGTCCTCTCACATCAAACTTCAAAATCCAGTTTGAGGCAGCCACTGTATCTACAATAACCCCATAGACGGAAATCAGGTAGGAGAAAAGCAAAATTCGTCAGCAACCAGACAGTGGATACACAAGAATTGTCTTGGCATCCTAATTCATTCCTTTCAAGTGTAAAATGTGACACAGTAGAACTGTCAAGTCGAACATGATGTTGTGATGTCAAAAGGAGCTCCACAGCCCCACCTTGCACAATCCAACAAGCTGAGAGGAGTCATCTTTGCCCACTCAGTTTTGCCTATTATTTGCTCCTGGGAGGCATTTCACAGTTATTCACACCCACTCAAGGGCTAATCACTGGCTGGGAGCTGGCAGCTGGCAGAGAATTATGCTAAATCGACTTCTGACAGTTCAGGCAGCTAAAGGGTAACTTTTTAAAAGTAAGTTTTCCTAAATACTTATTAAAAATTTGACTTTACAATTGAATTGGATTTTAATAATCAAAAATAGTTGTTTAATTATTTTTCCCAGGATACAGTATTCAAATTTTAATCTCTAATTTTCTATATAGAACAGCTAGGTCTGTTACAGCAAATAATAGCTTTTGGGTGCTAGTCACTATAAGGACATGTTAACATTACATTTATTCATGTCTTCATTTTAAATACCATGCACCATGACTTATGGGCTAGACAGCCTACATTGGTTGACATATTAATACTTAAAAGGGAGGTTTTGACCTGTCAAAAGGGTTTATTTTGACAGGCTGAATTACAGGTTTTACACATGTACAGGCAGGCTGCAAAAGGAGGCCTAAAGCCATATTTGCACTACCACTGTCGTGGATGGCTCAAGAGGTGCTGCAGTCCACTAGAGCATTTAACATCTAGGCCCTGGGTTCATGTTCTACCCTATATGAGGGACTTATAGGCAAGTTAAATATACCAATTAGGAGTATGCTAAGGCAACCATGATAAAAAGGGAGAGCACAGGCACTTTACTAATGTTTAGAAGGGGTAAAATGCACAGAGTTCTGAATCCAGCAAAAACATGGAGTCCAGCAAACAAAACATCGAGTCTGACCATGCAGAAAAGGTGTTTTTCCTACAGTCTAGGACCCCAAACGAATTTCCCAGAGGCTACAATACAGATTATCAGAGAGCAACGACATGTGTACACTACCGGAGTGATTCAGATTTTCATCAGTGACCTAAAGGTAGAGGGTGCTACTTCCCCATGTGACCTATTACACCATTCAATTTACCCCTGGATTGTAGTACAAAACCCACCAATCAACTTCCCTATGATTGGTTGTTATCAGTCCCATTTATTTTGCTTGCATACCAAACTCCTGTAACACATGGCTGTGTTTGTATTTACACTGCCACATAAATGCTAGCAACTCAACTTTTAAAGGACTGCTACACACAGTGTACAGTCATTGCTGGAATATAGCTCTCTTGGAGCAAAATTGTCCCTGAAAGGCTTTGGATAGGGCCACATGCATAAAAATGTCAGGTCAGTCTGTAGACATGACGATTCATTAATATCTGTTTTTTCAGCCCTGAATGTACTTCTGCTGCAGGGGTTGGTAAATCAAGTGCACATATATCTTGGTTGTGGGAATATCATTTTTAGCTTAAGATTGCACACAAGATTCAGTTTGATGCCATGCATCTGCCTTGTGTTTTTCAGTAAAGATTCCAGACCGTTTTAAGTTCAAAACAAGTACTTCTGTCCCTTCAAATGAAGGCAAGCAATTTAGTTGAGTCTGTAGTCTATGCATTACGGAAACTGATAATGAAGTGTGCATCCATGATTGAAACACCTTCAGAAATGTTTTACTTAGGACTATGTTTTCATAGAAAAAGCATTTTTTGATTAGCTAATAACTTAGGCACTGTTAGAAATTGGGTTCTGGGTTGGCTGAGGTATGCATCCTGTCCAAGCAGGAACCACAGTCCTAGTCAGAGTAAGTCACAACACACCCTAAATTATCCTGCACTCATCCTCTGGTAGCTTGGCAAAGAACAGTCAGGCTTAACTTAAGAAACAATGTGTAAAGTATTTGTGCAACACTTTAAACAGTAACACAATAAAAACACCACAAAAAGACTCCACACCAGGTTAGAAAAATTGAACTTAATTTTATAAATACAACAAGACTAATATGCAAGAATACAACAAGTAGAAGACAAGAAATGAATTTTTAAAGAATAAATATAAGATAGTGCTTAGAAGAAATAAATGCTTAAGTGGGTTTTCTGGTCGTGCTGGAGCGGGTCAACGTCAAAAGTTCAGGCTGACCGCGATGGAGTGCGGGCCAGATATAGCGACCCACTTGGGCCCGCTGAACCAAAGTACCTTGACCTGGGCTTGCGTCGATATCAAAGAAGGTGCTGTCATAGTGATGTGTCGGTGTTGAGCCATGCAGTGGACAAGATGCATCGACATTCTCCACACAGTGGCGGTGATGCGTCAGTTCTGAATGTGAGGCACCGGTTCTGAAGGCGATGCATGGCTACAGCTCCCGCATTAAGTGATGCAAAGAATCCAATGGCGATCCGTTGATTCCGAGTGCGATGCACCAGCTCCATTCCAGACTTTAACGACATTGTGCCACTTCTGACCCACACAAAGGCGAAGATGCGATGGTTCCGACCCATGCAAAGACGAAGATGGTCCAGTTCCAATAAGGATGGCTGGGTTCTGGTTGTAGATGCACCTTAGGTCTCACTTCCGAGGGTCCAAGACTGGGGTGGCACCACTTGGCAGTGCAGAATCACAGCTTTTAGAGTCCAGATGCAGATTCTGGTAGTTGAAGTCTTTGCTATCCCTGAGATTTAAAACAGGAGGCAAGCCAGCAATCCCCTGGAGTCATCATGGGTTCAAGTGATGCAGGTCAAGTCCTTCTCACCCAGGCAGGAGAACAGCAGGCAGTAGGGCAGCTCAGCAGGGCAAGAGCACAGCAAGACACAAGTCCAACAAAGCAGCAGTGCAGGAGAGTGGCAGTCTTTTCAGCAGCACAGCAGCTCTTCTTCCTAGCAGAGTAGTCATACGTCCAGAAGTCTATAGAACATATGGGGTCAGAGGTCCAGTACTTATACACAGTTGTGCCTTTGAAGTGGGGGAGACCTCAAAGAAAGCTTTGAAGTGCACAGGTCCACTAGTAGCATTTAGTTTACATGCCCTGAGCATATGTAGTGCACTTTGCTAGGGACTTATAAGTAAAATAAATATGCCAGTTGGGGTTAAGCCAATGTTACCATGTTTAGGGGAGAGAGCCCAAGCGCTTTAGCACTAATGAGCAGTGGCAAAGTACACAAAGTGCTAAAGCCAGCCAAAACGGTATCTGAAGAATGGAGGGAGACAGGCAATAGTTGGGGAAAGACCACCGTAAGGCTGTCAGGTCTAACAAGCATCATTTCATGAATCTTAACAAAACGTTCCAAAAAAAATCCTCCACCTCAGCTGCTTCCTAGAATGTTTTGGGGTGACTGTCATGTGGGGGCCAGAAAAACGTTGTGCCACAAAACACATTTTTCCCATTCACTTTTTCATATAAAAATCAGACACAGAATTATACCAAATTTAGCAGAAAGCTAAATCCTGGTCCATAAAGTCTGCTTTTTGTGACTTGGTGTAAATCCGCTCAGTAATTTTTGAGAAAGTAAAGTTTAAAATTGATGTATATATCATGCTGTGGAGGATCCGCTGAGCCAACAGATCTCTAGATAAGATCTGAATGGCTGCCACCACATCAAGAAAGATGTGGCAGCAGTCATCTTAGGACTCAGGGACTCAGTTCACTGTCCTGCAAAAAAGTCAAAAGAAAACTGTGTGAGGGAAAGGTAGATATACCCTGCCCCCTAGGCCTAGTGAGTTCCGTATGCAATGAATTGTTTTATTGTCACCTTGGATCCGCAGAGGATCTGCGACTTCAATTTTAAAAAAATGCCGGTCTCCAGCCTTTTATAAAAAAAACTTGGGGTGGACTAGGACCCGGGAGCAAAGGGCAGTTACATTTTTTGTGGAGTGGGCATGCAGCCCCCCTAACAAGTCTTTCAGAGGCCTGGGAACTCTATTTCCCGGGGCTGAACTTTTTTGATGGGGAGAAGGCTCTTCAGTTGGAGTGCAGGGCCCCCTTGTGGTGGGTTCTATGGCTGCACTAGGGCTTTATTAACATTGTCTTCTGATAATCACTTCTATTAAACATTGCAATCTGTGAATTTATATAATATACATTTTATTAAAATTATTGTTGACTTCTTGACAAAGATAATAGGTCTGCTTTGTATATGTTGATATGCTGACCCCTTGATAATGCCAATAGGCTCACATTTTATATTTTGGTGTTCTGACCCTTTGACGAAGTCAGTAGGTGTGCCTTACTTAAAATGACACCCTTTATATTGTTACACCACATAATCAGCAATGCACGCCTGTGGAGGTTGGGTATAGGGCCTGGCCCCATACCCAACCACAATCTGCGCACGTGTTGGATATTTACTTCACGTAAAAGATATATTAAGTAACTATAACTAGCGCCCTTACCATGTACTGTTAATTGCTTCCAATATTACATCAGTCTTTTTTATAGGGATTACATTTTGGCTCCAATTTAGGTTTTCCTTTCTAACTTAGCACCTTTCCAAGATGGTGGTTTAAACATGTTTTTCACTAAACACTACAAAATGCCACACCCCAGTGGCATAGCTAGGTGGAGCGGGGGGTGGTCCGCCCCGGGCAGCCCAGGTTTTGGGGGCAGCTCCTCAATGCGTTTGCCGCAGAGAAAATACTCGCCAGCACCCCTGCTCTTCACTGCGGCTGCCGTGGGGCAGCGGCCGCAGAGACCGGGCGCGGACGGCCAGAGGGCTAGCTACGCCACTGCCACGCACACATTTATTATAGTTACACATTGTTGAAAGAAGGGAGGATGTGGGGGAAAGAGAAAGATTTACGAGCAACGTCCATCTAAATTATAACACATCTCAGGGGATGAGTGGGATGAAAGGAAGCCACCAGATCAAATGTGAAAGAGGAAAGAGAGATAGACTCGAATGATCAAAAGAAACTTCAAAAAGCTACCACATCAGCCGATGTGAATATGAAGTTCTTCTTATATGTTGGCTGCAACATTTATGAAAATGTCCAGACAGGTTCTTGGTTATAAAGGGGTTTGAGCCACTTGGCAGGAATAGCATGGTGAGCCACTTAGCATGTACACCATGGTGTCATGATGTAATTGCTGCTGAAATAACATCATTATAATATGGGATTCTGGGGCCGATTCCGATCTCGGTCGGAGGCGCACCCAATACCATTCGGTCGGGAAAAAAGCCATGCGAAAGCCTGTTTCCCGACCGAACCGTACGCGGGTCCGGCCGAGCGAGTACGATGCGAATTCGCCGACCGACTCGTCCGGGCGTCCCGACAGCTCCGACCGACTCGGTCGGACTCGAACCGCTCCGACCAACTCGCTCGGACCCGATTCGCACCGCGCAATGGAGACGTTTTCCGGCCGGGTAAGTACGATGCGCGCCGCGAGCAGTCCGACCGAGCCGCGCACTCCGGCTCGTAAGAGCTGTCGGAGCCGTACTTTGGGGGTCCGTGTCGGACCCCCTGTACGCGTACCCGTGCGAGGCGCACACAGGGGGACCCAAGGGTCCCCCTACCTGTGCGTGTACGCCGCGAGCGCTCGCGGCGTACTCGCTGTAGGGGCGCCTTGTCCGCCTCGCACCCATTGAGGCAATGGGAGCCCGCGTACGCGTTGTCACGACCGGCTCCCATTGAGTTCAATGGGAGTCCGACCGACTCGTGTCCGATAACATACGGCCGCATCGTACTCGTTCGGTCGGACTGCACGGGTCCGATTCGGTCGGTAATCTCTCCGGGTCCGGCTCGGTCGGAGAGATTTCCGGCCCGAATCGGAATCGACCCCTAAGTGTCTGCAATTTAATTTACATAATAGTTGTATTATTAATATGTATTATGTGACTGTGATTCCCCCTATCGCAGGAATGGATTGGTGTTAGGGGTCTTTTTTCAATTTTTTCACACTATTTACTATTTTTTAAGGAGATGGGGCACAATTTGCAAAACAAGGCCGTGATGAAGACCTGTCAAGGTTGAAACTCATTGAGAAATACATTTCCATGAAGCTCACACGCTCTGTGTGGGTTTCTTTTCTTGTCAATTATGCAGGAATTCCTTCAAAAATAAAGGAAGGGTCTTGCACCTGTAGCCCAGCACCAGCCCTGTGTGGTGTACGAGTCTGGTAGTATTGCAGGACACACATAAAGGATATATATATATATATATATATCCATAGGAAATGCGTTTTTTGTGTTGCCAATATGTTCAGCACCGTTTGATGTATCTCCACAAAACCTTCCACAGAGTGCTCTTTTTGGGCTAGTTTGTGCATGGAAAGTTTTGGGGTGATCCGTGAAGCAGGGTCTGAGAAAAAAGAGGGGTCCCTAAATGGAAAATGCGTTACCGCAAAAACTGAGGAACGAAATTACACCAAATTTGGCAAGAAGATAGATCTTGGTCCACAGATTGTACTTTTTGTGATTCAAAGTAAATCTGTTCAGTAGTTCTTGAGAAATTAAGGTTGAAAACTATTAGTCTATTTGCATGGTTTGGTCCGGGAGATGCTTTTGAGAGTCTTATGGGAGAGCCAATTTAAAATTAAGGCATGTTCTTTTTCCGTTGGGCCAACTTGCTCCCACAGGAGTCAGAACTTAACTTAAAAAAAAACAAGCAAATAATATAAGAGGGCAGGGTAGGGATACACTGCCCCCCCTGGACCCATGGGGGGGGGAACCTAAGGGACTACCCTGGGGCCAAAATAAATAAAAACCATCTGCCATTGTTTTAAAGCATATGGGGAGGAGGCGTGAGTAGGTCCCCTCGCCCCTTGCCCATTTTGGGACCGAGGATCCTTTCCCCGGAGGCAATTATATTATTTATGGAGAGGGGGCGAGCCGTTGTTTGCCCAGGGACCACATCCCTGGGGCCCAATCTATTTTATAAGGGGAGGTGGGAGCCGTTTTAAGCCCCAGGACCCAATACCCAGGGATTCAATATCTTCATTAAGGGAAGGGGTAACATGCAGCTCCCCTCCCTGAGCTGAATTCAGTCCTGGGGACCCCAAGTGTTTAGTAAGTAGAGGTATGGCACACGGTCCCTTCCCCAAGCTTAAAAAAGGCCCCCTGGAACACACCCCCCCAGGGCCATCACTTAAAACAAAAGGTAGTGAGCCATGCGGCCTCCCTCCCTGAGCCCTCCCCTTTTATTGGAACTGACCACGGGTGGTGTGGTCCCCCGGGCTAATTATGGGTTGAGGAGGGGGCTGCATGCCCCCCTACCCTTAATATATATGTTTTGGCCCCAGGGGTTGGGGTTCCACAGGCTTGAAGGCCAATCCTATGCTGAGCATGCCAAAGGCTGTGCACTGTGTGGGGTTGGCATCCTGCTTGGGGATTAACCTTAGGGTCGGGTGGCAGGCCAACCCATGACCAACCCCCCCACTATGCATGCCAAAGTCTGTGTGCAGCACCAGTTTGGCTGCCTGTGGGGAGTTGGAAGCAGGCCCTGGCTGCAAGACAGGCTATGCTTCTAAGCACACCCCACGCACAGCCAAAGGCCGTGCACAGTGTGGGGTGGCTGCCTGTGGGGATTTGGATGCAGGGCCTGGCTTGCATGCCACATTTGAAGAAAGGCAGTGAGCAGTGTGGGGTTGGCTGCCTGTGGAGGGTTTGTCACAGGGCTTACAGTCAACCCCACCATGCACAGCCAAAGGCCAAGTGCGGCAGGGGTTGGCTTTTCGTTAGGTAAAATATGACTTTACGTTAAAAAGCCCTAGATATTCACTGAAAAAAACAAAGGTTGAAGTAACGTTATAGTTAGGTGTGATAAAGAGACCTGTTTTTTTTTTTTTTTTAAACAAACAACTTATGAATTCACTGAAAAACCAAAGGGAACAGTAATGTTATAGTTAGGTGAATATGTCAGTGACAACAGTAATGTTTTGAACTAAAAAAAAAAAAAAAAATTCTTCAGTTATAGTTAGCACAGCTAACTATAACTTACGCACCGCCATACACTGATTATGATCTCACCTATTACTTCACTCATGACATGTGCTGTAACATAATTATTGACATCACTGATGACATCATCCAATGTGTGTGTTAGTTTGCTTTATAGTTTACATAGTGGTGGGTAGCTGTCATATTTCTTTTCTAGCTAATTTTGTAGAGCCTGTGTCCAGCCAATGGGTGTAGGTGTTTCAAAAATGCATGTACTTCTAATGCATCATAGGTGTGTAGAGGTACTGAAAACATTATAAATCTTTGTCTTGAAGAGTAATAACTCAGTGTGCAGGTGACAGTTGACAACTTCTGTCCAGCATGTCCCATATAGGTTTCCAACAGGGCAAAGATTAAATGTACTACATACTAAGTATTGTAAACAGCTTTGCGTTATTAGACAGTATTGTCTCAGCATGACAATTTCTACATAACATGGAAGACTGTGTGTATCAGATGCTAACCTGTGTAAATGTGCTTGTTTTGCTTCAGGAGATGTGTTCTCTGTAAAGTTTGCCTACAGTATGAAGGCTGCAGGTAGTACAATCTTTAGCACCTTCAGACCTTGGTTATTGGAAGTGAATAGTTTTGCATAGAGTGTACTCTATCGTAAGTAGATACTTTTTAATAATCTATGGTGTATTACTCATGAGAGATTCACTGTCTGCAAACAGTGTAGTATAGAGTAAACTCGCGGGGAGAGTAAGTGATTTGCCCAGAATCACAGGATGTTGATGTCGGATCCCCTACTTTGAGGTCGACTACTCTAGCCATTAGGCTACATCCTCTACTTATACACACACTCAAACAGCTATTCACTGACCCATACAGACACTCACACACCCACACAGCTATTTTCAAAGACACTCAGTCACCCATACAGCCACTCACACACCTATGCAGCCACTCACACTGCCACTAACTCACCCATACAGCCACTCACACACCCACTCACTCTCCTATGCAGCCACTCACTCACTCATGCAGTGACTCAAATACCCACTAACACATCCATACAGCCACTCACACACCCATACAGCCATTCAGACATACACTCACACACTGATAGACAGTCACACAGTCACTCAGATGAGATATGTTAGAAATAGTATGACTAATTACTAGTACAGAAACTTTATTTTATTTATTTATTCTTTAGAGAGTTTTATAAAGCGCTAGCCAGACCCGAAGGTATCGGAGCGCTTTACAACATTGTATCAGAATGCCAAGTGACAATAATAGAACATATTGATTTGTGACGAGTACAGTTTAGACATAAAGAGTAACAAATAAACACATTGAGTTCTTGACAAATCCAGTTCGGGGAGGGGGGACAAAGGAATGAGACAAAGGTTAGGTGACGTATAGGTTCTCTTAACAAAGTGATTGTGTGCTGCCCTGGGCAATAGTGATTTAACTTATGCTGTAGCTTAGTATATATCTTTAAGTCTTAGAAACATTTATGAAAAACAGTCATGGGATGATGTCATCACTGATGTCATTTGAGATGTCATCAGTGATGTCACTGACCATGCCATAAGTAATGTAATATGTCAAGTCATAATCAGTGCATTGCGGAGGCGCAAGTTAAAGTTAGCTTAGGTAACTATAACTGCTGAATTTCTATGGTTTTGTACGAGTGAAATCTGAACCTAATTATAGCGTTCCTGTAACCTTTGGTTTTTCATTGAATTTCTAAGGTTTTTTAAATTCTATTTCTAAGCTATAATGTCCATGTAACTTTTTGTTTTTTTCAGGGAATGTATATATATGACTATATAGATAGTATTAGATGAGTTGTATGTTTTACAACTCGACAGACACCTTAATCTGTGCCTGAGAGAGCAAAAATTTCAAATAGGAGGAGGAAGAGGGCAAAATGACGAGGTGGAAGGAAAAAGAAAAGAACAGATTACTGAGAATCAAACAAAATGGAAAAAGGAAAAAGTAACAATAATACAATCATCAACTTGACAGATATAAATCAAACAGAAGAGGAAGAGAACATTTTGCTATTGGGGCTCTCTTACTCTCCGGAACATACCATGGACTATACTCAAACAAGGATGGATTTCTTCAAGTTGGTAAGAACAATGAAATGTAAAAAAAAAAAAAATGTACAATGCCAGATAGGATGAAGGTAAAATATCTGAATATGAATGATAACCAACAACATCAACTACTGGTAGCTGATGTTAGACTAATGAAGGAGCTTAAAGAATTGGAAAATGAGATCATGGGATTGTCAAATGTATTAACTGAGGAGGAGGTGATTACAAATTTAGGCCTAGACGTATATGGAGAAGCTTCAACTGACTTTAAACCTACTTCTAAATTTATGCCAACAATGCCTAAAGGTGCATTTGATATACTCAATGAACTAGCAACCCAAGAGCATAAAAACATGTATGTAAAAACAGGAAAGAAACAGCAAAGTGGTAAAGTTGATTTTTTTTTTCTTCCAAATTGATTAATAAACTTCAAAATGTAGCACACTGTGTTAATATAAATTCAGTGAAGGGTGGTAATCTTGGCCTTTGGACAATGGACAAGTATTTGGATTACGCATATAAACTACTTAATTATGAAACATACCATGTAAGAATTTCCAGCAGTGTGATGTTGACTTTAAGAACTGAAAACAATAATTAATTATTAAACAGGTGTAATCAAGGTCTTTTGAGCATGGATTAATATCAGTTTATGCATATTAAGCAACCAAAAACACCTGCTTTTTACCTAATTCCAAAAATTCATAAAGATATAGTTAACCCACCAGGCCGCCCGATATTTTTGGGACTAGGGGGTGCATTTGAGAATACTTCTAGGTATGTGGATCATTTGTTGAGAGATTTTGTTGGCGGTCAACCCTCCTGTATACAGGAAACTGGAGATTTTTTACAGAAAATCTTTTATATCCCATGGGACAGTAAGTACATGTTAAGGAGTATAGATGTAGTGACATTATATGCAAGTATTAATAGCAGTAGAACATTTTTTAAGCTCCAGGCCACTCAATTGTGGAAACATACTCAAATGTTGCTCATCAGGATTCGAAGATGTTTGGAGAACAACTCTTTTCTGTTCAATAATGAGCTTTTTCATCAGATCAGTGGTACAGCGATGGGCACTTGCTTTGCCCCCAGTTAGATTAATTTGCATATCGACTGGTGGGAGGAGCAAGTGCTCCAGAGCCAGTATCAGACTGAAAGGACGGGATGTGTGGTATTTTGGTGTAGATTTATTGATAATCTGGAAGGACTCAATGGAAAGTGTGAGGGAATAATAACATGCTAAATCTGCATTTTACAAGTTCAGTCAGTGATAAAGAAGTAAACTTCCTAGATTTAACTGTAAAAACAATAAGTTTGAGACTAAAATATTTAGGAAGCCTACAACTGGTAGTACATTGCTACATATGACTAGTTTCCACCCCCAAAATCTGATGAGATGAGAAGTATACCTTATTGGGAAAGCCTTCGAGTAAGAAGAAATTGCAGTGAACAACAGGAAATGCATAAAGCACTAGCAGAACTTTCTGACAGATTTCATAAGTGGAGATATTCCCACAAATGTATAGAGGAAGCAAGTAAAAAAGCGATAATAGGTACAAGAGAGCAAGTACTATTTAAAAGATGAAAGAAAAAATGCACTAAAGCAACCTGTCAGTTTAAGTTGATACCAACGTTCAGTAAACAAGAAGGAGTTATGCGTAAAAAATAATTCAAATAATACAAAGATATTGTTATTTAATAAAAACAAATTACCCGGTGATTGGCAAATTAGCTCCTAACAAGCCAGGAGTCACTTTTAGAAGAGTGAAATCCATGAGGGATGATTTAGTAAAGAGCAACCCAGAATGTGTGAGATAAATGAAATGGTTTAGAGAAAGGAAGGGCTTCAAAAAATGCAGTAAGTGCAAAGCTTGCCAATACGGGGCCAATACTAAAGAGTCACCACTCCTCAACACTAAGAAGAAAATACAAGGATATTACTATTGCAAAACTGAATATGCAGTATACATTTTGAAATGCCCCTGCAAATTTATATACATGTGTATCAAAATCTTAGCAGTACATAAAAGAATTCTACAGCATATAAGAGCAATTAAAAAATAAAGACAGGAAATACCCAGTAGCCCGCCATTTCGAAGAATATTATAATAGCAATTTTGAAGAATATTATAATAGCAATGATAAAGCTAATTATGTACTTTGTAGTTGATGGAGTACCTAGGAGTAATAGAGATGGTGATAGGGAGAAAATCCTGTGACAACTGGAGTCCCGGTACACTATTGTAATATGTACAAAATCCCCCTGTGGACTAAATATGGAGGAGGCCTTTTTTACACATCTTTAAGTTGACCACCTGTTTCTTTTAACCAGTGTGGGTTATTTTTACAAGTAAGGTTTTAAGTTTAAAAAATGTACTGAACACTTTGGTTCTTGCACATAGACTGTTTAGGTTAGGGCACTATGGGGTTTGAACAGTAGAAAAGAACACACTCTTTTAAGATCCTATTATTTTAACATATGTTCAATGCTATTTAAATAACAGGAAGAAAAGCAGAAGGGAAAGAAGATTTTCCCACTTGGGCTTAATTACACTACACTGCAATTTTAGATACACTGGTGTAATATACCTATGTTAAAAAATATTTCAATATAATAATTAAAGGATTATTTATTGTGTAATCTCTGGGAGGTTTTTAATGTGCCCAAATTTTGGATTATTTTATGTTATGTATGGAACATAAAATCCATTTTTATAAGAACAGTTTTTATATTATATGAGCAATGGAAACATTTAGATAAGATAAGGGGTTAATAATCGTTAACAAAAAATACCTCATCAATGATTTATACAATGCATGTTATTTAAATTGTGAATAATTGCATGAACCCTTTCTGAAATATGTTGTCACTGCTCATTATGAGTTAATGCATTTTCACTTTATAACATGTAGCAAAGGTGGCGCCTCTCAATGTGAGGAAGGCTTCAGGGCAGCCGAAACACATTAGGTAGCACACAAACAAAATAAGAATTTTAAACTCCGGAGTGTCGGTAACCTTTGTCGCTTGGGAAAAGAGATTGCTGGAGAATAATTGTGGAGACTGCTGACTCTCCTTCTGATACCGACATACCCTGCATTCAGGTGTCCGGCGGCAGCCAGCAACCAAGGAGGACATCATATTTAGATAGATATAGATATGTGTAGTTCCTAATCCTCATTTGTGGTCTTCCTGACCTTTTAGAGGCCCCCGAAGATTGTAAAAGATTTGAATGCTATGTAGGATAGTTAATACACCCACAGTAGTTGGTGTAAAGGTACTTAAGTTGGGTTTATGCTCTGTCACCCTATCAAATGATGAGGTGAGTATCAGTGGCAGCTCTTTGTTTAGTGGATTTATGTAGGGGTAAATCAGGCTTTGCTATTGCTCCAAATCAGAAGGGTGAGAAATGATGGTCAAAGTTAAGCTTACATTTTGAACCAGAGGTAATATTAAATGGTCGAGCCAGATAGTCTTGAAAAAGGCACTGAAGCAGATGGCATATGAGATTTCATTTAGCACAAATAAATTGTTTATTGAAAAAAAACTATCTCTGGTGTGCTTTTATAAGATTAAAGGGACATGCAGGATAGGCAATGGACCAGAACTTAATTTGTAAAAAAATAAAATACAAAACAATAAACTGCTTTCTACAAAATGTTTGGGAGGATGAATGAGTATGTGGTCTTCACCAGTGAAGGTCTCTCCAGTACCAGTGCAGCCACCTCTAATAATGCTCTAATCAGCCTGGCTAGAGCGCATTTTATTTACAGTCCAGGAATGTGAGGAACAATCCTTCTTTCGTTTCATTCCTACTCGCTGTGTGGAAATAGAAGAAGGCAATACACTGATGCGGCTATTCCCATAGGTAACTTACCCTTATGAGTAATTTATACATCTAATGTACTCTTAAACTTTTGACTAACTTTACTGTTTTTGGCTATTCAAATAAATCTGAGTGTAAAGTTAATCAAAAGTGTATACTTGCATATCTCCATAGTATGATACTATTGGCAAAAGAGAAACAGTAGTAAGCCAACACCACACATGGCCAACCACTGACACTGCAAAGTCCTGCCATAGAAAATAATAGAGGTAGGGAAATAAAATGAAAGCCCATAGAAAATAACATTAAATGAAATTACACAGGGATCTCCTTCCCGATTTTAGAGTCTACTTATGTTAAAGAGTAGGTAAAGGTAAAAATTGTTTTTTTGACTCAAAAACAAGTAAAATTGCTTTATGTTAAATAATAATGTAAATTAATTGGATATATTTACTTTAAATGTAGAACAAAATAAAAAAAATACTATAGCAGAATTAACTTAATTGTGCTTTAAATATTTAATTAATTTAAATATATTAAATTAAATGAAAGTTCAAAGTAAAATAATAAATCCCCACCTAAAGTAAAAATATGTATTTCTTATGTATTAATTTGTATTAAAAGTGAGGTATAGAATAAATTAAAATGAATGAAATTATTTAAAAAAAATTGTTTTGCATTAATTTATATATTTAAAATAGGTTGTTAATTTTTTTTATAGTAATTGATGTTTTATTATTAGATTTTTTAACATTACATTACATTTATTTATATTTCTAACTATTTTACATAATTTAATTTCATTTAACATGATTTCCTATGGGGTTTTATGTCAGGTCCCAAACTCCATTATTTTCGATGGCAGGGTGTTTCAGTACCAGTGGTTGGCCACATGTAGTGCTAGACTCTAGTTCTGAGGTAAAGCAATTTAGTACTGTTTTTGGTCCCTTTTAGGCTGTCATGATTTGAAAGGAGCAGTCTGTGAGTAGCAATGGACATACTGCATTAGTGGGGGGGGGCATGTTCCTCCCTATAACCCTCTGTAACCCTCACTAAATCCCTCCTTACTCCTACATAAATCCCTTCCATTTAGCAGGAAGTATGCCTCTTTTTCCAGCACCTCCCCGGTCTCTCCCATATTTACTACTAAGGGCCCGATTCCGATGTCGTTCGGAAGGCCTCCGAATCGGATTTGGCTTTCCCGGATCCGATTTGTAGCCCTTGTTTACGACCGAATCGTACACAGGTCCAAACGACCAAGTACGATGTGAAGATCGTGAACACGCCGACCGAATCGTTTCCGAGACCCGAACCTGTTCGTACGACTCGTTCGTAGTAGCCGAATCGTGCCGTGCTATGGAGCCGAAGTCCGACCGAGCGAGTACGATGCACGATTCGGACAGCTGCTTCGCCTCGGTCTCAGCGAGACGAAACGGCTGTCGGAAGCGTACTTCGGGGGGCTGTAGCAGGCCCCACTTCACCCGGTGCCCTCTGAATCTGTCACGGGGCGTGCTCATGGGTCCCCCCGATCCAAGCATGCACATGGTGCCCGCCACAGGGTGTATGCTTTTCCCCACCCACCCCTTTTTGCTATGGGAGCCTGTGTACGCGTCTGTACACAGGCTCCCATAGAGTTCAATGGGAGTCCGAGCGAATGAGTCCGTAAGCATACGGCTGCATCATACTCGCTTGTTCAGGCTCCCAGAGCACGTTTCGCTCAGAAAGCCCTCCGGATCCGAGTCGTACGGAGGGCTTTCCTAGCGAGATCAGAATCGGGCCCTAAGTAGTAAACTTAATGTGTGAGGATCAGCCTATAGAAAAGATAGGAGAGGTGAAGATTGAGATTTACACTTGCAGGTTTGTGAATAACATTTTGTAGTATGTTAGTAGTGCTGTTGTAGTTCTACTAAAGTACTACGAAATGCTATTCATGAATAGACCCCTGTAAAATTAAGGATCGCTGTAATGGTTGTTCTCCTTCTGTTTCCATGACCTCAGTTGATACAAAGCAGGATTGATGTGCTGTCTTGTACTGATGTAGGTTAAGGCAGTTGCAGACTGGGGCCTAGACCCTGAGGGAGACAGCAGAATGTCCCAGTACAAATTAAGTACTGCACTTGACATGGTGCGCATGCAGAGAAATTGGCAATTGCAGAGCACTTCCATAAACCAGGGTTAGTGATTAACCTTAGTGCACCACTAGTAGGCGCCTCCAAGTTGCAAAAAACGTCCTGAAAATACTCTCCCCTTTTCTTTCCTGTAGGTTTGCTACAAGCACATACTTATGTATGTGGTACTGCGGACACAGGAAGAAGTTGCATATTAGTTTAGGGCTGCAACTGAACACTTAGCAAACTGAAATCTGAGGTTAATCATTTGGGTTGGCCTGCAACACTTGTAAACTGTGGCGCCCACTGGGGTAATTAAATTACACTGTTCTTTTTTTATAATCCCTGTATTCATACCATTACTTCTTCATTGCACCATGGCCTCCACAAACCTGTAGTGATATCCTGTGAGGCCCAGCAAATTGAGAGGGAAACGTTCCAGGCCCTCATACCTTCTCATTTACAAAGTATACGTGGCAGAAAACGCAGCATTAACTTTTGCTCACAGAGAGCCATTCTTCTCAATGAACCCTCTTGTGGGCTGAAATTTGTTAGAAACATGTCATTAAAATAAATAATTAAAATGGAACGAAGTAGGCAAAAAATGCTTTGTATGAACTGGAATTATTTCTCTCATAAACGTGTCTCAGAAATGACTCCCCTGTGAACTCGAGGAAAGTATGTCTAGACTTTCCTCTCCTCTCCCCTCCCTTTCGTTTTCATTTTAGATATGGCGAGCAGAGTACTTGTACAGCAATTTAATACCAAGAATGCACTCTGACCAGAAGTCAGAACCTTCTGCCTATGAATACCCTCCAGTAGACACTGCTGTCATGTTCCAGTGCAGGATTCTTAAGGAAGTCATCAGAATACCTGACAGGGTGCTGACCTCCCTTCACTGCTGGATAGATGACTGAAATACCAGAAATTGTGTTATTATTCCTATGGAAGGAAAGAAAATCCATATTTCTAATGTCATTGAACCTGTTTATTACACTTTGAAACCTGTCCCATAATTAAACCTTCTTTATTCGTGACGAAGATTACATTTTAATGAATGTTCTAAAAGAATAAAATGTGTTTTCTGACCATATGCTAACCCAGTTGCTTGACAAATGCAAGTTCCATCTTGGTAATGTTTCAATATTTCTGGACCACACTTCAAATCTCTCACCTGCCAGTCAAAACAGAAGGCTAGTGATTAGTAGTGAAAGCCCTGACTTTGTGCCCTCGGCTATGAGAGCAGGGGTGTACCGGCCATTAACTGAATCTCTATTAGGTCAGGCCATGTGGCTGCAATAAAGGCTTTAGGCCTGGTCCATGCTGGTTTAGGCACTGTTGTTTAAGGGCTGCTACATTGCAAGGGCTAAAATTCATACTTATATAACAAGCACAAGTAGAGTGCAACACGCCCCCGCTAACCCTCAGAGATTTCTTGGTACTCTTACCAGATACTTATTTTTATTTTCTTCAGTTGCACCCATTTTATCAACCTCAAAAGGATGAAAGGCTGAATAGAACTCCTGGAATTTGAATCAGTGACCAGGGGGTACACCACAGACTCCTGCAGTAGATGCATTGCTCCACTGAGCCACCAGTTTCAGAATCTTTCTTACCACCTGTAAAGGTAAACGTGTTTCTAATGCTGCATTGTGCAGGAGACCTTCTGTGCTGCAGCTTTTCATTGTCCATTCACTATGTAAAAGGTTTTTGGCCCCTCTCATGTGCTTCTGCACATCTCTGGCCTGATGCACAAAATACTTTCATTTGCAAAGTCACCACCACCGATTTTGTGAGGGCAAGTCTCAATTGCATTTCACTGTAGTATGTTGTGGTTACAATAGAGCAATACGAATCACAACAAATACATTGTGAACCGTTGCAAGGGAAAGAGGGGGGCTGTTAGACATGTCATCCTTAGAGTGGTCTTCCCCCAAACATTTTGCCTGCTTACCTCCTCTTTTTGTTTGATTTTTTTTGTTGGCCTAAGGACTCTGAGCACTTTAGCACCAGTGCTAAAGTGCATGTGCTTCTCCCCTTAACATGGTAACATTGGTGTATACACAATTGGTATATTTAATTTACTTGTAAGTCCCCTGTAAAGTGGTTTACCGTATACCCAGGGCCTGTAAATTAAATGCTACTAGTGGGACTGCAGCACTGATTGTACCTCCCATACAAGTAGCCTTTCAAACCTGTCTGTGGCCTGCCACTCAGGGCCTGTGTATGTAGTTTACTGCCACTTCGACTTGGCATTTAAAACCCTTTGCCAAGCCTTGAACTCCTCTTTTATTACACATAAGTCACCCCTAAGGTAGACCCTAAGTGGCCCATAGAGCAGGATGCTGTGTAAGTAAAAGGTAGGAGATGTACTTTAAAGTTTTGCATGCCCTGGTCGTGACAAAAACCCAAATTAGTTTTTTACTGCTGTGAGGCCAACTCGTCACATAGTTTAACATTGGGAATTCCTTAATACACTTTTAAGTTGTATTTCCTGATTAGAAAGAAGTGATTTTGCCATGTTTTATATCTTTGGAATGGTAATGATTTACTAGTAAAGTTGGATTTACCATTACTATTTTAGAAATGCCACTTTTAAAAAGAAATATAGTGGGCATTTCTCTGCTCTTACAGCTCTGTGTGCCTGCAGCCTGTCTCCAGTACAAGTCTTGGGTGGGTGAAAGTTACACTTTGTGCATTCCCTCTAGACTGCCACAAACACAGGAATGTTAGGTGTGCCTGAGAATCTGCATTTTGATGGCTCTTCCTAGGCAGAGAGGAGTGAGTCTTACACCTGAATAGGTAGTGCCCTGTCCCCACAAAAAGGGCTGATTACTCCCTACTGAAAGTCTGGAGCCAGGGCTGGAAGAAAGGGCTTCTGTGCACTTCAAAGTCCCCTCTTTGAAGTAACCCCCACTTCAAAGGCACAACTGGGGCTCTAAAACCACCAAATCAGACACTTCTGGACCTACAACTGGACACTGTCAGAAGAACTGCGGTGCTGCATCAAGGACTGACACTCTGATGGACTGCTGACCTGGAAGACTTCCTTTTCTTTTGTGCTTCCCTGCTGCTCTCTGACCCTGCTGAGGAGAGCTGGATTCTGCCTTAAACCAAGCGATCCCCAAGGGCTTGGTGGCTTGTTGGCTTGCCTCCTGTTGCTGGGGACTTAGGGCTATGAAAGTCTATACCCCTGCGTCTGGTTCACTGGAAGTGGACCCAGATACTTGCACCAGAGAAATCGACTCATCTCCAGTTCGCATGTAGCAGAACTGGCACATCGACCCTATTGCGGGAGAAGAAATGGCACATCACACTCAGTACCGCCGCATCGCATCCAGAACTGCCGCTTCGGAAGCAACGCATCTCCACCACTGCGGGGAGAAAATTGATGCATCACCCCTCCAGCGTGGGTTTACTCCGTGCATAACCTCTGGAACCGCCACACTCGGAACTAGCGCTTTGCTCAACTGACCCAATGCATTGCCACCACTGCATGAGGAAAATTGACGCATCACCCTGACTGCGGGTTTGAGATTGATACATCACTTATCTTCAAACCGCATCTCGCTGTTGCGACCAGGATCAAGGTACTCTGTTCACTAGGCCTGCGTGGCTCCTGTCTTCGGCCTGCGCTCCATCGTGGTCGGCTTGAACTGTTGAGTTACCCCTGTCCAGCACAACCAGATAACTCCCAAATTCTACTTATTGGATTTTTGTCCTTTTAGACTTGATTTATTTATAAAATCATTGTCTGTTTTTCAAAACCAGTGTGGAGTCTTTTTGTGGTGGTTTCATTGTTTTACTATGCGTGTATTGCACAAATACCTACACATTGCCTCTTTAGATAAGCCTGACTTCTCTGTGCCAAGCAACCAGAGGGTGAGCACAGGTTATCTTTTAGTGTGTATCTAGCTTACCTTGACTAGAGTGGTGGTCCCTACTTGGGCAGAGTGCATACCTCTGCCAACTAGCGATCCCACTTCTAACGGTGCCAAAGAACGGTCCGTCTCTTTGTAATGGTATGCACAAATGCTTTGAGACTGTTTTTGTGGTTGTAAAGAATGGAATGTTTTTCACCTGCTGAGGTCAGGAAGTAACCATTCAGAAAGTGAAAGCTGTAAATATTTCACAGCTTGCACTCTGCATGTGCAAGATGCAGACTTTGGTAGAGAGTGGTCAGAGAGACCACTGTATGCACTCACCAGTGTCACATTCACAATATACCACAGTGGCACTGTGAGACCTGACCTTTTAAAACACAGTGGTCACAATGCAGGTTCATTGTTACTATGTATGTTGGAATAGATGTCTGCTGTTCCATGCAGGACTCTATCCCAGCATGCTTCACTTTTTGCAAGGAGTCAAAACCGTTTCCTTTCTCATTAATATTAATGAAGCAGGCAGATAAGGATTTTGTTGTTGTTGCAGAAAGATACCTTGAAGTGTGAGGAGCTGAGTCAGAGGCGTAACATAGGCCCCTGCAGCAGTTTTAGTGCATGGGGGGGGGTCCCTGGTCTTTCAGGGTCCCCTCAGCTCTTCAAAGGGCCTCCATTCAACCCTAGGCCAAGTAATATCTGTGAAATATGGAGACATATGGGAGACTAAAAGGCCCATCTTCACATTCTGCAAAGTGCCCTATCATTTTACATTATACCACTGAGTTGAGTATTCTATGCAGAGCAGTCAGAGGTTGGTCACAGCGCAATGCAAAAATAACACTGTGACCAACCTCTTTTGTGCATGTGGGACCTCATGTCTGTTGAGTTCAATGATTGTAATTCTGTATTAGACACTTGAAGCACCAGATCGGGCTGTTTGAGAAAGCAGCCTTTGCTACTTGGGGCATTCTGTGTGTGCCTTAATCATACGACTGAGAGCTATGATCTAAGAGGTACACTGTGGTACATGACAGTAATGTCTGCCATCACAGCTGCAACAGGACTCTAATAAAGTCTACTATGTTAGCATCCAGTGAAGCCACCTAAAATAAGCTCCCTACTACAGACAAAAACCATGAGAGCCCTGGAGAATATTAATTCTAACAACCTTAGTACTGTTTCATAGTTGTATCAAAGTCCTGCAAAAATGTTCAATGTAATGAGAGCGAGTTTTTACTAAAAGTAGAGTTCTGACTTGGAGCTAAAGGGAAGGATTGCTGAAGCAGGGCTCCTAAGTAGGACAGGATTACTTAATTACTTATAATTAAGAGGAAAAAGACTGATGATGTCTAAAGAGAAGCAGGTTGTCTGATGAGCTAGGAGAGGTTTAGAAAGATGTGAGGTCGTGTTTTTCATCTTTCAGCAGTATGAAACACATATAAATAGAAAGTGAAGTTCATTTCTGCAGGCAAGTCTATGGGATACATGCATTTTCTTTGCCGTCCACTTCATCTTCTGCCATTCTTCTGCATATAGAGTGTGACACCACCAATTATACTTGCTTGAGGTAATACTTAAGGTAATACTAAATCATCGCAGGTGTTTTCCCTCATCAGCACAGAGGAAGACGCCATAAGGAAGCAAGCTATGTATTGTGGGGAGGGTCTGGACTCTTTAACCCCCCCAAACAACTTTTTTAATATTGAGTTGTCTCAAAGGAAAAGTTAAGCAAATCAGTTCTCCCTTCTAGAGAGCACCTACAGTCCTCTTAGTTGTCTCGAAGTGGACAAAAGCATGTATGCAATATGTCTGGGGAAAGGTCTGAAAGGTTCAGAGTTGAAATCTTCGTTGCACTAGCTTAAATCACACAATTCTAACATTTGATACACCAAAGACAGTTCCCATAAAATGTTCTAATCAGGTTAAGGCATACAGCGATAATCAAAACCCATTTTGTTTCTAAAGCTCCTAGATAATAAAGCTTCTTCATGGTCCTTCAAACTTACAGTTATCTGCAACATTACAAGATACGTTGGACAGCCTGTTGTCTGCAGGTGCACTTGTTAAAATGAATTGAAACATTCTACAGTTATCACATAAAGGAAAAGATATCACATGAGAACTAAAACAGGAACACATCGTATTAGTAAATGTGAAGTCACCTTCTCCTAGAAATGGAAAAAGACGTGATATGAAACAAGATGGCAACCAGACGTTAGCCATTTTAAAATGCAGGGCCTCATAAGCTATGATCAATCTAAATGAGCATAATACACAGTTAATAGCATTCGCATGTGCACATGTCAATATTGATATAAATTCAAAACACTGAATTTGAAAATAACTCCATCATATGATGGACGACTTTCCAGATCTGATGTTATCTTACAGATCACATTTTTGTTTTTTCAATAGCATGAAGTCTATTTAGATTAATGTAGTCTTGCAAACTAAAGAATACCCACTTTTACAAACTATCTAACACTAATTAAAGGATGAACAAGTATTTTTTACAGAAACTAAAAAGTGTACAAATCACATTCACTTTCAACACATTTACCCAAACTCCAAACCACCCTACATGAGGTCCTAGAATATGTGGCAATGGTACATCTTGCAATATCATGTGTAGCATATTCAGCCATTTTACATCTAAGCAGGGAAATGGCTACCCGAATGCTACATATCCTACAAGCAAACCTCTTGGGCAAAGCATTGAGTTGGTGTTGTTTTGAGGATTCATCTACAGGATAGACAGGAAGGGCTCTTACTTCAGGGGAGAGTACAATTAAAGAGAAATGCTACTTAGCAAAAAGAGCATCAGCGCCTCGTCAGTGGTAGTAAGTGCTATATAAGTACAATTACATTACAATACAAACATTCTGCACTGTTGTGAATAAAGTATTCTGGGTCTGCCTACCAAACTATTTCCTTCTTGTAAATGGTGCAGCCTAAATTATTTGAAACCTGCAAGTCAGGGGTTTGAATTCTGGAATTTCCATTCCATGTACATTTCCTAAAAATGTACATAGTCATTTGCAGCACTACAATGTTTTAGGCCTGTGGCAGAATGTGTTATATCATTATTTAGTTTGAGCATTATTATTACACCACACTGATTTCTTCTCCTCATCACATTATCAGACATGACTCATACATGTTCATATTTACTAGGGAGGGACAATAAGAGGTCTGACATGCTAGTAATGGTGGTTTAATGACTGTTGTAATACAACAAGCATTGACAAACCCATATATGTCTTGTCTTGGTAAGCTTGCCATGTTTTTTTTGGTGAAAATATGTACAAAACACAGAACGAATAATCAAAAATGTGAAAATAAAGGAGTGACAACCCAGGCACAACAGTTATCTCAATGAAGTGTGCCTCTTTTCAGGCGGCTGTGCACATATCATCAGGAATAATGGCAATGTACAGTTTAGGACAGGCAAGGTATGAAGTGGGCTGACCCTGGGCCCTGTGCTGTATGGTTTGGCAGGTGGAAGAAAAATGTGAAGGGCTCTTGAACAGACCAATGGATGAGAAGGCTGACCAAAAGCACCTGTATGTATGTAGATATGTTTCTATTTTGTTATGACTTTTCTGCAAATCATAAGGCTGGCTAGACAGGCATTGGTCAAAAAAGAATATTTTAGTTCGGGTTTTAATGGAGAGGCAATTGAAGCATATGCAAATAAAGTGGCCATTTCCAGGTCCATGGATTCATATTATTTGAAATCGCACACCCTTACCACTTGCTTGCACCTCTTGATATTTCATTTTTCCTACAACCGATTGTTGTAGTTGATGTGACAGAAGCCAACCTTATAAGCAGGCAGAAAAGACTGAAACATGCACTGAATATGGTTGTCCGTTGTCAGGATGAGAATAATTGAAACAAAAGATGAACTAAGAAATGTGTTCTTGCCAAGCACCATAAACAAAAATATTTCCACTAAGTACATATATTGCCAGGACAGATGCAGGTCAATGTCATGTTAATATTGAGAAAGTTGATGTCAATATGAATAACGATGCATTCATGTATGAAAACAAAATTGCATCTTTACTGATGAATTTGCCCGTTGTGAACTCCAAATCAACCCAACTCAGAAATACGTGGTTAGGGAGGTCCTGAGACTCAGACCCGAGGTTACTGATTGACAGATCACAGGTGGGGTAGCACGTAGCCAGCATACAAATGTGCAAACAGGAAATCCCAATATAGGCGCAGTGACACCATAATTGTCCAGGGAGATTGGCCCCAATAAAGGGCACATGGCCGGAGGGGTGCACGTGTTACCAAAATGCCATAAAGTCAGATGCCGTGTGAATGTAGGAACATTTAGCCAATCAAGACACAGCACACACAGTACACGCAGTGATCACATGCTCCCCATGCTGAACATCTGGATACGTTACCCACTGACTTCATTGTGTCGACGCAAGGTCGAGGCCCACCGGGATTCGCCATCCAATACGGTAATTTATGGCTTCGAAGACAGAGGTACACATTCCTTACCAAACAAGCATTGGCATAGCCAATAGGTCTCGCTTTTGGGACCTTATAAGTATTTAGTTATGCAGCACAATATCCTTGGTGCAATAACATCAACTGTTGCATGTCTAAAAACTTATAAGGTCCCAAAGGCGAGACCTATTGACTATGCCAATGCTTGTTTTTAGAGGCCTGGCATGCAGTTTTAAATGTAGGCTGGTAAGAAAGGTGCCAACCCGAGGGGCAAGGTCTAGAGAGAAATAAGATAGGAAGAGAGGTGAGTTATAATGAGATAGCACAAATAGAAAGGTGAAGCACAGAATGACAGGTCAGGTAAACAAAGTAGCGAGACAGGTAGAGCCGGCGGGATGAAAAATAGAAAGATATGAGAAGTAGAGAAAAAGAGGTGCAGATGAGGTAGAGAGATGAGGCTAATACAGAGTAAGTGCGAGGGAGAAGTAGAGAATGGTGAAATAGGGAGAGAGAGAGACAGAGGTAAGACAGATGTATTAAACGAGCGAGACATTGGAAGCAGAGAGAGTGAACGGAAACAGTGAAGGAGATAGAAAGAGAGATGAAAGCAAAGGGAGTGATAGATGGAGTGGAAGAGGTAGGGAGAGCATTGTAGAGAGAAAGAAATAAAATAATGGGAAAGGCGAGGGAAAGAGGACATCAATAAAAAGAGAGACATAGAAGGCCAATAGGTGATGTAAATTGAGAGTCTAGATAGTGTATGAGAGGTGGGGAAGAGAGAGATGAGGCAGTGAGTTGTGAGGCAGAGAGAGAAATGAAAGAGAGAATGGTGAGGTAGAAAGAGGCATGTGAGAGGTAGAGAAAGGTAAGGTATAGATGGCAAAAATGATAGAAAGGGTAAGATAAAGAGATGAAATTAAGAGGGAGGGGAAGTAAATGGAAGAGAAATGAAGGGGATGAGATGCAAACAGAGCAGCAAGATGCAGAAAGAAGAGAAAGTAGAGAGAGAGAGAGAGAGAGAGAGAGAGAGAGGCACTTGAGGAGAAGAGAGGGGCAGAGAGCTGACCGAGAGCTAGAGATCTAGAGGTAGGATCGGAGAGAGGTGGCAAGTTAAGGTCATGAGAGGTAAGTGCTGTGGGGCACTGAGGTTTATTGAAAGAGAGGTGTGACGTACAGAGAGAGAAGACAAGGACTGGAGAAAGTGTCCACACTGAACTAGAGGTTGGTGATCACCCTAAATATATTTATTAAAATAAAGCATTAAGAGAGTGCACTTTTACGGAGTGTGCACCATCTTGCATTGAAGATGACAAAAGAAGCCATTTTGGCACAATAAACACAACCAGCATCAGTGCTGTTGGTGCTAGCTGAGGCAGTGGAACACTTGATGAGCTCTTTGAAAACGATGACATGTCCTCCGCTGGGTCTGTTAATTCTGTCCTGTCTTATAACCTTGTGCCTGGGGAATAGGTGTGGTAATGTCGATAGAATCAGCCAGGTTTCTGTGAGGAAGAGCAGTTTCAATGTGTGGTCTTGCAGCAGGTCCCATATTTCAGTAGCGTGTTTATTGAGGGAGGTGTTGTTGAGGAGAAGGCAGAACAGGGAGGGGTGGGGAGAGGTGTGTAGGTGTGCGTGGCCGAGGGAGAGGTGAGTGTTGTGTGCGGTGCATGTGAGGGTGGTGTGAAGGTGTGGGAAGGTGCAGGAAAAGTGTCAGGTGGAACAGGGGAAGGCACCTTCGCAGTCGACTACCGAGGCGTAGCAGCAGCACTGGAAGGTGCATTCAAGGTTCAGGGTGAGGAGAGAGAAGCAGAGACGTAGCAGTGATGGGAGTGAAAGCAAGGGGTCTGGCGCTGGGCACGGGAGGGGCGCATACGGGCTGTGCATCCAAGCTGCGGCGGACATGAATTAGGAGCGGAGGTCTCTGAGGCAATGGGTTGGGCTAAGTAACTGCAGGAACCGAGAAGGGAGTGCGGCATGGGAGAGGAAGCGGGGAAGGTCGCAAATTCAGGAAAAGGGCAGGAAGAAGAGCAAAAGAGTGAGAAAAAGGAAGAAGAGGAGTTAAGAGAGCAATTGAGTTCGAAACTCGAAGAGAAGAGCTGAGACTAAAAGAAGCCAAGAGCAGCAAGGATTGAGTGAAAAGGGCAGAGAAAAATGTTAAAGAATGAAAGGCAAAAGCACAGAAGATCAGCAAAGAATGAATGAGAAAGAGTGGCAGATGCCCAGCAGATCGGCCAGAATCAGTGTAAAAGTTCAAAAAGCAGCAAAGAAAGATTGCGGAATAATGAAAAAAGCACATGAAAGTGGCAGAAAGAGAATGAGAAACGCACAGAAAAGCAGCAAAGAAGGAATAAGAAGGAAGGAGTAATGCACAGTGAAGTAGCAAAGAAAGACTGAGAAATGCACATAAAAGTGACAAGTAATGAAAGAATGAGCGATGCACAGAAAACAGCAAGGAAAGGGCGAAAAGTGTTCAAACAAGCAAATGGTGCGCGCGAAAGTGATCGCGAGCAAGAATTTCGGCCGCGACCGGGAGTTGTGTGCGCGCGCGCAAAAACTAAATAAAACAAGCATTGGCCGCGCGAGACGCGCTCTGTGGTGGGGGATGGGGGAGGAGCGGGAGAGCAAGTGACGCGCGGCCGTGAAAGTGACTCGGCCGCGCGGCCCCGAGAAGCGCTCTGTGGTGGGGGAGGGGGAGGAGCAAGTGAGAGGAAAGACATATGGCGCCTGGAGCATGCGAGGAATGCGCGTTACTGTGCGCGTACCCGCATGCTCTAGGCGAGCCCAAAAAAAAGTGGTCACATTTCTAAAAGCCCACTTACAAAATGTCTCGCCCAGACCAGCGCAAGCGCTGGCTTCAGGGCGAGACCTAAAAAGAATTGCTGGAAACACTTTATTACATTCAACGAACTGTACAAAAGTCTGTATTAGACCGATTGTAAATTGAGACAGTCCTCAGACCCTATCCGTGTAACTGTGCTCCTGGCCGTATTGTTTAATTAAACGTACTGTTCCTGTTTTGCCCAATGCTTCTTGTCTCTTGTTTTTTCAAGGCATTTCATGTTCAAGCAACAGTCAGATCTGAGCAGTGTTTTGAGTGCCACCAGCTAGAAGTCTCCTGATTGCGCTGGTGCCACTAAACATTGTCTATTCTCAAGTGGTGGGGCAGTGATAAAAGGTTACTTGACAGAGGGAACCCCTCAGGGTTATGCCTAAGTGAAGAATCCCATTAGAGTTGATTTAAAATCTTAGGTTCATGAGACAATACCTTTCATCTCATCTCATCATGCCAGATTGTTCAACAGTGATGCCAATTTCTGTGTTTACATTAATTATAGTTTTGGAAAGCTGGTTAATGATATCTGCTTCTCTAAAGCAGGACACAGGGAAGGTGTTATGCCATGACACTTTTCTTTATTTTCGTGTGGTATTTATAACAACCTTCTGTCTGAAAACAATATGCTACCTCCTCAGTTTTCATTCTGTATTCTCTTCTTCAACCCTACTTCAATGGCATATTTTCTTCATATTTCCTCTTTCTCAAAAAGATTGAAAAGAAAGGAAGATTGGATTTTCACATCAAAAAACAAAATTTCTAGAGTTAAGTGCCCATTTTTAAAAAGAGGTGCCTTTTGGGAGAGTTGTGAATGCATTGCTCCCCTATAAACACAAAAATGGCAGCCATCTTGAATATTCCCCTCATTATGACAGGGTCATGAAGGAATTAGACTGTCAGTGACCAAAGTGATTTGGTGGTACTCCTCTGGCTTTCTGTGAAATTTGGCAGTGGCATCAAATACTTTTCACTGGATCATCACATCCACCCAATAGATAGGAAAAATTGTCTTGGTTATTGGTAAAATGTAAATAAACTGGGCACTAAAAGAGAGTGGCGTAGTAAGATGGGGGCGGCGCGAGTTTTGGGGGCGGCGGCCTTACCCCTGCTCTTACCTGCAGCTGCCGCGCCGGGCGGCAAACGCAGGATTCGCCAGCACCCTCCCCCTCGCTCTTACATGCGGCCGCAAACGCAGGGACCACCATGGGTGGCCAAAGGTCTAGCTACGCCGCTGCTGAAAGAGCATGTTTGTGGCCTTTCCACAATAGCATGATTGTGAAGAGTATGCACACTGGACGTGCATACTGTTGCAACACCACATCCCCTGTGCTCTCACTGTGGTGTATTAACAACAGTTAATTCAAACAAAACGGAAACTAGAATACATTGCTTCTGTCCACAGTTCCCTGTCTGCTATCGTGTTCCAGGGCTGCGCTTCCTAGGCAAGAAATAAGTACGTGGCAGGGATCCAATTAGTTAATGAACTGTCCTATCTGGAGGACAGCAGCTTTTCACACCATAATAAACAACAAAGCACTCCTGGATAACACATTCAGTGGCTAAATCGCGGCATTGTGCATGTCGCAAGCTTATAATTTAATGTCGGCACTTGCTGCATTAGTGCTTCACATTAATTTTTAAAATTAATTTTGTTTGGCCTGCAGGGAAATAATTCTCAGTTTCCTATATATTGCAACTCATTAACACGTTTTACAACTTCTCCACAACAGCACCTATAAATTACCCGTTCTGTTTCAAGAGGCACGTTTTTGGATAAAGAATGAAACAGAAGAGCTGTTTATGTTACATTAAGGTTCGAGTCTTCCAAAAAAAGTATAGGTTTATGTCGTCACAGCAGGGCCCTATGAAAAAAATGAAAGGAAAATGGGATGCCCAAAGGGTATGGATTTCATCCAGGTTTGGTGCAAAGATTTTTACAGCCCTGAGTAAAGATACACAATGATCCCCTCCCCCGGTGCTCCATGACATTGGGGCAAACATTGTGTATTTTAGGGGTAAAGGACAACCCCTAATGACTTCACCTTAGGTGGCTATTTAGACTTCCCTTGTACTGTAACCAGCACCGATTCCATCTGAATTTTGTTCTAAAAGTAGTCTTGAAATCTATTGAACAGTGCTATGTTTGATTTTCTGCAGCCAGGTAAGAATGCGTGGTGTACACATCATAATTACTCACCTCTTCCTGATTGGATCTTTTGTGTCCCCCTGATTATCTTCAAGTGCATTACAAATGAGCCTTCATTCTACCCAAAGTGTTCCATAATCTTTCCTTAAATTGTCTCATCTACAAAGTAAGTTTCAATGCTACAACATGCAGCAAAGTCCTATGCATTGTGGAAATGTAGGACTAATGACCTAGTTAGCAAACCCTACACGTGCATACATGCAAACAGTTTGATTTGTACATGCACAGGGACCTGGCATTCACAGATATGGTGATGTTCACCTTGTTTGCTCAGACTAATGTGCGTATTCATCTAAAGCATTGGTTAAGCATGCGTAGAGTCAGTATAATCAGTGTTTATCTTTGAAATTAATTTTTCTTGCACAATATTTTTCCTATATGTATCATACTTTTCTACACATAACTTGTTGAAATGGGGCTTACACTCTATTCAATTACCTGCATGTGACTTAATTGACCCCTAGGAAGCTGAATCTTATCAACTGGGGAGGGACTTTAGGATGCCCCAGATGTGGCCTCACAGACTCGGATTATTACCACATGGTTTAGTCCTGTGCCAACATTCAAACCTTCTGGAGGGAAGTGT
Organism: Calotriton arnoldi; assembly: GCA_963921515.1. Lineage (NCBI taxonomy): Eukaryota > Metazoa > Chordata > Amphibia > Caudata > Salamandridae > Calotriton > Calotriton arnoldi. Next base: position 824,570 of record CAWUFW010003909.1, read on the forward strand.
CATAGCAAACTTGCAATACGTGGTTGGCTTATACTCACCCAAGGTTTGTTTGGTAGTCATATGAGCTAGCCTCAGGGCCAAGAAGGTCAGAAACAGATTTGTTGACTGGTGCTGGGTAAGCATTGTATAGCTGCACTGGAGAGAGGGGTCAGCTCCTCGAGTTGCCAGAAGTTGTGGCTAATGAGCTAGAGCCAAGAGATTAGCACAGCATGCTGAAGACCAAAAAGTGGGTGTTCGCATCAGACTGCTCGGTCTACTTATGAGATGAGATCTTCTGACCTCTGCCAAGCAAATGGCGATCTCTAAATATGGCAGGTATGTCTCTGCAGAGGATCCCATACCAGGGGCCACACTGACCTGGCTGGTCACCTGCCAAATGCTAAGTGAGCCCTGAGTATATTCTACAATACATTCTATACTGGCTCCAGTCTGCATCCACAGCAGTTGTTTGGCTAGATGCAGTGTTACATTGGAGGAGACTGAGTTGCTCTGCATCTCAGTCTCATATTAGGCTAAGCTATGTGGCTCCTAAGGCCATTTTCCTCAGGCGGCAGAGTTTACATAAAACACCAGTTTGTTATTGAAAATCAAATTTACATGCCACAAGTGAACTTTTGCCGTTCTTCACTTGGAAAACCTCTGCCTTATTGGGGCTAAAATTGGAAAGTCCTAGTGCATTGTTGTAGGTCCTCCTGCCTCAAAACCTGGCTTTTGAGTGAATTCTTCGCAAACATAACTTCCAGGGCATCACATAGGTGTTACCATATTACCCCAATGGATTGGGTAGGCCATAGATACCTTTACAATTAATGAGGAACTCCCTTTATTCTCAACATTTGTCAGTGTTTACTGTTGTCCTGATGAAGGTGGCATAAATTAATGCTGATCCGCCAAAACGTGCTTCAGTGTTATAATTGTTTGCCCTGGCCTCAATCATTGTTTATTAACAACCTGTTTATAGGGAGTGCTCACTGTATAGCATCCATTTATTTCCTGAGACCACTTTTAATGTGTGTGAATATGTATGGTTGATGGAGTTCAGGGAGATTTTGATCACTATTGATTGTTACTCTATATGGTAGATCAAAATATATGTTTAATGAAAAATAACTTTTTTCCAATAAATGGACAATAAAGTGATTTTGTAATATTTGGGAATTCAGATACTCATAAATTGTAAAAAGTATAAAACATGTACCTATTATTTGATTGCTGTAGGACTATTAGTTAATGTTTTTGTATTAACAAATCTTCTGTCAAAAACTACAGTCAAGTTTCTGCATTATTCTAAGAATTATTAATTGCAAGTGGTGTCCTTTTGTGTGTTTAGCTTAACATGTGAATCAAATTGACTCTTAACTGAAAAGCATTAAAACTCAGGCACTATGTCAGAGAGGCTTCTACAAGAATACCTTCCATCATACATTACACCTTGTACTCCTACCACCACCATACCCTCAGTTTGTCCTCTCTATGCTCCAGCTTGCACGTGTTCCTCAGCACTTGTATATGTTGTTCATATCACTGTACTCTAGATATACTCTTCCTGAATCTGTTATGTGAACAGAATTATTTTCCTGCTGATGGGGCCATATGTAATTGCACTATGATGAATGTGCAATGAAGTCTCTGCGAAGACAAGTCATATAACGATGTCTGTAATAATTTGCTGTACTGTGATCTAGATTCTGTCGCCTTCAGCAGGTCTGGGGACAAATCACAGAACATTGAAAAAGCATGGCACTCACCTGGTGCCTTTCACTGCCAATTCCAGATATGAGAAATTTGTCAAATGCTAATTTGCCCTTAATAGTTTGCGGACTTTGGTGCTGATTTGTGTTTTTGGATTTCTGATCTGCATTGAATGCCCTCAGATTATGTGGTGATTGAGGTGCATGCATTGGCTATTGAAAAGAGTATTTCCTACAGGGCATGCAGGTTATTCAAAGCTGGCTGCAAATTGAGTTGTTTGTGCATCACATATCTATGCTAGCCATTGAAATTGGCATACTGGCAGCAGTTACATAAGACTGAAAGGAAAGTATGTGGATTCTTAAAAGTCTATCTACTGTTAGTGTCAAGAGCGACCAGGATAATTGCTCCCATATATATTTTTTTGTTGTTTTTTTAAAAACATACTAAGTCCTCATCTATTTACCCCTTTATCAGACAAACCAAGCAAGCAAAGCAAATTCACAGAGACACTACAACTGCAGACAAATTGAAATACAAGCGCTGGCCTACGGTAAATGGTTACATTTTAGCGATAATTACAGTTATAAAACCTGACCTTTTGTTGTATGGATTGTAAATCACTGTTATTGTTCATTCTCATTTCATGAGCCCAGAAAGAGCCCAGTGTGAAGCAGCCCAGCGGTGCTCTCAACAGGGCTTGGCCCATTAAATGAAACGCTGGGACGCCGGGCCAATCAGCGAAGACCTGGATGGAAATCAAACCAGCTTCCATGCTGGAAATCCCAAACTCGAATCCACATGCCCTCTGTTAAATGAAGAGCGTGGCACAGTGGGCACCCACAGAGGGAAGCCAGCAAGCGGAGATGCTCCAGCTGAAATTCTAGTGCCAGGGTCAAGTTGGGAAGAGGGCAGAAGCTGTGATGGTTTATGATGTTTGGGCTTCATATTCTTGGCAAGGAAGAAGCAGCAGGGATGTGGTTTACAACACAGCGGTGCTGATGCAAGCCATTAGAACAAGAGTGGACAGCAGCAGGACGCTTGTACAGCAAAGAGCAGACGCTTGTTTTCCAATCCGAAAGAGACCGCAGGACGATTTTAGTTCCTGAGCTCACACTAGTTGTTTAAACCTTCTGTGTTATGATGGGTAATCATTAGCTCTCCCGCCTCGCAGGTTTTCACACACAGTGACATCCAGCGGTAACATCCAAAATGTTTTTTCGTTTAAAAAAGCAACTCAGCTTGTTATAATCCATTTTCTCGTCGCTGTGTATCATTCATTGCCTTATAAAAGTGCCGACCTTTGAGGAAAGTTTTGAGTAAAATAAAAGTTTACTTTTTCTAGCCCTTTGTGCAAAAAGTGTGATTCTTGAACAACACCTGGTGGCTTCTTTTTTAGAAGAAATACTGTAAGGCCCTCATTACTAGTAGAATAGGGTGAGATATTTATCTCACCAGATAAAATCTGACTGCAGCGGGGACAACATTTATCAAGTATGATAAATAACACCTGTTATAAATTTAAGCCCAACGATGCATGAATATGTGGATTCGAAATCTATATGTTCCCATAATTACTGTATATTTTCCCCTGTTCTAGCTGTTGTGACCTGCTGAAATTTAGCGTGGTATGCAATCCTTAATGCGCCCTGTAGTTACTGGATGCAATAACTTTTCGCATAATTTATAGCTTCGACCCCTGAGCAAATAGTCCTTTGCACAGGCATCAAAAAGGTTCAGGCCACTGCAAATGAAGGCCTTAGGACTGAGAAAGAATCCAGTACAAAAAACACTGCTTGTGGGAAATACCATTACCACATGGTATTACGCTGATTAGTGTGACCAATGCTCAGATTCTCACTGCAATGGGGAATTATGTAGGAAGTGATCCTTGCAATGCGCATTATTACAATGAATTCCCATTACCGGACTGCATACATTTCTCCATGTTGCTGATTATGAATGAGCTGAATAGTTCCGACCACTGCGCAATCCCTGTTTGCTTGAGGGTCGGAATTCTGCTTTGTGCAGAGTTTACCACACCCTTAAATTACCATGTGGAATAAACTCTGCACCCTTCGTTAAATCGGCCATTTCCTCTGCTAAAGTCTGGCAGGTTTGACCTGCCAGACTTTAGCTGAGGAAATGGCCGATTTAGAATTTGGTGGGCAGTTTACTCCATCACAACGTGACGAATATCCCATCCACCTTATTACAAGTCCCATTGAATATAATGCACTTGTAATAAGGCAGATGGGATATCCATCACATCTGTGATGGAGTAACCCATTCGCCAAGCTCAAAATCCTTATGGTATTTACCATGAATTTATGTATTTTGGTGTATTAAACACCAAAATCTGCATGTTTTTCACCAAAAACCTGGAACATGTGAAATTAATTGCTCTCAATAAATTTCGAAGCAAGAGTCGTAAGCTTTTATTGGGTGCGATAAACAGCACCTTCCCCTCTGGGGAACTTATAATTCAAACTGTTGTGTTATTTGGAAGAAATTGCATAGTTAAATGTACGAGTCTAAGCACATTTTGTGCAGAATCTATGACCAATCACAATTTAAATCTTGTGTGGCACTCCCCTTGGTCATCTGCCTGCATATCCCAAATGATGCACCAATGTTGAACATACTTTACTAACAATGCTATGGTGAAGACATGTACCAACGTAAAGATGTTCAAGCAGATCCATGAATTTAATGGTATTTTCTAACCATGCCTACAATTAGTATTGTTATTATTTCAAACCAACAACTCGCAATGACCTATTAAGTTCAATACTGTTTCCCTATAGATAGATGTACAAATATTGGAAAATGTAGAAGGCTCATTATTTGGTTTGTGAATTTCTCCTCATACAACAATTTCTGCTGCTCTCTGTCTTTGATTTCACTTACACTTTGAGTTCAACTGCATGGCTCAGTTACAAGTGCTCAGAAAATGCTGAAGATTGGAAAAATACTATCACAATGTTTTCCACAAATCTCCCCAAAAATCCCTAGGTACACTGTGTCAGGAAACATTAATTATTTCAGCTACCAAGATCAACGTCATGAGATTCGCATTGGCTATTAGAATAGTGGAAAATGTATGTTCTAATCATCAGATATAACCCTCCATATTTCTACCACAATAATCTGTCCACAAACCAGCTACCTCTCCCATAACTCGTTGACGTTATGCTTGTCTTTGACCCTGCACAAAGCTCCACTGCCTTTTGGCTAGCTTTGCACGATAGAAGTAGCACAAATGCATGCATACACACATACACATTTAAAACTGAAATTAATAGTGAATATTAAGTGAAAGTATCCTGCTATTCTAGTAGAACAATAAACATCTACTCAAACAATTAATTCAAACACTAAAAAACTCTCCTCTTTTTCAGTCCTATTTCATAACCATGGACAACACACACTAGTGCATTCTGCATCACCAGACCTCCTGCACTAACTAAAACAGACCTGCTCTAATATGATATCCATTCCTTAAACAGCAAAGTGAACACAGTCTGACTATACACTTCCTTACATGGCTGTCTGACCATAAAGAATGTCATTTGATTTATGCGCACAACCCCCAATATATGCTGCACAGACAGCTGAACGATTCAGTAAAATGTAAGCCTGGTACTAATGCCATGGAACAGATTTCTTACCATAGGACCCTCACTTTCCATTCTCAACCTGTCATATCCTGCCCCTCATATTATCACATTAGTTTCTTCTGCAGACATACTTGAACTCATCATGAAGGAGGTGGCCAGTCTACACACTTGCATACACTAACATGTCTCAACAGCACATCATCAGTGTGCTCTCATATTGGAGAGACACATCGTAATACACTCCTGCCTCTCAAACTTATTAATAGACCTTTTTAAAGCCCTTTGAATGAACTCACGCATCAGACATCCAGGCCACCCTGAAACTAACACTATCCTTCCCACTCAGCCCTCCAAATGGCATCATATTCCAGTAATTTACAGAACTAGACTAGATCTTGGATGGACATGCTGTTGAAACCTCACACCTGTAAACCTAACGTGTCTGAATCCCATGAACTAAAGGACAACCAGAACTGAAGTATGTACTTCTAAATTCTAGGTTGGCTGATTCTAACATCTCAGCTGCATTTCTAGACCATGGCTCGTATGTACTTGTATTGATGGAGACTTACTCCTACTGCCCATCTATCCTATATTTAGAGAGAATCACCAAGACAAACACATATTTTGTTGTCTTTAATAAACAAATCCATCATCCAAGGTATTCATCCATGACCAACATTTTTCATCACTATATAACAACCCCAAGGAAATAATGCCACCATTGAGGAAGAAGTCACTGAACTTGTCACTTCCCATCTGCTACTCTTCATACACATAAGATTTATGGAGGATTTAAACATTAGGCTGAAATACTCATACAACCCACCGCCCATGAGCTCTCAAACCTTCTTTCAGCCAACTGTCTACTAGAAAACTATAACAAAACTTTCTTCATGATAAATTCCATTTTCCATTGCAAAATCCAGTTCAATGAAATGTTAGACCCCATTAAATGTAGTACGTTTCACATGGCATATTGAACAATGATCTTTGAACCTCAATATAAAAGGAAGCATAGAAAAAATCCTTGATAAAGACATTTTTATCCCCAAGATGTCTCCTACTTTTTTTCCACTACCAAAACAACCAACACACATACACTATTTCAGAACTATAACAGAACCACAAATAAAAGTAAATCATCAAAATATCCCTCCCCAAATCTGAATCATGAAAAACGTGGAATGAAAATTGAAAATTTGTAAATTCTCTCCTGCTTTCAAATGGTTGAAACAAAAATAAAAATTTATGTAAACAGTGTTCTTTATGCAAAAATATCATAAACTGTTAAAACCTCACTTCTAAAAGCATGCCAAAAATGTTCAAACAATAAACCAGCAGATAAATGTCCTTACACCCACAAGTAGTACGTTTGTCTCCTTCCTTTTCCTTAAGCAAAATTTCAAACATAAGATCCAAATTCATTGTTGTCCCACTTTTGAACTACTGTTGCCAGCTTGAAGCAAAAAAACCTCCACCAGAAAACTATAACAAAACTTTCTTCATGATAAATTCCATTTTCCATTGCAAAATCCAGTTCAACGAAATGTTAGACCCCATTAAATGTACTACGTTTCACATGGCATATTGAACAATGATCTTTGAACCTCAATATAAAAGGAAGCATCGAAAAAATCCTTGATAAAGACATTTTTATCCCCAAGATGTCTCCTACTTTTTTTCCACTACCAAAACAACCAACACACATACACTATTTCAGAACTATAACATAACCACAAATAAAAGTAAATCATCAAAATATCCCTCCCCAAAACTGAATCATGAAAAACGTGGAATGAAAATTGAAAATTTGTAAATTCTCTCCTGCTTTCAAATGGTTGAAACAAAAATAAGAATTTATGTAAACAGTGTTCTTTATGCAAAAATATCATAAACTGTTAAATCCTCACTTCTAAAAGCATGCCAAAAATGTTCAAACAATAAACCAGCAGATAAATGTCCTTACACCCACAACTAGTACGTTTGTCTCCTTCCTTTTCCTTAAACAAAATTTCAAACATAAGATCCAAATTCACTGTTGTCCCACTTTTGAACTACGATTGCCAGCTTGAAGCAAAAAAACCTCCACCAGAGTACTTTCGCACTTGATACCTTAGAAAAACTATGATTGTCTCAGACATGAGGCCTATGGCTTATGCTGATGACCCTCTCCTGCAGCCTACAACAAAAGATCTTTCTGGATGCCTGATTGCACACTGTGTGCAATTAATAATGCCTCTCCTTGGCAGTGTACCAAACTACCTTAAAGAAGGATACAGAGGACATCTTTTGAAAGCACACTCTACTCAACTCATTCAATAAATCCTTCTTAGGCATAGCATTTGTAGACAAACATTGATTATGGACACGTGTTCTCTCCCAAATAAAAAAAATCCCATTCAATTAAACAATATTCTCATTACCTATCAATCTAAATGCAGGTCAGGCCACAGCACCAAAACTTTCACCCAAATGGTAATTCATGACATCCAGTGAAACTTTGCTGAATACAACATTATTCCTTAAACTCTTGAACCTTATAGCAGATTTCAACACTGTGGATTAAATCATTCTGTTAAACAGCTTTCAAATCACAACGAATATTGATAAGAGTGTACTCGAATGATCCAGCTTTTAAATCTTCCTCATCATCAAAAGTCACAATTGAGCACCCCTTTTCTGATCTCACAACTATGCATTTTGCTGCCCCAATTGGGGTTGTATTGGCACAAATGTTGCCTAACTTTTATGTTGAACCTCTGGGACAATTTCTGGGTGAACTTGGTATCTCCTGCCACCAGTTTGTGGATCATATCCAATAATACCTAAAATAAAATCACCACAGCATTTGTCATTATAAAATCTTATTTATATCAGGTACAGAAGGGAGGGAAAAAGGCATATGAAATTCAACACCCTCAAAACCGAGTTCCACATTTTGGTTTCAAATAGTAAAAACTCTAAGTAACAGTATTGAATCAATATCCTAAAAACTGCTGACATCACTCCAAAAAAAGCCTCTTAATTTAAATCGCTGGGCTTTCTACTTCATGAAAATCTCCAGCTCAATAACCATCCTATCCATGTAAGTGCTAAATCAGCAAGATTCTATCTTCAACAAACTAAGAATATAAATAACTCTAAAAACCTAAGACACCTACTGTGAAATGGTGATCTTTAAACAATCATTGGGTTATTAATCATCTCTCGCCTATAGTACAAATGGTCTATCCTTACAAGAAAATGTACTTGCCCCAATTGAAGCACTTTTGAACTAATGCCTAAAACATCCGATGCTATCACTCCTGCGCTCTCTTTTTTTCAAAGGTTACCAGTTGTAGTATGCTGCTCATTCATACTGCCTTTCTCACCTGCAGACCTATACACTCCCTAAAATACCCTGCACAAAAAATCAAGAACTCTGGATTGTCCACAAATCTCATGAGTGCCATCCATTCCATATTTTCTTTTTAAAAACACCCTGGCAAGATCCCAAGAATTTAGAATTAATTTCCTATCCATATCAGAACAGCACACCCTTTCTGTATCTTTAAGAAGTTATTGAAAATTCTACTCATCAATAAATAGTCCACATAAACCTGAATATCCAAATTTGTAATATTATTGTATTTATCACTGAAGTTCTATGGTAAAGCAGTTCTTCTTATCTACTGTAAAACATGAGCCTCAGGGATTATTAGGAATTTTCCAGTGTTTCCACCAAAAAATGTGAATGAACCTTCATATATAGTTTTATAAATGACACCCACAGTTATCTCTGTAAATCCATCTACTGTCAAAAAAGTAGCGGTGTGCACCATTTGTGTAATTAATTTGCTACAGAAAATATGTGAAATTTTGAAAATTACACAAACTATGCAAAATGCAAATCTGTCATTACGTGCTCTGTTTTAGCATGAAATGCAGTCTTGTGGACATTTTTGATGCAAGGACGAATTTCACTCTAAAAAAATAGCGCAAAAAACAAAATTTCCCCAAACAACAGCTCATGTTCTGTTCCCATGCATTTGCAACACATTTGAATGATTATTGTCCAGTAAAAAAGAATTGCAAGATTGTTATATATCTTTCTGAGAATCTGGCCTATGTTTCAGATGTTTTCATCATCTTTGTATAATAAGGGGGGTGTCTCCTCTTTTGACGTGAACCACAATTTCTTTTTTTTTTACGTTTTCTACCTGAATTTTATAATTTCTTTCTATGATGTGCAGTGGTAGCAAGCGTGTTTATGTGTGGTGGCATTCCTTTTTGATTATCACTGGTACAAATACATATTCACCATGGCTCTCTAAACGTTTATGTCTCAGAGTGCTTCATGATGAGGAGGAGGGTGTGCAGGAATGATTCTGGATGCAGCATGTTAAGGTATTTTGAGTTGTTTTTAATACATAAGGGGTACAGGACTGTATTTTTATCACCTGAGTAGTAAGGGATTGTATTTTTAGTTTTTTGTGCTGTATTTATTTTACATGTAAATGCAGAATTTCTTTGTGCAGGAAGAGAAATTAGCATCAGCTTCATTAGAAGTAATGCTATTCATGACAATATTTTAATTAGTATTTTAATTATCATTTGAACTACAAAAATGAACATTTTGAAGTTTACTAATCAAGAGATAGTGTATTCCAAAGCCTTGAGACTGTGACTGAAACGGTCTTTTCAATAGCCTGACCTTAATTTTTGGGATCTCTATCAAATGTGTATATTGGTAATTACATGTGCAAATGATCTGTGAAAGAGGAAAGCTGTTAGCCAATTGTGATGGAGCAGTCTGGCAGACTACTTTGTAGATAATGCCAGTACTCGGTGATCAGTGGTCACTGTTTAATAGTCAGATAGGGATGTCTCATGTGCATAAAGCAGGTTTTTACCACAGTGTCAATCAGTACTTTCCAACTAAGATCATTATCCTGTTCAATCTCCAAGTTTTTCACTGACTTAATATTCAGGGTGGCCCACTGAGGAGGGCGGGAGACTTTGGTTCCATAAAGGTGAGTCAATTGTTACAAGCAGCACCGCTGTTTGTAGACCACATGGGATTTTCTCAGAAAAAGTTCTGCTTATCAACATGATTGAACAGACGGGAAAGAGAGGATCCATGACAGGGAGGATTATGAGACGTCTGCAGCAAAGCATCTCTTGTTTTGTGGTTTGAAAAGTCTCACTCAGGTCTATAAGTCCTAACAGGGTCCTAACAGGCATGTCACACTTATGTTGGCTACCTTCCCACTTATTGATGAAGGTTGTATTCATCCTATACTCCGTGGAGCCTGCCTTGGGGAAGAATATTTGAGGGGCCCAGTCTTGGAATCTTTGCATATGCTTACTCCTTGAGTCGGGGTGTACTTTAGATGTGCAATCAGTCTGGAAAATGGTATTGTAATTTCATAAATACCAAAACATATATGTATTGATTTGTTATCCCCACATTGAAAATAATAAGGCTCTTGTCACTTTCAACCATACCCAAGGAATTTCAATTATTTTATTTAACGGAGAAATGATGAAAATCAAACCTGTTTAACCAAAGTCAGGACAGCAATCCACAATTTCTCAACCTGAAACGGGATAGAGATAAAATGCATGTGTATTCAGGGCTGGCTCTAGGGCAGTGCGACCGGAGCCACCGCACCGGGTGCTGGCTTCCGGGGGGGGGGGCGTCGTGTTTGCAAGTTTCCGGCCAACAAAAAAGTGTCAGGATAAATCCTATGTTTAATGTTCTTCCTGAAGAGAGATCGCAGTTTTGTTTAAGTGGGGTTTTGACTCACTATAAAGTTGTGCAAAGGGTTAATGCGCCTGTTGCAGAAAACAAATACCGAGCAGATTACAAAGTGCATAGAATGTAAATAGGTCGGTGGGTTACTGCTTTTAAAAGAGACATGATTTTGTTACTTGCAATTTATAAGTTAAAATCCTAATATAGGATTTTAGCTTATAAATTGCAAGTAATAAAATCATGTCTCTTTTAACAGCAGTAACCCACTGACCTATTTACATTCTGTGCACTTTGTAATTGTACTGAACTATTAACTTTTATCAAAGAACTGTATGCACTCTGCAAAGTATAGATTTGAGCAAAGATTAATGTTGCAAAAAGGATTAATTTGGGCAGAAATCTATTCTCATTATTTAAGAGAACACCCAAACATGGTGTTTCTTTTTAAATTCTGAGTTTGTGTTTCTGTACAAAAAGCACTATTAAACTATACTGCCTACCAGTATTGATGACATGTGACTCCAACACCTTGTAGTCGTCTGTTTTATGTAATATTTCCTGTATGCTGAGTTACACACTTACACACGTATGATTGCAGTGGTGGCTCGCATAGGGCGTGCTGCGGGGTGGTGGGGCGGGGGAGGGGCAGGGTAGGGGCGTAGTAAACTCGGACATACAACGGAACGGAGGATTACTTTCCTCCGTTCCGTTGTATGTCCGAGTTTACTACCCCTCCACCCTGACCCTCCCCGCCCCACCGCCCCGCAGCACGCCCTATGCGAGACGCCACTGTATGATTGATTGTCTCTGTGTAATGTGTGTGTGATGCAAAGTGCTCTGACACCCTACACTGGTTTGAGTGGTGCTATATATGCATCTGAGAGAGAGTGCTATATATGGCATCTGAGAGAGAGTGGTTATGGAGACTTGGGCCCTGTTAAAGGGTGGTGGTGAGAGAATCCGTGATGGAGGTGGTCATTGGGTGGCCGCCAACAAACATTGTCACACCGGGCGCCACCAGCTCTAAAGCCGGCCCTGAGTGTATTAATCATAGTACTTGCATGGCCTACTTCCCTTAGCTTTGTCAGTCAAATTATAATCCAGCCACAATCTATTGTTTAAATTTTTTCAATTATATTTTGGTTTTTTGACAACAAATGTAGACAGTGTTTTCATTTTGTTAAAAAGATATGAGCAGCAGAGACACTGAGTACAGGCATCGGACTTTTACATACCAGTGATTAACCAACTCATGATTAACCATACCAGTGTTTAACCAAATCATGGTAAATAATGTATTTTACAAGTACATAGCTACGTGTTTTGTTTCTCGTTTGGGGACGTATTTTCCAGAGCACATTTTATTTAAATGTATCCTTTAATGGTGTTAGACAATTTAGGCTGGGAAACAGTAATTCAGACTGCAGTAATAAAGAGAAGGCTACCTAATTGAATGAAATTACTGTTGGTAATTGAAATAGCCAAGATGCATGAAATTCTCCAGATTAATTAAGAGTTTGGATACTTATTGTACACGTTCCCTGTTCTTTGTAAAACTGGTGAGGAAGGACTTAAAATATAGAGGGCTTTGCAGAGATGGAACCCTTTAGTTAAACTGAGTCACACTGATCATAGGCCTTGTTGTGGACAGCAGAGGCTGAGGCAGCAGAACCAGTGGGAGTTAAGTATGGAATAGTTGGAAGTTCAGTGGTATTCCTTTAGGTAGCAAAAGAGTTGGAAGTTTCCCAGGTAAGATAATTACCTGTAGAATGTGGCCAACTTTGTGGTGCCATTAACTTATGTGAAGAATGTTACGTCTAACTTGTATGAAGCTACAAAATGTCAAACCAGGTGAGGAAGTCCTGTAGAGGGTGGTCTGTGCAAAGGAGAGAGGTAAATGTGACAGAGTGGGCCTTTGCCATGACATACCCCTCGATATAGTATTTAATTTTACCTAGTTTCAAGTTCTAGAAAAAATAGTGTAGTATGGGCTAATTAGCTGTCTCGTTGACTTCAAAGGCCTATCTGTGAATGTTGATTAACTCTAGGCACTTTGGCAATACCTAGAGCTGTGATAGGTTCCTAACAAAAAACTAACAGAAAAGACATACTGAAAAAAACAGGAATAAGTCTGCATGGAATACTTGAGAAGAAAAGCGGTCTTACCCATCCCTTATTGTATAGGAACAAGTTATGCTATTCACGGGTCGTGGTGTGGGTGGTAGCTGTACACAACAGAGCTGCTAAAGCTAAGCACCTCTGTCATAAATTCATCCAATACTATATACATGTGTCTAAAATAAATATTATTTCGACTTATTGCAAAGAAAGTGTTATTTACCATGTCTAATGCTCTAGAAAATAGGAGGGCTTCAGCACATTGTTGTGCGAACTAAATGAGTCTACTGCTAGCAGGAATGGTTCGACTGTTTTATTAATTCTCAGAGCAGAAATAAAATGCAAATCTATAACTTTACCTAAAGGTGTGAGCTGCTAAACACGTTAAATTCTACAGTATTTGCTTCACTTTGAAACAGGGTAGTCACATGCTCAGCTCTGTAAGGTGCAGAGAGGCTGAAAATTACTTTGAGATGAAACTTTCACTTAACCCAATGAATTCACAAATTGAATTTGTGGCATCAAAGGTACTGAGGGATTGAACTCAAATAACCCAAGAACAATGCTGTACCACTCCCTTAGAAGTGAGCACAAACAGTAATCACATGTGATTTCCTCACTATTACGCTTTGTGATTATTTTAAGTTTTGGAGAAAATTCACTAAATACTGGGCAAATTTACTGTATTGACAATGCATTAAGAGGAGCTCACATCATGCAAAGCTTTGGAGCATCACTATTAACAAAAGGTTGAGGATGATTGTGCTTTTAAAATGTGCAGACCTGGCCAGTAGCTCTGTTACCATCTCTCAGGGCTCACTGTTAGTGCTAAGGGAATAATACCCTGTAACAGAATAGGCATTACCATGAGACATTATTACAATGTTTAACAATTTGCCAGTAGATATGAAGATGAACCAGTGGCACCAAAATCGCTGATGGTGAATTCTTTCCTTATACCTAGCTTTTTATTGCCAGCTCTTAAGTGCCCGCACACATTGCGCCAACCACAGGTGCTGACCAAATGAAGTGGAGTGATTAAAATGTCCAGTAACATGAACACTGAACTTTGTTACTGCTTCACTACATTATTATTGACACTTTCCAAATCAGGTCTTACATTGCAAGTTAAAGCCCAGAAGAATCAGTAATTGCACTCAACTTTTCCTTCCAATTTAGCTCCAACCCATGAATTTGAACTTCCGTGTGAAAAGCGCAGATTAGGAATGTTCTCTTTCCCCCAGTGAAGAGCTTCTCTTAGTCACGGATATCTCTAACTCCAACAATATTCTAAAAAAAGGCCATTTCAACCAGGTGTTTTTTTTTCTGGGACTTTTTAAATCATATGATTTGCTTTGTTGTCATCTACGCAAAATAGAAATGTGAGAAAGCATTGTCACAAATTGGGTAATTAATGTGGGAGAGCATAGATTTCTGCCAACCTAATAAACATAATCTGGTTAGGTCAACACACAGCTCTGAGAAAACCTCTATTCAACTCCTGATAGGTGTGGCAGAAGCAGCAAAACATCCCAAGAGAAGTCATGAAAACAACAGTATAAAATTTCCAAAAACAATTTAGAACAATAAAGAAAAATGTAATGAGTAAAATAGATACCATGATCAGTAAAATAAGATATGAATGTTTGAAGTTTAACACATAGTGTGCCTAGAAAAAGTAAAGCACTATTGAAAAACAACAGTCTGAAATTGTAATTCTTAGTGCAGTAATATGTGAGTGATATCTGTCAAGGACTGGATGCTGAGAAGTTGTGTTGAGTCTCCATCTTGATTGCCGGCTAATAAACTATCTCGTTGACCGTGGGTGACTCCTCCCAATATCCACTGTGCCACCCTGTACTTGATAATACATGTAAAAGGTGTCAATTGCCACATCAAGAGGGTCCCAATTAAAATGGAAAAACACTGAATACTCCTTGACGATCTTGTAGATCTCGATTGAAGAAGACAATTAATACAGAAGTTAATAGCAAGTTACCACCTCTCCAGTCCCTGATATCTGGCAAAAGAAAGGGTCAAATAAGGATATCCAGAAGTAGATCCCGTACAAGTTCTAACTGCAAGAAGCAAAAATGAGGGCAACAGTAAAATGAAGAACAGTGCAAAGACAAATGAGGGAAAAAATGTAACATATCCATCAGTGTCTCTTTATATATGATTTAAATAGGAACTAATATCATAGCAGAAGACTCTTGTTCATCATGGATTCGGAACCTCAGATATAATTCTCTGGATAGAGCACCATCTTGGATCGGGTCATATATAAAGCTTGTCAGTGTCCCTTTTCTGAAACCTATGGTATTGGTTTGGCACATGAAGAACCCACGTGTGACATCCTGTGCCAAGTGCTGAATTTCACAGTCCAGCTGTCCCCCTTCTCACCTGATGCTCTGCATGGCTCATGAAACACCCTTTCAGGTGATCGTGAGGGCGGAAATGTCAGTGTGATCTAGACGTTGAGGAAGCTTAACCACTTGCTGAGAGTGGCATTCAGCAACATGCTGTCTGACAGCACTAGAAGCATAAGCATGTAGAGAATATTTACGATCTCTGGTAAACTCCGAGCACAGATGTAATAAATGCATGCCAGAATATATATATGTCTTGATTCAATTAGAGACCATTTCAGAACAATCAGAGATCCCTAGTCAAATATACTTCAGCCCATTACCAATCTAACAGTCACCAGTAGGGATGCCTTGGGAAAGGCTCTTTGTAATTTGAGAATCCAAGTGATAGGGAGTATCATAAGTCAGTATTAAAATCACTAGGGTTTGAATGTCAGGCTTTGGCATGAACTGTTTTATATCTTTGAGGCGATTAAGTTGGAATTTTGCTCCCTGGATTATTAATGAGCAGTTGTGATTGAAAGTACTTGTCCAGGATAAAGGCCAAGAATTTCACTCAGGTGACAATGTCTATGTTGCAGTTAGGCACTTTCCTCTCTATTTTTGAGATTTTAGGTTGTAATTAGAATGTGAGATGAATAGACAGTTTGTTTTATTCAGTTCAGTTTCAGATGGAGAAGAAACATCCAGGATTGAATCAAGGTGAAACACTTCTCTATGGCACCCAATGGTACTCCCAGAAACTATTCAAGGTCAAAACAAAAAAGACGACAGTTAGAACTGAGAAAAAGAAATTATAATGAGGGAGCCAAACAAGAATTCTGAAAAAAATAGCAAATTAGAAGAACCTGAATTATAGCGCTAAACAAACATATTATTCACTCAAAATCATTATTGCAAAAAATCCACAAAAAAACAATCTTCTAAATGGTACATTAATTGTCTGACACATCATGAACTTCACAGGAGATTTCTCCTTCTCAGGCACTTTGTGATCAATTGAGTAATTATTTTATTTAAAACATTTCTCTCCAAAGAGAGGAGATAGACCAAGGCCAATGTCCTTTACCCAATACTGAACCATTGCCTAATACCATAATCTATATGAACTTCTCAATGATGTCAGATTAAAATCTTACAATTTCTCACTTAAACTCAGACTCCTCTCTGGACCCCTGTTCAGTGCAAATCTTTAAACAAATCAATATTACAATCTTGAAACCTTTTTCTTCCCTCCTAAATTACTCATTGGAACAAAGAATCATACTTAAATCATTTAAATTGGTGATGGTCATCCCCATTTAAATTGGCGATGGTCATCCTAATAATTAAGAAACAGAGCTTGGATCAATCTTTTATGAAAGGTTTTCAGCCAATATTACACTACCAACAGGGGTCAGTGTGAAGACATCTTTAGAACAGTAATTTTCTAGGGAAATCAGGCTAGCGTCCTGCACATAGTGCAGAAACCTCCTGCTTTCCATCATGAATAACCTAAAAATCTAATTGCATCAAGGTTATATTAATGCCTTGATCTTACTGGATCTATCGTCTGCTTTTGATATGTCTGACCATACAATTCTACTTGACTTGACTGCATGAAAGCTGTGGGCTTTGATGGCACAGCTCTAAACCAGTTGAAAACTTTTCTTACTAGACAAACCCAAGAAGTTAAGCTATCACCCTATAATGCTCAAAATTTTCAAAATTGATTTGGAGTTCCCCAAAGCTTGTATCTATCTCCTCAACTTTTTAACATATATGTGAGCACCTTAGTGGAAGCCCTATTTAATAGAGGGATCAGAAACCACATGTATGCCAATGATAAACACACACTACTATGACTTGATGGAAAATCCAACATCCACCTAGCCTTCACGCAACCTATGAAATTTGTTTGGAATCAGATAGGTAGTAATTGGCTTAAACTGAAAGTGGGGGAAACATAATATTGATTATAATGATAAATGCAATGTTCAGCTTCATACTTTCTGCGCAGCTGATATGGCTCTTTTGCCCTCTCCCAAAACCTGTAAAAGGCATTGGAGTTACAATAGATAGTGTACTCTCAATGAAAAATCTCATTGTTTGTCTCCTGCTTTACTTTCCATCTTAGGATACTTAGAAATGTCTTCCCTTTCTTATCTGATGATTAAAAAAGATTAGCTGCTTCCTATGTCATCAGCTCTGGTTTAGACTTTGCTAACTCCCTTTACTTATAGCTTACTGACTACCTACTACATGAACTTCAATGTATCCAAAATACTGTTGCTTGCTACTCATTTGATTATGGAAGCCTCTAGATTCCCTCATATCCAACATTTTCTTTCTGGCCTCCAATGGCTTCTAATAAAACAACACATTACATTTAAAACATTTAAAACATCTGCATTATTTATAAAGCCATCCATGGCCAAGACCTCTCCTTCCTCAGGAAGAGGTTTTAATAGTATCAATCTATGGCAATCATTAGTCACCCCAAATTTCAAGAGTGGCAATAACCTCTTGAAATGCTCAGCAAACAATGAAACAGCCACCAGAAGCTATCATCTACAAAATAACCATTAGTACTTTCAGACGCTCTCTCCAAACTTGTATCTTTCACTAAGCTGTAGCTCCTTCCTAAAGACTCTTTGCTCGGCGCTCTATCTGGTTTAGTGACAAGAAACTTACAGAGATTGTGCACTTCATAAATTCCTTTAACATAAGATTGCCTATTATAAACTAACAAAATGCATATAACATAACAGCACACCCATATCCTTAGGAGTTGATATTTTATATTACATTGTGTGGCTAATAGAAATGCTAATTGAGGTTTGATTGATTAATGGAGGAGGTGAGAGGTACTATGAAGATGTTGAATAGTGTATTGGAGAGTAGTGAGCCTTATGGAACTCCATGGTGTAGCTCTGCTGTACTGGATGTGATGTTGACAGCTAAAATGCACTGACTGTGATTAGGAATGATGATAACTATCTGAGGTCTGAGCCATTAAGACCTATTATTTCTTTGAGGATTCTCAAAAGTGAGTTATGAATCGCAAAATGATCCAGGAGGATGAGGAGGTGCGAGTCAGCTTCCTTCACAATGTGGAGACACTGCAAATAATTTAACAGTTCGTTTTCCTCAAAGAAGAGTTTAAGTTGGGTTTGTTTGACCTTTTTAAAATTTTGAACAAGGATGGTAGATTGGATATTGGTTGAACATTATTAAGTTTTTCAGGATGTTCACCTTGGTTTTTAAGAAGTGGAGTAACTTGTCCTAATTTCTATGCAGTCAGTGACCGTGAGGTAAAGTACCTTGAGGTAATGATAAGTTCATAACACATGCTGGGATGCCAGAACGTGGTGTCAGTCAAATTTGCTCCTTGCATGTAGCATTTGAAATAAGGTATTCTCTGAGAGGGATAACATCCCCTACCTCTGTACCAATACACAAGCACACATGCACATACACACACACACACAAACATGAGAAAGAGACACATATTTGTTACATGTGTTTACCAACAACACCATTAACATTCCACCCAGATGATATGCCATTAAGAAGTCAACATGCTTTGAGTCAAGTTGCAGTAAAGAACACTGAGATGTCTAGTTTTTCAAGGGACATCAACAATACATGTGTTGATTGTTTTCTGCTACAAAAGAATACATTTTCAACATTGCAGGGGATTTCTGGATCACTTTATTGGTGGCACGTTAACTCCACCTGGCCTATGGTGAGAAAGGCCCATTGACAGTTATACATGTATTAGCCCTCATTTTGGAAGCGTGGTAATTTTACAGTTGACATTAAATGTAGACTACCATTGCCTGTAAAATAAATCCCATTCTATAATTTGAGAATTATGTGTACCAGTGAAAAAACATAGTTACCACTGCTTTTCTCATTGTAGGAAGTAAGTCTCCTTTAAAATGGCAGCATCTATTATGAAAAGTAAGCTCAATTCTGATTGGATCCTATGTAGTGTAAGTACCACAACCATCTAACACCACCTATAATAAGGCTAAGTAATTTCACTACACACTGATGTAATGATTTTGGGTTAATTTTTGCCCCCAAGTTTCACTCAGTACCTTATAAATGCACCCTTGTATTTATTGATGGTGGAATTATTCGAACTGGGTAAAAGTTTCGATTGCATCATAAAATGCCTCCACCTTAGCAACTAAGAATCAAAAATTAGGTGTTCGGTCAGTTGTCATCTTTCCACCAGCAATATTTAGGACTGGCACTGTTACAGCTTACCAAAAGCACAGATATTACCACCCTATAGAGAAGTTGTGGCCGGCATGACTCGCGGGTGGGGGGGTGGAGAGTCGCGCAGGGAGAGGGTTGAGGGGGTGGTTAATTTAAAAACAAAATTAAAAACTTACCTTCGCCTGTCCGGAACGGCGTTGTGTTGTCTCTGCTCTGAGTCCCAGGAAGCAGGCAGCCTCCCTCCCCTCCCCTGAGCCAATCACAACGCTGCAATGGCAGCGTTGTGATTGGCTGGTACGCCGACCACACAGGCGTCTATGGGGAGGCCATTTTCTCCATGTAGAGAGTGCGTATGACTGGTTTGGTCAGCCCTGGGGCCGACCAAACAGTCAGCTCCCACAACAGTGGGCAAGCCACTCTTCCCCTGGAGCAGGACCGCCCACCCACCCGCCCCCAACCAAACCCCTCAGCTTTCTTGCAGTGCGAGAAGCAGAAACATACAGCGAGAAAGCAGTGGGGCGACTCTCCTCCGCTCACATGGAGGAGCCGCCCCTGCAATAGAGTAGTCACTTCGGCAGACCGGCCACGGAAGGTTGTATGTCTTCTGGAAAAAGGTTCCTTGTTTTATATTTTGTGTATTTACTTGATTTGTAAGACACCACGTATTTGGAATTTCCTTGTTCTCATACACCATCATATCATGGATAAACATAAATCAACCTTCTAGAAGATTGGCCAGGCTGGAAGAGCAAAGTGAGTGGATCTTGAAATTTGGGATTTGCTGTTGAGAGGAACTAATAACAGAGAGGACAGCTGTATATTTCCAGGGCTCCCTTCTGCTAAACACGTTCCCTTGTTAAATCACAAACACCTCCTCAGAACGTATCACACAACTGCTGTAGAAAGTGTCTTTTATATAATGCATTCACCGACAAACTTGAAAGCCCATAATTTGCAAAAGTTCTAGCACACTATTCTTAGCAGCAGCTCAAAGTCCATAATGGCATGCTTTAATGGCAGTTTAATGTCTTTCATTTAGGCACTTAAAGAATATGCATATTTCATGTTTTTGTGATACATGTTTTATTATTTTGAACAATAAATTACTGGCAGTAATGTGATTTTCTTTGGTTTGTTGATCATGGCAACAGAAAATGAAAATGTCATTGGTAGATGTGGAAAGCTTCCCGTCTTTTTCAGAGTTGAGAGCACATTAGAGAAACAGTGGGTTGGTGCGTTTGATTCTGCATTTTAAAACAGGCTATAATTTCTGAAAGTGTTTGGAGTTTCTACGACTGCCTCAGTAACAATGTGTCATTCACAGCGTGATTTGTTCTGCAGATCCATGAATGTGTCACTTAGAAAATGTCAATTTTAGGAATAATTTAACTGTCTTACTTTCTGCTTCTCATAGTACCTCAGCATTAGGAAACTGCTTCTTTACCTTTTGGTATGCCTGTCGATGCTGTGTCAAAATATATCATAAAGTGATTACTTATTCTGTACTTTTCAGTGTAAGGTTTCATATTGAGCTTAACCGCTGCGACTAAAAAAAATCTGTTGATGGTACGTTCACTTGTGTGCAACGCACTTAATAAACTGTTAAAAAATAAAACACATTTCTGCAGAAAATTTGTAAACTGCTCATAGCTCAAGATTACTGTGTATCTTTTAGAGTACTCACCCTTTGCCTATGTGCTAACATATGTGGTGGTATTACATAAAGTAAAACATGTCGGTGACAGACCCACATCAGGTGTGCCTCTGGCTGGGCTCAGGACACAACTACAAGTCGTGTGAGGAATGTCCCATCCTGCACTCAAAGGCAACTCGAGACTGTGAATCAAAGCTGTGCATCAGCAAACATTGAAAGAAGGCATGCAAGTCCCTCTCCTGCAACAAGTGGAGGCTACTTACTGTACTAAGGTCAATCCTGCGGCAGGTCCTCTTTGCGGTCGAGGTCCTCTGGTAACTGAAAGTCCAAATTGAAGCGGAAACGTAAAAAGGTGAATTTGGACCCAAGCCCATCTTGCCACTCTCTATCTACAGAAAAGTGGCAAGGGTATCAGGGTGCCATTTGATCTCGCTCCTAATCTCCGATTGAGAAGCTGATCCCACAGATGATCCCAATGCGCCCTGAGTTCCCCATCCATTAGCAATACCGAAGCAGGTTGAGGCCCTCACGAAGGGTAGGCTGCTCTTTTTTAGCACTTTTACAGCCCCAAGAATCTGATAGGGGCCTCTTTTCAGGTTACGGTTGGCAGATCCATCTTGACGTCATCTGAGCCCCTGGAACTCACCTTAGATTCTGCACCGATTCTGATATCATCTTCCATTCCAGCTCCTAACCTGCTCCAGTCCCTTCTTCATAAACGACAGTTTCAAAATCACCAGCAGAAAAAGGAGGTCTTCTGCTGACTCCAGTGTTTGATCCTGGGCCTTATCCGTCTCGACCTCAACTGAGGTTGCACACCCCCCTCCAGTCAGTACACCGGACTCCCGTACAGCCAGATTCAGGCACAAAACTCCCTCTATCAAAGAGCCGTTATCAGTTGCTCCACCAGCTTTTCAGTTACGACTCTCACTAGAGCTTGTCGCCACTAGTAGATGACAATAGAGATGATGAGGATGATTTACTCCTGCTTTATAATGATGACAGGGCAGTATATATATGGATTAACAAAAGGCCAATGAGCTTGATTCTTCCCCTGATACAGGATTGGTCTCATCCATTGGGCCAGCAAGTAGTGTTGCTAAGGTCCTGGATCTACAGCTCCCTTCTGTTGAGGTTAAAAGAAATCTACAGCCTGGGTCCTCTTCTTCTGAGCCCTTACAACCATTCAATGAAGCACTAACTGATACTCTTATGGGCACTTGGTCTAAACCTTGCTCTTGCCCATCAGTCAACAGGCAGGGGACCAGATTCCATGAACCTGCACCTGGTGACCCTGATTTTCTTACATAGCAACCTACTCCTAAGTGTTTGGCGGTCCATGCTTTCACCAGCAAATTGAATCATAATTTGTTCCCCACAGAGCTACATGACAGGCAGTCAAACAGTATTAAGGCATTTAGTAAATGCATGCTCTCCTCGGTCAGCCTAGCCTTAAGGTCAGTCAATGCACATTGCGTACTAGACCATTATACGCATGCTATCTGGGTCATGACCAGTGAGATCTTGCAAGTGGTCCTAGAAGAGTTTAGGGCCTCCTTGGCTCAAATGATTTAAGATGATCTTGATGCAGCAAAATATGTGAATGTGGCTGGCCTGGGGCGCCACGCATGGATGAGATCTACAGGCTTTTCTGGAGATGTGTAGGCATCCCTTATGGATATGCCTTTTAATAGATCCCGCCTTTTTGATGAAAAACCTAGTTCCACCCTGGAGCGTTTCAAGGAAAGCCGGGCAACAATGTGCTCTTTGGTCACTTTGATCCCGCCAGACAGTTTCCTCATTAGTTTCAGTCCTTCTGAGGCTCCTCAATAGGTCTGGTTTAAAGGCAATTCCAGGCCCCACCAACCTGCGCTGCAGTCACTACAGCCCTTTTGTGCACAAAAACAGGGATCAGGCAAGTGCCGATTTCAACGTCTCCTTCCCTGCGACATCAGCCTCCAAGCTACTTTGGTTTGGCCTTAGCAGTGCACAACTACCCTGTGGAAAGCAGGATCCATCATTTCCACCCAGGGTGAAAATCCATCAAATCTGAAAGATGGGCCTTCCAGATCATCCAGCCTGCCTTTGTCCTACAATTTCTTTCTGCCCAACCACAATTTCCGCCTACATCTGGTGCAGCTTTCAGAGGAGCACCTATCCATCTTGTTGCAAGAGTTGCAAGCGCTATTTTGCAAATGTGCCATTGAGCGACCTCAGAAATTGGGATGGGTTATTACTCCCTCTATTGCCATACGCTGAAGAAGGAAGGTGGTCTCCGTCCTATTTTAGATCTTCACCCTCTGCATGTCTTCCTGCAGAAACACAGATTCAAAATGCTCACGCTGGCCCAGGTTCTGACTGCCCTGTATCCAGGTGGCTGGATAGTAGCCTTGGACCTGCAGTGTGTGTATTTCCATATACCTAGCCTTCAACCCTTACGATGTTAAATGTGGTTCAAGGTAGGCCACGAGCATTGTCAATTTGCTGTGCTCCCCTTCGGCCTCACCAGCCCCCCTTGGGCGTTCACAAAAGTTATGGATGGGCCGCCGCCATCTTTGGAGGCTAGGGGTACCAGTTTTCCCTTACCTCAATGACTGGCTGTTCCAGCCAGGCTCACCACAGTCAGTTGAGGACCACCTCCAGATAACAGTGCACCTTCTAACATTTTTGGGTTCTTAATCAATCGGCTACATTTGCACCTGACTCCTTCACAAAGGCTTCCATTTATAGGATCTGGCTTGGATGCAGTGCAATTCAGGGACTTCCTTCCATCACAAGTCCATGGCACTCGGGCTGAGATCTTGATGTTTCAGCCTCTGTCTGGAGACTCCAGTGGTTCTGAGGCTTCTTGGCCTTTTGGCCTCGTGCAACCTGCTTGTCGACTATGCTAGGAGTCATATCTAGGCTCTGCATTGGAATCTGAAGTCTCAGTGGGCCCAGCACCAAGGAAACCTGTTGGATTTCATTCAGGTTTCGGGGGAGACAGCAAGAGATCTATAGTGGTGGTCCCTTGACCTCAACTGGACCAGCTGCAGACCTCTCTCCCTGCCCTTCTCCCTGCCCTCCTAAAATCTAGTAGTGGTGATGGATGCATCACTGCCTAGTTGAGAATGTCAGATGGAGAGGTGGAAATCAAAGGACTTTGGTCTCTTGCAAAAACCTGACTCCTTATCAGTTTGTTGGAGTTGAAGGCCATTCACCTGGCATTGAGAGCCATCCCACCATCAATCAGCAGGGTGCTGGTACAGATTCTCATGGACAACACCACCACCACATGGTACTGCAACAAGAAGGGTGGAGTGAGGTACTGTGCTGAGAGGCTCTGTGCCACCTGAGTGGGCTGGGTTTTCAGGCCATCTCCCTGAACGTGAGCCTCCTAGCAGGATCTTTAAACAACAAGGCAAGCAGGTCAACTGGTGGTGTCTGACCGATCACAAAGGATGGGGACACCCTGAGGTGGCACAGGGAATCTTTCAATGGTGGGAGAACCCCTGCTGGAACTTTTCACCACCATGGAGAACATTAAGTTCAAAACATTTGCATGTTGTTGTTCCAAAGAAAGCTCTCTGTGGGAGACACATTCTGCCTGAATGGAGCTGGGATTCCTGTACCCTTTTCTGCCTATGCCTGTTGTGCCGTACGTTCTGAAGAAGTTCAGGAACGATCAGGCCCAAGTCATCCTAGTAGTTCCAGATTTGGTCAGCAGAGTGTGTTACCAAGAATTTCATAAGCTCCTCCTATCAGGCTACCACTTCAGGAGGATCTTCTGTTGCAGCAGTAGGGCAGAGTTCTGCACTCGAGCCTGCGCAATCTACACCTCCAAGCATGGAGATTGAGCGGCAGCAGTTTACTGCATTTGAGCTACCACCTGAGTTTCTGGATGTTATCCTTGCTGCCAGGCATTCCTCTTCAAAGTCTTTTTATGCAAGGTGCTGACAGAAATGTGTGGCCTTGTGTGGAGTTCGTACCAGAGACCCCTTACAAGCCAAACTGTTGGATGTTTTATTATTTGTATTGCCTTGGGCCCAGCAAGTTCTTGCAGTGGGTACTGTTCAAGGTTATTTGTCAGCCCATTTGGACTTTTTGTGTTTACCAGATGAACCATCCTTGTTTAACTCTCCTGTTGAAAAGTGGATTATTATAGGATTGACATAATGGGTAAAATTATTCAAGCAATATACACATCACTTTTTTGTCTTCCTCATATGACATTCTCAGAGGCACAGGTATCCGCAGACATAGATCCCATGCTCAAGCTGAATCCTGCTGATGAGGCCCAAATAGGTCTGTGGTTACTTGTGTTTCAGTTCAGAGGGGCCCTGATCAGATCAGACCTGACTAGGCAGTCTGGAATGGACTGTTATTATTGGAGCAGGAGTAAGGCTGATTTGCATATTGCTGGGCTCAGTCTCAGGTGGCACGATAGACAAAAATAATAGGCTGGATTGAGGCCTAGTGTAATTGCCAGTGGCTGAGACTCATTCAAGCATTCCACCCATTGCATTTTTGTCTATTTCACTACTCTGAAAATCTGGCATGGTTCTGATCCTTGTATATCAATTTTGTACTTAAGGTTGTACTTTGTACTTGTAAATAGTTCTGTAATCTTATAATGAGTTACATTTGAAAAGAGGTGCTTATTCATTTATTTCCAAGGTTTTCTGTCCATTTTCCTCCAAGAAGTTCCAGCAGATTCATACTACAGGGGAAAAGTTCTAGGGTGTGGTGTTGAATGGAAAAATCATAATTATGATTCCTGTGGAAACTCCTATTTGTGCATTCATCAACATTCACCACCTCTTTGGAATCAGGGCCTTAGTTCCATCAGGATAGCATCCCGGTCGGCAGATCCACTTGTGGGATGATTAACTGGTTAGCAGTGGTGGATCATAGAATACATGATAGTATTTTTGATTTAACTTTCAGTTGTACACCTAGAATTTGCCATTAATATTAATCATGATTAGGCTCTACTTATCTGTATGTGATCTTAAGAGTAGAGCTGGAATGTAGGACCCTGAAGAAAGAGTAGGGCACAGAGGTAATCCAATTACATTAGATAATGGACAATGACCACATCCTGGAAATGGGGCAGGACAGGAAGTAGGCGGGGACTTGGAAGTTAAAGGGCAGTAGCAATGAGTACAGATATTGTGTCACAGGGAACGAGCCTCACCTGTCCAGCTAAAGAAGACATGCTAAGAAGGATGGTAATAAAACCATTAAAAAATCGACCAGATATGTGAGTGGGGTGTAGCATGGAACCCACATACAACACTAAGCACATATTTTTTTCAAACCTTGAAGTGGAGGGTGCCACTTTCTTTTTCATGAACTTTTATTAACCTCTTAGTTCCATGGTTTTGTCATGAGGTATGTTGAGGAGCTCAATTCAGTTCCTAATTGCTACCAAATATTCAATTCACATCCATTCTAGTCATACGCACAGCTGGGTTTCTTTGCCTTTAATTTGTTTTAGAGGCAAAACAGTTCATCAGTTGCTCATTTTATTTGTCCTCAGGAAAGCAAGGCAAGCGGGCTCCACGCCTATCCTTACTTCACCTGTCCTAAGATTAAGAAAAGCACTCCGCTTATAGAGTAGTCAATTTAGAATTTGTTCGCAGCAACACAATTACTTTCAGCTCCGCAAGCCTTAGTATCGAGAATCCTGATGGGACTTTTTCTGCAATAGGAATACAAACACAGCCAAAAAGAATATGACACATGGAAAGAAAATTTGTCTTTATGATGATGATTAATGCTTTTCTGATCGGCTTTCGATATAGCGCTTTTTGTGAATTGTATTTAAAATTATAGTGCTAGGCAGAAATTCTGTTTTTCATTTGTAAAATGAACATTCAATTGAAATGATATTGTGTGCACCAAATCTCTATCTGCTTAAATTTCTTACTTGAAGAATTTCTCTATGATATTATTAACTCACGGGAAGAGGAGGTAGAGAAGTGGGATACAATTTGAAGGCGGTTGCATGCCTTTTTTTATTTTTCCTTTTTATGATAATAGCCCCTAAAAGGTGTATACATTTAGTAGTAAGCATGGATTTGCTATGTTAAGGGTATTTGTATTAAATGTGCTCCGAATTAATGGAGTATGGCATGATGCAAAAATGATCAGGAAAGCTTTATCTTTCATTCACTTGGAACCCCATTTACTCATGAATTTATTCAAATAAATAATTTGCACATTTAGGTTTTAAACAGATTCAGTTTTCATATTGGGTGCAAAGTCTTGCTTGTGAGTTAAGCATGGTAAGGTTTTAGCAAATGTAATGCTGAGTTGTAGTTCATCAAGGAAATGAGGTTCGCCACAGTGTTTTGCTCCCCAGGTCACTTTATTGATCCCTGTGCTGGCAGTGGGTCTATAATTTGATGCATTTTGGGGCAATCTGGTGCCCTTCTAATGGTAGCACTTAACACAAAGCCCCCAGTGCCTATTTTTCATCTTGCGAAAAAACACCAGAATTAAAAAAACATTATGTGAACAGTGGTTGCTACATGTGCAACTTCTGTTTATCATTCTTTTGGCACTGAACAAGCTACTTTACACCGCATGGATATCAATATATCTAATTCCAAAATACGGCCTGTTTGTAAGCTTCTATTGCGTACAGCATTTGATGCGTTAAACACCAAAATCTGCATGTTATTCCCCAATAACTCGTAATTGGTGCTATTTATTGCACCCGATAAATAACGCACGCTGTGGTATCGTTATTTATGAGGTGCGCTAAATTGCACCTATTATTATTATTATTATTATTATTATTAATTTAATTTTATAAGGCGCACAGCTACCCGGAGGTTTCCCGGCGCCAAGGGACACACGCAGAAAGAGAGAGAAAAAACTATTGGCTGAATAACCACGTTTTTAGGCCTTTACGAAAATTCCTATAGATGGTTTCATGCCGGAGTGGCGTGGGGAGGGAATTCCATAGTGAAGGGGCCAGATAAGAGAAAGACCGGCCACCCATACGCGACCGTCTGATCCTAGGGACTAAAAATTTGGCCTGAGTAGAGGATCGGAGAAGGCGCGTTGGAAGGTAGGGATGGACTAAGGCACTCAGATACTGTGGTGCTGTGCACAATTTAATTTTATGCATGTAACACAGGGCCTTGAATTTGATGCGGTTCTCCATCCTAAGCCAGTGGAGGTCGAAGAGAGAGCCTGAAATAGAGGCTTTTCTAGGTACCTGGCAAAGCAGTCTGGTCGCCGAGTTCTGTACTACCTGCAGTTTTCGAACCACCTCCTTGTTGGCTCCTAAATACAGGACGTTGCCATGGTCCAGCCTGGAAGTAATCAGGGCCTGGACCACTGTTCTTTGTGTGGGACTGGGCAACATCCAGAGTCTTTTTTTGAGCCATTTTAGGATGGATACCTATACTTGTAATCAGGTGCTAAGTTGGAGCAGTGTTGTGGTGGTCCAGATTGATAAATGGATATTGTTACATGTGCTACTACATAAATGTAGAAGGCCTGTTGCTTTGTAAATTCTTTTTCACATTTATTCATCTCCAGTCCCAATGTGCTCATATGTCATGGGTGCAGGCGTGCAGAGAGCCACAGCCAGGCTCTGTGATCAACTCAGGCTGCACATAGGAGTTCGAAATAACATGTATTCTTAAAAAAATAGAAATTCACTGAAAAAACTGTTAAACTGAGTTAGGATGCTGGTTCAAATGTGCAAAGCACTGAATATCACTATTTATGGTATGCAACGTACAAAACATTCACCATAACTCCCATCGAATGCCATTCACAAGACATGCATTTGCAATCGTCACTGTAAAAAGGCAATCAAGCAAGAGTTAAACATGATTGACAATAGTGTTTTATATGTGTGTATGCCATGGCCCAAATGTGGCCCAATAACTATAATAATTTAGAACAACTGTACTAAAAAATGCACATTTATTTCTTCAGTGCAATGGTCATATTCGCTTTTATTACTACACTATAGGGAAATTATATGTAACAATTACCTTCCACAGGGAAACAACTCTCCTAATAATCTGGAGGTCTCATTAATGTCATTTTGTCTTACTACAGTAATTTAACCCCTTGTATTCAGGTTTTGGGTAAATACACTTTGTTAAAAAAATAGACTTGAAAACATGCTTGTTGTTGGTGCTTTTATTGCACAAAATGCAGTCGTGAAAAACTATATTTCACAAGGAGCTGTGGAATATAGTAAATATGTCATGGTTCCCTGTGAAATACAAATGTAATCATTATAATGTTTGCAACCTAACCACTGTACAAAGGTTTGCCATTCAGGGTCACTAAGATTATGCAGCACGGTTATCAAAATTGTGTGGCAAAGTATATAAATGATGCAGCAAAAAGACAAACTATGCAACATATTTTCTGGCAGTATTATTTCCATACATTTGAGCTAGAAAGAATTTTTTTTGGGTGAAATCTACAATGCATGCATATTATGCGACAAATATGGCAGGTTCTTAAATATGTAGTGCACGCTGCAGCAATAGTTGCATAAATCCACAGAAATGTGAGGGAAATTAGTGATTTTAGCCAACGTTAGAGACTTGCAGTGGTGTCTAGGTAAGAAAGCCTTGTGAGATCCATACAAGTCATGCCACCTTGGACTCCACCAGGTGTCTAGTTTTCAGAAAGGCCTGGGTTTGGTAGGCCTAGATTTTGCAGCCAACAACTGCAAAAAAGTGCCTGTTTGGAGTGGAATTTTTTGATCTGTTCATGTTGCATTTTGCACCCTTTCCTATCACTGGCGCCAGGACTACTCACACAAGTGGGGTACCGCTGGGTTGTTAGAAACTTTGTGGATTCACCAAGATTCCAGAAAATTCTCTCCCAGAAATATGAGGAAAATGTGTGTTTTAACCAAAGTTTGAAGTTTTCAAGGGCTCTGGGTCAGAAAACCTCATGAGAACCACACAAGTCCCACCACCCTTTACAAACTTGGGTCCACTAGTGGACCACAGCACACATTATCCCACCACTAACGTGACAATGCAAAACATGACTACAGACCTGACTGCAGGTTTAAACTGCAAATTCGATTTGGCTCCCAGAGCTGAGACAAAGGCCTTGGGTGTGGGGAGAAGTTGACCTTTCCCTAACAGAAAGGCTTGTGGGCTGTGCCCAGGTCCTTGCATATCTTCAAAGGATGCCTACCCTCTCACTGGCACATGCAGCTCACACCTGGGCAATGTCTCCCTTTTGTCTAACTTGCCAGCCAGGCACCAGTCCCAGTGAGAGACGAGCTGCCCCTATAGCCAGTTTTGAGTGAACACAGAGGAGGGTTTGCTCATTTCCCTGGCCACATCTCTAGCGTAGGTACAGGAGCTCGGCACTAGAGAGGAAAGGTTCTGTCATCTTGGTTTTAGGTAGAGGGGGCACTATACTACATACAATCGTATGTGGGACGGCACACAAAAACAGCTGCAAAAGTGGATAGGGTTACCCCTGGGAACTTTTTACCTATTGCCAGGAACGCCAGGAGTCACCCCTGGCCACAGGATAGTGCAAGGCCTAAATGTGGCACGCCTAAGCACCTTCTTCAGAACACCTCTTCACCTGTAAAAGTCACAAGAAGGGCTGTCCCTGCTTTTTGTGACCAGTGAGGAGAGCCCTCAGGGCTGGACGTGCTCCCGCTGGTACTGTCATCAAAACCTCTCCAGCTGCAGCTTTGCCCCACTGAAAGAATTGAACTTCCAGAAAAATGGCTAAGGGCCTGATTTAGAGTTCTGCAGACAGATTACACTGTCACAAATGTACGAGTCCAAATGTGACGGATATCCAGTCCGTCGTATTACAAGTGTTTTATATGCAATGGCACTTATAATACACCGGATGTATATGTTCACCTTATTACAATAATATATCCAGTGGCACTTATCATATGGGGGACTGGATATCCTTCACATCTGTGGCAGAGTAACTTGTCTGCCGAACTGTAAATTATGCCCTAAGTGTGAAGAAAGAATTCTTCACTGGGCCCAAAGCTGAGCAGCATCCAATTGATGTTGACAGTTTCCTGGGTGTGAACTGCAGACTTTTTCATGCAGAGCTTTTCTCACCTTCATTGACAGCTTCACAGAAACCTCAACCTTCAGCACTCCATCCTCGATGACCCCGTCTTGAGATCCAGCCTACTGCTTTGCCCACTTAGAAATCTACTTTCTCAGAAATGTTCTCAGAAGGTAACTCTTTGACCGAGACCATCTTAGTCCTTGTATCCGACCCATGCTCCATCGCGGTTGGCCTTAAAACTTACCTTTGTCCTGGGTTAGCGCAACCAGTTGCCTTTGGTTGGTTCTTTATGCTTTTTGGTGCTATTTGTACTTCATATTTTTAAACTTGATATCCCTTATTGGATTTTTGTCATTTTTGTGTAATTTTTGTTCATAAAAATATTCTCTCTTTTGTATAAATTGGAGTGAGATTTTTATTTTGCTGTGTTTTTGACTGTTTTGGTACTTCTGAATGCTTTACACATTTTCCTAAGTTAAGCCTGTTTTCTTTGAGCCATATTTACCAGGGGTTGAGCTCAGTGTTAAATTACTGCAACCCATACTGGACCTAATAAGAATAGTGACATTATTATTTCTGGTGGACTACCATCCACCCCAACTAATAATCCACTTTTCCACACATACTATCATGTGACTCAGAGGGCATTTTGCAAAATGTATTCTTTCTTTCACACTTGCTTACACTTGGAAGACACAAATGCAGAGAAATCCAATTGGTAATACTAAATGTTCTAGTGTTCTGTATTCCCGCATGTCTCCCAATAAAAGCGGTATCCCACTATTGTGGCTGGGCCTAGCACTTGCGACACAAAATGCCTCAATACATGACCTTTAAGACATCATATTTCACCCAGCAAAATCCACGCTTGTTTTTTACAATGTAGGTTGCTACAAATGATGGACATTAGCTCAGCCACCACCCAGGGAATCCTACTGTACCCAAACATTTCAGAAAACTAGACATGCAAGTTTGTGCAGGGTGGTGTGAGTTGTGTCCTTCTCATGAAGTTTTCTTACCCAGAAGCCCTTGCAAACCTCAAACTTTGGCTAAAACACACATTTCCTTCAAATTTCTGTGAGGGAAATGCCTGGAATATGTAGGGATCCAAAAATTTGCTAACACCCAGCATTCCCCTCATGTCTCCCAAAGGGCCCTGGGTACACTTTGCACCATATACTAGGGACTTATAGGTAAATTAAGTGTGCCAATTAGGTGTATACCAGTTCCACATGGTTTTGGGTGTCAGATCAAATACACTGGGCACGTGAAATCAGGGTCCCAATGTTCAGAGTTTAAAAACCAGTAGATTGAGGTGACCATGCAAAAAGGGGCATTAAGGGACATTTTCATACAGTATGAGTAACAACAAATTCAGAGGTGAAAAAATAACCACTGTTCCTAAATCCAGCATTCTGTGTAAATTTCAATATATAGGTTTGCTTCATACCCATTTTTCTTTCTTTACATTTTACCATATGAATTGTTGTATAGTCGGTATACACTGAAAAATCAAGGTGCAGCTCAGTTGTTGGCACTGGGTATTGCATGTTTTTGGTAAACTTAAAAACCCTATATATGACTGCGATCATAATGGTCTGTCAGACATAATGGTGTATGGCTTTTGTAAATCGGTCATTGTGACAAGAAGTTACAGATGAAAATATTGACACAAATGGCTGTTTTTTCCTTCTCATTTTCATTATTTCTTTATTTCAACAGTTACTTTATTTGGGAAAACCTTAAGGGATTTACGTAAATGGCTACTTGCTGAATTCAGAATGTTGTCTACTTTTCAGAAATTTATAGCTTTCCGGGATCCCCCATGGGTTTAGCACATGTTTCTACCACCAACTGCAAGTAGGTTGAAGACACAAAAATGAGGAAAATTGGACTACATCTTAGGAAAATGCAAAAACAGTGGCCAAAATGTGTTTATACGCTGTGCTTGCTCAAAAATCCTGGGAATAGGGTGATCCTAGCACAGCAAACTTTCATAGATGCCATTTTTTGAAAAAACATGTTTTCTTGCGTATTAATTTCCTCCCATGTACACACACAAAAAAAAGGTGTTACATTTTTGCTATTTTCATGGTCCCCTTCCCCCTCTTCCCAGAGAAACCCTGAGAACCTTTATAATCCCTGGTATGTGAGAAAGAAAGGACACAAATTGGGCATGGATACCTTTTATAGAAAAAAAGTTATGAAGGTTTAAACGTGAGGTACCTCTGACATCCAAAAAAGGCCTTAAAACTGAGGAGATCAGGCAGTGGGGGGTAGGCCTTCCAGTCAAGCTGTCAAAATTACCCTACTCCCATCTCTTTCTTTTCCATTTGTGCTTATTTGGATGTAAGGAAATGTCCTAGAGGTGAACACTTGCTCCTCCTTCAACCAAAGATGGAAGACCATTGCCTGCGCCACTAAGTTCCTTGGCCCTGAGGTGTCCCCCTGCTGGTGGCTGGGGCTAGCTACATTCCAACGTGCATATCTCTTTAGGTGTGAGAATAGGGTGGTTTTTACAGCACTAATTGGCATCTTAATGCTGCAACTCTGCCGCACTCCTCCTTCAACAGGGGATATTGCGCTTCCCATGAGGTTACCGGCGCGCACATGGCTTCGTGCTTAACGGTGCACCCGAGGCGTGCTCCTAATACAATGCGCGCACAACCTGTCATGGAATATTACGCACATAACCACCCTGTTTGGCCAAGCGGTCTTTTTTACTGATATTCTGAGATATGTCTTGAGACGTACGCTAGTTTTCTAATGAGCATAACAGTCTGCATTGCCCGTGCGTCCTAATGACCCTCAAAAATCTACAATCACACGCAGATGACATTTGCTAGCAGGACACCTCTTGCCAGACCCGGTAATGAATGACACAGCGGGCGACAAGCCGGCTGAATATTTGTCAGAAACAGAAATCACGCATCGCACATGAAAGAGATTTTCTGTTTCTGTGAAGAGGGCATTCTCCTTGAAAAGAGGAGCGAAGGGACTGATTGCTTAACCTCCCCTGACTCTACCCTGTGGTAGATCATTAATGGCGCGGAAAATGAGGGCCCGCGCGCGCAGAGCGCGGTGCGCGCGCATCTCGGGGAGATTTATGTGCGGGTCTGAGATGAGGAGACAGCGCCGCGGTGCATCATCATGCAGGAGACACGAGAGACTTTCTTCTCCGCTCCGGTGCATTATCATAAAAAGTGATTTAGACGTGATTGATGCAAATGGCTCTCTGTTCTTTTCCATCATTAACAGACTCTCTCAGTGGCCAGGGGCAGTGATTAAAGCTGTCGTTTGGAGCTGCTCATTAAGGACAAGCGCACGAGTGGCAGGAGAGAGAAAAGGTTGGAGACACACATTTTATTATTTTTTTTTCTTTAAAGCTGAGGCTTTTCACCGACTGTGTTTTCTTCTCCCCCGGGAATGGGCTGCATGGTAAAGGGGTTATTTAAAGCGACATGAAGTCTTAAGTATTTTGATCTGGCCTGCATGGGAAAGGCATTATCGCCAATTTTTGTCTGCGTCACTTGTGATCTACCATTACATTTGAGTCTTCTTGAGGCTCAATTCCAGCTACGCTTATAGCATGAGCAGTTCAAGGGTGTGCGTGAGGCGCAGCTTCAGGCCGTAGCTACGTCAGTAGACGGAACCATGACGTACATTCCTTCCAATTGGCGTGACATGTTAATGTGGCAAGCCTCAAAGATGAGAGGGGCCATTTAAGTATTTTATACAAGTAAAGTCTCAAATTATAAACATGTCTCATGTAAAATCATTGGTCATTTCCCATCCTTGGCGCACTTAAATGTGCTAATTTTTCATAAGGCACATGTAAGTGACAATATTGCTTAACTGCCTAAAACTATTAATTACGCTATTAAGAATTATCTCTTTTGAATGACACGTTGAGGTAATTAAAACCACTCTTTTTTCACTCGTGGAAGCTCTTTTTAAGATTTTCTTACTACAAAACTTGTTCCACAGCATGTTCCCGAATTCTTGTCACAAGTAGATGTCCGCTCATGTCCTCACACGATTCCTACTCGGCTCTTGCCTCTCAGGTCTTTCTTTACAAAGGGAATTAGAAAGTATATTTATCTTGAGTTATTTCTATCACATGATGCAACAGAGAAAGGTGGATATGAAATACAAAATTGTGTGGCCTCCTGATCTCACAAATATATATACACTGAATTGAAGCCCTCAGAATGGTTGCCGTGAGTCACATGGGCAACAGATGCCTACATTGCACATGTTTACTTAGGCAAACTTTTTTTTGCCAGTTTAATCATTTGGATCATTGTATACCACAATAGAGATTACAGAAAATAACCCAAATCACATTTGTGTCCAAAAACAAGAGCTAAACATGGCTCTGAGATCCACCAAGATCCATTGGACCTCTTTGGGCTGTGTTGTTCTTCGGGACTCATCATTGTCTATGATATGTTTAAGCTGTATGTGATTATTGTTGAGCCAATCTGCTGCGTGGCTAGGTAGAAGTAAATTGAAAACACACTAGCATAGTGTGATAGAAACATAAACACCAGAAAAATGCTTGAGTCCTAGACTCCTGGACTATAAGTGGCACTTTTAAACTGATAATCCATCATCAGATGTTGGCATCATGCCTTCAAAAATGCTTATGGGCCAGTTCAATTAAGTGCAGTCTTACTGTTTAAACCCAAAGGTATTTGCTCTTACGATTTGCATCCAAGAGTAACAATAGTGATCAGTTTATGTACAGAGAGACTGATAATTTGAACCACAGGAATGAATTACCATGGATTTCTTAATCTGACTGCAAGATTCCCTACCTGTCTTCAAAAGATGTTCTGCTGATGTCTGTCATAAGTAATTCATGTGATAATTTTTTTGTAGTTTTCCTACACAGTGTGGCTGTTGCTTAGGTTTTCTAGACTCTCTCGCTTGATGCCACCTTACTAACTAGTAACAGTAACCTGTTGCACTATATTCCAAAACCATTTAAACATTACATGAGAATGGTGCATTCTGGGCAACAATCAGTCCTATGAGGCTCACAGGATTTCATATTGTAAATGCTTTCCAAACCTCTTTTCACCATAAATAGACACACTCCAGAATACAGACTAGAAGTAGGTTTTATGATTTTATTAAATTCAACGTCCTACTCTTGTGCATAAAATGGGTATGGTTGGAATTATAAAAATGAATCCGCAGTGACATTTAATAATCATAATATTAAAAAGAATTGCAACATTGTAAAGTTTTTCAGAGTTCTCCTTCATGTTGTAAGAAAGTGACTTATTAATTGGGATGGTTGAAATTCCAACACAAGTAATGAAGTACTAATCTGTTAGAGCCAGTTGAATATTTCCATCATTTAAACTTGAGCTGAGTCCCAGATAGCAATTGCACAGGCTTAATTTAGAGAATATGTGTAAAGGATTTAAAAGTACTAAAACAGTTGAAAATTCAAAGACACAACACATAAAAAACCCAAATCAGTTTATACAAATAGAGAAAAACTTAATAAGCAAAATGACTAAAATTTAAAAAGAAGAACCGGCTATATACATTTTTAAAGATTTAAGACAAAATATTTACAAGAAAAATTAAGTGCTGAATGTGAGTCAATGGTCAAGGTAGACCAGGACCAAGGTGAAATTTCAGGCTGACTATGATGGAGCCTAAGTCGGATACACTAAATGGATTGGTCCTGGTGAAAGTTTGGAAGTCAAAAAGTCAAAAAAGTTTCTATGTCCCACTTCAGAAAGGGACTCTGTCATATTTCTGAATTTAAAAAAAAAACTTTTTATAAGTTCCAACACAGATTGGGACTTGGTCACTTTTTGAGAGGAAAAATCCGTCCTCAGTGAGCCACAACTGAAATTGTGGAACCGAAGGCTGGATACTTGAATCAGGCTGGTCTTGCTGGAGCTTTGGAGATTTTTAACTAAAAAGTTTGTAAGTCCCAAAACAGAATGGGACATAGTCATTTTTCAGATGTGCTGGGAGTCTTCAATGTGATGAAGATGACATTTAATTTGCTGCCGGGGAACTGCTGGTCAGAAACTTTTTCCAGTGTGTCTGTCTGGAGCGCTGAAGGAAAAGCTTTTCAAAGTTCCCATATTTACTTTTGGTGCCCAAACAACCTCAAGAGTACACTTCTAAGGCCCCGGAACTTCATGGGGGACACTTAGAGACTCTCAAAGTGTCAGGCAGATGCCAATAGTATGGTCCAGTTTAGGTCCAATTGCTACTTGTCAGCTGGGAACTTTCGGAAAAACACCTCTTGCAGCTTGCTGTGTTCCTGTAGCCATACAGGAGGTCAGCCAAATTACCCCTAAAGTCCAATTCTTGGTTTTGGGTACACATATGAGCAGGTGCAGCTCTTTAGGTCACCTCACAGGACTCAAACAGGAGGTGCAGTCCTTCTTCTGTTCTTCCACAGTTCCAGAGAGTGTTCTGAGAAGGGTGTCTTCTTCATGTCAAATTTATGCCTGGCATCAGCTATTGGGACGGGGAGACTCCTGGGTATTCCCTAACCAATGGGGTAAAAGCTCCTGTGGCAACCCTAGCCACTTTTTCAGTATTTCCTGTTTGCCCTACTCAAAACAATCCCACAGTGCGCTCACTCTCAAATTCCAAAATGGGAACACACTTCTCTCCTTGTGCAGTCCCTTTGTGCCCAATCAGAGATGTGGCCAGGGTAATGAGCAGTCCAATCCTCTGTGGTCACTCAAAAGGTGTTCTGGGTGTAACTTTTCCCCACTAGGTTTGGTGCCAGCCTAACTAGGGAGACAAAGGTGTTAGGTGTCACATAACATTTGCTTGTGGCATGGCAGGTCCCTTATATAGTAAATTAAGTTCCTGGGCCCAGCCCAGCTGGTCTTCTTGACAGGGGAAGAAAACTCCTCCCAGCTCCGAGGCCACTGTCCTTGCTCTGGGAGCAGTTTTTACACTTCATTTAGGCCAAGTATAGGTTGGGCAGTGCCTGCAGAGCTAACACAAATTAGCCCCAGCAGCTTCAGGCAGGGTAATGATAACTTTTTAAAAATTACATTTCCCCTATATTTAATAAAAGCCAGACTTTACCATTAAATTGCATTTTTATTAATTATTAAATGAGGTTTGGAATGGAGTCTGTAGCGTATACAGGTCATATCAAATCAAGATTTATTTGGTTTCGTTAAGAACCGTAAAAGCCCCTCAATAAATACAACAGTCTAATAAACATTATACATCTGTACATTATTTGCAGACACCAATAAAATATAATTATAAAATAGCTACAGTCAATCTGTCCAAGCATGCCTCAATCTCATTGCGGCTTTAAAAAAACAAAAGATAAATTAATCAGACAGCAAAAACAGGAGAGCAGGTCGGACTTGGGTGAATTTCTGAACCTCCAGTAGGGTAAAATTATAAACTTTCCTGGGTTCGACATGCACGTCACAAGTTATAGATTAAAGTGTATAATCTATAGTCTGACTTTTCCTATGAGCCAGTTACAGCCTGACCAGTGACAATGTCAATCTGGATCTAGTCCCTAGCAGAGCATGCCATTTCTAATGGAACACACATACCACTCTTAAATATTATACACTCCACCTTGTGGGCAGCAAGGTGTGCTTAAGAGTGCTTATTTAATATTCAAAATCAAGTTTATGACCTGTCAGTCAGTCAGTCAAACCACTTTATTCGGTTAATTAAAACCATAAAAGTACAATACAAAAGTGTGACAGAGAGAAAAACATGGTGTCTGGGTGGCATCGGAATCCTTGAAGATTGTTTGACTACAGGACGATGCTCGTAAGTTAACCCTCGGTTGAAAATGACCGTTCAGTGTTGTAAAACAAATGGCGAGAATATTATGTTTATTTTTGTCTTAAGAACACTTTTGGACTACTTTGTAATGGCTGACAGCGTAGTACTGACTAAATAGGTGACTTTTAGTCCTTAATAAGATCGTCACCCCTTTAGGCCACTCACAAGCAGCCGAATAATGTTGACTCAATCTAAGGGATGGTAGTGTGATAGGTACCTTGAGACAATCAAGACAGTTATATCTTCAATTCTGTCATGGGAACCCACAAATAAATTCAAAATGAATGGGTATCATATTTATAAAGATATAACATTTTTATTCAGAGTCCTGAATATAACAGATGGCTGAGCTCCAACTTTATACATACAGTTGAATAAAAGTGTTGAAGTGTTCCTAGTGATAAAGCATTCCACGGCAAGTGGGTCAGGGCAGCACTTCATAAAGAGCACGATCATTAAAACAAGTAGGAAAATATTTCATGTTTCATCAATCTAAGAGTGTGTAGTGTTATAAAAGTGAGAGGCAGAATGATGATTTTATTCCTCTCTCCTCTTTGTGGTGCATGTATTTAAAAGTGTGATTTTTACAGGTCTTTGCAGCAGGGTTAAAGCTGCAGCTGTCAGGCTACACAAGCGAGGTCTAAAGTCATGTTTTCACTTGTCAAATTAGTGCACTGTCAAATTAGTGCATGGCACAATAAGTGCTGCAAACCAGTAGTGGGCAAAAGAACGATGGATTTAACCCAGATCTTTTGACTGGGGGAGAATGTTTGCATTGTCAGCATTCCGTCCATCATTTGTTTGCTGTAATGCAAACCACAGGTGACATTTAAATTTCCAAGCCACAGGTGCAGGCTCTAAACATAGAGTCAAGGACACTTGGAAAATGCAATTTTGCGGCCGCTGCATTTCAGCATAATTATGGACTCACCGCATTTGCCACATAATCCAACTTCTGATGCATAAGCTACAGATTTCAGCAACAAAATTGTTTCTAGCACAAACAGATTGAAAGTTGCTAAAATTGTAGGAACACATGTGGCATCGCAGTGGAAGACCCTTCTCAAAGGTTGACTGCTCACTGGTTGCTTATTTCTGTATTTGGGTGTTGTGAGAAACTGGGTTGTTTGTGTGTGAGCCCTGGTCAAACAGCATCTGCAATCCTTGTCACGGTGGGGCACAAGCCAACCCCAATTTTAATCTGTGCTCAGCCCTCTGGTAGCTTGGCACAGACGAATCAGGCTTAACATAGATGCAATGTGTAAAGTATTTGTGGAACACTTCAAAAAATATTTGAAAACACCACACAAAAAGGATCCCACACCAAGTTAGAAAAATAAAACTTTCCTTAATAAATAAAACAAGACTAAAATGACAAAAATTCAATCAATAGAACCAGGTTTATTAAATGTTAAAGATTTTAGTAACAATACCACTTAAAAGCACAAAGTACCAACTGTGGATATCTTGTCCCGTCGGACCGGGACGAAGTCACAAGTTCAGGCCGACAGCAATAGAGCATATGCTGGCTACATAGACCCTGTTAGGCCCAAAAGTACTTTAAATCCTGGTTTGC
This sequence comes from Calotriton arnoldi, assembly GCA_963921515.1. Lineage (NCBI taxonomy): Eukaryota > Metazoa > Chordata > Amphibia > Caudata > Salamandridae > Calotriton > Calotriton arnoldi. Next base: position 865,395 of record CAWUFW010003909.1, read on the forward strand.
GGAGCGTTGTGAGGATCCATGTTGAAAATGCGTTTCTCAGACAAAGTAATGCATCGGTTCTGAAATGCAACGAGGCTGCGATGTGAGGACCTGCATCGACATCGAGGATTCAGTCGAAGGGGATTGCAATGCGAAGTCTGGCGGCGAGAAGGCGGCACACATGCCTTTTGTAGCACACTGACGAACACAGCTCCTATTATTCAGCCATCCGTTAACCTAAGTGAACGAAATATTACAGCCTGGTTAACAGCAGCTAGCAGTAGCGGCCCGTGGTGGGAGTGCTGCCGGGTGGTGACGCGGGGCGGGGGAGGGGCAGTGTGGGGTGTAGTAAACTACAGAATACGGCCGCATAGAGGTAAGTAAACAAACAAATAAATAAAACGAATTTCGTTGCGCGCGCTGCATCGCCAAATGCAATGCAGCGCACGCGACGAAATTCGTTTTATTTATTTGTTTGTTTACTTACCTCTGTGCGGCTGTATTCCGTAGTTTACTACCCCCCACCCTGCGCCTCCCCCGCCTGGCAGCACTCCCACCACGGGCCGCTACTGGCAGCTAGTGATGAACATGACCCCCTCAGGACAATAAAAACAGCCAGATGCCATGAGGTCCAGAGATGGTTTTTAGAAGATTTAAAGTCTCAAACACTAGTCCTGCGCCAAACTGAAAGGAAAGGGAGACGGAAATACTCCCCTGATAAAAAAGAGATCTACTTAGCTCAACTTAAGGAATATAAAAAATCTCTTCAATCAACTAAGGCTGCCTATTTCTCCTCCAAGATCCTGACCTCTACCAATAAATCAAAAGAAATATTTACAATTGTCAATGAGCTTTCCAATCCTGATAGAGTTATAATAAAACCCATCCCTTCCCAAGCACTTTGTAACTCCTTCAACCCCTTCTTCATCGACAAAATTACTACAATTAAAACCAGCATTCCTACTAGCTGTGCTTGTAAGGCACTACCCACGGAGCTCAGAAGCCCCTGCTCCCTTTATAAATTTCCGACAATCAGTAGAGAAGTGCTCCTGGAACTTCTGATAAAAGCCAAATCTGGATCCCCTTCTGACAGTTGTCCACCCTATATTTTAAAATAAGTTTTCACCGCTAGTCCTGAGCCTGCCTTTTCTCTTCTAAATGAATCATTAACACAGGGCTGTGTCCCTAGAGCATTTAAAAGAGCTATCATAGTCCCTCTCCTAAAAAAACCGGGGACAGACCCCCTGATCCCGATTAACTATCGTCCTATATCCTTGCTTCCCTTCCTGGCCAACGTATTGGAATGTCATGTGGCAAATTGCCTCTGCTCATTTATCGAACAATCTCATTACCTTGACCCTCACCAAGCAGGGTTTCGACCCTCGTACTCAATAGAGGCAGTAATATTGGCTGTGTTGGACAAATTATGGGAATCTGCCGACAAGGGCATCCATCAGGCTCTGGTGCTATTGGACCTATCAGCGGCATACGACATGGTCGACGATGGTATCTTGGTGGACCGTATCAGGGACGCAGGACTCCAGGACTCGGCTCTGAGCTGGATTACGTCCTTCCTGGGAGATCATTCCCAGGCTGTTCGCCTCTCCCAGTTTATTGCGCCTCACATGAACACAAAGTGCGGATTGCCACAGGGATCTTCACTGTCCCCGCATTTGTTCAACTTATATCTACTTCCTTTGATCCTGTCCTTAAGAGAAAGAAATGTGTGCACATTCAACTATGCAGACGATCTGCAACTAATATTTACCATTGACTACACTTCTGACTCTAGGTCTGAATTCCAAGCTACTATGTTGCACATCTGCAACTGGATGAATTGCAACCATTTAAAGTTAAACCCATACAAAACCGAGCTGGTCCTAATAGGAGGTGCTCGAAATCCCTGGAGCTCCGTGTTTTGGCCTGCTGACCTGGGCTCTCCCCCGACCCCATCTTCCTCAGCTAAGAGCCTCAGGAGTCACAATCAACTGCGACTTATCCATGAAGTCCCAGATCAGTATGGTAGTCTCTTTAGTAGACTTCTTACTAGGGAAGCACTGGTGCTGGCAGTTATTGCCCTAGTTATCTCTCACATAAACTACGCCAACTCACTGTATTTGGCATGCCGCTATATTTAATCAAAAGACTGCAACTTGTGCAGAACCAGGCTGCAAGACTAATTTTTCATCAGCCCAGATGGCAACATGCTTGTCCTCTTATGAGGGAGTTATATTGACTCCCCATATCACAACGCTGTGTATTCAAAATCGGGTGCCTCATCTTCAAATCTTTGCATGACACCTGCCCTAAATTTGTCTCCAATGTTATCCAGAGACACATACCCGTACGTAATTTGCGATCAGCTCACATGAACCGTCTGGTCACTCTGCTTTATAAATCAAAGCAGTTAGGTGGCAGCAGATTTGCGGTGCAGGTCCCCCGCTTCTGGAACGCTCTACCCCACGATATTAGATCCTGTACAGACCCCTTGAGATTTCGAAAACTCCTTAAGACATGGCCGTTCACTTAGGCTTATGAATGACTAAACAGGAATCAGGCTACTCCTATAGAGTGCCAAGAAACAAACTGGTGTACGTGCACTCTACAAATAATTTTAACATAAAATAACAGTCGAGGCAATGCATCGGTTCAGAAGAGCTGCAATGTGGAGTCTGGCGTTGTGACTGCTGTCAATGAGAGATGCAAGGGCCTAAACCAAGGATGCGTTGCATAGTGGTGGTTCAGATGGGCTGTTATGCGATGTGGGTCTTTGCCACAGGTCCAATCCACTCAGCAGTGGTGATGCATCGGTTCTGCTCGGTTTTGCACCGCGCAGCAGAGGAGATGCATCAGTTCTGCTGGATCCACAGAGGCTGGCATAGCACCTTGAACTCACTTCCAAGTGGTGGAATAGGGAGGCACCACTTGTCAGAGTAGACACACAGATGACAGAGTCCCCATGCAGGTGAGAAGTGACAGAGTCCAGGTGCAGGTGCACGGTCTTTGGGAGCTTGTTGTGTCCCTGAGGCTTCAGATCAGGAGGCCAGCCAACTAGCCCTTAGAGTCACTTTGGGTTCAGGGTTCAAGAGATGCAGGTTCAGTCCCCTCACTCAGGCAAAGGGGCAGCAGGCATCAGGTTAGCACAGCAGAGGAGCAGTTCTTCAGAGCAGCAGCCAAACAAAAATCAAAATAAGCTTTATTCAATTTTTGTGTAAAAATCATAAAAGCATTCAAAACATGATACAATATCATTAACAGGTTAAATCAGACATACATAAAAAAGTTACAAAATAAAAATCAGCAGAAATTACATTGTGGTCTACTAGTGCAAATAGTGCGATTAATATAATAATCATTATAAAATAGCAGGAGCATTTTGGTAAAACAGGGATTTCCTGAGCTGAATTTCTTCCCAAAGTAACTTGACATAATACAGAAAATAGTTAAAGTGGGGAAAGTTGGCAGAAACAAATAAGCTGGGAAACATTTTGCAAATTTTAATTCTCTCAGAATAGGTACTATTAATCTCTTCCTCAAATTTTTGAAAAATTACAAAAAAAGACAATATGCAAAGTGCTCTGATTTGAAGTATAATCACAAGGACATTTGAAAAGTTTGAGACCAGTCATTTGCGCTAAGGAAGCTTACCAAATGATGGAAAATGTCTAATCTGAACCGAGTTAAAACAAACCTGTGTCGGGCATTATGCACAAAATGTAGGTATGGTTGCATATTGAAAGTGACCAGCATCATTTGATTTTCAACCACACTGGGTTTAAGAAATTCAGAAGTCAATCATAGGTCCTCAAACAATGATAAACAGTCATTTTTTAATTCCTTTCTGTTGATACACGCTAATGTGTCTGAGAGGTCAATATATTCAGGATGTCCCAAGTCCATGAAAAACCTTTTTTATATAATTCAGCCATGGAATTTCAATAAATGAGGACAGTTTAAGGCAATCCCTGATGAACAATTTAAAACTGTTGTACTGTTAGTCCAAATCTTATGCCAAAGCAATAGTGGCTGGATTCTGGCTGTGTCAGATAGAAAAGGGACCCCCAAGCTCAGAATGGCAAATTAATGTGGAACAGCTCTTAGGTACTGAGAGTAGAATCCTAAAAAATGAATTTTCCATATGTTGGAGGGATTGACTATTGCTGTATCTCCAAACTCCAGAGCAGCATTCCAGCAGAATGGCAGACCTTACAGCAGCACAGTAGTCCTTCTTCCTGGCAGAGTACACACAGGTCCATAAGTGTACTGAAGAGTTGGTGTCTGAGGTCCAGTATTTATATCCAGTTGTGCCTTTGAAGTGGGGAGTAGCATTTAGAGACATGCCTCTGAAGTGCACAGGTGCCCTGCCTCCCTGGCCCTGGCTCCAAACTAACTAAAAGGGGTATGAAGCCCTGTGTGTGGAGGAAGGATACAGTCTATGCAAGTGTAAGTGGGGTTGGGCCAAGGTCTTTCCTCCCATCCTACAAGTGATGGTCCATCCAGTCACACCTAAGCCCCAAATTGTGTGTGACTGTCTAGGTGGAATACACAAAGCCCAACTGTCAACTACACCCAGCCATGTGACCCAGAGACAGGCTGCAGGCACCAAATGGCTAAGGCAGGAAAATGCAACTTTCGAAAAATGGCATTTTCAAAATTTTAGTTTAACATCCACTTTCACCATAAGTTAGGATTTTTCATTACAATTCCAGAGACACAAAAACACAAGCTGGTTACCTGTTCCCATTTGGAAATGACACTCATAAAATGTAAAAAGGTAACTCCAATGTTATCCTAAGGGAGAGGTAGGCCTTGCAGAAGTGAAAACGAATTGAAGAGTTTTTCACTATCAGGACATGTACAACTTAAATGTACATGGTCAACTTTTTTAAATACTCTGAGGCCTGCCCTCTGGGCTGTCCAGGCCCTATCCTAGGGGTGACTTATGTGTATTAAAAAGGAATATTTGGGCCTTGCAAAAGGTTTACTTTGCCAGGTCGAAATGGCTGTTTAAAATTGCTCGCACACAAGCTGCAATGGCAGGACTGAGACATGTTTAAAGTGCTACTTAAGTGGGTGGCACAATCAGTGTTGCAGGCCCACTAGTAGCATTTAATATACAGGCCCTGGGCACAGGTAGTGTCGCTTTTCTAGGGACTTATAAGTAAATTATATATGCCAATTAGGTATACGTCAATCCAGCACGTCAAAATTGCAGTGAATATGGCCTTAGCGGTGAAGGAGCTGTAACTGTTCAAGTGCTTGTTGAAGCGACTCTGAAGGTGTCCAAGAATTGTGAAATCGTTAGCCCCAAACAACAGCACGTCAGCTCAGGTGAAGACTCAGTTACTATGATGATGGGTAGCTACATTGTTTTGCAGAATGCTTGATGTTCTTTGATCCATTAAGTTACTTCCCTGCAATAAAAGGAAGTACTGCTTGTTGTTCCAGAGGAATGTTCAAGATGACAGTTTGAAAACAGTTCAAGCACTGAAATACAGGTCACTAGAGGAGGTTGAAGTTTGCAAAAACACAAATTCCAGTCTGCACTTAGCTTCACAAGCAGCATTCCTCCAAGAGAAAATGCTCCAGCTTTGCAGGATTGATATTTAGTTGAAGTTGGGTAGGGTGTGTTTTCATTCATATTAGCTTTTATTTCCGCAGCAGAAAAAAAACCAAATTCTGCCCCCACAAAGAGAAAAGTAGTTGATATTCCATCAACCAGATTTGAAAACAAAAAAAGGAAGGGGGGAATTCAAAAATTGTTTTAAAGCCAGTCTTTAAGCCAGATACAATGGTTGATGCCAGTTCTTTTTGGGGCCTGTAAGACAGTATGCATTAGGTTATCAAAATGAGTTGGAAATGTTGTTTGCGAAAAGGTGCCAGATCTCAGAGGTGGAATGGGCTGTTTAGAGGGAAATTGTAGAGCCACAGAGGTTGAAGGTACTTCTTTCTGAATAAAACCTGCAGCAAGCTTGCTTAATTTATCAAAGCACATATTTATCATGTCTACATTTGGCCATAAAGCACTTTCAAAAACTTTCATCGGGGAAAGTAAAATTTAGTCCTGTAACATTTTACTATTTTTTGGACAGTTCTCAAATAGACAAAACCCTGGGCCAACCCACAACAGGATTTATTTTCTTACTGTAAATTATTTAAAACCTCAAAAAAATACCCCGGGTTCTTTATCAGTTAGTCTTGTCACAACAAAGCTTAGTGTGTCTGTGTATATATTTATGAAAATGTTGCACCTAAGTTTATTTAAGAAATTAGCCTGTAACAAGATTAATCTCGATCTTTACCTTTAGCTTCAGCATTAGTGCCATATTTGAGGTCTGCATAGATTTTTGGAAAGATGAGCATTTAAACCTCTTTCTGTGTACCTAGTGTGGAGGACATTTCAAAATTAAAATGTTTGTATGATACATTTTTATGACATTAGCATTCATTGGTGAGTCCTTGTAAAATGTAGGTGATGGGCCTTACTTTATGCATTAGTTCACGTGTATCATTGTCCTTAGAAAATAACTGTGTCAAGATCTATGGATTGACTTGTTATTCCAAAGAGATAACCATAATCTGTATTTGTCTGTGTTGTATTCCCCATCAATCAATTTTTGAATGACTAGCTATAACAATTATTTTCAACTTTCTTATTTATATTTCCTAAATGATTGGGAATTCTAACTCTTCTGATCATTTTCTCCAGTTATTAACAAATTCATCTTTCTGGACCTGTTGTTAATTAACTGCATACAAGCACAATTCAGCGTTTGTTCTCAAATCCTCATTATCTCCATGAACCTTGACCCTCTTCTCTAGAAATGTTAACATTGTTTTGAGTTCACATTTGTCTTTCTTTATCTTTTTGCAGAGTTCATTGATAAACAGCTCCCATATTGCTTCAGTCTTACAAACATATCAATATTAGATCATACAACATCACCAGCTAAAGATTTGCTCTCTCCTTGAATTCTATGTTATTCAAAACCATAGGGTTACATTTCCCTACAGAAGCGTGTTTAAACTCTTATCCAATGTGGTTGAAGATTGTAGTAAAATAATTCTCTGAACTGATGTAATTTTGTTATTAGTTAATGGTTTATCAGTCAAAACGAATCAATTCTAGAGTAGGTTTAAGTGTCTAGACCTATTTTAGCCCAGAACTGAATTGGACTAAAAGTCTACTAATGAGTATATTTTCTGCATGAATAAGGTTTAGATCCTGAATTAGAGTATGCCAGGGGGAGTACAGTGCATCAGTGTGGTGGAGGGCATTACCTCCACCATCCTGATGGACTATCGCCCACCAGACATGGAGATAATCTCCGGTCCAGTGATCATTTCTGTATGTTATGGGGAGCTGCCAACATGGCAGTTTCTTTAAATGTGCTAAATGTTTTTTGTTTTTCAAAAACAAAATCCTAAAGCATGAATTTGTTTTTTTTTAAATAAAAACAAATGACCCCCACACCTTTGGAATTCTCTCCTTGTGTGAGGTGGTCATTATAATCGTTTTCATGTCCTTGGTCACCAGGTTTTAAATTACACTGTCCACCATACATAGGGAAAGCAGCATAATGTCCTTCCTCTGACGGCCCCTACTCCATTGGCTCAGTTCGAGGACGTTTTCCATTGATGGCGCCAACAAAGGCCACCCATGGATTCCCATCCAAATCCTGATTTGCATTGGAAAGTAAATAACACCACAACGCTGTGTGCAGTGTTTGTGTTACAAAAGTAATACAAACCTGGCACAAAGCGTTAATAAATCTGGGCTTTAGTCAGGTGTCATAAAGACATTTTGCTACTCTTCAGTGAACTATGGATAAGGCACCTTTTTAACTTATTATTCTACTTTATAGATTCTGCCTGCTAAAAGACACATCTAACTCAGTATTTCTGATTTGGCTCCACTCACGTATTTCTCACTTTTTTGTTTGGAAAAGAACCTTTCTGACTTACTGCATTTAATGAATCATGTGGTATGTGTCCATGGTGCTATCATTCATGAAAACAGAAAATTCTATTGAACTTTAATTAAAACACATATTGTTGTCTGATTCTACTGCTTCTATCTACCAGTCATAGGGACATTCTAAAATTGTTTGGTTATAATTTGCAGCATGGATATTTTCATGGAATGGCTACTCTGTAGACCATTGTAGATTGTACAATAAGTGGTTGGCTTTAAGCTTCAGAATTGTTCAATCTGCTATCAATGAAGACTAATGAGATTCTGGAGAGAAGATTTTAAATAAGCAGTCCCAGGTTGGTGCAGAATGTACGTCAAGTGAGACATCCCACTGTAGTCTGGTTGATAGCTGCATGTCTGTCAAGAAGCATCCAGTGATATTATCCTAAAGAGAAAACAGGTTTTTTGATGTAATTACTGGGAAATTAGCTTAAGCATTCAAAACCTTTTCAATGCAACTGAACCTGATGGGCACACCTCTATGTATGTATGTGTTGTTCTGTTCTACCTCAGACTGGATTAATGGTAGTCCAAAGAAAGTTGCTAGATTGAGTGCAATGTATTTCTTATTTCATCTTAGTTAAATTACTTATGGTTGTTGGCTTGAGGGATTTAAAAAAAAACATAAAGGTTACATTCATTTTTCCTCCCTGTACCAGATCTGTAAGTCAAATTATCACTCTTACATTTAAACACTATATTTTCAATGACATTAATTTTAGGCAGCCCTGACATTATCTTGTTCTCCGTAGAGAGATTAAAAATCTCCAAATAGAAATAAACGTCTTTTTAATGTGGGCCTACATATTCACTACCCACTTATGGATTAGAATAGAAGTAAATTCGATGCAATCTCACAGTTTCAATTTCTACTTTCACTTTTAATGGCAGAGCCACAAACGTATCCCCTTGACTGTTGTACCAAGAGACTTAACTAATACCATCTAAGTTTGTTCATTGAAGCCAGGAGAGCCTTTAGTCTGTGAATCATTAATGGAAAAAGGTGTTGATAAATGAACCTATATTCCAGCCCACTGCAGCTGAAAAAGAATAATTATGATAAATCTTTAAAATGGATCTGTTCTTATGCCATTGAAAGGAAGATTCTTTCTACGGGTCTCTTTATGATAGGTTGACTACTTTAGAACCGACCCTTTTCAGAAGGGGTGTTTAATACAGTAAGCTGTTTGTTATCCTGATGTGCTGGTTACCATTCTTTCACATTGCCTTCAATTGGCCTGAAATGACCCTTTTAAACGGAGTAGCTCAATTCAATGATATAAAAGTGGGAAGGCTGCTCTCATCCGGCTGTGAACAGATCCTACTTAAACATCAGTTAAAAAGATAGGCTGGATTGAGTCCGCAAAGCCTGTGAATTCAAAGCGATATCAGAAAGAACTTCAGACTGAGTCACTGGAGTGGATTAACAGATCAGGCCACAGTCACTAGTTAATACCTCATGGAGTGATTGCCAGTCTTATAATCAGGGTTTTATCTGAATTTATAGACTACTTATTCTTACAGCATAGAAATAGAGCAATATCTTAATTAGCACAGACAAGTACATTTCTACTCAGAAACACTGTTCGTGTAAACAAACTGGACACATATTTGATCCCTTAACATGGTCCCAAGATGACGAGGTGTAAGATAAATTATTGAAAGAAATGCATTAAATTAATTAGAGTTTTAGACTTAGGAATTCGATGTGAAACTTCAGGTAAAATTAACTATTACAGCACATACATTCAGTTTCTTGAATGTGAAAAAGTGATACTTAAAATCTGTATTAAAGGAATACAAAGCATTATGCTGTACAGTCATGGACATCTGTAATGTGATCATGTCCATTAAATAAAATAGATATATTATCTTGGTAAAAACGTGGTGAAAGGTTCATATAATTTTAAAAGAAGCATATCCACATGTTTATGTTCAGTGCTCATGCCTCACTGGGGCAGAATTAATAATTCAGCTAATATTAATTTATTTTTGACACAGATTTGTATAATGTAGGGGATGCAAACAATGTTCTTTAATGCCTTTTGGACTGGCATGTGTGTGCTGCACTGTGATAGTCCTAATAGAGGTATAATGTGATTCAAATGGATAGGACTTCAAGCAACTTTGGGAAAATATGTGGCAGTGGGCACATTTACAAATTAACAAACATTAGCAAAGCTATTTTGTCTGGCCTTGGCACACTGGTGCAATTATTTAGTTTATTTGTTGCAAAACTAGAAAGTAAACATGCAGCCAGGTACATGGGACTTCTATATACTGAGAATAAAACATTTATATAAAAAAAACACTCACTGTCCGCTGTCTCCCCTCTTGTTCGCGCTGGCGGTGGAACCTCTGGCTGTTCATGCGCGATCGGGGCGGTATTACCGGGGACTGGACGGGGTGGGCCAATCCCAATTTATTGCATTATATGCAGATGATCTTCTAATGTTCCTCACCAACTCTGCAGAAGATCTACAGGGTGCCAAGAACCTACTGGCCAGGCTGGGGAGAGTGGCGGGCCTCAAGGTCAACTGGAACAAGACGTGTCTGTTCCCTGTTTTAAGTGGAAGAAATGACCCACCGGATGGGCTAGATGTAGTATGGGAAAGCAGATGTCTGACTTATCTGGGAGTACGTATTTATCACACAGCTGCCGACTTATTGGAAGGTAATGTTGGACGAGCGATACGAGCCACCAAGAGTAACTTTGAATTTTGGGGGACTCTTCCGATCTCACAGTGGCAGGACGGGTGGCACTGCTAAAGATGGTCACATTACCGCGTTTGCTCTATTATTTTGGCTCATTACCACTATGGATCCCGCGAAAATTCTTTACCCAACTTAACACCATGATCACTGGATTTTTATGGGGCCCCGGGAGATGCAGGGTAGCGCTCGCCACCATGATGAGACCTAGACGGGAGGGGGGTTTGCAGTGCCTGACTTTGAGGCCTACTACCACGCAGCTCAACTGCAATGGTTCACGAAATGGATGGCGGGAAGGCTTCGCAATGGGGAGGACCGTGGGGGTGCAGACCCGGATTTGCGACAGCTCTCTCGAGTGCTACTGCGGCTCCCCTTGCGCGAAAGAGAAGTACCGGGGGACCTGTGGGCGATGCGCCAATGCTGGAACCGGGCTAGTAGGAGAACCCAGCAGGGACCCCCATATGCGCCTGAGATTCCGCTGCTGGTTTGCGAGGCACTGCCCCATGGGGGAGACTGGCAGGGATTACGGGCCTGGGAAGAGGCGGGGATCTCCACTATCGGAGACCTCTACGAGGACAATACCCTGTTACCCTTTAATGATTTAATAGAGCGTTACGAGCTTCCCAGGGGGGACTTTCTCTTACATGCCGCTCTGACGGCCGCCATCCGTAAGCATTGGATGAAGGGGATGGTGGAACCGCCGATCTCTTTACCATGCCAGTGTGTAGTGTTATCGGCTGGGACGATCAAGGCAGTCACTTGCCTCTATCGGCGCCTCACCCAGGAGACGAGACGTCCCTTGGAGAGCCTGCGTATTAAATGGGAGACAGACCTCGGGATGCCCATGGGTGAGAAGCCGTGGGAGGCACTAGTAGAAAGAGCATGGAAAAGCTCCAGAAACGCGCGAGCTAATCCATTTTTTTGTCCTCCACAGAGCATATCTCACCCCGCACAAGATTAATGAGTATTTTGGGGCCCGATCAGCCTGTCCGTGGTGTAAATTAGAAAATGCCGAATTTTTACATATGCTCTGGGAGTGTCCATTGCTGGAGGGGTTCTGGAGGGAGATATCGACTACACTGGGCGACGTAACGGAACGAGACAACACACTGACCCCGGGATATTGCCTGTTACACTGGTTTCCCCACACTGCCCGAAATAAAGTTACCAGCAAATTTATAGACCTGGGATTAGTTCTGGCTAAACGAGAAATTACCAGTCACTGGAAGGCGGCCAGTGCCCCTTGTGTCTCGAGGTGGCTGCGGGAATTTATAAAATGGGCAGATTGTGAGGGGATTCTTAGGCTGCAAATGGTCCAGAGGCTAGGCAACGAAAAAATGCTAGGCACGGCGAGAGCATGGGTGGCGTTAGTGGAGTTGCTCAAGCGCCCGACTGATGATACCGAACCACCCCTTGTGTGAGTAGAACTGTGTGTGGGGGTTGCAACGTTGCTCTACCCGGACATGTAGTCTATACTTTATCCCATATAATACATGGCCACACCATCACCTTTCTCACAAACCACTAAAAACCTTAGTGCATATCTCTTTCATATGAAAGAGCGAGCATGTTTGCAAACATGAAGAATAAAAATAAACCTGCTAGTGCCAAATTAAACACATCAAAAACCTGTCAGATGTTTGTTGCAAACAGATATTAGAAACAGTTCAACACAACTCAGTTTAAAAAAAAAAGCTGCAGTTGCTCGGAGTGTGTAGAAAATACAGAAATATTCTAGCTTTTCTATAACTAAGGAGCGCCAAAAATAAACATGCTCTCTGCTTGTCATTGTATGCTAGAAAATAGAGCAGAAGAAAGAAAAGCAACTTTAATTTTTTATTGCTAAACAGCTGCTTCAATTATACCCTGTGACCTGATCTGTCTTTCACCTCAGCTGCTGGCTCTGGCAGCGGGCATTGTGATGTCAGAACTTGACTGTAATAACTTATAATAGTCGAGTTCTGACGTCTTTTATTTATAATCTGCGATTAGGTGCGTCACAAGTTGCCGATTATAATGAAATTAGATTACAGAATCCAATGTATTATAATGTTATACAGTGTACCTTATCACATAAAACTGTGCAGCATCAGGAGCCAGGAGAATAAAGACTTGGAGTATCATGCCTGCATTAGCCTCACCAAACATCCTGAACGCGTCAGCATTAGCTATGTTTCTCTCTGCCTTTGCATTGAGTGAAGGCAGAGGCCTCCACTCACAGGAATCCTTCCTTAGGTGCAATGCAACAGAAGCAGGTACCTCACACGCTACAATTTCAATGTTTGGCAGGCGATGCTGAGGTTGCCTTTAGCAAGTGACCAGGAAGATGGTTCATGGGAGAGTGCTATGGGTTTTAAACAACAGGGAGGGAGAGAAAAGACCTCCATGTGGTTACCACATCATCAATATTCACTAAAATCTGTCTTCCTGTGGAACAAAGTGGGACAATGATACTGAATTGAGTTTACTTGCTACATGAAGGGGCCCGACATTTAGACCTAATCTGGATTATACATGGTATTGGCTATCTCTGAAAGAGTTAAGGGCCATGCTTAATTTGTAAAAAATGTAGTGCTGGGCCCAAAGTATTTGTCAGACGTTTACTGCAGCTGGAACCACCCACCACTCTGTCCAAATGTCAGTAACAGCAGTACACGTATACTATTATCAGTTTTTAGAAAGCATGTTAAAATTGTTTAACGGTCCATAGATGTCTTCTAAAATAATAGTGGATAAATATCTGCACGTGTTTAGAAAATAGTGCAGGTGCCAAGCAGCAGCAAAACACCAACACAAATTGTGCATTGTTTGAAAGATGGGGAAAGCAAAGGTGAACTTTTTTAGTATGCATACTGGGAACTTGATAAACAGCTACAAAAAGTAGTAAGTGGTGTGCTTGAGTAACTTAAGGCATACTCTATTACCATCATCGTGCACAAAGTAATGGAGTTATGATGTCGAAGGGTCAATATCTCCTATGGCATCTTAATTACAGTGCAAAGTGTGTTCGTCTGCCATTTAGACACTGAAGCCCTGCACTGCACAGGTTGCCTGGAGTTATTTGAATGTATTCTTTTTACTTTATTTAAACAAACAAACAAAACAATCAACGACAATTTAAGCACCACAGAGCAGTGTTTCCAAGTGGTAAAGCTGGCACCATAGATGTTCTACATTTGAAAGGAGTGTGGTACTCGATTAGCCAAAGCAGGCAAGATATAATGGGAATAGACTGACCTAAGGGACTAACCAGATTGAGTTTATCTTGTGATCCAAACAATCTTGAATGCTTTAGAGTATATAAACACATGACATTTCTGGGAGCTGCTGATGACCGGTATGATGAGCCTTGATTGTAGACTGACAGAAATCACAAGCAAAGACTGAAGTTGAACAGGGTTTTGCTTGTAGGTCTTAGACTTCTCACTAGCCACAAAATAATGTAGAATTGGGGTCTTTTAGCGAAGGCCGCTGATGGGACAGCTTGTGACATGGCATAGCAGAGGTGCTTTGACTATAAATACATTGCATAGCAGAGGTGCTTTGACTATAAATACATTGCATAGCAGAGGTGCTTTGACTATGAAGACATTGCATAGCAGAGGTGCTTTGACTATAAAGACATGGCATAGCAGAGGTGCTTTGACTATAAGCACATAGCATAGCAGAGGTGCTTTGACTATAAAGACATGGCATAGCATAGGTACTTTGACTATAAAGACATGGCATAGCAGAGGTGCTTTGACTATGAAGACATGGCATAGCAGAGGTGCTTTGACTATGAAGACATTGCATAGCAGAGGTGCTTTGACTATAAAGACATTGCATAGCAGAGGTGCTTTGACTATGAGGACATTGTATAGCAGAGATGCTTTGACTATGAAGACATTGCATAACAGAGGTGCTTTGACTATAAAGACATTGCATAGCAGAGGTGCTTTGACTATAAGGACATTGTATAGCAGAGGTGCTTTGACTATGAAGACATTGCATAGCAGAGGTGCTTTGACTATAAAGACATTGTATAGCAGAGGTGCTTTGACTATGAGGTCATTGCATAGCAGAGGTGCTTTGACTATAGGGAGATTGCTTAGCAGAGATTTTTTGACTATAAGGACATTGCATAGCAGAGGTGCTTTGACTATGAAGACATTGCATAGCAGAGGTGCTTTGACTATGAATACATTGCATAGCAGAGGTGCTTTGACTATGAGGACATTGTATAGCAGAGGTGCTTTGACTATGAAGACATTGCATAGCAGAGGTGCTTTGACTATAGAGAGATTGCATAGCAGAGATTTGTTTACTATAACGACATTGCATAGCAGAGGTGCTTTGACTATAAGGACTTTGCATAGCAGAGGTGCTTTGACTATAAAGACATTGCATAGCAGAGGTGCTTTGACTATAAGGACATTGCATAGCAGAGGTGTTTTGACTATAAGGACATTGCATAGCAGAGGTGCTTTGACTATGAAGACTGCATAGCAGAGGTGCTTTGACTATGAGGACATTGCATAGCAGAGGTGTTTTGACTATAAGGACATTGCATAGCAGAGGTGTTTTGACTATAAGGACATTGCATAGCAGAGGTGATTTGACTATAAAGTTCCTAAATCCATGGAACGTCTCCACTGTACTGTATGAAGCACTACATTAATATTATTATTATTATTACTACTACTACTATTGTTATTGTTATTATTATTATTGTTTTGATAAAATCATTATTTTATTATCCTATCAAACCAGAGACCATAATTTTGAATGTAATTGTTCTTAAAATGTTCAACTTAATTGTCAAAAATGAATTTATCTTCAATAAATGCCAATCACGGAATTTGGTAGTGATAAACGTCATACAAAACGGGGTTGGGTTCATTTTGACTTAGGCCGGCAGGACGCCAGATCAGCCTCCTCTACCCTAGTGGAGGACCGCCCACCATATTTTGAGATCCCCATCTTCCCGGCGGGCATCTCACCGCTTTCCTTGCATCTTCTGACAGAAATCCATGCATAATTATCTGCCTTCAGTGCAGCCCTTGCATCTTCTGATGCAAGGGCTGCACTGAAGGCAGATAATTATGCTGAACTGGCGCCATGTTTACTTGTGAGTACAGTGTACATTTTTTATTTTCTGAACCAAACGCTGAAGACAGAAGTTCATTGCAGAGAAACGAAAGATAAATGGCACTGACACGAAGGGAGGTTTGTCCCTGAACAACATGACAGTTTTCACATTTTCCTTCCTGGTTACATTCCCCAGGAGAGAAAAATCAATTGGGGTAGCTCTGTCCTACATAGCCCAAGGATACTATCACTCTGACTTCGTGTGTCATAGAGGACAAGCCACAATGTCATGGATTTCTGTCGGTTGAGCTAACTATGACTCCCCTGGCAAAAGCATAGTGGTCCCCCACCTCTAAATAGGTATGTGCTATTCAGGTCTACTTTCACCTGTGGGGATATGAAGAGGGTCATTAATAGTTGGAGTGTTGTGTTCAGGTGCCATGTGATGTTTAGGTGTGTGGACAAATTGCCTGGTATTGCACAGTACCAATATCTCTGACTTTTCACTGATGCCAAGTCTTGACTGGCATTCAGGATGCCTGTACTATTGCATGACCCCAAAATGCATTTTGAATACCCTGTGAAGCGTATGGGAACATCACATATTAGCGAGCAGTTGATGCTGGTCTATCCTTTGTAGTTGAGTTAGTTGAAGGGCAGCCTCTGGTGTTCTTTCAAATCTATTTGTGTGCACTTGCTTGCGACTTTGGCAAAGGGAAATCAAATGATGTCACATATGTTCCTCTTGTTTTAGTTGCATCTTCTGTGGTGTGCAGTGGAAGGTCGTGTGGTTGCTACATGAGGTATGAGTGCATGATTCAATTGCCATACAGCCTTGGCAATACTGCTTGTGTCTCCTAATACCCTCTGTAGGGATTTAGTTACATAGTTTGGCATGCCACATTGTAGCTTTGTCTATTTGGTCATTGATAGAGGCATTTTTTTCTCAGGTGGGATGCGCGCAACGACTAGCGACAGGAGGTCATTAACAGTGACAGTTTTGCACGTGAATGTATACATGCATTCTGGAACGGTGATGGACCTCCTTCTTCTGTGGGATCTTCATCTCCTTCTGTGGTGTCGCATATACTTGCCAGGCAGAGCTGCATGGATATCTGGTTGATGGTAACTTCATCTACGTAGCTTTGTCCGTGCATAGGGATTGCTACTATACCTTATTTCCACATGCAGCTGAAAGTGGATACATTCAGAGGTTTGCAAAGACACCCTTTCAGCCAAATGGTACGCAGGAGTGCACAAATACATACCTTTGAAACGACCCTAATATATAACATGCGCACAGCATCAGTGTAATCACAAATATTTTCCTGCACTTCCTGCAAAGGCTGCTCCATGATCTGTGGTGTGGCTAGGATGCGGGGGTCCTGGTGCAAACAAGCAAAATAGCACCCAAGCCTCATGGTTAAATACTGTATGGTAGGTATTTTGTTGACCTTACAAACATGAAAGTCTGCATCAGCGTGCCAGCATACAAACATCCACCCTGCTAGACGCACGCAGGTTTCTACAGACAATGCATTAACTCACTGCATTATCTTGCAGGTTGAAAATCTTTAAAACACGATGAAAGACGGGCTGGAAAGTGAGATAAGGTTTGCTGTCTGTGACATGTCGATGCCCTTTTGAGGATTTAGCTGAGATCAGCAGGCTCCATTTGCTCCTACCTTGGGGCTAATTGAAGCCTGGGCTTTGCAGGGGGAAGGATTAATGTTCTGCGCATCTTAAATCCATCGACTGCTTCTTGTCTATTTTAATGCCTTTAACATACACAAAAGCTTTGACTGGCAAGCAGATTTTGCGTGTACATTGTCAGTGCTTTGGCGCGGATTATGATAAGGTGTGCCCGGATCTGTCTGCTTTCCAGCCATGAGTCAGTGCAGGTTGTTGCATCTTAATATTGCTAGGTTGATTGCCAGGCCACAGTAATAAGAGGGCGCCTCAATGGGCATTTTCACATTATCCAATGGATTAAGGCTTGACTTTTGGCAGCTGGGACCATCTTGTGTTAATGGCCTACACATGAGAACTTCCAACAACCACAGCTAGTCTAATGTTTTGCTAGGAAAGCAAAGATAAAAGCAATGACTGAGCTACCGGGTGAATTGTTTGTTAGCACTTTTTATGTGTCAACGCATCTTTGTTTGCAATATGTTTCAACTTGAATGGCATGGTGTCATTTCTCCAACATCATGTAAACGAAGGGACAACATATGACACATATAACCAGCTATTAAAACTTGAAAAAACTAAAGATGTACTTACTACTAAAACGTAGGAAAATAGTCTGATTAAATCACAGATTTAAAATAGCAAAATAGTCCACGGGGGTTGGTTGAAATGTGGCATCAAATGACCCTCCTATTATCAAGTTAGGTGCTTTTGTTCCCTTCTGCTTTTGCTGCGTATTAAATCCCTTTTACCCCAAACAACAATTAAATAAAAATGTTATCTAGATAGGGGCTCTGTTTGAGGTGTAAATCCCCATTTGGCTTAGTCAGGATTTACAAGGACATTCTTAATAGGCAAATATTTATGTTCAATGTCTGAATATATTTATCATGTTTTATTTGAAGGTGAGTTCTCTTGTATGAATCATGTTTAATTTGCGCCTTTACATTGAATGGGCTGTGCATCCTGTTTCAGGTGCAAACTCACATTTTTTTGCTTTAGTCAGGAGTCCAAATTAGGCACTGATTACGCATCTGAGGGATTTTGCCGAAACAAACTTTACCTTGTTAAACGTTAAATGCTGCTAAATAGTGTTCATCAAACTGTGGGTACCCCTGAACATGGAAACACAAGCAATGTGTATGTTGTTCTAAATAAGGCCCTTGGAATGATGCACAAATGAATGCCCAGTAAAATATCCTTCATTATCAATATTTCCTGGTTACATCATTTGCAAGCGGGATTGCGTGTACTTGTTATAAAGAGCTACACATGGTTTACAGTCAATAGTTATTACAATTTTCACATTCAAAAATATAGGAAGAAAAATGCCTACAGAGCAAAATAGTGTCTTAGGATTCAGTGTGGTGAACATTAGCTCACATATGCTCTTAAGTATGCCACCATTGTTTTGTATCATTATTGCTTCTACGGTAATACAAATATCATTGCTGCTGATGCTACTACTCCTGTGACTCTGACTAGGAATGTTTCCAATGCTACACTTATGCTGGTTGTGCTGGTACTTGTACTGCCACTAACATATCTCCTACTAGCATTAGCTCGTAAAATAGTTAAATGGGATCAGCACTCACTCTTGTGCTCCCTGTGTAAAGTACTGGTGAAAGATAGTCATTCACAGTATTGACTCTGCCTTTCACCCATCCAGCATGTACACAATGAGTAACACTATTGATAGGACAAAACCAATGGTTTAACATTTCTATGGTAAGCCTGCCCTCTAAAAGTTCTATTTGGAGTGAGAATGTATAATTATCATACCATCAGTAAAACCTGACCTTTAGACTTATCCTGCTTACCCCACACTGTAAAAAGGCATCTGTAGTGTTCTTACAACATTCTCTTGTGGATTCTCTGTGCAAGCTCTTTGTGTGCTAACTTTATGACAGCTTTGAGGCTTTCCTGCTCTCCTGATAATGTACCACGCTGCCCTTGCACAGACCACCTATGATGGGCATTCTCATTTCTGTCATTATCAGAAGATAACCTTGTGACTCATTTTACTTCTGGAACCTGCTAGTGCTCATTTATCACCATTTTTTTGAAAATTCGAAGATAGCCGCACTTTCCTACAGTGGGAACGACTCCCGACATGCACTTTAACGTGATTAATTACAATATACATTGCCTACATGAGAAACCGCTCCACAGTGAGCAGGATGTTTTCCGTGAGGTAACATGTTTTTTTTCAATTATTTTCAAAAACACTCAAACAAAATATTCGTAGAGTAGCTTAACCAACGGAGTGAAATTGTTTTTATTGTGCCACAACATTGAAGTTATGATGCAAAGCTTTAGTTTTCCAGCTCATGAACTAGAGTTAATGATAGTACCACCGTCTGCATAATAAGGGACTCCTTTTGCAACCTCGTATTCAGAGTTTAGGCTCGTTTTTTATCTCCCTCAACTAATAATTGCACACAATTCTTGGTAAATCCCCACAGAAGGGAACATACATCAAAAGTCAAATAAAATATAAATTGGCGCCTTTTATTGATGACACTTTTTATCATAGTGACCTTTAAATATTAATTAGTTTCAGTGGGAGAAGAAAGATGGTATCATCCATCTACCATTTAACGAACAGCGTGTTAGCAAATGTGTCCCTTTAGGAATATGGGGATTTGAGGAGAATGCTGGGATTGTGCTGCATTTTGTTCCTTTTTCTAAAAATCACTTTAAGAAAAATATTTGCCCACATCCAACGTGCCATTTTACCGGATGCAAGAATCTATTTGATTCCCCATGCCCTTCCATATTCATCTATGTAATAAGTTGTGTAGATCACTTTAGTTCTGTGCAGTTCACGTGTTTATAATACATTACTATCAGCATTTCTCTACAACTGCTAGTGCACTCTCTACTGGTGCACCTACTGAATCATGGACTATTAACAATAGTATGCAACATTTTCCTTTTCATAAATATAAGCTACAACATTTTACTGTCACACCTTACATTTGCTAAAACATCTGTTTTTCACTGTTCGATTTTTGTAGACACCCCACTAAAATACTACTAGAAGCCAGAGACCACAGTCTAAGCCATATCTCTTATTTGAACCACAATACAATATACACAAATACAGAAATACTTAAACATCAAACAAATACGCAAATTATGAAAGATTTTATTTAATGTGCAAACAAAAAAATATACAATAGATAGAATATTACATTTTAATGGGAAGGTTGGCGCTTTTCAAAATGGCCCCCTCTGCCTCCTACGCTTGTGGATGCACACGGGGGCATACCATGTGCCCCCCTGTGTGCCTGCATGGCATGGACTTTTGAGTCCATGCCATGCAGGAATCTTGTGAGGTGTTCCCATTGCGTTGCTTTTTTCAAAGGCACTGCCGCCTTTGAATGAGGCACCGCCCTGGGACCGCCACGCTGCCTGCCCCTTAGACTACTAAAAAATCGTAATCCGGCAGGCGGCAGCGACCTTCAGTTGAGCGGTGGCACGGCGATTTTCACCGCCATGCCACTGCTCCACCAAAAGTCGTAATCAGGCTCTAAGTATTTATAGTTAGGTATGCTTTTCCATAGACTGAGCATTTTTTGGTTGGCTAATAACTTTGGTCACTGTTTGACGAATCTTCCTGAAACTTCCCAAGTGAAATGTTCATCTACCTCAGCTACTTCCCAGAAAGTGTCGGGACGATCTGTCCAGTGGAAGCCAAGAAAAAAGGGAGGTATCAAAATACAATATCTCCATGCATTTACTATAGACTTCTTTAAGACAGGTAATTGCAAAACTGCTGAACAGAATTACATCAAATTCAGCAGGAAGCTATATCTTGGTCCGCAGATTGTGCTTTTTGTGATTTGGTGTAAATCCGTTCTGTAGTTTTTGAGATATTATGGGTCAAACATAATTGTATATTTTGGCAGTTGGGCTCGTGAGAGTCCCGTGGGCATCCAGCGAGAGCGCAACATCAAGAAATGGAACCCTGTGATTAGTCGAGAGGCCATTTTTTTTCATGAGCCTCACACTCTGGTGGGAGCGAAATGGCCCCATTAGTCTCACAAGAGCTAGCACTCTTATTGGCTCGCTGTTGGAATGTTAGAAATGAAATGGCTGCCATTACTGTTTACTGTGAAAAATTTGAGGTGTTGTGGAAATGAAGTCAAAAAGCTATATAAGGGGGCAGCATGCTGACCTCTAGATTTAGAAAGGAGTTGCGTCACTTTTGTGACGCAGCGGCGGCGCAAATCATGCGCCATGCTGCGGGGGATTTACAACGTGACGCATCTAGGGAGATGCGTCACGTTGCAAAGCCCTGCGCCACATGAAACCTGCGTCAGGTTTCATGTGGGCGTGCCGGCGCAGGGGGCGTTCCTGCGCAGGAAGCCCCGTAAAGTGACGCAGTGAAATCTACAAGATTTCACGGAGTCACTTTTACGTCCCTGCTGCGTCAAATCCTTACGCCTGCTTCAAGCAGGTGTAAGGAGTGACACAGCATGTTAGGTATAGGGCACCCCTGAGCAGTACTGGAGTTACGTCGCACTTGCGACACGACTCCAGTACTGCGCCACCCTTCCGCCGACAGATGCGTCACGCATCTGTTTATCCTTGCGCCATGATGCGCTGCATTGTAAATGTGGCGCATCTGTGGTGGCGCAAGGGTAAACTTGCGTCACGCATCTTCCCTGGCGCATCCCTTCTGATTTGCAGGGATGCGCCAGGGAACATAAATCTGCCCCGAGATGTATAAGTGATGACTACTGTGAAGATAATAAATATATATTGTTTTCATCTAATTTTTACGATCTGTCGGGACTCTCAGGAGATTGTGAATAGTAAAATGGAGTAGTTCAGTTCTCAATACACTCTATTAGTAGGAATGCATATTGTGGTCCTTGTTTTGAGAGGAAGTGTGTAAGAGATAAGTACAGTGGTGATTAGAAGGTTAAAACTTTCTTTTTTAAATATTACGATCTCACAAGACTCTTGCGGGATCGTCAAAAGTAGGAATGAGAAGGTGATCTTTGAATACACTCTAGTATGCACACTTGTTACTGTAGGAAGGAGTCTTACTGGAGATGGTGTTTACCAGAGTCTACTATTTACACCCATCGACTTTGTAAGAATAGTGAGTAGAGTATAGTTTCTTCCCACAACCTACTATGCACACACATTATCAGAGAGAGGGGTGTTAGCAGGGAGGACAGTCCCTGGACAGAGTATACGATGAACAAATGCGATCAAAGAGAGAGGTCTCAGTGGAGAGGCCAGTTTATATACTCACAATCTACTATGCTCATCGGTCACCTGAGACAGAGGTCTGACAGAAGAGGCCAGTCCATGTACACACCCTGCTATGCACACCTGTCATATGAGAGAGAGGTCTGACACGAGAGGCTAGTCCATGTACACACCCTACTACGAAGAGCCATCATCTGAGACAGTGGTCTGACAGAAGAGGTCAGTCCATGTACATACCCTGACACTTTCACCCATCATCTTACAGAGAGGACTTAGTACAAAGGCCACTCCCTCTCCATACACACTAGTCCACAGGCCCATCATCTGAAAGAGAGGTCTGTAAGGAAAGGGCAGTCCATGTACACACCTTACTACACACTCCCGTTATCTGAGAAAGAGGTGTGGAAAGAGAGGGCAGTCCATGCAGATACCTTACTACGCACACCCATCATCCAAGAGAGGGGTCTCAGTTGAAAGGCCAGTTATTCTCTATACTCTACCACACACACCCATCATCCAAGAGAGAGGTCTCTGGGTAGTTCACTCCCTCCATATACACTGGTACACACACCGGTCATGCAAGATAGAGGTTTGACTGTAGAGGCCAGGCCGTCTCTACACTCTACTACACACACCTGTGATCTAAGAGAGAGGTCTAAGTGAAGAGTCCAATCTCTGTCCATACCCTACTATGCATACTTGTAATCCAAGAGAAAAGGTTTCAGCAGAGGGGCCAGTTCTTCCCAATCTTTAGTATGCACAATTGTAATCGAAAAGAGAGGTCTTAGCTGAGGAGCCAGTCTCTCCAGACATACTACTACGCACACCGGTCATCCATGAGAGGCGTCTCAGTGGAGAAGCCAGTCCCTCCACACACAATACACATACAGCTGTCATCTGAGACAGAGTTATGTGTGGAGAGGCCGGTCTCTCCCCACACCCTACTACACATACCTGTCATGTAAGAGATGGGTCTCAGTGGAGAGGAGACTCCATCCCACATACTATTATTTTCCTACACTTTTTTGCAATCCCGCAAGATTCTCCCGAGAGTAGCTCACAAGCTTCAGGGAGTGAAGTAGGCTGCATGGTCCCGTGCGATCTCCTAAGAGGCTCACAAGACCTGAAGGAAAATTACTGAGCCTGCCACAAGGTGTTTTACGATCCTCAAGAGTCTTGCAAGATCAAAATGGGGAGAAGTAGAAAAAAGAGCCAAGACTTAACAAATACTTACCATTTTTATTTCATGGTTGAATAAATTGGGTATAATAAGAATGTGTTTTTGGTTAAAAAGAAACCTTAGAAATTCACTAAAAAAACAAAGCTTAAAATAACGTTATATTTAGGTGAATTTCTCAGTGTCTACATAAGCGTTTTGAACAACAAAAAAACACAGAAATTCACCAGTTATAGTTAGTAGGGCTATCTATAACTTGCGCCCCCACCATGCACTGCTTAAGACCTCATTTTTTACATCTACATGTTCTCTGACATCATTTATGGCACCACTGATGACATCTCAAATGACATCACTGAAGACATCAACAAGGCTTCAGTTTACTGCATATTGCTGTATAAATTGCTATGCCTTTACACACAGGATAGCTCACATTAACAATCAACCAAAGATATATGGGAAACCCTCATTGAGTATGGTGTTAAATCTGTACACAACTGTTCAGAGAAAGCCAAAATAGTGAATGCCAATTCCAAAACAAATGCCCTACTACAGACAGCTTTCATCTGTATAAAACCCCTGACACACACCAAACCTGATTTAGAAATGAAGTTGACATCACTAGAGAACTGAGTACTCTAAACAGTGTTTACTCTATGGAGAGAGTTCATTCTATACTACACCGGTTTCAAACAGTGAAACTCTAATGAGAAATACACCATAGAGTATTCAAAATAATCTACTAAGAACAGTGTACATTCTATGCAACAGTTGTCAAAAAAGTTGTGTGAAGCATAATGAATACACGTCAACTGTCACTTGCACACAGAATTGCTCTTGAATGCAAACATTAATAATGTGTTCACTACCTCTACACAGCTATGGTGCATTAGGAGCACGTACATTTTATAAACACTTACTTACACCCTTTAGCTGGACTCAAGCTCTAAAATATATTATGCAAAAGTAATATGGTGGTTACCCGCCACTATGTAAACTGTACAACAAACTAGCACACTCTTTCGATGATGTCATTAGTGATGTCATCAATGATGTAATTTGAAATGTCAGCAGTGATGTCATAGAACAAGTCATTAGGGATGTCATATGTGAGGTCATTAGCAGTGCATGGCGGGCGCAAGTTATAGTTAGCCCTGCTAACTATAACAGGTGAATGTCTTTTTCTTTTTTTTGTTCAAAACGTTAATGTTGACACTGACAAATTCACCTAACTATGATGTTATTTTAACCTTTAGTTTTTTCAGTGAATTTCAAAGGTTTTTTTTTAACCGAAAAGACCTAACTATAGCGTTTTGTTTTTTTAGTGAATATATATATATATATATATATATATATATATAATACAATTTCTACTCTATGCACACACACACATGCACACAGTACTTTTATGCTGTATTTGATTCTAAGAAGTTTACTACCAAAGCTCTTTTTTTTAAATGATCTAGACGTTTATGAAGTAAGGTGAATAGCAGTATTGTTGATGAGTCATCAATGATGTAACCAATAATGTAATTTGAGATGTCATCAATGTTGTCATTTACCATATCACGTGTAATGTAATATGTGATATTATAAGAAGTGCAGGCCTGAGGCAAATGTTATAATAAGCTAACTGAACAATAACTGGTGAATTTCAGCAGTTGTTTGGTTTTTACATGCCAGTTTTTTGTGACTTTGACACCTCACTGTTACGTCACTTTAACCTTTGTTTTTTTCAGAGAATTTAGTTTTTTTTATGTAAGCTATATTCTTATTTTCCATCCTAACTATAACGTCACATTAATGTTTAGTATTTTTCAGAGAGTTTCTAAGCTTTTTTCAGTGAAAATATATAATAATCTTTGTTATGGCTTTGGTTACAAAGAGACAGCTGATCTGTGGATTTAGAGGTTTCAAAAGCACAATTTCCTTTAAGTTTTTTTTTTAATTTTCCAAATGTTCATGAATTAAGTAATCACTTTTTCTTACATCTATGCCTACAATCTCATTTCTACTGAGTTCAAAGATAAATTGCTTTCCTCTATTCATGACATCAAGAATGTATTTGAAAAAATCTAACAAGAGGGGTTAATGAACGGACTCTGGAAATGTACCCATAACAGGAGTATGTTTGTGGAGTTTGTAGACAGTGGTGTGAAAAGTCATAACAACTTTCTGTTTTCAAGACTTCTTGTTTTTATTCAATCTCTCTTTAGGTATTATTTTGCAAATATGTATGAATCTCAGACCTTTCTGTTTCTAAGGTCTGAATATATGTATGAATGCCAGAGAAGGTCAATCAGCTGCTGAGCTCTTTCTCACCTGAACTCAACCAACAGAGACAGATATTGGGCCTGATTACGATGTTGTCTGCCAGACATCGCCGCAGTCTCGGGACTGACCGACCTCCGGTCGGCGGTCCTGACACCGCCATTACAATGCGACCACACATGGTGCTGTTGCATACTCCCATTTCTCTAGGACAACCTCCCATGGAGAAATGGAAGTTTGTGTAAACCATAAGGCCTCTACACAGTGCAGGGATTCACAGCGGGGCTCCATAGGTGCCCCTTGCCCCCAACAGGAGGCTGCAGGGAGAAGGGGGCCCTGCTAGGGACCCCCAAAGTTGCTTTCCAACAGGCTTTCCATGTCGGAAAGCCCGACATGGAAAGCCTGTCGGGAAACCAACATCGTAATCCCGATGGTGGAAGCGCCGTCCTAAAGGGATTACGTTGCGGCCTCCGACTGGGCAACGGGCTCTTTGAGCCCGTCGGAATCTAGCCAGAATGTCCGGCTGGTTTCACTTCCGACAACCTACATCGTTATTAGGCAGTCGGAATTGAAACCGGAGATGTCGGTCGGAAAGCATGACTTTCCGACCGACATCATAATAGGCCCCTTAGTGTCGAAGTGCACTGCTATGCACTCATTCAGACCACAGTTGCCATTCCATTTAGAAGATAAAATCCCTCATTGTCTAAAAATGCATATCCTATTTCACAAAACTTTATTTTGTTTTAGTTGCGCCTTGTCAACTCACAAGGAAACAAGCATTTGCATAGCCAAACCGTCTTTCATGCATGCCCAATTGGCTTTGCTAACGCTTATAGTATTGGGAACATGGTATGTGCACAGATGAAAGCACTCAGCCATTAATTCTTAGAAAATGGAGACTAAGATTAAGGGAGTATGCAAATCAAACAGGCCCTTTAGAGCTTTGTGCTGCATGTGGATAGCTTCATTTTGTTACATTAGTGTGAAAATGTGAAAATGCATTGGCAGGTGGAGCCTTTATGACCCATGATCTGCGCTGCAATCACACCACCAATGCAGTTTAAACCTAATTACAGAAGTAGCCCCCTTCTACCACCAACATGACCGATAGCAACAAGCTAATAACTAATTTCCAGGTGTGCTCATGACACTTGGTTATTCATTTTGGAGCAAAGGGAAGAATGCTGCTCAAAATCCAGCCCACCCATTGTATTCAGATGCCCTCTGTGAATCAGGATACCTGCGTGCTTTTGGTGCCTCTCGCAAGCTTGCAAAAGTCATTTTATTGTATCTCAGACTTGTGATATGTGTTTTATGAATTAATCTCAAAATCTCAGATGAGATGAAGTGCTCATCTATGCAGATAATGGTTCAAGGTGCCTCAAATATGAGTGAACTAGGGTAATACTTCAGAGTAACTACAGCTGTCAGAGCATTTACATAGTTTCTCCTTGATCCCTCCTACACATTCCTCACGTAGAAGCTGAGTCCTTGACATTTTAAATAAATATATTGTTAGCAATCACAATATAACAGGCTTTACATTTGAAGTGAAACTAGAATTGAGTCCCTGTGGTCCTTTCACTGTGATTCCAAAGTGCAGTTTAGCTGTTATCTAAAAAGCCTATGCATTCTGAAGTGAATTTTGTGCTTAATCTTTCCTTCACATTTGATTCGAGGGGCTCATCTAGTTGTTTCATTTTGCCCATACTTTCAGGGCGGTAAACAATTCAAGCATTCACTTACCCAGTACTGTGTCCCACATCAAGGCCACAGTTGAGTCTGCACTGTATTCCCAGGTCCTTCCTGGCTAACTTGCTATTGTTCTGCAAAACTCCTGTAGATCTGATTTAACAATTCCTAGTGCATATTCTGCCTCCTGAATTCTCCTTGTCCCTTTAACAATAATTTTGTCTCCAGTTGAGTTGCCCAATAGCTGCATCCCATTTCCTCTTAACAGTAGGAGCTTAAAGCTGTGGCCTGTCTCTGAGATTTGCACAGCTCCACTAGTGGATTACATTTCCATACCCAATTAGAGCAATGTGAGAAATTGGATTATTGGTTGAGGGGAGTGAAACCTTGCTCAGGCAAGAGCCACAATCCTTGTCAGGGTGAACCACAAAAAGTCACTAAACTAACCTGTGCTTACCCTCTGGTAGCTTGACACAAAAGCAGTCAGGCTTAACTTAGAGGCAATGTGTAAAGTATTTATGCAGCTCACAAACTGTAATAAAGTGAAAACACAACACAAGAAAAATCCCACACCAATTTAGTAAACTATAGTACATTTTAATAAATAATTTGAGACCAAAACAACAAAAATCCAATCAGTAGAACCAAAGCTATGCAGTTTCAAAAATGTAGGTAAGTATAGCACCTAAAAGCACAGAGCGCCACTCGTGGTCATCTGGTCATGCTAGACTGGGGGAAAGTCACAAGTTTAGGCTGACCACAATGGAGCGCAAACCGGATACAGGGACCAGTTTAGTCCAGCTGAAAAATTCACCTTATCAAAGTCCGGTGAGAAGAGTTTAGTTTGTAGTGAAGGATGCTGCAAGAAGCAGGAAGAGCATTGCGGATGGTCGACACTGTAGCGTGAAGAGCAGGCTGTGCATAACTGCGCAAAGATCCTGTTGGGCGTCGTGGATGCTTGTTGCTGCAGCTTCGCATTGGCAGTCACTGCAGGATGTCGATGCTGTAGCGTGAAGTGCACATCTTGCGTTGCCGGTCATCACTGGCAGTCATGCGAAGAGTCAGGTACACTGGAGCTTTGGTTTGGCGGTCATCGCGAGAAGTAATCATGAACAGGCCCATTCACAGTCCCAAAGAGCCCAAAACTTCAGGATTTCTCCTTCTTTAGAGCAGCGCACACTGATGACAACCAGGGGCACAGGACCTGGGGAGGCACCTCTTGGGGATCAGTGACTCACTCTAGCAGAGGCCAGCAGGGCTCAGGCAGGTCCAGGTGCAGCAAATCAGCTAGGCAACCTAGGCATTTGCAAGGAGGGCTCTAGAGCTTTTCATTTCCCTGTAGCTCTAAACAGGAGGTCGGTCAGCTGACCCTTGGAGTCACTTCAGGTAGCCTAGAATGAAGAGAGCATGGCAGTCCTACTTCTCACTTGTCCAGGAATCTACAAAAGAGTGGGTCTAAATGTCCTATTATTACCTGGTGACAGCTTTGAAATGGAACAAACTTCAGAAATTTTCCCCCATAGATAGTTCGGGAATTTCCTTCCTCTGTGCCCTTGTCCCAGGATATTTGGGGTGACAAAGAACTAGTGTGAAGCCCTTTGTTGGTGTGCAGCGGCACCTCCCTCAAAATGTAAGTGTAGGTGTAGATAGAAGTAGAAGTGTGGTAGGTGACAGCTCTGCCCCCACCCATCTTATCAAGATGGCTCATCCTACCAACA
Source organism: Calotriton arnoldi (assembly GCA_963921515.1). Classification (NCBI taxonomy): domain Eukaryota; kingdom Metazoa; phylum Chordata; class Amphibia; order Caudata; family Salamandridae; genus Calotriton; species Calotriton arnoldi. Next base: position 894,910 of record CAWUFW010003909.1, read on the forward strand.
TCTATTCCCCCTTTAGTACACTGTCTGGGTGAATACACAAAGAAAAAAATCCGACTTTACCTTTAGTTAGAATTTAAAATTACAATTCCTTAGACACCAAACATGACATTTCTACCCTTTCAAAACAAAGTGATCACTCATAGTATCACTATAAGTAGTTTTGGGGTGACCCTGCAAAGAAGGCCAAGTCGAATAAACATTAAGTGATTTATGTGTATCAAGGGAGAGGTTTAATTATATATGTTAGGTCTACTTTTCATTGTCACTGAGGCCTGGTGATGTATATTAAGGTGTCAGTTCTAGGGGTGGTAGCAATACACCCTCCAATGTTTTGCAGTTGGGGAACATTACACTTCATGAAAAATTGCAACTTTCCCTGTCTTGTTCGTATGATGAGATTTCCATTATTCTTCTGTGCCTATACTGTGCAGACCGGGGTCCCTGTGCAAAAGGATGGAGTTGTGTTTTGAGGGGCAACCCTTGTAAGCCTAATTCACCGATCAAGGAAACTAGCTTCCTAGGCTAATACATCAGCAATATGTTCTTCAGAATCCCAGATCACTTTAGTCATCTTTGGTAATAACGGAACTCTGTGGTAAATTGTTTTTTAAATGTATTCTTGAATGTGAGTAACAAAGCACCCAGGAAAAAATCTAAGTCAGGATAAGAGGAAATGCTATTAGTAAGAGACTGAGTAGAGGCACTTGTGTTTCCAAATGGTATCTATGACCACCTGTGCATTTATTTTCTTAGGAAAACGATAGATAGATAGATAGATAGATAGATAGACAGACAGATAGATTTACTAAAAAAACTAAGGTTAAAGTGACGTTATAGTTAGGTACGGTAAAAAGATCTTATTTTGCATTGAAAAAACTCAGAAATTCACTGAAAAACAAAGGTTAAAGTGAAGTTATAGTTAGGTGAAAATGTAAATTAAACTGTAACATTTCAAAGTAGAAAATATACTGAAATTCACCAGTAATAGTTTAATGAAGTAACTATAACTTGCACACTCACCATGCACAGTGGTGTCATTAAAGATGCCATTAGTGACGTTATCAATGACATCATAGAACATGTCATGAGTGATGTAATATGTGAGGTCATAAGCAGTGTGTGCAAAGTGTCCAAGTTATAGTTTCTTTGAAGAATGAATGGAGAGTGCTGAACACAAATGCTTAGAAAATGTATCCCAAGAGTCGGGTATGAGCTGATTTATAAAAAGGTGTTTCTAGCAGTGTATGGATTAACTATTCTGGTTTATCAGGCATTCTATCTCTTCCCAGGATTTGGCTGATTGCGATTTGTTTGGTAGCGGTTTGATTCACTTAGATGCGTGTAGTAATCCACTCCAACACAGTTGAAAGGTAGAAGAGATTTATTGTCAGGAACTACACAGCTGCAGGTCATCACTTGCCAGGTACAGTCATCACAGTACAGTTGCAGTTCTAACCTTTTAAACAGTAACATTCTGATCATGCACTTGACACTGTGACATCATAGCGTAAGACAAGACAGCACCAGAGAATACTACATACCTTCCCTTCTCCTGCAAAACAAACAAAATAAGGTGCAAAACAAAAGGTAACAACAGAACAAAACAAAAAAAAACAAGAGTGGACCAAAAGATCACTCACTAAATCTTTTTGGAGTGACAATGACTCTTGAACTCCTCCTACGTTCACAAGAATTGGGTAATTCAGTCGCCTTACCACCACCATGGTCATCAGACAAAGAGTGTGACCTTGCCTTAACAATTTTGGAAAGATTCCACCAATGGCCTCCCTCCACTTGAACAGCATTGTTTCCAATCTTTACAACTTTGGTAAGTTCACCATATTTACCTTTCCCTTTCTTGACATGCACAGGAGTCTTGATACAAACAAAATCACCCACAACCAAGGGAACTATTTTGACACCTTTTTTTTATCAAACCAAACTTTTTGTTTACTTTGGGAAATTTCAGAATTTACCTTAACAATCTTCATGAGTGAGTCCACATTAGATTCTGATTTAATCCATTTGCTCATCCATCTGGGCCTGAAGCACGTATTAGCCCTCCTACCTCTTAAAAGCTCAAACGGGGACATTTTTGTGGATGAATGGGGCGTGGTCCTGTAAAACCATAGCATACTTTCTAAAGATTTGACAACATCATGGTTGCCAGACACAGCCCATCTGACACACTCACCCACCACACGGTTCATTCTTTCCACAAGACCGCTGGTCTGTGGATGATATAGAGAACTTTTTAAGTGCTTCACCCTACTGAAAGATAAAAAAACTTCAAACTCTTCACTCACAAATTGAGTCCCATTATCAGAAACGAGGAACTCGGGTAAGCCCTCCCTCAGAAAAACTTCCTTCAAAAACTTGATGACACTGGCAGAGCTAGCTTCTTTGACCAACTTTATCTCAGGCCATTTCGATGCATAATCCATAAGCACTAAAATGTACTTGCACCCAAAAGGTAAAACCTCAAACAGACCCATGACATCAATGCCTACCTTAACCCAAGGACCAGAAGGACATTCAACCGGCGATAGCGGTGGAGTAACAACTTTCAAAGTATTTTCAGCTGAACAACACACAGGACAATTTTCCACCAAGACACTTATTTCAGCATCCAAACTTGGCCACTAGAAGTCCTCACTAACACGACGTTTGGTGAGGGTAGCACCCAAATGTCCCTCATGAGCCTTCTTGACAATGGTAGGTCTGACAGAGTGAGGTGGAATAAGTTTATCACATCTCATGAGTACACCATCCTCTAGTGAAATTTCAGGTTCTACTTTGCAATAAGGCTGTAGAAGAGGGGACAACACCTTTTCTCTGTGCCACCCCTCCCTGACTAACACACACACTTGTTGAAGAAGATCATCCTCTAATAAGGCTGCTCTCCAATCCTCCTCTGAACTGACAACAAGATCAGGAATATCCATAGCAGCCACAAAACAATCTTCGGCATCTTCCTCACACAACTCTTGAAAGTTTGCTCCTTCAAATTCATCATTACTTTGGGGAAAACGAGACAGAAAATCTGCCCTACTATTCCTCCCACCAGGAATATGTGAGATGTCAAATTGGTACTGTAACAACTTACTAACCATTCTTGTTATCCTGGGTGTGCAACACTTACTGGGACCAGAACCCAGGATAGAAACCAAAGGTTTGTGGTCAGTAACCAGTTTGAAACGTCTTTCCCAAACGTACGGGCGATATTTTCAAGAGCCCACAAACAGGCAAGTAATTCTTTTTCAATAACGGAATATTGGACCTCTGCACTCCTTAACACCATAGAGGCAAAAGCAACGGTGTTTTCTTTGTCTCCACAACTTTGTGTGAGAATGGCCCCCAATCCAACTTGACTAGCATCTACAGCTATACAACAAGGTAAATCAGGATCAAATGGCTTGAGAGCATCACTACTCTTCAAAGAGGACTTGACTTCATTGAACGCATGATCACATTCTTCAGACCACTCAAACTTGACCCACTTCTTGAGTAAATTGCTAATGGGACGGACAATAGAAGCAAAATTAGGGGTGAACCTTGAATGATATTCAAACAGACCCAACAAAGACTTGACACCAGTCTTGTCTTTGGGTACAGAGGCGTTGGAAATGGCATCGACAAGTCTTTGTCTAGGTCTGATGCCTTCATGCGATAACAAATTACCAAGATATTCAATCTCTTTGCAGAGAAACTTGCATTTCTCAGACTTAAGAACGACACCATTTTTCTTGAAAATGTTGAGTACCTTTCTGAGGATAATATTATGTGAAGCATTGTCCTTAGCATATATTAGGACATCATCTTGAAAAACGAGCACCCCTTTGACTTCTCTCAGAAGATTCTGCATGACCCTCTGGAACATCGACTCCGCGGATGCTAAACCAAAAGGCATCCGCCGATATTGAAATGTTCCAAGAGGAGACACAAAAGCAGTGAGAGAGCGGGAGTCGGGATGTAGTTCTATCTGGTGGTAGGCGCTAGCCAGATCTAACTTGGAGAACACTTGAGCACCCTTGACACACGTGAACAGATCATTGATTTTAGGCAAAGGGTGAGAATCAACCTAGATCTCCTTATTGAGAGATCTAAGGTCCACACACACGCGTAATTGTCCACCTCTCTTGCAGGCAACACCCAAAGGTGACAACCACAAAGACGATTCTGTGGGTTCAATGATACCCTTGTCGCACAGACTCTTGAGTTCTTTGTTAAGATCATCTCTTATCCTAAATGGGACACCTCTGAGTTTGTGTTTAATTGGAATAGCCCCATCTCTAACAATGATTTTGTGCTTAAAGCCAGATATTTTTCCAAGGGTATCACCAAAAACAGAGGGAAATTCGGTTTTCCATCTAGTGCCCTCTTCATCACAAGTGACCAGCAAAACTTGTTTTTTGGTGCCTGGCCTGAGTATCATCCCAAACAATCCCTGGTGGAACCACCCAAGACTGTTGAGTCCCTTGACAACAACATAAATTTTGCTTCTGATCATTCTTCCTTTGAACATCATGACATCTTCAATAAAACCCAACAGATCCATTTTTCGTCCCTCATACGAGACCGGTGAGCGATCAGGAGGTAAATAATTCTCTGTCACCCCATGTTTCAGTGAACAACTTCTGTGTCATCATGGTAATCCTAGCACCGGAATCTACCAAAAGCTTGAGTTTTTTATCCCCAACAAGCACCTCCACGATCGGATCAACACATGAAGAGGGATCCTCAGTTACAGGTTCACTCATCACACTGTTCGAAGAAACGTTATCGTCAATGACGACCGAGATGATTTCAGAGTCTGACTCATCTTCAGATTCTACAACACATGCTATAGTATTTTTTAAAGTTTCCTCTTGAGACAAACCTTAGCAAAATGCCCCATCTTTTTACAAAAATTACACATCACGTTAACAGCAGGGCATCTACTTCCTTTGGAGTGTGGAGGGTTTCCACACCGGAGACAAATATTGCTTGGAATGCTAAAATCAGATTTATATCTGGATGTATTGCTGCTACTGCTTTTGACTGATCTCTGTTTTAGTCTATTGGTCCCCCCAACAGCATTCACGTTTTCAGGAGGTTTTTCATCAAGTTCTTTCAACGAGACTTGTGAGATCTCAATGCTTTTGGCCACTTTGATGGTCTCATCGAGAGACTGATTACCCATTGCGAGAAGTTTCTGTCTAATATGCTTATCTTTGCACTGACAAACGAACTGATCTCTGATGAGCTGAGCAGTGAAATTTTCAAAAATACAAACTGATGCCAACCTCCTAAGAACAGATACATAGGCATCAACATCTTCACTTTCTGATTGCTTCCTTTTAAAAAACGTATGCCTCTGAACCAATAAACTTGGCTGTTTGTCGAATCTTGTTTTAAGTTTGCGTACAGTTTCCTGATATTCGTCAATGTTTCCACCATCAGTTAAAGGTAAATCAGGTAAATGTTTAAAAATCGATCTACCCTCAAAACCTAAAGAGTGAAGTAATAAACACTTTTTCCTTTCAGCAGTAAATCTTAGAGCTCCAATGACACCTAAATACGTTTCAAACGCATCGAACCAGATCTCCCATTTAACAGGTGGTTCACCCGGCGTGTCTAGAAAAGACGGAGGTGGAGTAACAGCTTGCATTGCACACATGACTGTGGAAGATCCAAAAGAAATAAAATGAGTGTTTGGTGAAATAAACTTGCACAAAATGGAGTAATGTACACAACCAAGAAATGCAGAAAATGTAGTAGATGTGATACAATAGACTTGAGAAGAAAAACAAAAATGTACACAATATAGTAAAATGCTGTCAAGTTAATGGTTCATACAAGTTCCTTTGGTTCTTTGCTAGACTTTAGCAGGCTAGTAGTATGTGAATCACTGAGATCCACATAAAGTATGCACAACAGGAAATGTGTGGATCACTGTGATCCACAAATAGCTGGAATGTGTTAGAAGTGTGTGAATCACTGAGATCCACTTGAGAGTAGCAGATATAAATAAAATAAAAGAACAATGGAGTAAAATAGGTGTGCGAATCACCGGGACTCGCAATACTCACGTACGAGCTGCAATGATAACAGTGTTGAAAGACAGGCAGCCGCGTTGAAGATTGAGATAGAAAAGCAGGCACACGAGTTGATTGGAAAGCAGGCACCCACGTTGAAGGTGGAGGAAGTGCCACGTTGAAGAGAAGCAAAGTGGTTACCAAAGGAACAGTGTTGAAAGGCAGTCCATTGAACAATAAAGATGGTTGCTATGGTAGCCGAGCAGAACTTACGCGGCCCGCCGCGTGAGGCATGGAGTGCGCATGCACCTTGCGCGAGCGTCAGAATACGCGTGCACTCTGCGCAAGCGATCCGTCACTGCGAGGGCAAAGGGAGGTGGAACAACCAAAATCCCCAATACCTCGCACAGGCAATCCAACGATGACTGCAGGGTGGAGCAAGGTGTGCCTGAAGACTCCCTCACTCGTTCCGTCGGTAGAAGTAGACCATTGCTGGACTCCGCTTGGAACGGCTGGAAACGGGCCTCTGCTGGTCTCCGGTTGTACAGCTGGACAGGAGCGGCTTTGGCAAGTGTGACCGAAGGTGTCACCGAGTAGGTAGGATTTGAATGTGAAGAAAAACTGAGCATGTAGATAAAGCACTGAAGGCAGCCAGTTGAATTGAAGACAGGGTTTTTGAAAGGGGCGGTTGGCTCACGCTGCGGGTTCCGCTGTGTAGTCCAATAGTCGCCAAGACTTTGTAGTAATCCACTCCAACACAGTTGAGAGGTAGAAGAGATTTATTGTCAGGAACTACACAGCTGCAGGTCATCACTTGCCAGGTACAGTCATCACAGTACAGTTGCAGTTCTAACCTTTTAAACAGTAACATTCCCAGCATGCACTTGACACTGTGACATCATAGCATAAGACAAGACAGCACCAGAGAATACTACATAGCGTTGAGACGTTTTCAGGTGTGGGCAATTGCACAGGACCCTACCTTCCAAGATGCTTGCTGGGAAAGTGATTTAGCTCTATACATCACCACTATTTGCTTACCTCTTTACTCTGCCTGACTATCTATGGCTCAGAATCTCTCTCTGTCTATCCAGTGTCATCTTAAGGATTCTGGTGCCCTAGGCAAGACATATTTTGGCTGCCTTTGTGGCATCCCATTTTTGATACGTTGAATTCAATATTGTTTGGTACCTTGAAGACTTGAATTAGCAGAACATAGGTAAGGAAATTCAAGGTTCTTCAGAAAAGAGGGGCCCAAAATTTGTCTTGCCCGGGGCCCCAGAAATCGTTAAGATGACACGGTGATGATCACTAGGGGCTGTTTCCTGTTTGTTCAGATGAGCCCACTCCAGAGCCGCTAGCAAGGGTTTGGAGATGAGCGCATTCTCCAATGACATGTTATTGCACATACTACCACACAACCGATACCCAGGTGCTATGGGGCACTTCTGAGGAGAGGAACGTCAATTAGGAAACACCAGAGGTTACAGAGGTGACTCTTGTGAGGCAGATATCGGTGCTTGCGGAGTCGCAGGTGGGGCAACATCACTGACTGGGGAGAGGTGGTACCATGGATTAGTAGCTGTGCGTACCAACTGGTGCTGTAGGGACTATAATGATAATTTGACCTCGTCTTCCAGAGAAAGAGGAAGTCCCGCCTCTTTTACCTCACATGTCTCGGCATCTAAATGGCATCCAGGGGGTCCGAGCTATCTGCTGCCTCCCACGAGCAGGGCTTCATCATGGCCGAGACCAACTACCGCTTCAACGCCTACACAGGGATCTACAGAGGCCTGGACATGACGTGCCTGACCTTAAAATGGCGGCCGCCTCTGCCTTCGTTTCCTCTGCAGCCTAAATGGCAGCCCCCAGCTCCTTTTCCAATTTGTTTTATACTCCCCCCCTCCCCCCTTCTTTTACCTCTTTCCTCTAGTGGGGACGTGTTCTTCCGCTACTTGACTATGCATCTGTAGGCTATCTAACTATTCAAAACTGTTTTTCCTGAATGCTGAGACTTGAGCAACATGGCTGATGCCCGGTGGAGCTGCTAGACAGCTATAGAGGAGATTGGCCCTGGTTTCCCCCTTGACCGTCACCTACCCAGCCGGACATTGGGTACAGATCTTCCTCGTCTCGCTGCTATGGCTCCTTCCCCCCCCCCTCCCTCCTACGAATTCTTGCAACATTGTTTTTGTTTACTGTACCTTACTATGCTCTTGTAACCGATGTAACTTGTAACGCAACGATCCTCTTGTAAAGCGCTCTGATACCTCCGGGTCTAGCCAGCGCTATATAAAACTCTTCAAATAAATAAATAAATAAATTCTGTGACTTCCAGGCCTACCTATTATCTGCTTCGGTGAGATGTTAGAAGTATTTATTAGTTCTCCACTTACTGTAGGGCTTGCGATTCACTCTTTGTGATTGCTTTAACATCGATCGATGTTCCGTATTAATGTCACTGAGTTCAGTGGTAATATTATGTTATCTCCTGTGATGTGATTAGGGGGTCAAAGGCCGTATGATGTCACTTCCACTGTCCCCTATGGTTTGTTTTGCAATAGCTATTAAGTGAGAGTAAAGGCCATCACATTACCCATTAGACAAAACATCTATCCAGTGATATTGAATGAATCTGTGCCCAAGTGGCCTGTTTCTCTTTTGGGTCCATTACTGTTCCACGGTGGCTATAGTAACGTCTGCTGTCAGAACTGCCAATTTATACAACTTTTTCACTCTATGAGTGAGAGACAGGCCTTGTGTTAGAGGCTAATTATGTACTGAACAGCCCTGGAAGGTTGAGCGTAACGGATAAGGGGCATGGTTTAGATCCTTATTGGCCTACGAGGCCACTCCGCACCCTGTCAAACACGAGAAATAAAGTTTTCTGAAACCACCTCTGGAACTTATAAAATGAGCAGTGGATTATAACCCCTAAGATCCTCCAACACTTCCTGGAAATATACTCGATGGTAGAGGTTTCCATATGATTTCGGCTTTTCGGGTAACCCTATGAACAGAACTGATACCATGTGGCACACGGTGGCACCATGAGTGTTGGCAGGTCTGCGGTGTCCATTTGACTGACTGCATTCCAATTTTTTTCAAACCAGAAAACTGAATTCTAGAAACCCTGAAAAAAAGCAGTGTATTCCATATTTTTGTGTTAGGCCATATCCAGCAGTGGAAATGATTGTTTCACGAGCTGGCTGAGCTAAGCCACCGCAGAAACAGTAAAGTCAGTTGTGCCTTTGAGCTGCCTGTAACAGCGCCCTTCGGAGACCCATTTCATAGAAAATTTGAAGCCTGTGTTTATTGCCCATTAAAGCAACCTTTATTTTATGGCAAATGTTGCAGTAATTGCCTTTTACGAAGAGCACTTTGTAACACACATGCACCGTTGAAAGAAAACCACTCTGGTATTGTCTATCGGGACTTAATGGCGCAATTAATTTTACTCCATCTGTTCCTGGGACTTTAAAGGAAAATGGATTTTTTTTTTTGGAGCGCACTTTAATGAAGAAGATAAAGCGGCCCGGCTGGTGTCCCACCGGCTCGGCGCAGTAAGTTCAGATTATTGCTCAGTCTGTCAGAATGGGCTCCTTCCCCCGGCTGCCGCCACCGCGAGCAGCCCGCGCTGGCCCCTCGCCGCGCCATTCCTGATGACAAACTGCCAGGCGCGCGCGCGCAAAAGTGCGATTAAAATGTCAGCACAGGATGACGGAGGAGCCGAGTGGCCCCTGCGAGACGCGCTGTGTTCGAGTTGAGTTAATACCTCGTGGCAGAGTTGGGCGACACAGCTACCAGAGAGAGGTGCCAGCCGTGTCTTTGGAGTGCCCTAATGAAAGCAGCAACGGAGGAGGACATGTCTGCTTGTTTACAAAATGGAGTTTATTACAGGGATAGAAAGGATTAGCGCTCCAGATCCCAAAATAGTAGACCCGTATTACGGAGGAAAGTACACAGCGGTGCTTTTTAGGTCTCACCTACAGCCAGTACTTAAAGTTGGCTTTTGGTAAGCCGATTGTTTACCATTAGTTGACTTTCTGGCAGTGATTAATTTGTAAAAAAACGTAAGTGCCGGGTCTCTAGTCAGGCGGCAGCTTGCACCAGCCCATTTCTCCTGTTAGCGCCGCCTAAAACAGAACCAACTACTAACCGTGAAAGTGGCATAATGGCTAGAGCTGCAGATTTCAGAGCTGGGGGACAAGGCTCGAGCCTCAGTGTAGGCTGTGATTCAGGGCAAATCACTTAATTTCCCCATAAATGAATGTGTCATTAACTTGTGCTGATGAAAAGCACCAGCGTTGATGATTAAGGGCCAGATGTACGACCCGTTTTTGCATGCGCAAACGGGTTTGCGAACCCGTTTGCGCATGCATAAACATACTGGGCCATGTACATAGCCCATTTAGCGAGTCACAATTTTTTTGCGACTCGCTAAATATGTTTTGCGACTCGCTATTTGGAATGGGCGTACCCTTCCAAATTGCGAGTCTCAAAACAATGTACTAATGTTTTGCGACCGCAATTGCGGTCACAAAACACTCGCAATTACCACCTACTTCAAGTAGGTGGTAATGCACTCGCAAAGGGGAAGGGGTCCCCGGGGACCCCTTCCCCTTTGCAAATGCTTGCGAAATAATTTTTTAAGGGCAGGCAGTGGTCCCAAGGACCACTGCCTGCCCTTAAAAAATGAAATGAAAACGTTTCATTTTAGTTTTATTTAAATGCAGCCCGTTTTCCTTTAAGGAAAACGGGCTGCATTTAAAAAAAAAAAGCTGCTTTATTAAAAAGCAGTGTCAGACATGGTGGTCTGCTGAGCCCAGCAGGCCACCATCCCGGGGAGGGCTGGCATTCACAATGGGCTCGCAAATTGCGAGAGGCTCATTAATATTAATGAGCCTCGCAATTTGCGACCCCATTTGGAACCCCAAAACAGTGTAAACACACTGTTGTACATTTCATTTAGCGCCTCGCAATTTGCGACTCGCAATGTGTCGCAAATTGCTAGGCGCTAAATGAAAGGGTCGTACATCTGGCCCTAAGTGCCGTGCCGAGCACCGGAAACCACAGGCTCAAATTAAGCACTGCTTTCTGGTCAATCTCATTTGCTCACAGCTTATGTCTTTCCTCGTCAATTGTTCGTCTCTTGATAGAATATATCTTTTTTTTACCTTCCTTTGGTTGCATAAATTGTATCCTTCTGCTTGCATTCAGAAACCTATGTTTTTCTTTCCTTTTAGTACTCCATGTGAGCACTTTTTAATGCTCCTCTACCCTGTGTGCTGCTTTCTTCTACCGACCCTGCCCAAACCATATTGCTCATCATTTTTTTTATTTAACCCCTCCTAGCTTCTCATTTGCCTCCGCCTGCTCACCATTGGTGCAGCTACTCGGTAGCATTTACTTTTTAATCCCCCGTGCCATGGTACCCCCGCACCCATCCCAGGGCTTTATAAAAAAAAATCCCCTTCCTCCCTCCGCGCCCACGCCCCCCAGTGGCTATGTTGCTCCACGTTTCTGCTATTGATCAGGTGTTTTTACCTTTTAGTCCCCGCCACTCCATCAGCTGCACTGTTTCTGCATCACCCTGACAGCATAATTCACAAGAAATTAGAGATGCATAGAAGGGCGAAGAGAGTGGCTTCACTTGTTTTTTTATTCATAATATACACAGTGCTATGATCAATGAGAAATTCCTTAGGAGCTATCTTATGCTGCTAGGCATAAATGGAAGAGGACACCTCTCATACCACACACCTTCTTCCCCATTAAAGACAAGTTAATTGTAACAATCTTGAGGGATGTTGATTAATACTGAGGAAGTTCAGGAGGTAAGATGTTGTTGGACTGTGTTCAGATTAAGAATAGGCACTGAGGTTAAGATACCTCCAACAGCAAAGAAGTGTTGAACATTTGCCTTCCGGATGTGCTGTGTCTGTTCCATTGATTTAAATTTAAGGTGCAGCAGTGTGCTTCCGAAGATGATATTTATTGTAATAGGACCATCCCAAACATAAGGTGTTGTGCATAGAAAAGATTTTCATGGTCCTAATCACATCAGATCACAGAACCAATATTGTGATGGTGAGGGGAGTAGGAACATGTTATCAGGTACCATTGATTTTATAATTATATTAAAAATACCCAATTATAATGATTTGCCTAGAAGCACATGCTATTTCTGTTCAAGTCAAGTAAAACTTTATTCGGACTTGATTTAAATCCATTAAAGTACATAGGTCTAAAATAAAATCATATATTGACAACAGAGTTATACATAAAAAAACCTTTAAAAGTAGCTATAAACAGTTATATCATAAAATCAACCGGAATAAAAAAAAAAAATCAGAAGTGCAAGATATACTATGTGTTCTATGGTACGATCTACCAGATTTTTCTGGTCAAGAGACACACTGCAATTTAACACCAGGTGCATAGGATCTGACATTAGTAATTTAGGCAGTCAACCAAATCCCCTCCCTTTTGCACATTCCAAACTTATTGAAGCAAATGAATAGGCTTAACCCAGAAATCCGGCATGAATAATCTTCATTAATGGACCCAAACCACCTGCCCATTCTCAATACCCTACTGCCTCGTTGTTTTCAAGCTCATACTCACCATCAGGTTATGGTCTTTTTCACTGCCAGGGTAACCTCTAAAGCATCAGTACTCACGAGCATTTTCACAGGGGCCACAAATTTGGTCTGTGATGTGACCGAGGGTGCACTGATACCAGTAAATGGCGGTTGGGGTCTGGGGAGGGGTTTGTGGTAAGGTGGGTGTGAGGGAAGCTAGGCGTATACATCAAGTGTCTGAATTGCACAATGTGAAACCAAAAACTTGGGATTAATCCCTGGTTCTGCGCTTAACCAAATTGTGTGATCCTAGGCAATTATTTTATTTCCCTCCTTCTCCAGTGTTTGATTTAATAAACTATATGTTGTTCATGTATAATAGAAACCTTGGTCCCCAAAAAATTCACATGAGAACTCACTTACCTCTTCATACACTATTGGCATTGCAATCAGGGTGTAGGGAACAATGAATGTTTCTCAATGCATCTTTGAAAATGATCACTTAAAAAAATACTTCTCAATGCACTGATAATCTGATGTACTAAGGTGAAACGGTTCTGCATGTTAATGAATTAACAGACTTTATCATACTATTAGTTCAAGATGTCTTTATAAATGAAGGTGTTCCTAAGGTTAAGTGGTTTAGAACACCCTAGTTACTTCCTTTCTTTAATGTCAAATAACCTTTAAACAAATGCTTTCCGGTTTATTTAACGTATGTTTTATGTTAGTGTTAAGTCATGTAAACATTAGCCCAGTGCTGCTCTTGACCAGGGGGCCACATGTAAAGGTCAGGAGGGCCGCATGCGGCCCCTGAGCCGTGCTTTGAGTATCATTGCTCTAAAGAATGCATTCATTCCTCTCAAAAAGGGCCTGAAATCTGCCACTACTGCTTCATGTCCGTATTAGAAATCCAATTTTACCAGTTGAAGAACCATCCATATTCTATACATCCTCCCAGTTTCATCATCGCTAATATAAGCCCATCCAGGGATTGTCTCATGACTTCCAGCTGATGGGTGAAGATTACTAGCTGAAGTGTAGATTGGAGATAAGTTCTGTAGGCTCTGGGGTCCAACTTGGGAAGGAAATGAAGAAAGAGCTCCTCTTCACTTTTTGTGTGCAGTCTAAAGAGTTTTGAAACTTGTCAACAATTTCATTAGAGGAGAACGCTGTCGCCAGTAATGTGAATGTTTGAAAACCCTGCAGGGAAATGTGAACTGGAGACAAGGCTAACTTTAGCCAATTGGCCATCATCCAGTGGTTTTCAGTTGAATTTTCTTTTTTCAATTTCATGGTAGCTGCTTTATGAAGACCTAATGACGTGAAGATTTAATTGTCACCATGCCGTGTCACCATTGTCATCTAATTGCAAGAATCCACTTTAAATAAAGTGTATCTTCCTCAAAGCCTTGCACTTAAATCTACTTGTCCTTTCAAGAGGAAGGAAAATCCCTGAAGTAAATTCGGATTGGTCCTAGAAATCCTGAAAGTAAAAACATTAAGTGAAACTTTTTCCTCCTGACCGCCAAGGCTTTGTAACTGTCTGCCTGATGATCCCAGACTCAATCTCATCTTGCCTTCCTTTGGAAGAAGCCTAAAATCCCCTTTTTCCGGATCACACATTAAGACTAACTCCTAACGCCTCCACTCTGTGAAAACTATTGGTATTTCTTTTTGGCTATTGCTATTGTTAACTGTTCATCTGACAAATGTCTTGCTTTCCTTGCTTATCGTGTTTCATATCAAGAGTTCAATTGCCCTGGTGACTAGGATTAATATATGGATACACATGATAAATAACATAATCAGACTCATTCTCTTCCCCACCCATTGGTCAACTGCTTTGCGCATCAAGCATGAACCCAGGAGCTGTCATGAAATGAGTATAAATAGCCTAACAAAACCTCAAAGAAATATTCAGATAAAGAAACACAAAGTAATCCGATAGCTGGGACAATAATAATGAAATCATATTCATAATCTAGCATAATTCAATACCTACACTTTAAATTTATTTTGAACAGTATTATTATTTACATTTTATAAGAAAGGCACTAGATTTGTTGCCTTTGTTTTTCTTTATATTCCATACAGACTACACTTATTGTGCATTATCCTGTTGTGAGTATTATTTCACTTTTACAGATGTACCGGTGGGAGTTCCTGGAACTTATCCAATTTTTTTAGTCTTTGGTTGCTCTACATTACTTGTAAATACACTATTTTGTGTACTAGCCTTTACCTATAATTGGCATAGAAAGGCATGTTATTGTTTACTCTTGAAAGCTATTTTAACTTCTGGATTTTTTATGCCTTCTGAGATAGCAAAACTGTAAGAAATTGAGTTGCTGGTTGAGGGGGGGGGGGGGTGAAGCCCTACTCAAGCAGCAACCACATTTCTTCTCGGGGTGAAGCCATAAGCAAATCCTAAATTAACCTGTGCTCAACCCTCAAGTAGCTTTCACAGAGCAGTCAGACATAACTCAGAGGCAATGTGTAAAGTATTTGTGCAACATTTCAAACAGCTACATAGTGCAAAGGCATCACAAAAGCAGCCCACAGCAGAATTAGAAAAATAGAGTAATTTCTAGTAAATATAGCAAGAACAAAATGACAAAAATCCAATTAGTAGATCCAGAAATATTGAATTTTAAAGTTTTTAGTGTAGGTGCAAAGCTCTAACTGTGGACATCTGGTCGCGCCAGGCCAATACAAAGTCACAAGTCAAGCTGACTGCGATGAAGCGCTGGCCGGCTACAGTGACCCAGTGAACCAAGCACCTTCAATCCTGATTTGCAAAGTGTTGCAGAGATCCGCGTCAAAGATGTGCTGTGCAGCTTTAGCGATGCATCTGTTCATAGATGCGGCGAGGTTGCGGTGCGGGGGCCAGAGGCGTTGTCGAGGATCCTGTTGACAGGGCTTGCAATGCGAAGCCTGGTGTCGATGGATCCCCACCGAAACCAGAAGGACGGTCACCCAAGCCCTCGTCAGCAGCAGGCTGGACTTACGGCAACGCCCTCTATGCGGGAACCACGGCCAAACTCCAGAAAAGACTCCAACGCTTACAAAACGCCTCTGCACGCCTCATCCTCGGAATCCCTCGCCACAGCCACATCACCGCCTACCTGAGAGACCTGCACTGGCTCCCGATCAACAAGAGGATCACCTTCAAACGCCTCACCCACGCTCACAAAGCACTCCACAATGCCGGACCAGCATACCTCAACGAATGTCTCACCTTCTACACCCCAAACCGCCAGCTCCGCTCCGCCGACCTCGCCCTCGCCACCGTCCCACGCATCCGCCGAACGACCACTGGCGGCAGATCATTCTCCCACCTCGCCGCCAAGACATGGAACTCCCTCCCCACCCACCTGCGACAGACCCAGGACCTGCTGACCTTCAGGAGACTCCTCAAGACCTGGCTGTTCGATCAGTAGCTGCTTCATCCCCCTCCCCTTCCAGCGCCTTGAGACCCTCATGGATGAGTAGTGCGCTCTACAAATGTATGATTGATTGATTGAAGGATGCGGATCACAGTCGGGGGCGATGTGTCGGTTCTGAGGAGCTGTGGAGTCCGTGTCGTCGTCCAGGCTGCCGTTAGCAAGTAATGCAAGGGCCTGTGCCAAGGATGGGTCGTGCAGTTGGGGTGATGTGTCTGTTCTTAAGAGTTGCGATGCAAGGCAGCTCTTTGTGACAGGTCCAATCCTCTCTGTAGCAGAGATGCGTCGGTTTTGCTCAGGGTTGTGCTGCATAGCAGAGAAGATGCATCAGTTCTGCTAGATCCACAGAGACTGGCAAAGCAACTTAAGCCCACTTCCAAGGGTCCAGGAGTGGAGTGGTCCCACTTGGCAGAGTAGACTCGCAGATGGCAGAGTCCAGGTGCAAGGTTGTGAATCATGTTATGTCCTGAGGCTTCAGACCAGGAGTCCAGCCAACTATCCCTTGTAGTCATTCTGGGTTCAAGAGATGCAGGTCCCGTCCTTTTCACCCAGGCAAGAGAGCACCAGGCAGCAGGCCAGCCCAACAGGGCAGCAGTACCTTCAGAGCAGCGGTCTAGCATAGTGGCAGTACGTGTAGCAGCACAGCCGTACTTTTCCCTGGCTGAGTATCCACAGGTCCAGTAGTGTACTGAAGTGGTGGTGTCTGAGGTCCAGTATTTATACCCAGTTGTACCTTTGAAGTGGGGGGGGAAGCTTCTAGAGGTTTCCCTTTGAATTCCCCAGGCATCCTGCTTTTCCTGCCCTGGCTCCAGACTAACTACAGGGGGTATGCAGCCCTTATTGTGGAGGCAGGACACAGTCTATTCAGGTGTAAGTGGGGCTGTGTGCAGCCTCTCCTTGCCATCCCGCCAGTGATGGCCCTTCCAGACACACCTAAGCTCCCTACTGTGTGTTGCTATCTATGAGGAATACACAAAGCTGAACTGTCACCTACACTCAGTCATCTGACCAGAGATAGGCTACAGGCACTGAATGGCTAAAGCAAGACAATGACAACTTTCTAAAAGTGGCATTTTTAGATTTGCAATTTAAAATCTGACTTCAGCATAAAACTTAAAAGTGCATGTCCTACCCTTTGAATACGCTGCACCCTGCCCTATGGGCTGTCAAGGGCCTACCATAGGGGTGACTTATATGTATAAAAAGGGAAGGTTTGGGCCTGGTATTTGCCAGGTCGACATGATAGTTTAAACTGCACGCAAAGGCTCTGCAGTGACAGGCCTGAGATGTTTAAAGGGTTAATTAAGTGGGTGTCACAAGCAGTGCTGCAGGCCCACTAGTAGCAATTAATTTACAGGCCCTGGGTACATGCAGTGCCACCTTACTAGGGCTTTATTAGTAAATTAAATAGGCCAATTGTTTATAAGCCAATGTTACCATGTTTAGAGGGGAGAGCACAGGCACTTTAGCACTGGTTAGCAGCGGTAAAGTGCACAGAGTCCTAAGGCCAGCAGAAACAAGGTCAGAAAAAATGAAGAAGGGAGTCAAAAGATTTGGCGGAAGACTACCACAAGGCTGACAGGTCTAACAAAAATTTAGAGAGAATCTCAAAAAACAAAGGCACACTTTTCCATTCCTAGGCTTTCCTTTAACAATCTGTTGCATTCTGAGAGTTTTATTCTCGGTTCACAACAAGTTAGCCATTTGAACCGACACACCTGTAAACGATGATTTTGAAAGGCACTGTACAAGACTCACACATATAAAGTCCTCTTATGACCTTATGAAAATGCTTTAAACATAGCTCATAGTTGAATATGCCATCCAATGCAGGCTTTGCATAGTTGGACATGTACTCCTGCTTATCCCATTATAAAATGAGAACTACAAGTCCCAGAATGCAAAGCAAGAAGCCTGGACTGGATAAGCTACTTATGCATGGACCTGAGAAACTTGAGAAATTTCATAAAATGATTAAATGCAGTAACAAACGACAGCTGGGAATGTAGATTAGTGCTTTATTGGGCATTAATCATTTATTTTTCGCTGCTCAAAATCATATTTCCATGCAAACCCGTTTACCGATAAGGCGATTTCACTGGAAAATAACAAAATTATTACCTTTACAAATGCAAGCTAGGCGCATTGGTCTGATAATAGAATTACAGGATGCTAAAATCTGTACAACGTGATCACTACGGAAAGACTCCAATGGCTGTCTTTCTTGATGGTTGTTCTTTTTGTAATTTTCCTGTTGTGACTGACTCACCCTAGAAACAGCCACCATTAATGAGAATATGAAGGTAGATATGACACTAGCTGTGCAGTCTAATTGCAAAGATGAACTGTTGATGCTTCCTCGGTGCTACAACCATTCAGAATCTCATTAAAGTTGAGTTATGCACGCACTTTATCTAAATGAGTGATTGGAAGCATGGTACCAGCGCATCGGTGTTTGTTAACATGTCAGGGGATTGGATGAGCTTTGTCATTTGCCTGCTTCACTAAAGTCCCTGGAGTGGGGGGTTGTACTTTGCTTGTTTGCATGTGATAACGATCTGTGTTGGAAAGGGGAAGGCAGCTTTATCTTCGGCGGTGACCAGTCTGCCACTCTGCGGGTCAGCAGGTGGGGGCTCCTGCTGTTTTCCCCAATGGTTATTAGTGAACGAGAAGCAGGACAAATGCTTAAGACACGTCCAGCTGTCAGGTCACAGTTTGCAGGATTAAGGGGCTGCTGAAGACTAGGAAGACATTCAGTTATCTGTGCGCTGTATGTGGCTGGCTTTCGTTAAGTACTCTATTGGCAACTGAAGGAGATAATTGGCTGTGGGCACGGCAAATCTGAAACACAACACATGTGGACATTGAATTGACAGCACACCAATTATCAATGGTCTCTCTAGGAGTGCCAAGCAGGGTGGGAAGTGCACTGTGATGATAAATCCCCTCGCCTAAGCACCCTCAACCCATCCCCATTCACAGGAACCAATTCTTGGAAAATGAAGAAGTCTACTGGTCCTAGTGTTTTGCAGACTGACTCTGTATCTAGGTGCATGCCTGTTTCCCTTTAAAGTTAAGCCTGCAGCAGAGTGATTGCTGGTCAAAACCCACAGGTTTATGGCGAGAGGAAACGCCACAATTACTTACTGGAAATCTTCATTACTCTGAGTCTGATGGCTTCCTCATCACAGTCCTAGCGTGGTCCCTGAGTCATTACCTTGGAGAAGATGAAATTACCAATTTGTCAGGAGCTCTTTGGTCTTAATGTGTGTGAATATACCAAGGAGTAACATGGTACCGCCAAGGTATTATAAAATACGACACAATCAAGATTGAAAATTAACATATAAATTATGCACCTACCTATGGACGTGGAAAGCAAAATCTGGTTACCAAGGCAGACAGACAAAACAGGGAGTGATGTGTTTCAAAAGACAGATAATACCTGGCGAGTGAACAGGATTTAAACAAAAAATTATAATTATAGTGAATTGCCTGTCTCTTAGGCACGGAATCACCTTGTGTTTTAGTACAGTGGCAGAAATGGATGACAGGGTGGCCATGACCAATTGCACATTAAATGCACTATTCATTTTCTACACCCCAACTTCTGAAACTTGGGGATGATTGGGTTACTTTACCACTTTAGACGCAGACCAACTCCATGTCTAATACTGTTTAATAACTGTATATTGTAAAGTGCTCTGATACCCGCGTGGGTCATGTTCGCGCTATATAAAACTTTATAAATAAAAATAAATAAATAAATAAATAAATGTCTGAGTGTACATTTAAGGTGGAAAGGACATTTGTAATGTTTGTGAATACCCAAAATGGTTTTGCTCTGTTGGTGTTTCTAACATACCCACTGGCCACCTAACCCTACCTTTGGGAATATCCCTGTACCCACTAATTTCGCATACCTTTGACTATGGAATACCAGGCCACCCGGAAGCTATTCCTCAGGTATAAATTACATCTGCAAGCGTAAATGTTCATGAGCCCTCTTTCTATGTATCTGGATCAGTCATTTACACTTGCAGATGAAACTGTTACGTTGCTACCGGTTTATTGAGCGAGGATGCAGAACCGCTGAATATGGCTGAATTGCTTGGAAAACGTATGAATTTTTGGAACATCATTTCATCACTGAAATTTCAACATTAATAATTGTCCTGATGTAGTCCCATGACGAAATGCATTGGCTGGGCCATCAATGTGTTTATTGATTATTGGAACAAGCTGCACAAATTGCAAAAGCATGTTCTGCTAGTGAAATACTGTGAATTTAGTTTTTCACTATTGCACGGACTAGCTCTCCCATAGGCTATCTTTGGGGCTGCATTGTAACATTTTACATGTGTAACTTTCAATTGGGAAAAGCTAGAGATTTGGAGTTTAGGCTCTCTGACCTCAGAATTTAATAACACACCTTTTAGTGAAGGTGGTTTTTAAATTGTGTGTTTGAAAATGCCACTTTTAGAAAGTGAGTATCGAATGGGGGGTTACGTCCAATACAGGTGGCCAGGTAGGACTTTTAGAAAGTGGGCATTTTCTTGTTTAACCATCCTGTGTGCCTCTGCCTGTTTGTGTATTCACTGTCTGGTTTTGGAGTGACAGGAGCTGGGAATGTGCATTCACTCTAGACAGTCACAAGGGGGGTTGATGTGTGCCCTGCCTTTCCTGGGTGTCTCATAGCCATGCGGAATAGACCTTTCTACATTTAGAGTGATGGGAGGAGTTTTCACTAGCACCTGAATAGGCTGTGTCTGCTCTGCACAATGCTGTCTCCACCTCCTGTAGTGAAGCAGGACCAGGGAGGACAGAACTGTTTTTTACTGAGCTCAGAGACCCTTGCAACAAAGACTACAAAGAGAACCTCTCCCATGGAAGAAGAGCTGTGAGGAGGAGACTGCGCTTTTGCTGTGTGTTGCTTTGCTGGGTTGGCCTGCAGTTGCTGCTTCTGTCAAGGAGAGTACAAAGACTGTAACTTTGCTCTGAACCTGCTTGTGAAGAATCTCCAAGGGCTTGTGTGTGCTTGCCTCCTGTTCTGAAGTCTCAGGGGCACAAAGACGTCACCACCAGCTTTCCTGAATTCCACTGCTGGGAGTTCTGACTTGCCAGGAGGTTCCTTTTCCAGGTCTGGGCCTCTGGAGGTTGTTCCTGTTGCTGGGAGCTAAAAAATATTGAAGAAGCCAAGAAAATCGAAGCATCACTCTACCAGCGCCTTTTTTTCTGATGCCACACTGCTGTGCGGGAAGAATTTCCATGCACTGTGGTTGTGCGGCCAAAGAATCGACGCAGCGCCTGTCAGCGGCTGAAAAATACACCGCACACCGGGTCCAGTGCATCGACCTCCGTAGTTCGATATCACCACACCGACTCTGACGCATCGTGGGACTGCAGCCGAAGAAATCAATGTAGCACCTGTTTGCCCCCGCCGCATCATCCTGGATTTCCACACATCGCACCTGTGCGACAAGTTTTCCTACACATCACCCGCAGACCAGAACGTCTTCGAATCGACACATCACTTCCTTCTACAGTCCGGATATGATGCATCTCTTCTCCTGCATGCAGCAGAACTGTTGCATCGCCTCCCCAAGGACTCAGGATCTGATACACCGCTGTGTTTTTTAACGCTTTCCCTCTCTGCTGCTGTTTGGCCTTGTGAATTTTGATGCACCTAAAGGTACATTGTGTTAAATCACACATTCATAGATGTCTATGGAAAGAATGGTTTGAAACATTTTGAAAGTCATATTTTGAACTGTGTATGTTGGATGTTTTTCATTTTGGTCTTGTTTGGTTTAGATAAAGATTCTTTATTTTTCTAAACTGGTGTGGTGTCCAGTTGTAGTGTTTTCACTGTGTTACTGTGTGTCTGGGTGCATATACTGTACACTTTGTTTTGGGATAAGCCTATCTGCTCATGCTAAGCTACCAATGGGGTGAGCAGGGGTTATCTAAAGTGTGTAACTCCCTTATCCTGACTCGAAGGAAGGGTCCCTACTTGGACAAAGGTGCATGCCTCTGCCAACTAGATATCCCCATTTCTAACACTGACCATCACTACAAAATTATTTTTGTTGGATATCTGTTCAAAAAGGATGGAATATTATTGAACATTGGAGTAGACTTCCCTCTATTGACTTAATACTTTTGTGTGAATATGGGTTTGATAGCACTCAGACCCTAGGGAGTGTGAACCCCTTTTATTTGCAAAATAAGTGCTAGGCCTGTGTGGTGTAGTGGTGCCACAACTGCCAATTCATTTGTTGTATCTATTGGACTGAAACGGTTACGTGTCTGCGTGTAACTGAGGTGCAAAGTGTGATGATCTGGGACATGACGTCCAGGTTTCCTGAAGCAGATCAGCTCACAGTGAGGCTTATGAAATGCACAACACAGTGACATATTTAATTGGTAGTGAAGCAACCTATAAGATAAAAATAAAAAGGTAATGATCCCTATTGCTCCGTAAAGCCTCTTTCTTGCCACGCTTCAGTTTTTCACATATTATAAAATCATAGATACTTTTTTGAATGGATCAATGCTTTAGAGCAGATCTGGTGCAACATCACTGCTGTATAAAACATCCATCACACTGCCTGATATTTAGAATGACAGCTATATATACAGAACGCAAAACAATGTATATCTTGATCATATTACTGGCTCATGTTAAATAATGTAACATAAATGCTACAAGGGAGTAACGGCAACCTCACTAGGTATTCACAATAATAAAAGAAAGCACTATTAGTTCAGGGCAGCACCACTTAACTAGTACAATTAGATGCTAAGCCCTGAGACCACCCACTTACACCACTTCAGCTACCTCCAGTGGGCCTACTTCCTCGCCATAGTAAAGACACTGTGGCCATGATGCCACTCCTGAATTGTATTTCTCCCAGTCCAAGCAACAGTCTATTTTGCCATCCAAACGCTTTCCTTCCAATCCAATTTTTTTCTCATTGGCTTTGAGGACTTGTTTTGTAGTATAATCTTTAAAGTTTTGTTTCACAGGCCTCAGCATCTTTTCTGCAGTCCTCCACCACCCTTCATCCTCTTTAGAGAATGTTCTTTGGCTGACATGTTGTTTCAGCGGTCCTGTGTTGTGTTTAGCCATTGTACTCCCACTTCTCATATATATGGACACCTTGTCGAGCTACATCCTCCACCAGTCTTTCCGTGCTTTGTACCTCCCCATTTTCACAAGGCTTTTTTCCATTCACGCTTCTCCCAAACTATCTGCCCATCACCACCTTCCACACAGGCCGTCCCTACCCCTTTCTGCTTACCGTAGCCATCAAGTTGTATCTGCTGTTGTTTTAGTCTTACCCCCATGGTACCAATGTTGGTTTTCCATTCTCTCCAACCACTGTTGTCATAGTTTCCACTGCTGCCTTTCTCTGATCTGGAGTTCCCATCCATAAACCAGAGCACACACAGAAGATGTAGTTATGCACAGTTTCTCAGCAAAAACCTAATCTTTTTGTTCTGATTGGTCTGAGCAGAGGTGTCTTTTTAAATCAAACTCCTTAAATCCTCCCCGTGCTACAGATAAACTCATAGCCGAAGCATGGCCAGAATAGATATTTATGTTTAAATCTTTTTTATTATTATCATTAATGGGAAGGTGATACATCATCTTTCTTCAATAAATTCGAAATCGCTTTACATACAACGTAAATCTCGGAAAATCCAATGCTCGTATTACATTCTTAATACAGTTTTCATACAATTGTTTCTGTCACAATATACATATCATCATTGTATCGCAAGTCCCAGTTCCTAAAGATAAACCAATAACTTGAACACCCCGCCCTCCCCTACCGGTAATCCTATTGCTGCTCGTGTTGTATTCATTGAAAACTCGGCAATATCACAGTTTGATTGTTCTGAGATATTTGGGTCTCTAACTTCGGGTCCGTTAAGCGTAGTACTCTCAAGTACTTTGGGCGAGTGATTTTGTTAAACTCTGTCGACAACAACGTTAAAAATGGTTTCCACACCTTCTGAAATGCATTTTCAGAGCTAGTTAAGGAGGCCGTAATACGTTCCATTCCCAGGATGTACCATATCCTATGTAGCCAGCCTATGTAAGTGGGTGGTGTTGATGTCCCCCAATGTGTCAGGATATTTTGAAGAGCTGCCCCCAGCGCTAGCCCCATCTGTCGTCCCTTACAGCTTTTGAGTGGATATGTTATCGAGTTGGGAAGACCTAGCCCCACATACACTAGTAGTCTCGGTATCTGTGTGTCGAATTGTTGGTCTATGTCATCTAAGATTCTGGACCAGTAAGTCGTTAAAGTCTGACATTCCCACAGTAGATGCACCAGGGTTCCCTCCTCCCCACAACCTCTCCAGCAAGTAGGGCTCCTTTCCGGGTTACCTCTATTAAGGCACACAGGTGTAAGGTACCAGTACGTAGCTATTTTCATAGCTGTTTCAATACTGGCCACATCACGTGCTGTGTGTTTCGCTCTATAGTAAATCCCTTCCCATTCCTTCTGAGATAACTCTCTGCCAAGTTCTCTCGCCCATCGTTTCTGGCTAGGTGTGAAGTGCGTTAGAACTGATTGTCTGAGCATATCATAGAGCTCCGATATCAACCCCTTGTCGTTCTGTTTTGTGATTAACCATTTCTCATATTGCGTCAGTTTGCGGCTAGCCTGCGGCCGTATCCCCGGTTGAAGTACCCAATGTCATAATTGAATGTATCTTAACCGTTCCGTTTCCGGGACCCCATAATCTTCCTTTATCTGTGGAAATGAAATGATTCCCGTCAAATCAAACAGATGCCTACACATCTTCTACCATCCACCAGGAGACAACCTCCTTCTGATCGAACAAACCATGGAAACCATCTCATCCAATCTAGGTCTTCATTGTCCCCAGACCTTCCTGGGAGACTTCAACCTACATTGGAATGACCCGAACGACCTGGCCGTGAACAGTCTTAAAAAATTCCTACTTGACCTCAACCTGACTCAATTCTGCGACAGCCCAACACACAACTTGGACTCGACCCTCGATCTAATCATCTCCAACCCGACACCATTCTGATTGAATCGATTGCCCCTTGTGACTGGTCAGATCACCACTTTATCACCTTCCTCATACTTGAACGATGGAACACCCAAAGACTTCAACCCAAGAAACTGAAACACTGGAAAAGATCGATGCAAAACGCAAACATGGACAACCTCATATCACGCAGCAATCTGTCCCTGCCTCCACCCATGCTCATGGCAGATGTCCATGAACTCACCGAACACTACAACAACTCCATGCTAAAAGTTCTGGATGCAATTGCTCCCCTTCAACTAAAAAGAAAATCTATCAAAGACTCCAATCCTTGGTTCAATGACTGCCTAAACTCAGACAGGCGCAACTTGAGACTAGCAGAACGAGCATGGAGATCCTCTCCATCTACCGAACTCCTCAAACTTTTGAGATTAAGGAGTCTGTACAACAAACACATCAGAACTGCAAAAGCGACCTTCTTCAGAAGCCAACTAGACAAAGCCAGAAATCGCCCCAAAATGCTGTTTGAATTGATCAAACGGCAATCCAACAACACACCCATTCAATCGACAATCACCGCTAGTCCCCAACCTAACTGCGAGGACTTTGCTGCCTTCTTCCTTGGAAAATCCAACAAAATTGAATCTGATCTAAGGTCTGCCTTGCTCGAAATATCATCCTTACCAGACTCCCACCAAACTCCCCAGCCCCCTCTTCCCACTTCCCACTCCCCTAAAAACAATGTGCATTGGAATCAATTCTCAACCTTCAATGACACATCCATTCTTAACATTCTCTCTCCCTGAAACCCTCGAATCACTTCAACGATCCCCTTCCCTCATATTTCTTTAAAGAAATGATAAGGCCTCTAGTTCCGCTCTGGACCAAGATCGTTAATGCCTCCCTACTTCAAGGTGAGATCCCTGACTGCCTAAAGTCCGGGCTAGTTCTCCCCATTCTCAAAAAACCTACGGCGGACCCTGAGGATCTGAATAACTTCCGGCCAATCACTAACACCCCTACTCTGGCACAGCTCAATGTGTACAGGTACAACTATGTAACCACATTGAGGAATTACAGCTACTAGATCAATTCCAATCGGGCTTCCGTCAAGGTCACAGCACCGAAACAGTCATCACTCACATAGTTGATGACGCGCTCACTCTACTTGACCGGAACGAATCCTGCCTATTAATCCTACTCGACCTCTCATCAGCCTTCAATACGGTCAAACATGACAACCTCCTGAGCCTTCTGGAACATAGGATGGGGCTCTCTGGCGCAGTACTAAAATGGTTTGCCTCCTTTCTCCATAATAGGACACAGAGAATTAAATCCAACCAATCCCTCTCCCATCCCAGTCCTTGCACCCTGGGAGTGCCCCAAGGCTCCACGCTTTCACCCACACTTTTTAACCTATTCATTGAACCCCTCACCGAAATCCTCAAAGCATCTAACATCCAATACCACATGTATGCAGACGACACCCAGCTGTACCTGAAAATCTCCTCGCCTGACGATATCAAGTCACTCAACGGAACCTTACACAAAACCCTTAACTGGCTTACCCTCAACCATCTCAAACTAAACGCCCTCAAAACGGAATTCCTCCTTATTTCCCCGCCCAAGCAAGCACCCATCATTGAGGAATATATGAAAAATCTTTCTGCTCTCAACTGCACACCACATATCATAGACTCTACGAAATCCCTGGGTATAGTGTTGGATAGGAACTTGAACATGCAGGATCACATCAGCGCTTCTACCAAAGGAGCAAACTTCAAACTGAGCATCCTAAGGAAACTAAAACCTTTCCTTCCCCCTGATGACCTCAAGTCCGCAGTACAAGCATTAGTCATCTCACGGCTGGAATATGGCAGTGCAACACTCTGCGGTCTTCCTAAGTACAGACTGGCCCCCCTCAGAGCCTTATTGAGTGCGGCCGCCAGGCTCATCACAGGCTCCAAGAAGTGCAATCACATCTCCCCAGACCTGAAATCTCTCAATTGGCTACCTTTCGAAGCAAGGATACACCTAAAACTTGCCTGCATGACCCACAAAGCCCTTTACTTCAACACGCCTCTCTACCTCGCAAAAAAACTTGAGTTATCGGGTGGTGCCCGTACCTCCAGGAGCTCCAGCACCCTCTTACTTAAACCAAAGAAATTTAAAAAAAAAAAAACCTACAACCGTTCTTTCTCAGGAATCGCCCCAAGAATCTGGAACTCCCTGCCTACGGAAATGAGACTGATTGCATCAACAGTGTCCTTCAAAAAGGAAGTGAAAGCGCTGTTGATGAATACTTGCCTGTCCTGAAGTCCAGTTGGGGTCCTGAGTCACCTCATCTACTATCACGCTGACTCTACTGCCTAAATTCCTTTGCCCACTATTATGTCGTTATGTAACTATTGTTATTTTTGTCTACTATGTTGGTATGTAACTATTGTTATTTTTGTCTATTGCTATGATTCTGCCACGATTGCCCCCCCTCATATGTATCGCATCCCTCTGTAAAGCGCTCTGATACCCTCTTGGGTCATGTTCGCGCTATACAAAACTTTTTAAATAAATAAAATAAATGCCCTACTGATCTGCATGGAGTGTCGTGCCACGGGTGAACTCTCTATTCCCAAATAAAGGTGTCATAGGTGATGGGAATGTTGTGAGCCTCCTTGTAGTAGCCACCCCCTCCCATACTTTCATCACAGATTTTGTAATCTGTGACCTCAGTAAACTTTGAGGTCTGCTCGACTTCTTCAGAAAGGGGACCTTCCATAGAGGAATCCCCGCTAGTGCTCTGTCCTGGAATAGCTATCTTTTTTCGGACTCGGGCCTATTCCATTTCACCAAGTATCTCAATTGGGCCGCTTTGTAGTAATCCAATAAGTTTGGTATCCCAAGACCCCCGTTTTCTGGCCTCATGTAACCTAAGTCTCTTCTCATACGTGGCCGGGCTCCGGCCCACACAAAGCGATTGATTTCTTGCTGCAGTGAGGTGAGGACCCCTTCCGGCGGGGGTGCAGGCAAAGTCTGAAATAAGTACAATACTTTCGGTAAAAGAGTCATTTTGATCGCCGCCACCCGCCCTAGGAGCGATAGTTGATGTCGCCCCCAATTACTCAACTCTTTTTTAATCTGTCGCGTTAGCCTGTCGTAGTTTAAAATGATCGTCCGATTTATCGTAGCCGCCAGTTCAAGCCCCAGGTATGGAACAGATTCCACCACCCGAATCCCCAGGATCTGTTCCCTTTCGCTCCGGGAGGTTCGACTCATTGGATTCAAATTGAGGATTAGCGATTTGCCAACATTTACCCGAAAACCCGAAACCTGACCAAAGACCTCCAGTTCCTTTAAAAAGGCGGGAAGTGATCTCTTTGGTTCCTCCAACGCCGCTATGATATTATCCGCGTATAAGCTAATAGGGTGTGACTCCCCTCCAAACGGTATCCCTTTAATCTCCGGGTTATCCCAAATTTTCTGTGCTAGGGGCTCGATATATAGTGCAAATAAAAGGGGTGACAACGGGCATCCCTGCCTGGTGCCTCTTTGAATAAAGAAGGGACGAGAGGAGACACCATTGACTCTAATTGAGGCTGTTGGCGCTCCATAGCAGCAACCTACCCATTCCCGAAACCTGTCACCCAACCCAAAATGCACCATCGTCTGTTCCAAGAATCTCCAATCCACCCGGTCAAATGCCTTTTCGGCATCAACCGTCAGTAGAAGCGCGTCCATGTTCGTTTGGTGGGCCTTATCTATTAGGTGGAGAATCCTCTTCGTATTATCTCCGCTTTGCCGAGTTTGAATAAACCCTGCCTGGTCAGGTTCTATTAGATTCGGCATGAGTGGGCCTAATCTCGTGGCCAGTATGCCCGTGAATAATTTTAAATCTACATTGAGTAGGGATACCGGTCCATACGACCCGCATTCCTGCTTATCCTTTCCCGGTTTTGGTAGTACTACTATCGCCGCCGCCAGCATAGTTGAAGGGATCGATCCTAGACTCCCAAAAGAGTTATATAATCTCGTCAGTATAGGGGCTAGGATATGACAAAACTTTTGATAAAGAGTGCGGGGAATCCGTCCGGGCCAGGCGGTTTGAGCAGTTTAAGTCGCGAAATCGCGGTGACCACCTCTTCAATCCGTATTGGATCATCCAAGGATTTTGCCTGGTCCGATGTTATTTTTGGACACTGTAACATTCTGTAAGTACGATGTCATGTCGCGTCCGGATGGAGTGTCTTTTGTGTAAAGTGTCTCGTAAAACTCCCTAAAGGTCTGGCCTTTCTCCTGATCCCCAGTAGCTTCCCCCTTCTCCCTCTCTTTAGCGAGTGTACCTTTGTGTGCTGTCGTTGGGCCCGGAGCTTACTTGATAGTAAACGCCCTGTCCTATCCCCCCCAATGTAGTAGGAGTGTTTTAGTCTGATCGCTGCATATTCCGCCCTATCCAGATCTATCCCCGCTAACTGTGCCCTTGCTGCTTTTAGCTGTCTCCACACTCTGTGTGCCCCAGTTCGGCTATGTACCCGTTCTAGTTCTCAAACTTGTGCGGTTAACTGTGCGCGTAGTTCTTTGTTTTCCGCCGCAGTGATAGCTATTAGTTCTCCCCGCATTACTGTCTTCATAGCTTCCCACAGTGTAGTGACGGCTATCTCAGGGGAATCATTAATATCTAAGTAGTCGTTAATGCATTTGGTGAGTTGTTGCATCACTGCCTTCTTATGGAGCATGTATTCTTTGAGCCTCCAACATCCAACCCTCCTCTGTCGTGGTGGTACCTGTATCTGAATAGTCACTGCGTCATGATCTGAGAGGGCCACTGGCTCTATGTCCACCTCCTTTACTACTTTGTGAATCTCTGTCGTCCCTAAAAAATAGTCAAGTCGGGCATAGGACCTGTAGGCATGTGAAAAGAATGAATATTGTGCTGCATGGGGGTGGGCTCCCTCCATAAGTCCACTAAACCCATTTCCTGTAGCCATTTCTTCCCTTCCTTTGATAACTCCCCCTTTTTGATTGAAGCTAGCCTTAGACCTGTCCTTGTCTGTATCTAGAACCAGATTCAGGTCCCCACCAATCAACGTCATGCGAGTTTGCGTAACCATGATCTCCGCTATTGCCGCTCTCAGGAAGCCCTCCTGCCCTGTATTGGGGGCATATATTGAACCCAGGACCATAGTTTGGTCGCACAAATTGGATTGTGTACACCAGAAGCCTCCCTTTTATTTCAGCCACTTTATCTTTCATCTCCCCCTTGCAATGTTTGGCAATCAGGATAGCAACTCCCGCTTTCTTTTCTACATTTGAGGAGAAGAACTGCTGGGGGAACGCCCTAGAGCGCAGTCGATGCCAATCATTGGGCAATAGGTGCGTCTCCTGTAGGAGGCACACATCTGCCTCGGAATTTTCTAAATAGGAGAGAATCGCTCTTCTTTTAATGGGATTATTGAGCCCCTTTACATTAAGTGTGAGGACTTTCACTACCTCACTCGACATTTCAGGTGTTTGTTTCCAATGCTCATCTGGGCCCCGAATCGTACCCCAATGCCCCACTCTCCTTGCTCGCCCCCACCTCCCTCCTGTTCTGTGACAGCATGCATGAGTACCGCTAGGCTCATAATCTCTGAATACCGGTTCCCCCTCCCTCCCTCCCTAACCCCAACTAGAACAAAAGTAAGCATACCCCAAAATAGTCCAGGATCCGCAGAACCAGTCCGCGTACCCTTGGTAAAGCAGTTTGTAGGGTGCATATTGTGGCCAACAAACTCCCCCCCGCTCCCCTGAGTTTCGCCCGCTGCCCGCCCGGCACAGCTTTGTTCACTTATCTGACCCCTGTATCAGTTCAGACGCCATCTTTGGAGCAGGACAGGGAATCCAAGATAGCCTGTCTCTCCTGTGCGATTGTCTCAGAGTCTGGTTTCGATGCCGTATCCAAAAGTCTGCCTCCTCGGACACGTCTCCACCGCTCTCTTTGTGATTTTTTGTCCCCTCTCTCCGAGTCTTCCTGTTGGGGGTTCTCGATACCAAGAATGCGGCATGCTTCCTGCAAAGACCGGATTTGATGCAGTTTACCTTCCCACCTGAAGATAAGTCAAAAGGGGTGCCCCCATGAATACGTGATGCCTTGATTCTGGAGATGTGTCGTAACTGGCTTGAAATCCTGCCGTTTCTGCAGTGTAATCGTAGTCAGATCCTGGTATAGGGCAATGGCGTGCCCCTGATATGCCAGTGGTTGGTCATCTCGCGCTTTCCTTAGTATTCGTTCTTTTAACTGAAAGTCTGGTAAGTATGCCAAGATATCTGGGGGAGGCGCCGGTGCTTTCCTTTGCAGGCCTACCCTGTGGGCCCTGTCTATTTTAATTTCAAAATCCTGGGGCACTTGTAGGATGTGCCTGAAGAGGCCCTGGAGGTACCTAGTGATATCCGTTCCTTCTTCTTTAGGAGGCACGCCCTTGACTCGTATGTTATTTCTTCGGGAACAATTCTCCAAATCTTCCGCATGGGCTTGGATATCTATCTTTTGGGCCCGGAGGCGAAGTACCTCCTGCTGCAACTGTTCCACCTCTTCATCCCGGGCCATCTCATGTTCCTCCATGTTAGCGACTCTTTCCCCTACTGCATCAGGGTCCTGTCGCACTTCCTTTATCTCTTTTGAAAAGTCCCCTCTAAGGGCCTGCAGATCTTCCAGGAGAGTGGAGAACAGATGTTCCAAGAAGGTGCGCGTGACCGGTTCCTCGGCGTTCTCCATTTCTTGTCCCCCTGTCGCGGTCGGCGATTCTCCCCTGCACGCCCCAGTCATCTTGGCAAACATGTCCTTTACGTTTCGATCTTTTTTGCCACCTGTTGTAGACATCGCTGGTCTAATTTTAGTGCAGCTAGTTCAACGCTTAGGTAGTGGGATACGCTTCCGTTGAAAGTGCGTAGGGTCTTTGCCAGTGGTTTTGTCTGCTCCCGCAATGTGCCCCACCGGCCGCCTTCTCCCTGCCCTGTCCACTGATATGATATTGTCTCAGGATTACTGCCTCTGCGCACGGGGCCCCTCACAGTCAGATTGGACGCCCATGCAACCTGTAGACCAGATTCTCCCTGCCCCTCCTTCTCCTCTTCAGGTTATCCCCACGTCTCCAGTCTCAGGGTATATGGGCTCAGTAGATGGCTCAGGGCAATGCGGCTATTTGGGCATGCCTGTCGCTTGCTAATGAGTACTTTTATGTCTCTGCTGGAACTGCTAGCCTCTGTGATAGCCTTCGCTAGTAACCACCGTTGACCAGCCGCCTGATTACTGTGCCCTCCGCGCCTTCACATTTGTCGGTGGACGTGCAGCAGGCCTGGCTCCTTGGCTCACGCGTCCTGTGTACTCTCCTTGTCTAAGCGCCTGCTGTAGTCTTGGGGCCCCTCACGCCCACTATCCTGGTCTGTCTTTCCTCTTGGGGTACCTCCGCATGTATCTGAGGGGAGCAGGTCCAAACTGCCCTATCTAGTGTAATCAGGGCGTTTCCCGCCTCCTTCGTGCTCCACGTTATTCGAGCCCCCTCGTCGCGTCGGGGCTCCTCCGCCTGCCACCTGCTGGAAATCCTCTCTCTGCTGTGCCTCATGTGTGGCCTCCCAAGCGCCGCCGCCTCTTACCGCCTTGCTCCGACTCAGCGAAGAACAGTCCGGTCTCCTTCGTAACGGCCGCGCACTCCGTCCTCGCTATGCTGACCTCTCCGAAGCCGCCTCTGTCGGGTGGCTCACGGGCGTGGGTTCCTTCGCCAAGGGGAGTCCTCGCCGCGACTCTCGCTGCGTCGCAGGTATTCTCCGGGGCTCCACAGAGCTGTTCACTCCGGGCTCGACCCGACCTCCGGACACTCCCCTTTGTTCAGTCAGGGGTCTGTGCCGCCATTTCAGGCCACCCCCTTCGGCGTCTGTCAGGCTCTTTTCCTGGTGTTTCCCGCTACGCCGCCGTATCTGCAGCTCGTTCCAGTACTCACGCTACATCCCCTTCACATCCAGGGGTCTTTGGCTAATCAGGAGCGCCGGGTAACAGCTCGGCGGGCGGACGGGTGCGGGGAGACGAACGAGACACGTCTTACCCGCTCGCCATCTTGGCCACGCCCCCAGAATAGATATTTAGAAGCCAAAAGTGCACAGTAAAGAAATTGGTGTGATTTTGGACAAACATCCTTCCTTCATGATCCTGTTATAAGTCAAGAAAAACATTGAGAATTGCCATGAGTGAGACTATGCTCCTCGGCTGAGAGTCACACCATACTAGTGAAGTTGCACTTGTTTCTCTCTTCTCTCTTTTTCCTTTGTGTCATTCTCGTTGCAGTGTGTTCCCATTTTTTGAGTTCCAATTTGATCTGTACTCCCGACGATGGTGTGAAGCAGTCCAATTTGTGTCAGGTTCCTCAGCGCCCTCTCACAGTTCAGGAGGAAAGGGTCATTAGCTGTAGTTTGACCTACATATGGATGTTGAGTCTATTTTTCCAGTTCTTGTCATGTCAAATGTTGAGCCACATTTCAGTGCAGATGGACATGAGAAATGTTTATATCTTTTGACAGGTGAACTTCTCCATGCTTTTTAAATGCAGTTTCATTTGTTTGTCAATAATGCATTTGTTGAAATGCCACACCTAGCAAATCAAGTCTTTTCTTCAAATACTCTCCCCTCCAATGGTCCTCCACTCTCCGACCTTAACTACAAAGGTAGTATAATGTGTGAATTAGGGATGGTGAAGATTAAGATAATACAGCACATACCTTGGAAGATTTCTACGCCCTATTTGTCTATTGAATCTGTTCTGGGGTAAGCCCAACATACATACATAACTAATCATACTCAGATGCTGTTCCACAAGGATGGAACTTTATGTTAACACAATTTTGATTTCGGTTGTCTTTGTAAAATTTAAAATTTGCTCTAGATAAGGCAATTAAACATTATATCAGGGCAAGTCTGGAGGATATGAAGATCTTCGGCAGCCTATTGAGAATTAACAAATAACCCTTCGTCCCAAAAAAGTAACGTGCTAAAGAAACTGAAAAATTCTCTCTGTGTAAGCTCATGTGATGTGTGTTAGCAAGAATATATTTTTCCATCTGGCTAAAGTAAAATTCTTATTTTTAAAAACCTTCCGCTTGTCCTGATAGGGCCAACAAGCAATTTAGGGCTCAACTATGCCAATGCTTTTGATTTATCAATAGCAAAAAGAATAGCCATAGACCCAATATTGGACAGCACGCAAGAGTCCAAAGAGTCCATTGTTTCAAGGATGGGATTAAGCTCAGTTTGCTCTTCATGATCCATGAGTGCTTCATTAATACCAACCATGGCAATCTCAAGAAGAAAAATAAATCAAAGTTGCAACCTCTTTGAGGACTCTCAGATTCTCAGGAAAAAGAACTACCTAATGTCTTGCATGTGTTCATTCCTGTGGAAGGAAGTGGATTGGCATGGGTATAGCTTGGTCAGTAAGACTGTGGATGTATGAGCTTCAGATTGTCCAACAATCATGCTACATTGTAATGTTAAAATACGTTATACAACAAGCAGGGTGCACAGGAGGGGCTTAGGGGCAGTGGAAAGGAAGAGGAATGCGGCTTGGTATAAATGAGAGAAAACATATATATTTTTTAAATGACCAACATTTTTAAAGTCTTTCCAAAGAGAGAGGGAGGGTGTCTCTGTACTTTTTTGTCTGTGTGTGCAAAAATTCCTGGTGACACCCAACAGACATCTCACCATACCCAACTGAAAGCACCCGTATCCAACTATTTATCACAAAATACATTTATTAGGGGGGTTTAACAGCCCAAACACCCACCCTGAAGCTACTACTCCTCTGTGGATTGTGCCCATAATTGTGGAAGTCTTTGTCAGAGTTGATTTGTATTAAGTCTAGTATTTACTCAAGACTGTTTTTTTGTTTGTAATCGTAAGGTCCTGATTACAACCATTACATTGCCATCCCTCTTCAAACACCTGTTTGTGCAGAGATCACCATAATAAATGGTGCAATGTTTATCCCATCTGGTAATTGCTAGGTATGATGTACCATTTTTAGGGCAAAACCTGGAATTGGGAATAATTCTCTCATGCAATAAATTCCAAACACTTTGGTGCCAGATTTTATCAGGTGAGCCACTTATTGCATTGGACATCAGAACTGGCTCTTGATAGCACAGCTCATTCTGATAGTCGATTATCCTAAATGATATATTCACATTCAAAAGCATGTCTACATTTGAAGGCCAACCTTTACATTAGCATAATTTTGAGAATACCGTAACATTTGACATAACTTAGGGCCTGATTACAACTTCGGCGGTAAGTGAACCGCCGTTTCTTTTTGGTGGTCTGACCACCCGCTTCCCTGGCGGTCCTACCGCCCGATTTCCATGTCAGCTGGAACAGCACATTCAGACCGCCACCACCGCCAACATTTCTGCTACTGCGGTCCCGCCAAGCTTTCCGCCGGCCAATTTACGACTTGCCTTTCTGCCAACCTTTTCCTGTCGGGGACACCACCATGCGAGAGTCAGAAGAAAGGCAGAATATGTGCCCTAAAATTGTGCTGGGGGTGATTGTGCCCTTGTGTGATGTCACTGGTGCACATGGAAAGCGCTCAAATACCTTAAGGTCATAAAAAATAATTCTAAAACATAAATTACTGAATAGCTATGTGAATTAACTTAAAGGTCATCATGCAGTCTCATCATTACAGAACCTTTCTGTTTCCATTATTGGTTCAGTCATTGGTGCTGGTCTAAAACAGATGCCCGACTGGCTGGGATACATAATCAGCGTGGGCAGTATAGGAATACTGCTCGTTTCCAGCAGAAAATGTACCGCCGTCATTACTCCGCCATTGTGATACCGTCAGCACGGCAGGAAACATGTAATGCAGCAGGCGGGAAGGCAGACTGCTCAGCAGAAAACGTGGTCCTGCTGCAGTGGCGGGACAGCTGTAAGACTGCCAAACCTGTAATCAGGCCCTTAGTTTTGTGATATGTTTATTTCCTCTTTTTATAGAGTATTTCAAAGTAAAGACCTTTGACACTTGGGACCACTTTATTTCATTAGTACTTACTGTTTCTTTTGCATCACACACATTCTCCATCGCTCTATATGCTGGAATATTGTAAACTCTGGCATTAGTTTGTTGAAATAATAAGCTTTTTATAAGCACCCTAGTTTTCCACAAGAAAATTATATATGTTAGTGTAGACAGAATCTAAATATGATGTTAAGAGAGGTTAGCACTTCTACAACATTCGGGAACAAACATATTCACGTGTCCATCTGAACTTTCCCCCCAGATATTTTTCTTTCCTATTGGCTTCTCACATATTCTCTTTTGATGAAGTGGTTAGTATGTGTAGTGAAAGGAGCACTGTGTGTGCTCTGTGTTTTCATAACTCTGTAGTAAAGCCCCTCTTGAAAATTGTACTATGTTTATTATTTCAATTTGATATATGACTTTTTGAGAATACACTTACCTTTCTATGACCTAAGTTGAGCAATATGACGGACCCACAATAGCCATTATAGGTGCAAACATTTATCTGGGTAAGATGAGAAATGCTTTCATGCTAAGAAGGCCCAATAAAACTGCCAACAAAGCAGTGTCCATGTAACCATAGCACATAAAAACGAAATTCCTAAAAGTAGAACTTTTAAATTGGCAAATAGTTTTTCTTAATTTTTAATTTCACTTTGAACTTAACCCATTTCTATGTGCTGATGAAGGATCAACTTCTACACAGAAATAACAATCCCAAAAAATTGACTTCTAGACCCCAGTCTACCCATAAAGTAGGAATAAGGGCAGCCACAGGATGTATGTGATCCAATATTCTGTGAGCAAATATTCAAAAGTAGAGGGCCGTACTGGACACTGGCCAAGATGGTGCCTGCTTAGTGGAGCTCTCTGGGTGAGGGCTTGCACCAGCTAAAAAAATCCTGTGGGCAGAAATCAATATACAGTAGTTTGGGGGTGCATGGACTATTTGGACTCCATCCGCGATTGGTATGAAAACTCTTCTTGACTGTGGGGTGGCCACACACGCCCAAATATGAGTGAGTGCT
This sequence comes from Calotriton arnoldi, assembly GCA_963921515.1. Classification (NCBI taxonomy): domain Eukaryota; kingdom Metazoa; phylum Chordata; class Amphibia; order Caudata; family Salamandridae; genus Calotriton; species Calotriton arnoldi. The sequence goes on from CAWUFW010003909.1 coordinate 932,060, forward strand.
GTCCCCTTGACCTTTATGATTTCCGGGGCTGTGTTTCAGGTATCTGATGTTGCTACAAGAGTTTGAGTTAGAGGAGGAGGGGGACAGCATTACACTATGTCTGTGGTGTGCCAGGGGTGGTGAAGGCCCCAAAAATCAACTGATCGCTTTGTAAGGAGGTTAGGTTGAGAAGGGGTGTTGAGCTCCATGGTAGTCTGAAAAGAGTGGCTGGAATTAGTAGGCCCCCATCCCTGTGATTTGAAGGGCAGTATGTGTGAGTGGCTTGCCAGGGGTAGACAAGTGCCAAGTCAGAAGACATAATTTGGCATTCTGGCAGCCTAAGAGCAATTGTTGCAGCAGTGGCCCAGGATTCTGGGTATACTATTCCTACTCTAGCATAATCAACAGTAGAAAAAATGTTAACTTTAGAAAGTTCAAATTGAATTTTCCATATCCAAACTTAATACAAAGTAAATGACTCACATATAAAAAGAGTAACCATAAAATATATTTTTATAAGCACATAAAAATGTTATGAACATTATATAATATCTGTAAATTATTAAAAACAAAAAAACGGAAATTAACATAGAAGATTATACAGGAAATTTAAAAATATATTTATAAATTTAGAAAATAGATTTAAAATACCTCCCACCCTATTTCTCTACAATTACAGCCACCACAAAAACAGATTAAATTAATAACAGAAAAAAATAGCAATACACATTATTTAGGAAAATAACAAAAATCTATAATTTATTTGAAAAACAAACATAATATAATTAATATCTAAATTATTAAAAACATTTTTACTAATTAACACAATCAGTTATCAATAATATAATTTACCAATTAGCAAATAAAAACTGCATTACCATCATTTTAAAATTATCTATTGAATACAAGTTTTATCTACATAATTATCTAATTAAAAATTAAAACATATGAAAATGCATAAACATACTATCAATTAAAATAAATATATATTTTTTTAAGTTCCACCCTATGTCTCAACAAATCCAGCAAACCAACCCAAAAATTGTCTTGAATTTGTTTTTTTACCGAATCAAAAAAAACACACAAATAATAAAATATACTTAACATTAGACTAATAACAACTCTAGCCACAAAAACTAATGGAACTCAACTAAATAATGAAAAATTGATATTATGCACAGCTACATCTAAAAAATATATTAAAGACTTTAAAAACAATAATCTCATCTTCTATATTCAGGCCCACAATATTTTAGACTTCACCATATTTTTGAAATCACAATATGTTTTTATACAATATTTGTGTCTCACAATATGTTTTTAATGTTTTTGGCACAATACGTTTTGCTTATGTTGTCAGGTGTGATTGGCTTACCTGTCTATGTATGCCCGAATCAACAGCCTGTCCTTCCCCTTATCTATGACCAATTTATTATCACCTCCCAAAATCACGGTGGTGTCCAAGACTCACACCAACAATTTGGTAATCTTTTCTATTATGGTCAGCTGGAATCTAGGAGGCAGATTTACTGACATCATTTTTTTTGTTTACATTTCTTTATTGAGTTTTAACATATTTTTTAGATGCTGTTTGACAAACTCTTGTACAGATTGCATGCATGCACAGGTTTATGTAAATAGACATACATCGATGAGAATCTGCATAGATTTACTGACATCATTATCATCGATTCCCCATCCCATGTTCCTCTTGCCCCCTGTGGATCTGCCCATATGTTTTTTAGGATAAACAGTGTGGATTTCTTCAACAGAATGGAAGAACCCCTCAGGCGTGGAGAAAACCATTATGTACTATTAGGCGGTATTTAACGCACCCTACAAAGTGACATCTTCCAAACTGTGGCAGTGGAGCAGCAGAAGGTCTACCCATGCCATATCAATGATTGGCTTACTACCCATCTTTTAATTTTGTGGTTCACTGATGTGACCTATAGCTCCTGTTTACCTCCTCCCTCTTCTGTGTCCTGTGCTTCCAACCTGGCAACAAACAAACCAATAATATACCCATGATTTCTCCCCGCCATACATTGTCACACCATGGATTCGGACTTGCCACATCCCCAAGTGACGCACTGCCTGTGGCCCTATACATTAAAGACTCTCAGTGAAATAGTGTTTTTTTATTTCTTTTAAAACACCAATTCCCTATTTAGGAGTAGTGCCCTGGCCCATAACCACCCATCATGCTAAGTCACATAACACTTCTTCTCATTTCCCACTAGATATCTATAACACACCCTGCCTTTACCTGAGTGTGTCCAAGCATATCGCATCTTTACCAACAGATTAGAGAAAGTCTACTGAAAAGCTACAGTGGCCATACATCCTCCACATGACACCTCTCCCAAATTATCCTCCTTTTCATGACCCTAGGTACATTACCTAAGTAGTGATGGTCATTGGTCACTTGCATCAAACCTATGTGACTCATCTGTTCCTTGACTTGTCTAGTCCAACATGGTGGGCACACCTGGACTCCCACCCATTAGTCGGATTTTCCACTTTTCAATCCTCTGTTTTTTTCTACTCTTGTGGACAAATACCAACTTCTCCCAATCCTCTGTAACTGTCTCTTTCAGGGCTTCAGCAGGAACTCCACAACATCATATCTAACTTTGAGGCCACAAACGTGGACCTAGCCCCACTGGAAGATTTTGACTTCCATTTTACAGACTAAATCCAAAAGTAAAACCTATGACTGTAGTGATTAGTTTATTGTATTTGACCTCTGCTTCTTTGTGGTTGGCCTGAAATTGAGCATAGGTCCCAGACATACCACAAACTGTGATTTTTGTTTGACTCTTTTTTCTTTTGTTACATTTTGCTTTATAACATAGAAAAATATATATTTCTGGTTCCCCTTAGCCTATTTAAATGATCATGGTGTCTTCTTGCCTATTAAAATGCTCTCTTTTATTCTAGTTTGGTTTTAGAATTTTATTGTGTTCTGTACTGTAAACGTGTTAGTATTGCTTTAACTTAGAGTGCACTTCTCTAGGAATTGTCTGCTGCTTGTGCTGTAGCTACTAGGAGTTGAACAGAACTTCTCTCAGAGTGGATTGATAACGTTTGTAGGAGTATATCCTCCCAAATTAATAACCCCATTCCTGTGGAAGGCAGGCACAGCCCTATTCAGGTGCAGGTGCTACTCCTCCCACCACTCCAAATGCAGACCAGGCCTATTCAGCCTAGTGCTGACTCATCCAGACTCTCTGGAGCCACTGCACCTCCCCAGCCCCTGTCACTCCAAAGCCAGACAGTCAATACACAACCCAGCAGAGGCACACAGGATGGCTAAGCAAGAAAATACCTACTTTCTAAAAGTGGTATTTTCAAACACAGAATGTAAAAATCACCTTTCCTAAAAGATGCATCTTTATATTCAGGCATACTAAACATTATTTTCCTATCTTGTTCCCAGGGGTAGTTATGTTTATAAGATGTTATAAGCAAACTCCCAATTCTATCCTATGGGAACAGATAGCCTTGAAATAGTATAAAACGAAATTGGCAGTATTTCACTATCAGGACATGACACACACATCAGGGCATGTCCTACCTTTCACATACACTGCACCCTGCCACCAGGGGTACCTTGGGCCTACCTTAGGGGTGACCAACATATAAGAATAGGGAAGGTTAGGGCCTGGCAAGTGGGTGCACTTGCAAGGTTGACATGGCAGTTTCGAAACTGCGCACCGGCACTGCGGTGGCAGGCCTGAGTTACCTTTTCAGAGCTACTCATGTGGGTGGCACAATCAGTGCTGCTGGCCCACTAGTACCATTTGATTTACAGGCCCGGGCACACTCAGTGCACTTTACTAGGGGCTTATCAGTAAATCAAATATGCCAATTATAATATCAATTTACACAGAGTGCATATGCACTTTAGCACTGATTAGCAGGTGTAAAGTGCCCAGAGTTCTAAAGCCAACAACACCAGGTTAGGAACAAATAGGAGGAAGAAGCAAACAGTTTGGCGATAACCTTGCAAAAAGGGCCATTTCCAACATACCTGTGTTCCTGTTGTCCTTTAGTTCAAGTCCATAGGATACCAATTGGGCAAGGAAATCAGGCATCCATGTTCACAGATCCGGACTGAAGCAACATTGTATAATGACTGCCTAGCAAAAATGCTGTGGGCCACGAGGGAACTTATACCCAGATATCAAAGATGGCCACCTTCTGTCAGAAGATGCAAGGGTTCATGGCTTGCTGGGAATTGTAGTTCATTAGCATCTCTTATGAGAGCTCAGCCACAGTCCACACATCACCAACACTCCTCAATAACCTAGCCTTCCCTGAAAAAAAACTCAGTGGGTTTGGAGTATCTCTCTCTGTGCACATCCAGCACCAGCTTCCTGACAGTGTCACCTCAAGGCGACGGTCTTAGTGGCCGACGACTGGCTTTGTTCTCACACAAAACGTGGGACAAGAAGATTGGAAGAGGGTCCCTATGATGATTTTTTAAAAATAAATGGAGACCCTCTATCAGTAATCAGAACCTGTAGAATACCATGTGTTGGACTTGGCCCTTTTTGCAGGGTCATCCCTGAACTATTTGCCTTCCCCCGGTACTTTTTCTTACCTGTTTTTGTTGGTTTTCTGACTCTGGGCACTTTACCACTGCTGATCAGTGCTAAAGTGCATATGCTCTCTGCTATAAATTGATGTATGGATTAGTGACTCCATAATTGGTTGATTTGATTCACTGTCAGACCCTAGTACAGTGCACTGGTTGTGCCCAGGGCTTGTGACTCAAATGCTGCTGGTGGGCTTGCGCTACAAAAGGGGATGATGGACGGAACGCTTGAGCCAATCAAACACTCACCCCCAGTCAACTGATCTGGGTTTAATCCATCATCATTCTTTAGCTCACTCCACCACCCCAGTTCAGACATGGCCATATGCAAATCAGTCTGACCCTGTGCCTCATGGGAACAGTCCAGCCCGAACTGCCAAGCCATGTCTTCCCTTGCAGCACGGGTTGTGCCACCCGCAGGAGCAGCTTGCCATGTCGACTTGGTAAGTGCACCCACTTACCAGTCCCCAAACCTTCCCTTTCCTGCATATTAGTCACCTCTAAGGTAGGCCCTAGGGCAGGGTGCATTGTATGTGTAAGGTAGGACATGCCCTGGTGTGTGTGGCATGTCCTAATAGTGAATTACAGCCATTTTCGTTTTTCACTATTGCAAGGCTACCTGTTCCCCATAGGCCAGAATGGGCAGTTTGATTATAACATCTTATAATCCTAACTGACCCAGGGAACATAGTAGAAAAACGAATTTAGTATGCCTGAACTCAGAATGATAAAATACATCTTTTAGTGAAGTTGGTTTTAACATTCTGTGTTTGAAAATACCACTTTTAGAAAGTAGGTATATTCTTGCCTAACTATCCAAGCCTGCCTCTGCTAGGTTGTGTATTCCTTGTCTGGTTTGTGAGTGACAGGGGCTGGGGGATTCCAGGAGACAGGGTGAGTCAGGACAGGGCTGAATAGAGAGATCTGCATGTAGATGGGTGGGAGGAGTTGCACCTGGGACCTGAATAGGGCTGTGCCTTCCCTCCACAATGCTGGCTCCACCTCCTGTGGTGTGTCTGATGTCCCTGGCCTACACTGTGAAAGGAAAGAAGGAGTCTTGTCAACAAAGTGCTCCAGGACTGACCAGAACTGGTTTGGACTAGGCAAAGGCCTCTCTGCCTTCAGAGACAAAGGATTTTGGTGTATAAAAGAGGGGACCCAAACCCTAGAACTTTAGATCACTTTTGGGAAACAAAAAGAAACCTTTGCTGATTAGTGGAACCAGAGAAACTGAGGAAGAGACTATCCCTAAGCTGAGTGCTGTTTGGGGGATTGGCCTGCAGTGGTTGCCTGACTGCCAAAGAAAGGAGAAAGGACCTTTGTGTGTACTTTCATCAACTTGTAAAAGATCTCCAAGGGCTTGAGAGAAGAGCTTGCCTCCTGCTGAAGTCTCAGGGACAACAGACTTCACCAACCAGCTCCCCAAGAGTCTTTCTGGAAAGTGCCTGCTGCTGTGCTGGACTTTCTGAGGGACTGCGTGTCGCAAGGAGCTAGAAGCGCGACTCACGAAGAAGAAGCGTCGCCGCCGCAGCCATAGCGCCTCGCATCGCCGAAGAAAAGGATCGACGTCGCATCAGACGCCGCCGCATCAACGGAGAAGAGTGTCGCCGCCGCTGTCACATCGTTGCCGAAGCGCCTCGCATCGCTGGAGAAGAGGATCGACGTCGCATCATACGCCGCCGCATCACCGGGAAGCGTGCCGCAGGGCCTGTCGCGGCTCAGAAAAATCGTTGAGTCGCCGCACGGCCGTCGCATCATCGCCGAAGCGTCTCGCATCGCCGGAGAAGAGGATCGACGTTGCATCAGACGCCGCCGCATCACCGGGAAGCGTGTCGCAGGGCCTGTCGCGGCTCAGAAGAATCGTTGAGTCGCCGCATGGCCGTTGGGCGTGCACGCATCGTGTCGCATCAAGAAGAAGACGCCATTTCTGTTTCATTGCACCGGATCTTCATCGCATCATGGCGCTGCTGGTCGCATCGCCACGGAAGCGCAGTAAGAAACCGACGCATCACCTCCCCACGCCGAGAAGAACCGACGCATCCCCTACGCATCAGTAGGGACCCGTCGCCTCACCGTTCTTGCGTGTAAGGAACCGACGCATCACCTTCCCTGCAACACTTTCGTTGTATAGCGTTACGCATCCAAAGATACATTGAACTCAAAGTGTCGCATTTTACATCTTAAAAGAACTAAGCTAATTCTACCATTTTTGAAGTACAGTATTGTGGATTTTTGTCGTTTGTGGTCTTGTGTTAAATCTATATAAAGAATACTTATTTTTAATATACAACTGGTGTGGTGTCCATCTGTAGTGTTGTCACTTGATTACTGTATGTGTTCACAAATGCTTTACACACTGCCTCTGAGATAAGCCTGTCTGCTCATGCCAAGCTACCAAGGGGGTGAGCAGGGGTTATTTTACGAGTGTACCCCCTTACCCTGACTAGATGCAAGGGTCCCTATTTGGTCAAAGGTACCTACCTCTGCCAACTAGAGACCCCCAGTTCTAACACCATGCAAAAAAGATTTGTCATCTCATTAGAGGTGGGCAAACCAGGCAGCAATATAAAATGGCCTGTCTTAGCTACATGGTCCACAATTATTTAAATTACTGTACAAGCTTGACTCTTGGCCAACTCTACAAAACATCCATTGACATTGTATGCCAACATCCAGGTGGATTAGGCAAAGGCCTCAATAACCCCATTGTTTAATTTGTGAATGCTTAATTTTGGTCACAGATTGAACATGGTTGTAGATAACTCTAAACATCAGCAAATAAGCTTGATGAGCAAAAATATTTCCTTACTGCTTACAGTCATAGCTATTCCATGATGTCCTGCCACCTCAGAATCACTAAGCCAGCTTATAGCCTGTTATCTTAACTGATCTGATGGCATATATTTCTCACTTCCCCTTGATTCAACAATTTATTACTTTCATGTCTACTGTCCTGTTCTTTTAACCAAGCCTCTTTATCTATAGATTGACTTTCTGTACATGTGTTGGTCAGAAATGGATATACAATAATAAGAAAAATGGAATGACAGATTGTATAATTTAAGTCTACTGGTGAAAGTTTATTTGAGTGTTAAGGTACTGGGTGAATCTGGCTAGTGTTTGTTTTCTCAAAATACCTCCAGTAGTATGTTGAGAAGCATAATTTTCAATAAGGACATTCTCTATTAGGATGTTGAAAAACTAGAGCACTAGAAAAATACAAAATGCCTAATCCTCTTCTATTGACCAAACAAACACTACTTCCTTTTAAAGTAACTTGGCAATGTGTCTTATGATTTGAGAAAACTGGTTAATGAACCTCCTACAAAAATTGGCAAAACCTAAAAAAAAATCTCTGCATTGTCTTGATTGAAGTTCTTGTAGGGAACTGAACAATTTTCCCCACTTTCTTCTCATCTGTCCTCAAGTCATTAGGTGTAATGATGTACCCCAAATCTCTGCTGTAGTGGCATGAACAAGGTATTTATCAATTTTAGCAAAAAAACGAATGCTTTCTCAACCATTGCAAAAACACCTCACATCACACATAAAGAAAATTCAATCAATACCTCAAACAATAAAATATAACCCTGGGCATAATACTTCGCTACGCTCACGGAGCATGCAAAGTTTGTGCTACTACGCACTATGCAAATTGGACGTAGCAGAGTGAAAAACTGTGCTAATTGGCGTAGCAGCAGTATACTAAACACCCAGAAATGCTTTGAGAAAGCAATTTTCTATGCTAAAAAAGCATATAACCAATTCACAAAAGTGAACTTTGACAATAAAAATATCAAGCAATGAGAGAGGTGATGATTTTGGGGTCCCCCTAACCTAGGGGAGGACCAAGCAGATGCCTTGAACACAAAAAGCATATCATGTGAACGATTCAGTGGTGGTCCCTTCCTCCTAGGACCACCCCAAGCACAGTTATGGGCAAAAATACAATCCCAACCAAAGGCCCTGCAAAGCATTATGGGACGAGATTAGCAGTGGGCAGTGAATATTATAGTGTCCAATATCAAAATAATTCTACAAAGAGCTGCAGTTCAACTAGTCGTTACTAGATGTCCCTCACTGAGTCAAATGCAAAAGCATTGAAATTATTAATACATCAAGCTGCAGTTCCACTAGTCGTTACTAGATGTCCCTCACGAGTCAAATGCAAAAGCATTGAAACCCTTTCATGAAGCTTTTGCATTTGACTCGTGAGGGACATCTAGTAACGACTAGTGGAACTGCAGCTCTTTGTAGAATTATTTTGATATTGGATACTATAATATTCACTGCCCACTGCTAATCTCGTCCCATAATGCTTTGCAGGGCCTTTGGTTGGGATTGTATTTTTGCCAATAACTGTGCTTGGGGTGGTCCTAAGAGGATGGGACCACCACTGAATCATTCAAAAGATGTGCTTTTTGTTTTCAAGGCATCTGCTTGGTTCTCTCCCTAGGTTAGGGAGGATCCCAAAATCATCACCTCTCTCACTGCTTGTTAATTTATCGTTTTCACTTTTGTGAAATGACTATATGCATTTTTAGCATATAAAGACAGAGATATTTATTTTATCTTAACTTGCACTGTGCAAGATGCCTTTGGCAATTATTGTACAGTGCAGTCAAGCACACAGCTACGCACTATGCAATTTGCATAGCTACGTGTAGTTCAAAATGTACTTCACGTAGCTACGTGAAGTGCTACTACGCCCAGGAGGAGCAGTGTAATAGTCCAAAAGGAAGGAATTAGTATTTGAACAATAGAAACCTATGGAATATCTTTTTTTTTTCATCACCTTCTCGGACCCTGACTAGATTGTAATCCCCTTTCGCTTCATGAATATCCCAGCATTTCTTATCTACATGTTAATGTCAAACAGTATATTCTTCACTATAATTCTATTGAGGGCTCTTTAGTCTACATATGTTTTCAGCTCCCTCCACCAACTTTCTTGGTAACAATAAATAATGGGGAAGAAGCAGCAGAGTACAAGGGCCTAATAAATCTGTTAGTGTTATATTCAGCTAGATACTAAGCTAATCTATCTCTGATTCAATAAATGCATATAATCAACTAAAAGTAAATTGTGCACCTGGCTTCAAATTGATCATGCAATCATAACTTCTGTGGAGATAACATATTTACCCTTTTCTTTTCAAAAACATTACTTAATTGATCATAACCAGGGGTAAAGTTATAGCCCATCCAATGGCTGCAAGAATACCCACCCCTCCAAGTACTTTACCAACCATGCAGCAGGGGAAGGCCACAGGGATTGACCTCCAGTCCTGCACCCAATCCTCCATGGGTATCAACCCAGCGGGGGGTTGACCAAAGGTGTGCCCTTCAGCCAGGTCCTGTGCTGAACCGTCCATGTCTGATAATACCTGACTTACATGGCCCTTGCCTGTGCACATGAGTAATGGCCTCGGGCCTGACTTCTAGCCAAGCCATGCACTATTGCACAGTGCGGGCAGCAACCCACAAGTTCTGTTGATTTGATTTGATTTGATTTGTTCTTTTCTGAACCTTATGTATGTTTTTTAGGCTGTGAAAGGGATTTTTTAAATACTTTTGGGGGTTTTCAAACTATTTTTGGCTTTTTTAAATGTGTTTTAAAACAGATAATCTCAACTTTTTTGCATATTTTTAATTTTCTGAATTCAAATTACTCCTTTAGGCTAGCAAATAACCTCTTATGAAACTTAAAGAGGTGATGGCCCATAAGTGAAGAGATTGCTGTTTAGTTTGTTTCTCCTGAGTACATAACGTTTTTACACTTACTGTGCAATAGGTTCCAACCATCTTGTGCCTCAGGCCAGTCTCTTCTTTCTGTGATTTCAGGACTTCAACATACCCTGCTCTTTCTCCTCTTTCTCTCCTCTGCTGTACTACAGCCCGGAATATGGATCCAAAATGGTTTAACGTAGAAAAAGCTCCCTTGTCCTATCACTTTGTTTTATTTTTTTAAATGTCTTGATTTATGAAGATTTTGCGAATCACACAAAAGTTAACCCTTTAAAGCCTGTTCTTAAATTTTTTAAAATGCTTATATCTCAAAACTGATGAATGGATTTAAACCAAACCAACAAAATCATTCTTTCTGAGTAAATTCCTACTTTTATATCAAGATTGGTGGAAATCCATTCAGTACTTTTGGCTGTAGGAGAAAGAGTGAGGAGCGAGCAAAATAATTTTCTGTGGAAATTCAAATGGGAAAACACGTATTACTTTTTTTTCCCCTGCACGATTGTGATGAAAATTGACATTAGCTGACTAGGCCAAGCAGTTACCAAAACAGATGCCAATCCATTTAAAAAGTTATAGGCAAATCTGAAAACATGGCTGAACCATAAATACATATTCTCTTAAAGTGAAGTTATGGTGCGTGTAGTCACAAAACAGTTGTGCAGAGTACAGGTGAATGCACCATATCCTGAGAAAACAGGCATTATATAAAAAAAGCATTTAAAGGACATCTATGGTTCTGCAAACAAAACATAATTAAATTTGCCTATTACAATATGTAGACAAAAGTGATATAGTACATGAAAATAAATCAATGGAAAAAGCAAATGTAAAAAGTTTACATTTGTAAGGTTTGTAAAGGGCAGCTTATGTTCAAACATAGCTTCAAGGTGCTAAAATCCCAAAATCGAAGAGGGAGAAGGAGCAGTAATACATCTGGGAGAAAGTAGATAGCAAAAGAGTTCATTTTTAACAAAGAGCCATGTTTTCAAAAACTTTGTAAATCCTACTCCATCAGTTTCAGAACAGAGAGATAGGGGAAGAGTTGTCCATACTTTGGCTCCAGCACCTACTGCTGAGCATTGGAGTAATCTTGCAGGAGTAAGGCATTTCAAAAGCTTCTGAAGGCTATGGAGTCCGTACTGGTAAACTGTCATATGTATGTGAGACAAGATCTTGTATTTGAACCCTCTTATCTATTGGAAACTAGTTAAGGTCTTTTAGTTTGGATGACACAGAGCAGTGTCTGGAAAGGTGGAGCAGCAGCGTGGCTGTCGTGTTCTGAACTTACTGAAGTTTATTGCTGAGTTTCTTTGAAAGGCATTCAAATTGTCCAGCCGAGATGTTAATATGGCATAGATCATCATCTTTCTGGTATTAGAGGAAAAAAAGTCTAGAGGTTAATGAAGAGTTTTACGTAAACTAAAACAGGTAGATGTAACTGGTAAAATCTGCTATTATAGGTAAGCTGACTATCACTTTCACACCCAGGTTCCTATGGCTTCTAGAGGGCAAGGATTTGGACCAAGTTCTGGTGGCCAACAGAGATTGTTCCAGAGATGTTTGTTTTTCCTGCAAATCCCCAGAGGTGTCTCGTTGGGTGTCACAGTGGATCCCCTGCTCCACAGAACCCCCTAATTATTTTTTTATTTGATCCCAGGGGGGTCACTCTGTAGAGTGACCCTCCCTAAAAGACAGAGGGGATCAGGGTGCCCCTTCTCTCTTATATCTTATTTTGTTTTATTTTTTAAGACTCTCCGAGTCCTAAAATGGCAGCCGCAACTTTTCTTTCAGGTTGCAGCTATCTAGTCACAACACACGGTTGAACTCGTGCATCCTCCACTGAGTAAACTTTTCAACAACTACTGAACGGATTTACCCCAAATCACAAAAAGCACGTGTGTGTGTATATATATATATATATATATATATATATATATATATATATATATATATATATATATATATATTCATTTAATTATTTTACATTGGTTCCTATGGGTATAGGCTTAACTGCCTGCTTCCATTGGTTTCCAAGGGACTTCATTGCTGTACCATTGTTTGGCTGTGTAATGTGTCATCCTTCATTTACTCCAAGGTGGGGCTGGAGTACATTACACTTGTTTTGACACCTTTAGGGCTGTAGCAAATTTAGACGAGCATTTTATGAATTTCAATTGTAAGAAATCGAATTGTTGATTGACTGGGGTGTGAGCCCTGGTCAATCAGCAACTTCAATCCTTGTCAAGGTAAGCACAAGCAAACCCCAAATTACCCTGTGCCCAGCCTGCTGGTAGCTTGTCACAGAGCAGTCACGCTTAACGTAGAGGTAATGTGTAAAGTATTTGTGCAACACTTCAAACAGTAACCCTGTGAAAATACCACACAAAAAGAATCCCACATCAAGTTATAAAAATAGAGCTTAAATTAATAAATAAAACAAAACAACAAAAATCGAATTAGTAGAACCGAAGATATTGAATTTGAAAGTTTTGGGGGGAAATCATGCCATAAGGCGTAAAGCGCCAACTGTGGATATTTTGTCGCACCAGACCGGGACAAAGTCACACATTCAGGTCAACTGCGATGGAGCGCGGGCCGGCTACAGGGACCCAGTTTGCCCACTGAACACTACCTTAATCCTGGTTTGTTGAGCATTGCGGGGATCCACGTTCAAAATACATCGCGCAGCCAAAGCGATGGGTCGGTTCTGAGATGCGGAGAGGCTGCGGTGCGAGGTCCTGTTGCATCGCTGGCGACAAGGGCTTGCGATGCAAAGTCCAGAGTCCGGGATGTGTCGCGCAGTCGGGGCTATACGTCAGATCCGAGGAGCTTCAAGGCTGTGATGCGAAGTCCGGCATTGTCATCGAGGCTGCTGTCGACGAGTGATGTGAGGGCCTGCGCCGAGGATCCATCATGCAGCGGCAGTTACGTAGCCGATGTGGGTTGCAGTGATGAAGCAAGACTTTGTGACGGGTCCAATCTATGCAGTAGCAGTGATGTGTCAGTTCTGCTCGGATTTGCGCCGCGCAGCAGAGGAGATGCATAGATTCCACTGGATCCAAAGACTGGCAGAGTACCTTAGGCCCACTTCCAAGGGTCTGGGACTGGGGTGGCACCACTTGGCAGAGTAGACTCTCTGATGACAGAGTTCAGGTGCAGGAGCAAGGTTGTTGGAAGCCTGCCATGTCCCTGATGCTTCAGATAAGGAGGCCAGCCAACTAGCCCTTGGAGTCACTCTGGGATCTGGGTTCAAGAGATGCAGGTCCAGTCCTTCTCACCCAGGCAAGAAGGCAGCAGGTCAGCACAGCAAAGCAGGAGTCAAGCAGCGTGTAGTCCACCAGGCTGGCAGTCCTTGAGCAGCACAGCAGTCGCTCTTCCTGGCAGAATATCCACAGATCCAGAAGTGTACTGAAGTGGTGGTGTCCGAGGTTCCATTTTTTTTTACCCTGCTGTCCTGTGTCTGGAAGGTGGGAGAAGCTTCCAGACAGTAGCTTTGAAGTGCATGGAATTTCCTGCCTCACCTGCCCTGGCTCAAAGCTGGCTGGAATGACTATGCAGGGGCGCTAGGTCCTTTGTGTGGAGACAGGACATGAATATATGACGTTACAACGCAAACAATTACTACGCATGCTATTACAATGCGGTTTTTACATTGCAACTACCATTACATCGCATGATTTTACAACGCATGCCATTACAACGCATTTTTAAAAACTACCATTACAACGCATTCCATTACAACGCATACCATTGCAATGCATATTACATTTAGGGCAACAGTAGGGTAAGTGTTGGATAGTGTAGGGGTAAAAATTACTATTCCCACTCCAGTGAGTGCAACAGTAGGGTAAGTGTTGGATAGTGTAGGGGTAAAATTACTATTCCCACTCCAGTGAGTGCAACAGTAGGGAAAGTGTTGGATAGTGTAGGGGTAAAAATTACTATTCCAATCTACCCCAAAACCCATACCCACCCTAAAACTAAAAAATCTCCATTGCATACCTACTAAATGCGTTGTAATGGCATGCATTTTAATGGTATGCGTTTTAATGGTATGCGTTGTAATGGCATGCGTTGTAATGGCAAGCGTTGTAGTGACATGCGTTGTAATGGCATGCGTTGTAATGGCATGTGATGTAAAGGCAGTTGCGTTGTAAAATCAGTGCGATGTAATGACTGCTTTGTAATGGATGTTTCCCCAGGACACATCCCATTCAGGTGCAAATGGGGCTGTACTCAGTTCCACCCTCATCCTACCAGCAGATGGCCCATCCAAGCACACCTAACCCTCTATTGTGTGGCTGTCTGGGAGAAATTCACAAAGTCTAATTAGTTACACCCAGTCATGTGACCCAGGCCAGGCTATAGACACAAAAGGGTTAAGGGCAGAAAAATGCTGACTTTTTAAAAGTGGTATTTTGATAATTGTGATCAAAACCCGACTACACCATAAAATAGGGCTCTTCACCACAATTCCAAAGACACCAAACATGATCTGATTTACTCTTCTCATTTGGAAATTACCCTTATAAAATGTAATAAGGTAATTCCAATGTTATGCTATCGGAGAGACAGGCCTTGCAGTAGTGAAAATGAATTTAAGAGTTTTTCAACTACCAGGACATGTAAAACTTAAACGTACATGTCCTACTTTTTAAATAAATTGCACCCTGCCCATCTGGGCTATCCAGGGCTTACCCTAGAGGAGACGTATATGTATTAAAAAGGAAGGTTTGGGTCTGGCAAAAGGTTTATTTTGCCAGATCAACATGGCAGTTTAAACTGCACACACAGACTCTGCAATGGCAGCCCTGAGACATGTTCAAAGGGCTACTTAAGTGGATGGCACAATCAGTGCTACAGGCCCACTATTAGCATTTAATTTACAGACCCTGGGTACATGTAGTACCAAAAAATTACTAGGGACTCATAAGTAAATTAATATGCCAATTGGGGATAAGCCAATATTGACATGTTTAGAAGAGACAGCACATTCACTTTAGCTCTGGGTAACAATGGCAAAGTGCTCAGTGTCCTAAGACCAGCTAAAACGTGATCAATAAAAATGGAATGGGGTTCCTGGTTGGCTAAGGTATACACCCCGACGAGGCAGAACCCACCACTCTACTCAGGGTAAGCTAGATACACAAATAAGATAACCTGTGCTCACCCTCTGGTTTTTGGCACAGAGCAGACAGGCTTATCAAAAGAGGCAATGTGTAAAGTATTTGTGCAACACACACACACACACACAGAGTAACACAATGAATACACCACAAAAAGACTCCACACAGGTTTATAAAATAACTTTCAGTATTGGTAACAAAACGAGACCAAACCGATAAAAATACAATCAATACTTTTAAGGATATGTGTATTCAAAATATGCAGGAAAAATCACAGTTTGATAAGTATAGCCGCATCTTTTAGGTGCTTTATGATAGTGATAAAGCTAGGCAAAGGAACTTCCTCACGGTAGAATCCTGAAGACACTAAGAATTATAGACCAATATCAAGACTACCTTTACCAGCTAAAATATTGGCAAAGGCACTTCATGTAGATCTTATGACCTTCGTCGAAATTCATAATGTCCTGGATCCTTCTCAACATGGGTTCAGGCCTACTCGCTGTACTGAGTCTGCATTATTGGACACCACTGAGGAGATTGATTTGCCGAAAGGTGGATTCAGGTGGTGGGGCTGCGGTGATACTTCTCGACCTCTCTGCCGCATTCGATACAGTGAATCATTCTCTCTTAATCAAGCAGCTAGAGGGGATCGGGATTAGAGGTGCAGCCCTTAACCATTCTGAGTTCATTTCTTTCAGATAAAGAGGCTTTTGGGGGCTTTGTTTCAGATCCCTTTACTTTACCTTGTGGGGTGCCTCAGGGTTCCTCACTATCACCCACGCTCTTTAGCATCTACGTCACACCTCTGGCACAACTCATTAGGTACTATGGTTTTTAAGTAGTATCATATGCAGATGACACACACATTGTGGTATCTGTCTCCTCGAATGTGTACGCTGTAGCGAGTAAATTTAAAGACTGCATGATTACCATAGTCACCTGGATGAAAGAAAATTGCCTTAAATTAAATTCCGAAAAAACGGAGGTTATCCTCTTTGGTTCTAACAATAATTTTTGGAATACATCCTGGTGGCCGTCTAGTTTAGGAACCCTTCCCGTCTGAGTTAAGAAAGTAAAAAATCTTGGGGTGTCGTTTGATGAATCATTGTGCTTTTCGGACCAAATAAATAAAGTAACTTCCACTTGTTTCCATCTTCTCAGGGTCCTGAGGAAGGTATTTCCTTTTATCCCTGCTGACATGCAAAAGACAGTTATTGTTGCATTAATCTTAGTCAGGATTGATTACTGATATATGTTAAAATTAGACATTCTGAAAAAATTGCAATTGAAGCTTCAGTCATTCCAGTCTGCTTCTGAAGATTCTAAAGTTTGATCCTATTTCCAAAGGCATTTGGGACTTGCATCGGCTATCTGTGACTGAACGGGTCAAATTCAAATAAGACCCTACACAGTGGAGGTCTGACATATTTTCAGTAGGCATTTATCTGGTATAGGCCTAATCCACATATTAGATCCGGCTCTACTAAATTTGTGGCAGTTCCTAAAATTAAGACAGCAAAGCAGTTAGCAAAGTGGCAGTCCTTCCTGGCAGCACAGCAGTCCTTATGGCAATGTGAAGATGTAGAGCCATCGATGTCTGGTTACAAAAGTGTCAGACTAGATAGGTCAGAGACCCAGTATTTACACCCAAAATTGCCTTAGATGTGGGTGGTGACTTCAAAGGAACTCTCTGAAGTGCACAGGTCCACTTTATGCCCAGTCCTATCTGCCAGCCTAGCTATGGGTGGTAAATCAGCCGTTTGTGTGGAGACAGGACACAACCTATTCAAGTGAAGTGTTACCTTCTCTCCTCCATTCTGCCTAGGATGACCCATCAGTATCCAGATGAATGCAGATGCAGTTGAGTGTCCTGTGTTGTGGCTGTCTAGAGGGAATGCACAAATGTAGCTGTCACCCAGCCCAGCCCGGTGTATATTGGAGACAGGCTGTCATGCACACAGAGGGGTAAGTGCAGAGAAATGTTCACTTTCTAAAAGTGGAATTTCTAAAATAGTAAAGTTAAATCCAACCTCACCAGTAAGTAGGATTTATCAATACCATTCCAACCATATGAAACATCAAAAAGCTACTCCTCTCTGATCAGGTATAACAGCTTAAAAGATTATTAAGGAATTCCCACTGCTACCCTATGAGAGAGGTAGGCCTCACAGTAGTGAAAAACAAAATAGGGTGTTTGTCACTACCAGGCCATGCAAACCATGCAGTTACATGTCCTACCTGTTACTTACATGGCACCCTGCCCTTAGGGCTACCTACGGCTTACCTTAGGGATGACTGTTATGTTATTAAAAGGCCGCCATTAAGTAGGGGTAGGGGGAGGTCGGGACAGCTGGGGGGCGGGAGCAGGACGGGCCGCGGGGGCAGCAGCGGCGGGAGTAGAAGAGCGGGAAAAGACGTGAGAAGGGACAGGAAGAAAACAGGAAAAGAGGAGAGAGGCCAAAAAGGGGGAGAAAAGGTTCAAGTCAAGAAAATGAAGTAAAGAATGATAAAATAATAAAATAAGGAAAAACACGAAATACAAAAAGGGCAAGTCGGAGACACAAAGAGAGCAAGAATTAAGGAGAACGTGAGTCTCAGGGACTCGAACCGTGGACTGTGGTGATCGGAGGCAGGGCACTACCTGGCTGAGCTGTCTGGGCAGTGACTGAGCTGTGCACAGGGAGAGCAGAAACCCAAGGTCTTGCTCAGAGTCCTAAGGCCAACAAAAAGAGAATCATCAAAACAGAGGAAAAAGGCAAAGCATCTGGGGAAACACCACCCTAAGTATGCCAGGTCTAACAAGGAGAGAGGCAAAACGTTTGAGAGAAGACCACCCTAAGGCTGACAGGATCAGCTTCTATAACCCTATAAGACAGCTAAGATCCACCAACAAATTGTTGGAAAGCATCCCAGGGGTTCAACGACAGAGAGCAGGAGGTAGATCTCTAGCTTTTCGGGGCGCTTCAACATGGAATCAGCTTCCATTGGAATTACGGTCCTAGAGCGATCCAGGGCTATTTTTAAAAAAGCTGAAAACTTGGTTCTTTGTGCATGTCTAACTCTTCACCGTCGACTTTCTACTAGTTATGTGCCGGGACACTCCTTGGAGTAGCTTTGTGCAATAGAAATAGCCTATCATATCATACTGGTGAAAGCCAGACCTCCATTGCTCTGACTTGCTGACCAGTGACCAGTAGATCATGCTGAACATAAAGTTCATCAGATTTTTTGCATTTTATTCCAAAACATGGTTCACTTCAGTCTGCCTCACACAGGATCTTATCCCTGCCAGAGCTTGGTCCTCATATTGTTCTTCTTGGTCTCCTGAATGTGGGGTACCATCCATATCTGAGTGTTCTGTGGTCCTGGGGAGTTTATAGCAGATATACTAGGTGCAGTGCATTTGGGGAATTTGGAAACCAACGTAAAGTGAAACTGATTTAGGATAATCCCCTTTTACGTTGCAACTGCCACTCTGAACTCTATGGTAACACACCACAACACATATTTTAACATCTACTCATCTTGAGGTTTCTATCACTGGATGACAGACTTCCCTCATCCTGATTTGATGGCTGGAACATCCTGTTTAACTTGACAATTGTCATATTTTTAGCAATTACCTCCCAAAACATGGTAATTCCATTTAGTTTTCCTAATGCGATAAGATATCCCTGCAAAGGCTTGGTTGGTATTTTTTCCCCTGGTTTCCTGTGTGTGAGGATACTAGACATGGATAGGTTTTTAATTTGGTTTGAGCAGGTATTCACACAGTAAACACCAAGAAATGCTTTTGCTGGAGCTTCCATAGTTGATTCTGTATTATTTGGGCTCAGGGCCAGCCAGCACCCAGGGATACAGATCAATACTAGAAATTACTAAAATGTAGAGACCCAGTGGATGTCATGAATGTATGAATCCCAGCGTGTTTTGTTTTTTCATCCAGAATGCCTTGTAAATGAAATCCAAACACTGTCTGTCTTTGCACACAAATAAGTGTCTGGCTTCTTGTTGGTATAAAGAAACAACAATGTCTCAACCCGTATTACTGAAAGAACAAATTATCATGTATGTACAAGACATTACAAGCAGGGAAATTAGGAAGACTCATGATTTGATTTAAATGTGCTCAAGGCATCATATATTTGAATAAGTATCAAGTAAAAAACACAGTTGTATTAGCACTGTAAGCAGTAGTTGCGTGGGCAACCTGAAAACTTGTGCACATAAGTGCTCGTGACACTCACAGTGAACGGCGCAAGTGACAAGTGGTGAGAAACAGCGAAGGCGCAATGTGCGAAGGTGACTAATATATACAGAGAAATAACTTATGGTTCAAGAGCAGTTATTCACATAGGTTTTAGCATATAATGAAAACATTTAGGTTGAACCATAGTAAAAAGCGGCGCCGGAGTTATCGCTGGTATGTCGACGGCGTTTCGATCCTAGGTACTTTGGATCATCATCAGGACCAGGTTGCCATTTGAAGGTGCTGGAGGAGGAGGCAAGATAATGCCCAGGCGGGGGAAAGAGAAGAACAGACAGTGAGGGTCGGTCGCCAGGGGGATCCTTCGACCGACCTTCGGCACAGGACTCCACGACCGAATAGCCCATCGTTTGGCCCCGCTTAGCTCCTGCTTCTAACTGGATCCCCGCATCCGGCAGCCTTTTCCGCGTCTACAGCCAGCCCACAGTGGATCGGGGCTCCGACCCTGTCACGGCTCGCTGCTCACCCCGACGCCCACCCTTCCAGCTTTGAATCCGGCCAGGCCCCATCCCGGCTTCCTCTGGCTGCTGACCTACTGGCTCCGCCTTGGCTGAAGTTAACCTGATTCAGTTCACCTCTTCCCCCGACCCAGATTTAATCCTGACTTACTTCTCCATTGGGATTCCCTCCCGTCACTGCGCCTTCACAGGACACACTGCCTGCTCTTCTCTTTCCCCTGCCTTAGCATTATCTTGCCTCCTCCTCCAGCACCTTCAAATGGCAACCTGGTCCTGATGATGATCCAAAGTACCTAGGATCGAAACGCCGTCGACATACCAGCGATAACTCTGGCGCCGCTTTTTACTACGGTTCAACCTAAATGTTTTCATTATATGCTAAAACCTATGTGAATAACTGCTCTTGAACCATGTTATTTCTCTGTATATATTAGTCACCTTCGCACATTGCGCCTTCGCTGTTTCTCACCACTTGTCACTTGCGCCGTTCACTGTGAGTGTCACGAGCACTTATGTGCACAAGTTTTCAGGTTGCCCACGCAACTACTGCTTACAGTGCTAATACAACTGTGTTTTTTACTTGATACTTATTCACATATATGATGCCTTGAGCACATTTAAATCAAATCATGAGTCTTCTTAATTTCCCTGCTTGTAATGTCTTGTACATACATGATAATTTGTTCTTTCAGTAATACGGGTTGAGACATTGTTGTTTCTTTATACCTCCTTACCCAGATCTCAACCTGATCTATGGGTTTACTCCTATCGTTTATTTATATGGCTTCTTGTTGGAGCACAAATACACTGCTTTGTACTCTCACAGTACTTCTTATCCAAACAGCATTTGGTTCCTTGCTATCGTACAGAATTTTGAGTCTGTCCTATAGAAAGTAGCCTGACCCTGTTTGGACATTTTCCTAGGCTGCGAAAAAAAGAAAAAAAAGTATCTGACTCCTTACTGGGGCACAGATGCACAGTACCTTCCTCTCAGAAAGCTTCTAAAGTACAGCGTCCCTCTCCACCTCCTGGTTATTGTTTTTTTTTGGTGGGGTAGGAGTGGTAGTTGGAAGGATGGCAGGAGTAGCCGAGCTGCTTCGTCTGCCCTCTCTCTCTCTTTCACCTTCTTCCCCTCAGGATAAATTGATTTAGGGAGGATCTTGATGCAGTAATAGCTGTCACTAGACACTGTCAAAGCCCCACCAACCATCTCAATCCTTGGATAGTCATGGAAGAGACTAGGGAATCCTTCTTGGTGCATCCAACATGTGTGTGATGTCACTCATTATATCACACGCATATTACTGAGGCAGCATTCAGGAGTTTGCCAGTACCCATAAGGGATGAGGCACTAGAAAACTCCTTTATCACCTAACAATAGTGCTCTAACTCTGCTCTCTACTACAAGACCCTCTGTTTTGTATACACAGCACAATCTTATTTATAACTTTATCATTATAGCACCATATCTGCCTTTTGGGGGGTATCCCTAGGCACCTCAGTACATTAAACAAAGCTGTTAGAAATATATTTCACATAATATTCACTCTAACAACTTTATTCATGGTGCTATAATTTATTACTGAGGCCCCAATTACCTTATAGAAAGGTCAAATGATGATCAAATGTATGCAATTAGATCAATGCTTTAGACCTCATGTACTGCTGGAGTATTATTGCCTTCACAATTTAGCTCCCTGATATTTGATGCACCAGCATTGGAGCTATACAGTGCATTAATTCATTTTCATCTAGCCAACTCTATTAAATGTTATTCTGTGCAGACAAGACTGAGTGGCAGAGCACTTTCCTTTGCAACTCTTTTGTATAAGCAGTAGAGAATATAATAAATATATTGCTACTTAAACATAAAATACCTTGAAAAAAAACTAGAGACAAGAAGCGTTTGGCGAAACAGGAACAGTTTGTTTAATTAAACAGATCAGCCAGGAGAACAGTTACAAGTACAGGGTCTGAGAACTGTCACAATTTACAATCGGTCTGTGGCCTCCGTTTATACAGTTCATCGTAGGTAATAAAGAATGTCCGGTGAACCTTGTATGGTGAGGAATGTGATCTACTGCCTTTGGAGTTTGTCTAATAGAAAGTACAGGTGGGCCTCGACCTTGCGTGGACACAATGTGGCCAATGGGTAACCTGTCCAGATGTCTGGCATGGGGAGCATGTTATCACTCCATGTGATGTGTCCGGATTGGCTATAGGTTCCTAACTCATGTGGCATCTGACTTTATGGTGTTTTAGGAGCGTGCATACCCCTCTGGCCACGTGTGTTTTATTGGGGCCAATCTTCCTTAACAATTGTTGTGTCGCTGCACCTATTTGTGGGATTGATCTAAGGTTTCCTGTTCATGCGTTTGTTTGCTGGCTAAGTGCCACCCCACATGTGGCCTATCAATCAGTGATATCAGGCCAAGGTCTCAGAGCCTACCTGACTACATATTTGCAAGTCGGGCTTGATGTGGAGTTCACAACGGGGAAATTCGTTAATAAAGACTTGATTTCGTTCTCAAAAATGACTATAATTTTTCATATTAGCATCGACTTTTTCCATATTAAAATTATAATAACATACTGAAACTAAAAAATAGTATTTAATAATAACAATAATAATAAAATAAAACTGTGGAATAAAATGAATTAGCTATGTACGGCGCATAACATACTGTGGGATCAGAACAATGCCCAGTGTAGAACCCGTTCTGAAAACTACAGCAAAGAGAAATGAGTCTTTTAGGGTTAGAATTGGCACTGAAGTAGCATGTTTCTGTTTTTTTTTTTTTTTTTTAAATCATCATATAAGACAATTGTCCTAGTAACTGGTGGGATCTTGTTTTTTCAAGCAGACGGTTGGCTCTACTCCAACCAATATTTTGAATAGTGATACATTTAGTACCTTTAATTGGATACTTAGGGGTAGATTTTCATACATTTTGCGCTGGGTTAGCGTGACAAAAGTGACGTTAACCAGCGCAAAATGTTTTTTTACCAATTTACTTTACCAAAGCATGTTTTGCGCTGGAAAGTACCCTGTAAGTAACGCAAAGTAGCATGAAGCATTGCTTTGCATTACTTTGCGCCATGGGGGCATTACAAGGGTGGTACATAGGCATTCCAATGTAAAGTTTCAGCACTGCGTCCATCATCTCCTTGTGTTTGCTTTGTTCGCCCTAAGTTGGCAGGGTATGCCCAGACGTGGGTCCCTTGCTCACTTTGCCACTGGATTCAAGCTAGCCTGGCTGATGAGGGCTGTTAGTTCGAAACCGGTCCCAGGATGCTTGATTTCGGTCCAGGGAAGACATGGCTTGGCAGTTCGGTCTGGACTGTTCCCATGAGGCACAGGGTCAAGACTGATTTGCATATAGCTGTGTCTGAACTGGGGTGGCAAAGTGAGCTAAAGAATGATGATGGATTCAACCCAGATCTGTGACTGGGGGTGAGTGTTTGAAAAGTTTCAGCACTCCGTCCATCATCTCCTTGTGTTTGCTTGATTCCAATGCTACCACCCATGTCCTTTGATGCAAAACCCTGTCTACAAACAATTGTTGACAGGGTTTAGTGCCAAAAGTTGATGCCACTTCAAAGGAGGCGCGTAACAGGTGAAATGTTTTGCTTTCTCCTTTTTTTTCTGACTTTGCATGCGTGCTGCAGTGTGCAGCACACATACAAAGTGGGAACAGTGTTGTAACTTGCCTAGGCATAGTATTTGTACAGGAAGGACAGCCTTCCTGTACAAAATCTATGCCAGACTGAGGCACGCACCCTAGCGCTATTGCAGTAAGGTGTGTCGGAGGCGCACGTCAGCTAAAATTCACGCAAGCGCTAGGGAAAGGGGAGGAGAGAGCCATATCTCTGTAGATATGGAGCTCTCTTGCTCCCTCCGTGTCACGCAATGCAGCGCATCCTCTTTAGGGGCTGCGCTGCGTTGCGTGCCTTTCTTAAATATCTGCCACTAGATCTGGTACATAAAATGCTTAGAACCAGCAGATGTGCAGTAGGATGCATTATATAAAAACAGACATTTATAATTAGGAACACGTATACTTTACACGTTGCCAACCACACGCCATTGGCTGGTTTCAAAGAACGGGAAAAAGAAAGAAAATGCACTGTGTTTTTTTGCAAACTTAAATATTGCATGCAGGTAACTAGTCTTTGATAAACGTTCATTAACAGGACCATAGCTCGGCAATACCTGGCCTGTAAGTCTGTTGTTTTATTTTCTTTAGTGTATGGCCCTTAGCTGAATTTGCTGGACTCGGGTAACAAACTTCTTCAACTCAACAATATATTTTTACTGTTGCAAAATTACTAAGTCAAGCTTGCGTTTTTGAATAAATGAAGACTGCTAAAATTATGCAGCAGTTTCCACACACACATACACACGCTTCCCTGTACCCAATCATTCAGTGGAGCTTATTCTGTAGTTAACCTCCATAAAAAGACTGCTACTGAGCAGAGGGCTGTCAGACACACATTATTTAGAAGCCCTTATTATTATTTTATTGCCAGCCCTTGACAGCTGAGGAAAAGCCAAATGCTTTAATCTTTCTTTCCCTTTAGTTTACAGTGCACAAGCTGCATGTAAGATGGATTTGATTAATATGTAACAGAGATGCAATTCTCTGTAAAATGTGCTGTACTTTAGCACCCTGGAAAACAAACTGCATCACAATGGCTTAAATCTCAGTCCATTGTGTTATATAGACATCATAAATAATACAGAGCTGGCAGATATTGCTGCAGGCTTCATCTGCATAACACATCTGAGCTCTCTATAATGTGTTCAACTTGTCACTTTTAGTACAGAAAAGAGGCAATAAAGCGAACGGCTGACTAAAACACATCAGCCCCAGCTCCCACTTCCAGGGTGGCAAACGCTCATTAAGCAATCTCAGCTCTGACTTTTAAAATCCATAACTCTCACAAACGTAAAAAAGTTGCCACAAAAGATTAAGCACATAATATGTGTCAACGTAATAATTCCTTGTGCACACTTACAATCTCAGTTGATTTCTTTTATGCCTTCCTTGGTGGGATGCGGATACACAGGCTGTGCATGTTTTGACAGGCTACTGCCTACGCAGAGCCGCCATTACTGTCAGCTTCGGGTAGGCGGCTTCTCCTCAGGGTGGGGTGTGCAAGGGGGGATGCACTTTTCACATAACCTGTGTGGTCAGATGCTCTCTGCGTTTAAGGATGTGAGGTACATATGGGCAGACAAGGTTTTACATCAGAGGATATTCGTGAGTCACTATCGGGTTTTGTTTTTCGTGCTACTTGGGCCCTCGAATATGTTCTCTTTCTCTAAATATGTGTTAGTTATATATGTATTTATTGTATTTATAAAGTGACTTAACCAGAGTATGGTGGGAATATAAAAAACACACAGGAGCGGAATACAAGTTGGTCGGTGTATTCCAGCCTGTGTGTATATAACGCATTCGATAGCTATCGGATGAGTTAAATAACTCAACTTTCTTTAAACTTTTGTAGCTCAAACCTGCCGAAATATAACTGGGGAAAAGCTAACCATATTTACCATATCATTAGGATTTTGGAGCGTTAGACACCAAAATCTGCATGTTATTCCCCACAAACTTATAATAGGTGTTATTTATCGCACCCTATAAATAACGTACCTTGTTGTATCATTATTTATCAGCTGCTATAAATAGCACCTATATGTAATAAGTCCCATAGCAGATATCAGAAAAGGGGAAAAACAGTTCAATCGATTATATTTCACTTCACCTACAATCAATGCATCATTATTGCCTACACATCATCATACCACTGCAACGTTACTACATTCTTTTTTTTTTTAAATATCTTTTTATTTCAACAGAGCAGAAAGGACAACTTGACCTTTCTGCACATACAGTCAGAGAGTAAACATCCTTACAGCACAGTACAGGGTATGTCTCAGCCCCTCTCAAAACCCTACAGCAATCAAACCTCTCCTTGTTGCAGAATACTATCCGACTCCGCCTGAATCCTGG
Source organism: Calotriton arnoldi (assembly GCA_963921515.1). Lineage (NCBI taxonomy): Eukaryota > Metazoa > Chordata > Amphibia > Caudata > Salamandridae > Calotriton > Calotriton arnoldi. Next base: position 958,267 of record CAWUFW010003909.1, read on the forward strand.
AAAATAAAGTCTCTCCCACCGGTGGAGTACATCGATTGCCCCTGCAATCATTCCATTTGCACCAAATTTCCCCCCATTTTTTCGGGCATCCTCTCTTGACATAAATTGCTTTTTCCGCCACCATACCCCAATCCATGTCTTTTTTCCAATCCCGGAGCCTTGGAAGCACGGCTACCCCCAATGTCGTGCTATGTTGCATTTTGCCACCATTAAACCTAACGTAGCCCATGTTTGCTCTGCTCGCCCTAGGTTGGAGTCCTCCCACACATTTAGGAGGCACCATTTGGGCGTAGGTGCCAGTTCCTCCCCCACCACCTCCGACATACAGGTTATTATCGCCTGCCAGTAACATGGATCTCTTGACATGCCCAGAGTATGTGGTAGAAAGACCCCACCTCGCCACATCTCCTGTTACAAAGATCGTCAGCCCTACGTCCCATCTTTACTAGAGTGGTGCATGATATGTAAGTTCTATGTAGGATTTTTAACTGGACCTGTCGAAAACGGGCCCTGATGGCCACTTCTCATGGGGAGGCCAGTGCCTCCAGCCAGTCCTAATCCTGCAAGTCCGTTATGTCATGGGACCATCGTTCTTTTAATGTTCAAAGCATATCCGGAAGATTATTGATCAGCTTTCGATATGTGAGTGAAATTGCCTTACGTGTCAGGTGTTCTTCAAGCAGTCTACACTCAAGGGGGGACGATTCTGGAAGCTCCGAACCTCGGGGCACCGCTGCTTGTATGATATGCCTAATTTGGAGGGAGTGGAAGTATTCGGTTTTGGCCAAATCATAAGTCTTTTGCAGTTCCTCAAAAGATAGAATTTTACTTCCCGTGTGCAGTTCTCCCAACTTCGAGATTCCTATTAGGTCCCATTTACTAAAACTTTGTCAATGTTACTCCATTCTTAATATTGATTTCTTCACAACATTGATTCCATTACATTGCTAATGCCTTTCCATCATTAACTCTCATACACCTACACCTATCCAAACTCTTAATCCTTAATCTCAAGGCCTGTCCTTAAACCATACCCTTAGCAGTAGCCCTATTCTTAACACTACCCCTAAGCCAAACCATCATCATAACTCCAACCCAAACACCAACCCTAAATGACAATATACTTTATGATAATGTCATTAATAACAAGAACTGGCCCATACACATATCAATACCCATTACCTCATAATTTGACACTTACTGTAGTTCAAGTCCCTCTTCCTAACCATTGGCCGTATACCAACCTCCCAAACCTAAACCACACTCTTTCTCCAAACCTAACACTCAACACAACCTTAATTCTAAATGTTAAATTACAACATACATTATTTATTGCAATGTAAATTATGAAAACCCTATCATAAATCAGTACACCTAACTCTGACCCTAACCCTAATATGCTAAATGGGAATGTTATTAATGGCTTTATAAGTGATGACAACATTAAACTTTATACCTAACCCAAACTGCTGACCCCACTCTTACTTTGAACAGTACCCAAACTCCAACCCCAAAGTCTAACCCTGCATGCTATGGGGAAGTAATTGTGTTGCGTTAAAGGGGCACTATTCAACTATTCTGAGGGTGTAGCTAAGGATAATAGGCTAGTGGGAAACTAAGAGCTTTCTAGAGAAATTTGGTGATAAGACATAGAATCAATATCAGGGGGGAAGTGGTGTGAGGGGCTGCATGGAGAGCCAGGCAAAGCCAGGAAATCTTGTCCACCTAGGTTCAGAGCTTTCATGTCTTACAAGGCTCAATGAAAAAAGACAAGCGAACAAAGGGAAATGTAGAACATAAATAAATATGATAATTAGGCACAGTTTGTACGTTTTTGATTTATAGAGCACAAACATAGCTACAAATTAATAGTGGATGTAAAAAGAATTGAAGGATTAAAAGATAGGTGACAATAACAAAACATGGGTTACACATTGAAATGGGGTTTCCTAGGCTTTAGAAATGAAGAGTGTTGGTCATTGGTGATATATTACGATAGTGTGATGCTGTATAAGGAGAAATATCTTTGCTTGTGGAATAGAAGCAGTGGGATGCGTGTCGGATCTGGAATGTTATCTTGTGGCAATATTTCAGGTATAGAAGAAGGCAGCTTGCAGTCTGTTTTTTTCCATTTTGCAGCACTTTGTTTCCAACATTACAATGTTCTTGCATTGTTTTGTATTGTAAGTTTTGTATTGTATTGCAGAATGTATTTCCTTTGCAGCAGCATGCACTGCAAGGAGTGATCTTCTTGTGAAATATTTTCTTAATGATGGATAAGGTCTTTTAGGTAATGCCGGCAGACAAAGGGAGCACGATTGGAGCCACTGAAAAATGTAGTCAATTGAGGAAGTTCTTGAATGATTTTTTGAGGAGCCTTCACTCGTCCATTAAGTCTGGGTTGGATGTGGGGGGTCAAAGGTGGTTGTTATGTATCAAACCTGTCAATACCTCTTGGATGGTGACATGGGAGGGTGGTCATGTTCGAGCAGATGAAGTCCAGTGAGCTCCTTTGGTGTGCAGTAAGAATGGGCTTCCTGAGCCATTATCAACGCGCTTGGACTGCACTATATGTGTCAACAGAGAATTAATATAAGGAATAGAAGAAAAGACCTGGTCACACCTAGATGTTAGATTTCAGCATAGTGACTGCCTATTCTGAGAACCCCACTGTAACTGAAGATGTTCCTGGATCTCCATGACTCTGAATACCACCAAATCTGCATATCTGCTATCTTTGTCTACTCATGTATGTGCCTCAGGTAAGATAACAAGTTGCCATAGTCAACAATTATTTCATATTTTGCATAAACGTATGTCATATAAAAAAAGGAGGTCATTTTTATCCTTGAAAATATCAACCCCCATTTCAAGGGTGCAAAAATAGTAGAATATTTACACACATCCATGTCATGAGAAAGCCACCTGGAACATATCAAAATTATTTTGTTGACATTTTGGGCAGTGGCTTGAAATGTTAGATCTTTTCATTTCCGCTGGTGTATAGTATATAAGATATATCAAAATAAGTTGAGGACTCTTGACAATGTCCCTTCTCAAAACATTATGGTTGTATTATTATTTTGTTCAGTGTAACAATGTTCCTTCATTATCTAAGATCAACTTAGATGACTTCCAGACTCTTGTTCCCACAGGCCTTCAAAAGTCATGTACACAACCTTAATATATTGTGCCTCATAATTGTGTACCTCTACTCCTTAGTTTTAATCCTGAAATCTAACCTAAGTCCTAGGGAACTTCACACCTTGATCTTACATCGGCACTTCACTTTTTCTAGAAGCTTTTTGCTTTAAAGATTTAATAAAACATGTCTTCCGTCCCCCTTATCCAAGTATAATCATGTTGGTGTCCCTTTATTTATTACATGTTTTTTCTAAAGTAGTTTGAGAATTTTATTTTGTTGTTTGCTTAACTTTAGAATTGTTAGTAGTGCTTAAACTTAATGTGCATTTCTATGGGAAATTACTTGACACTTGTGCCTTTGCTACCAGTGGTCTAGCAGAGTTTCAATGAGACTTGTATTGAGACCTGATCTGGGTGTGTGTATTTGGTAGGGTAGGGCCTTTGTTTCACAAATTAATAGTCCCCTTTTTGAGTGCTCGTCTCAGTTTAAGGTAGGGTGACAAGATTCTCAAATCAAAAAACCGGGACAGGTGTCATAGACATAGAAGTAGGACTGACAGAAGTACCCATGGCTTTAAGTGGGATGGAAAAACGGGGGGGGGGGATCTCTCAAGGGCCGTGGCCGATGTAATTAAGGACATAAGCTAAAAAAATATGTACTTAGCATAGCGTCCCGCCCGAAAAATGTGCTGCTTCTGTCATTGTATCCAGATAAATAATATAACGAGTAACATCACACCTAGAACAAGCCTGGACTATTGGCTTTGTCAACGGTTGTTAGCTACATAAGAGAAATAAGCAACAACTTTGGCATCGCTGTACATAACATTGAAAATGCCTCAGTTCTGGAAGGAAGAGACTGTGAAAGAACTATAACGGGTCTCTTAGAAAGCAGTGAAGGGTGGTACTGCTGCAGCAGTAAGCTTTTTTTTTTTCTGTGAGAGCAAAAATGGAGAGCCCAATAGAGACCTGTCCCAGGCTGAGAGAAGTAAAGCAGGCGCACCGAGACACTATTTAAAAACAGGGACATTTATCTGTTTAACCCGGGCACTACCCAAAAACCGGGACATTTCTTTAATTTGGAGCAAAGTGTCGGGACACCGGGACACTGCTCCAAAAACCGGGACCGTCCAGGGAAAACCGGGACGTCTTGTCACCCTAGTTTAAGGCCTAATCTTCTCACAAACACCAGAGTTGGATCATGCAATCTTTAACTTTTTGCGAATTAACACTACGCCAAGAGGATACTCCACACCACCACAACTTGTTCTTCATGATCCAGACAGCTCAAACGTTATATTGCTGACATCTTTATATAATCCTTATCAGAATATATCCCACCATCAAGCACAACCCTACTGAAATCTTAACTTTGATTGAAAAGAGCATGGACACTGCAATTGACAAAGTGCCCTTCCTAATAAAGCTAGCGCCACACCTGTAAAAGCCCATATTAACATTTGGATTAACTACCAATCTTGAAACAGCATGATAGGCCTTTGGAAAGGGAGTGAAGAAATCAAACTTCCCTCTGATCGCATTTCATGTCGTATTCACCAATGGGGTGCAGGAGCCTATTTCTCCAATCAAAAGAAAAACATACATCCAAACCATACATGAAGACTGAAAATAAAGCTAATACATTATGGCCTAGAAGAAAATCTAAATCTTTCTATCCCCAACCTCACTCCTATCTCCTACTACAGTGACATTCTGAGACAAAACAGATATTCTCAGAGACAACATATCTGTGTCCACCTCTAATAGAGCTGGCAGCTTTTTCCTGGAAAGGCTTCTTATGCAGACTTGTTGAATTTGCTACCATCCAAGGATCCAAAAGAGGTGAGAATATCAAATCCATAAAGTCTACAGTCCCACTCCTTGACGTTTGTAACCCCAAGGTCATCACACTTAGTTAATCAACCCTCATCCCTATCAACACAAGATTTGCTAACGTCTCTCTTCAGCATAGTGAAGTCCCACAACCACTGAAGCATGTCCTTATTTTTCTGCTTCTCAAGTAACCTAATGTGAACATTAAAGTGCTTGCCAGGTAACATCCTCAAATGGCTAAATTACTTAAATCTGTAGTAAGTGCCCAACTTTCGGAGCACGAGTAACAGGATAAATTGCTGAGCAACTTTCAATATAGTTTGCCACCTTAATAAGGGATTAATACCTCCATCATAAACACTCCTAAATATATGTTTATTGCCCTTGATCAGGTAGAGGCATGCACCATGATCTTCGCCTGGCCCAGGGACTGGCATGCACCATGTTTTGGTGAGTTATATTATAAAGAATTTAATAGAGTACTCTAACACCCATCTTGCTTCTGTAACTGACTCAAAGAAAAATGGCAGTGAAATTTGCATGCTGATGCCTGAGAGCAAAGCAAAGGTTTAAGTGCTTTTCTAAAAAGGTGGATATTGATCAATTTTAAGTTGGTTGGTAACGACCAAAAATAAGTGAACTCTACTAAATATTAGAAGAGCCAGATTTCGGTGTTTGTTTGAATGAAGAGATCAAACTGAATGGAATTTGACAAGGTGTTTGGTCAGAAACTGAGCAGCCCTGCTGTAAGCAAATCTATGAAAAGACAGAGCAGCTTAAAAGTAATGTATTCTTGAATAGGAAGCTAGTAAAGGCATTTTAGAATGGAAGCTGATGAGCAAAAGCTGGTAGCATTGGTCACCATGAGAAATGCCTGGTTTTAGGACCTACTGCATATAGTCAGCAACAGACGTTTTGATGGCAAGATATAACTGTGGCCATAATCAATATGTGAGCCAATAAGAGTAGGCTTACCCAGTCATCTTCTTTTCTTGGTGAGGATCAAAAGTAGCAGGTGAATTTTCCTCAAACAAAAGCTGCAAGAGGAAATAACTGCAAAAACCTGAGACTTAACTTGAAGAATAGCATCTATTTTTATTTCAAGAATTTGAAATAACTTCATTGGAGTAGGACAAGGATCATAGTTGGCTAGCCATAAACCAAAAAATTATTCCAGTCAGTATTCAAAACTTCTGTCTGTCCACTTTTAGTTTGAGTCTATGTATACTCACCAAGATGAGTACTCCTAATTAGCATTATTGTAGTGCTTGGCCATTCCTCAATTGCTCAGTCAATCTGAAGATAAATTGAGTTTTGTTTGTGTAGTTATATAGTTTGAGAGTAAAAGAGTGTATGAGTTCAGCCAACCAGCTCACATAAAGACAAAGATAAGAGAGTGAAACCGTGGGAAGCTCCTGATGAGATCTTGCAAATCTGAGAAGTAAAAGATCTCAGTGTAATTTGCTGAGTTCTTCCTGTAAGGGAGGAGGCGAGCCATTTGAACACTTTGCCCCCAATTTCAATCTTACTAATCTGGTTAATGAACAAGTTATCGTCAACAGTGTAAAAAATCTAAAAGAATCGATGCATTCAACTGTTGAAGTAAGCCATAAAACAGAGATAATCAAGCACAGCATGATTGTGAAGTGTCCGGTATCTGTTTTAAATTCAAACATTTGCAGAGTTGCTGAGCAACCCGGAATTCAAGAACAATAGGCACACTAGGTAACACTATCATAGTCCTGTAAATAGCAGGGATGGCCAAATCAAGTTCAGGGTCTTCAGCAAAGGCGTTACCATCCGTGTTTGAAGTGGGTCAGTACCTTATCTTCCAATAGAGAAAAACTCATGATTTCCAGTTTCAAAGGTGCTAAGCATTCTTTAAATATTGGTTAGAGTTTAGCAGCTAATGGGTCTAGAGGAGAACCGAATCTACGGTGCAATAGCATTGACCGAAGAGTAGTTTGCTCCAATATCCAAACATCAGTCCAATGGTTAGTGCCCACTGTTGTAGGAGACTCAGAAGGTTTAAACATGCCAAATTTGTTTAATACAGACTCTCTAATGTTTTCCAATTAAGAGATGGAAAATGTGCTGCAGTAATATTGGGTTTAGAGATCAGACCTGTCATTGCACAAGATAATTTATTAATAATAAATAATATGGATAGTCATCTTCATTATTGGGAGTCATGCAGATTATATTAGATTTGAACATTCCCTTTGCTATCTTTATTGTAGTTTTCTAATGGCATGGGGCAGCCTTCTATCCATTCTTCATTATTGGTAAAATATGAAAGAGTATTTAGAAACATGTCTTTTAGTTAATGGTATAAAGGTATTAAGGATATGAGGTATATGATGATGACGGACATCATATTTTGTCTGTGAAGAGATTACTTTTATTGAAGTGGTTAGAGAACCTTCAGTTATGAGATGTATATGACTCAGGTTGCACTTCTTCAAGTCCCTAGAATGGTAAGAGATCCAATGATTAGCTTTAACTTTGTCAGTGAGATTGATATGAATTCAATCAAGTAATTAACTGCACTGACCACCCTAAAAGATGAGTGCAACTTGATAATGGCGTAACAAAATGAGTTCCTCCTGAGTTATAATAAGGTGAAGAAAATAAGCAGCCTCATGGGTTGGCACCTGCAATAATTTGGTCTGCATGCAGAAATGACTAATAAGTAAGTAAGTAATAAGTTTATTACATAGTTAATTACAACCATAACAATTTCAAAGAAAATCAACATGATACACTGAGTTTTCAAAGTACTTAATTAGCAATAAATTTAGCAAAATTCCATTATTCGGGTAGTCTGCGCAGTATACCTTGTTTAAAGTGCATAGTGCATAGGTCTATACAAATCTAAAATAAACAATTTGATTCATAAGGTAAAACATAATTACATAACCACTAAAAGTTCATCATCAGTGCAAAAAGATGTTCATAATATGAGGTAGGCAATGAATACACTGAGCTGTTTTATAAATGCGGTGAATCAAATTGAATTGACATCTAATGCCTTTCCATGTACACCAATAAAACAATACAATATAGAGGGACAAAGTTGTTATTGCACAGTAGAACTATCCCACCTAGTGCCTCCGGTATACCCTCATATGCTTAACAATAATATCTCCTTCTTACATACAGCATTAGAGTGAGCAATCTCATCTAAATAAATATCAAAGTCACCTAAAAGAAAAGGACTGCTATAAAAAGTGCTGATTTCAGTATTTAACGCTTTGAGATTATTTAAAGCAGATTGAAGGTGACCTGGACACAATAAACTAACATTGCTGTAAAATATTGGCATGCCCTGGGTGAGATATTAACACCAAGTGGTTCATCACCATCTAAAGATGGACAAGGAACTAACATAATAGGAAGGGATTTTTTTAATACAAATGACTATATTATTCCAACATTAAGCACCAGGTCTATCTTTCTTCAAGCATGTGTCATTAATCTCTACCAAACAGGCTTCTAGCTCAAGCTGAAACCAGGATCCTGTTATAAATAAAAACGTATGAAAACTATTCAGCAGATGGTCATGAATCTCGAGAGCTTCCTTACCAATAGAACAGACGTCAACTAAGGTAGCTTACAAATTGTCCACTGCAAGTGTGAACAGGTGCTGAGTCTGACATTATTTGAGTAAGACTGAAGGAGCGAACAAGAGCCCATGTTTGATGGCTTAAAGGAGAAAGCTCAATCTTATATGAAAGTAAGCCCAAGATAGAGTCCCCTCAATTGTTCCTTAGGCAAAGACTCCAATGGGATGATCTTCTTCCTGGTACATAAACAGGCAGCATCCCTGGATCCTGGACTCGACCAGGCACAGACGGACTTGCCTTTGGGGCCCTGTCGGCACACCAAGTGCACCTGCTGTGTCATTGTGTATCAGCTAAGGTCATGTGGGGCCCTGGGTCCCTGCACATGATCAGCCAGTCAGATCAAATACTAGACTCCCGAGAGCAATGCTGAGCAGGGAAACCAGTGAGGCTCCAGGCATGACAGTGGGAAGAGCAAAGAGAGTAACCGGTAACCAAAAAACAATAGTGTTTGGCCAGAATATATTAAAGAACATAAACAGTGTTTAAAAAATATTGTTACTACCAAAATATTGAGAGACAGAATATCATGGGCAAGAATATTGTTTTTTGAGTATATAAAGCTATTTTCAAGTATACATTTTTTTAAATATCGTTTTCTTTAATATAGTTGTAAAACCCTTTTTCTTTAATTATGTTTTAGTTATTATAATAATTTTTGGGGTTAGTATTGTTAATATTTTTTTTAATAAAGTTTGTATTTTCTGGGTAGTGGTTTAGTAGTTTATTGTTAAACTGAATTACTCATTTATAATGTAGTAGTAGATTTTTAGGGCAATAGGGTAGGAAATTAATTAAGTTATAATTAATTTAAATGTAATGTAATTAGCTTTTATGGCAAATTAATTTTCAATTGGCTATTAAAGATGTAAACTCTTTAATTCTTATTTTGTATATTCAATTTTATTGTATGTTTAAATTGTATTATTTTTTTATAGGGGAGTAAGGTGGGAAGTAAATTAAATGAAATGTATTTTTAATATAAATGTATTTGTACTGTTATTTAAATATTTTAATATGTAATTGATTATTAAATATGTAAATTATTTCGTTTTAAAATTGTTGTTTAATTTATTTAGTGCTTCATTTCTTTTAATGTGTAGGTTAGTTTTTATGTTTTTATATATTTTTTATATGTTTGTTAGTAATGTAATTTTATACACTATTATTGTTTGAAGGGGAATAGGGTACTTACATTTTAAAGTTATAATATATATATATATATATATATATATATATATATATATATATTATTAATTTATAATTGACTAATTGATTATTTATTATACAGTAAGTGTTTTTATAATTTTGTATGTGAAATGCTTTGTTATTTCAAATGTAATTTGTTTTTTAAGTATTATTTAAAAAAATATTTTGGTCCTTGTCTTAAAATTATGACATTTTCTTTCATTTTTTTAGTAGGTAGGGAAGCGAATGTTATTATAGGTAATCAGTATTTTTTAATTTTATATCTTGACTTAGTTTCTTGTTTTTTGTTAAATAATGTAGTATGTATTTGTTGTATGTAATATAATTATTTTTTATTAGGTATTGAAATATTTATAATAAACTATTATGAATTGTGTTCTTACATGTAATCCCTCTGAAGTCCAACTCTGTTGTCTAGACTGGAGTGGGAATAGTAAATGTAAACTTTATAAAGTACAGAACTTCCCCTACTGTTGTTTTGACTGGAGTGGGAATAGTAAATCAAACTTCTCCGAAGTCCAATACTTTCCTTACTGATGCTTAGACTGGAGTGGGATTAGCTAATCTATTCCCTCTGAAATCCAATACTCGCCCTACTGTTGATGAAACTGGGTTATTATTAACATTATTATTAATTGAATATTGTTTATTTTTATGGGAATGCTTTCATTTTTTTCAGTAAAATGTGTTTTTTGGGGGTTCAATATTGTACTATGTACTATATTGTTCAAATTAAGCATTGCGTTTTGTAATGGAAGTGTTTATAACTTATGTTTGTTATTGTTTATATAACTTTTGTAGTTTCTTTCATTGTAAATATATTGTCTATATTCTATATATGTATTATGTATATTTGTAAATGTTATGTAAATATTTACATTTGAGTATTTGCTTATTGGCTGAACATGTGTGTGTGTGTGTGTATATATATATGTGTGTGTGTGTGTATATATATATATATGAATATATATATATATATATATATATATATATATACATATATATATAATTTACGTTTTAAGTATAGGAACACAATATTGTGTTAAATTATATTTTGGACATAATGTTTTTGTCAACAATATTTTGTACCACAATATTGTGTCAGTGAACCAAACCAATGTTCCTGATATCAAAGCAAACACAAGTAAAATGAGACCAAAAGACTATAGAAAAAAGTAAGGTCAAATATAAAAAATAACCAAGGATAAAACCAGGTCAAGCTAGCCCCCATCTATGATATCCCACAAGGATCATATCATCTTTTTCTCCTACACTATTTAATATCAGCATGGCACTACCTGCAATATCTCCAAATTTATTATGGTGGGATACCATATGTATGCTGATGACACGCATATTTGCAGCCTTGAACGAACCAGATGTTCATCTGCATGACATGGAATTCCTAGTAATTCAAAACTGGATGCACAACTGTATTTGACACCTTAGAGAAATTAGATACTACTATTCATATTTGTAAATCTTCCCTACCTACCATTTGCCTTGCCCCAGTACATGGACCCACAAAGAACACAACAAAAATGTTTGCAACCTTGTTGTTATAGATGTAAATGTGTCAATTGTTCCTAAAATGGAGGCCTTTGCAAAAAAATGAACTTACCCTTTGTGTTCTTAGACCTATACTGCTCTAATTGCACTGCCCCAGTGCATCGTTTTTATTCTGACTGTGGAAATCTCCAGTATTGACTTGACTGTTGCAGCATTACATGTTCTGGCCTCTCAAAATCCAAAGGGTGAAAAGTTATGGTGCACATCTTACTGTTGGCCTTAAGCATACAGAGTACACTCCTGCATTGACTCTCAACCCAAGCAAAGGATTGCATTCAATATTCTATGCCTCATATCATATACAGGGTCCTAACAGTCAAGGTCTGTTCTGTCTCACCCTATTGCTGTCACCATACCAGCCAAACAGATCCCTATATCTTCCCATACATCTGCTTAGACACAGATATACTGGTGGTAAATCATCCCTTGTTCAAGCCATCTCTCTGAGAACTTTCTTTAACCCACTGCACTGGAGGCAGTTGAAAGTTTAGTCTAAAGAGACCACACTTCCCTAATATTTACTTTTGGATGTAGAATATCCCCAACTTAAAATATTCTAAATGGAGCTTAGAATGAAAAATTTCCTACCTAACGTAACGGAAAGTTTCAATTCTATTAAGGACTCGGAGGCGAGGATTATGCCTTCTTTCTTCACTTTATTTTGAATAGCAGCGTAAGAATAACAAAAAACTACATTTCCCATGAACCATAGGGAAAGGTAGCAAAAAGTTCAATACATAGCAACAACCAATCCAGTGAGGATAACAGTGTCCAATCAGGGGCCAACGAGCCCAACATAGACCCTTGTTAGTGTCCTCTCTTCCTCTTTCTGAGCGTGAAGTCAGCCCTCCTGTTCTCTTCAGGCATCCTGTTTGTGAGCATCGGAACCTGAAACGATAGGGACTCATTACCAAAGGAATCAGACTCGTAAGCCTGTAAAGAAAACATTTAGCCGTTATCGTGAAAGCAGCACAGAGAAACATGCAGTTAAAATCTGAAGTAAAATTCTTACTGCAGTACGGGGAGGGCTCTCCTCCTGGAGCGTAGGGCGGGATAATCCTCGCCTTCGAGTCCTTAATAGAATTGAAACTTTCTGTTACGTTAGCTAGGAAATTTTTCATTCTATGTCAGGACTGGAGGCGAGGATTATGCTTGTTTAAAGCTTGCCCACAACCAAATGGGCCATGTTAAGCACCGGCTTAAAGTAGAACCTCTTGAAGGTTGAGTCCGAAGACCAATCAGCCGCATTGAGGATATCCTCCAAGCGGGCACCCAAGCCAAATGCTTTAGAAGCCATAGCCCCACGGGCGGAATGCGCCCCGAAGTGGTGTAGGCTGATGCCTGCCTCCTGCATCACTCAACGAACCCATCTGGCGATGGTCGGGGAAGAAACCGCCTTAAAGGGCTTCCGGAGTGCGATGAGGAGCTGGCGTTCTCCTGGGGGACGGAATTCTTCTGTCATCTCTTCATATGCCTTGAGGCACCTAACCACACAAAGTTTCGGGGAGTCTGGAAACGCTGGATAGGAAATAACCCTGGTATGGCATTTTGTGCGACGCAGCAGGGTGAACGTCACTCCCTCGGGGGGTAAACATTCTACCGGTAATATCAAGGGCCCGGATATCCGATACTCGTCTGCAGGAGATCAAACAGAGGAGCATAGCCAGTTTCGCAGAAAGCTCCTTCCTAGAGAGGAACCTGTTACGTTGCCAGGACAGAAAAAGGTTAAGAACCTGATTAACGTCCCAGAGCGCGGAGTAACGCGGCTTTGGAGGCAAGGAAAGGCGGATGCCACGGAGCAATCTGCAAACCATTGGGTGTTCGCCCATAGGAGTTCCTTGAACCGGAACATAGCCTGAGGAAATGGCTGATCTAAACGTGTTGATGGACCTGTAAGCTAGGCCTTCTGACGCAAGCTGTGCCAAAAAATTCACAACGTGAACTACATCGGCGACCAAGGGATCGAAACCCCATCGCAAACACCAACGGGACCATCTGCCCCACGCGGACCTGTACCTCTTAACTGTACTGTCCGCCCAAGCCTTGGAGATAAACATCTCAGCATCTCGCAAAAGCCCTGGGGCTTCCCATCTACCCCTGAAATCCGCCACGCCATGAGCCACAGTGAGTTCGTCGATACTAGCGGATGAGGAGCCCCTTCGGGACTCGTGAGGAGGGTCGGAAAATGGGGGAGTAAGATTGGAAAATCCCAAGAAAGTTCCAGAAGAACTGGAAACCAGACTTGCGACTTCCAAAGTGGGGTGACAATGACCAGGTCCGCCGCTTGCCTGCGGACTTGGGCTGTTGTCCGCGTGATCATCGCGAAGGGAGGGAACGCATAACCCTGTTCCTGGCTCCAATTCTGGAGGAACGCATCCGTGGCTGCCGCCAGGGGATCCGGTCTCCAACTGAAGAACCGAGGAATCTGATGATCCAGTCTGGATACAAACAGGTCCGCCGAGAAGGGCCCCCAGTGGTTGTTCAGCGTCGCAAAAACGGACTGATCCAGTCTCCAAAGGCTGGAATCTCGGAAGTGTCGTGATTGGAAATCCGCTTCCAAATTGTCTCTTCCGGGCAGATACTCCGCCGTGACCGATATCTGGCTGTCCAGACAATACTGCCAGAAACTGGCCGCCAGGTCCGAGAGGGCTTTTGACCTGGTGCCTCCCAGGTGGTTGACATAACGGACCGCAGAGATATTGTCTATTTTCAAGAGGACGCATGATTGTACCGAGTCTTTCGTCCAGCAACGTATGGCGAAGGACCCCGCCAGAAGCTCTAGACAGTTTATATGTAACTTCTGTTCGTCGGGTGACCACAACCCTCCCGTAGAAAGGTCTCCGCATGTGGCTCCCCAGCCCAGCCTGCTGGCATCGGATTCGATAACAAGATCCGGAGCGGAACCGAAAATTGCCCGGCCGTTCCAGGCCTGCATATGGTCCAACCACCAATGAATCTCAGCCCTCGCCTCTGCGGACAGGGCAACCTTGTGCGAGAACGGAAAACCTTTGCGGAGAAAATACGCCTTGAGGCGCTGAAGGGCCCTGTAGTGGAGCGGGCCCCGGAAAATGGCCTGAATTGAGGATGACAGAAGGCCCACCACCCGGGCCAGCTGACGTAGAGACACCTGGTCTTTGGACAGGACGCGCCGCAACTCGTGGCGGATCTTGGTGACTTTCCTGGCGGAAAGACTGAGAGAAGAGGTCGTGAAGTCGATTACGAACGCCAAGAAGGTAACGGACTGAGTCGGCTGCAACTGTGACTTCTGTTCGTTGATCACGAAGCCTAGATCCTGAAGCAGGGTCCCTGCCATCTGAAGATGAGTCGTCAGTTGACGGGGCAAGAAGCCATCAGGAGAAGGTCATTGAGATACACAATCATCCTGACCCCCCGTGATCTCAAGAACTCCACCACCGGTTTGAGGACCTTGGTGAAACACCATGGGGCGGATGAGAGACCGAAAGGAAGAGCTGAAAACTCGTAGACGTGGTGACGCCAAGTAAACTGAAGGAATCGCCTGTGTAGGGGAAAGATCGGGATCACCAGATAGGCGTCCTTGAGGTCCAAACGGACCATCCAATCGTGGGGGCGTAGAACGTCCCGAAGGAGATGAATCCCCTCCATTTTGAAATGGCGGTAGACTAGCCATTCGTTGAACTCGCTCAAATTTATGACGGGTCTCTTGCCGCCGTCTGTTTTGTCCACCAAGAAAATGTTGCTTAAAAAACCCCTGGGATGGAGGGCAGTACGGGAAATAGCGCCCTTGTGGAGAAGGGAGGCGACCTCCTTGTCCACAAGGGCCGAGTTCTGTGCGGAAAACTGAATGGGCCGGGGGAGGGATCTTTGAACCGGGGTCTCCACGAACTCTATGTGGAAGCCCTGCACGTTCTGCAGTACCCACGCATCGTGTGTTATGGACAACCAAGCCTGGTAGCAACTTGCCAGCCACCCCCCTGTTTTTAGTGGGGAAGAAGGGAGAACACTCACCGGGGCTAGAGGTGGTTGCTCCTCCTCTGAAACCTCTGCCTTTCCCTCGACGTCCTCTGGTGGGATAAAAATTCCCGAAGCGGGACTGGTCCTGGAAGTGTCTGGAGCCTCTCTGGTTACCCTGGTGGGGTTGGTGACTGGCCGAGCGGCCCCTGCCCCGGCCGGCCCCACGAAAAACACGGGGGAAAACCTTTTTTATTGTCGACTGAGCCTTGTCCAGTGAAGTGAAGGTGTTTACAAATTTACCTAGTTCCTTCACAAACGGCTCGCCAAACAGCCCCCTTTGGGCAATGGCGCCCGCCTCCGAGTCTGCCAGGTCACCTAGCTTTGGGTCTATTTTTATAAGGAGGGACCGGCATCGCTCGGTGGAGAGGGCACAGTTTGCATTGCCCAAAAAGATCACTGCCCTCTGCGCCCAACCAGACAAAGTGTTGGGAGAGATAAGAGAGCCAGACTCCTTAGCTTCCTCGGCCATATCGAGGATCTTAGTGATAGGGCCTAGGGCATCCAGGAGCTTTGTCCTGGCACGCCCTCCAAGATCTTTCGATCCCTTTTTTCGGATCTCTAATGAACTTCTGGAGGAAGGTAGACATGCGGGGATCGATTTCTGGAGTTAGGGCTACTTTCCCCTCCAAGGAAGGACGGGGGCACTCCGCCCGCAGGCAATTGCGGGCCTCCTTCTCTAAAGGGCGACGTATGTGTCCCGCCACATACGAAGCGACCTTCTCAGCCGGTGCCCACTCCGAGGAGCGCGGGTGCACTATATCATTAGGGTCGAGCATATCAGAGGTGGCCTGGAGAGTCTGGGAAGGGCGGAACGGGAGCCAAGGTCTAGAAGGACCGGCATCAGAGTCGGGGTCCCCAGCCGCACCCAGGTCAGTAGACGGAAGGGTTGGCTGTGGTGGGGCAAGAGTACCTGCCGGCAGGACGGGTTGACTGTCCAAAAAGGCCTGCCTCAGATGATCAAAAGCGTCCACATCTACCCCTTGTTCACGAGGGCGTTTGGGTGGTGGGGAGCCAAAGGCTTCTGTGTCTGAAGGGACCGTGGCTGGAGGGGGAGCGGCAACCCGCTGTGCAAGGCGCTCAAACACCTGATTAATTTGGCGGGAAAGCCTGTCCTCCAAGGGGGTGATGGCCTGGTCCACCGCCCGGTAATTGGAGGTATCCACAGCCTCGTAAAAGGCATCTCCCAATGGCATGTCAGCGAGGGGGTCTTCCTCCTCTTGAAACTCGTCATAGTACTCCATAGCTCTGGCTGCTGAGCACACGTAAGAGCAGTAAAAATAAACAGGTGGTCACCCACCAGGTCAGTACTGAGGGCCTTATATAGGGGGCTGGGTGTCAGCCTAAAGTTTGGGCGGTATTACCGCAGATTTCAAGGGGTTCTAGCCCCAGGGGAACAAACTGCTGGTTATAGCCAATTAAATAACAAAACCGCCCTCAGCGGGGCAAAACTGATCTGGGCTATGTCCCCTTAGAAGGCCTATTGGCCGATACTGGACCTCAGCGAGGCGTTCGTTGAGCCAAATACAGACTCTGATTCCCGTATAGGAAGCTGGGCAGGGAACAGAGCGTGAGCAAAATAATAAAAGCGGTCAGCGTGTGCTTGTTAGAGGCCGCTGCCGCCTACAACCCAGCCGGGCGTTCTCCGCAGATCAGAGGCTCCTGACTGGCGATATGCGCGATGTTTGAAATTCCCAAAGGAAGACCAAACACTGCGCCGCGGCCGGCACTGCGTCCCGCACCCCCTGGCGGCGGGAGGTCCTGGAGCACGAACCAGCAGGATGCCGCGTAGGGACGGGGAAAAACCCCGTACCCGTGGCGTGAGGAAATATGTAAGCGCAGCCCACGTCCTAAGAATAACAAAGAACGCGACGCGAGCGCGTCTGAGGTAAGGAGCACTGAAAATAAGCAGGAAAACAACACGTCGCAAACGCGCCCCACAATCAAAATACAAAGGCTAACCAGCCATTAAGGAACCTCGCGCAAGTGCGTATCAGCATTAATTAATATGCGAGTGAAATATCAAAGCATAAGCCACAACAAAAAGCGCTAAACAGAGAGAGATAACTGAAGAGCACTTATCTGGCTGCGTAGCAGCGAAGAAAGAGGAAGAGAGGATACTAACAAGGGACTATGTTGGGCTCGTTGGCCCCTGATTGGACACTGTTATCCTCACTGGATTGGTTGTTGCTATGTATTGAACTTTTTGCTACCTTTCCCTATGGTTCATGGGAAATGTAGTTTTTTGTTATTCTTACGCTGCTATTCAAAATAAAGTGAAGAAAGAAGGCATAATCCTCGCCTCCAGTCCTGACATAGAATTCATCAGGCTGCATTAGAACCAGGGCTTTAAGTGGGCCGGGTCTGTCTGGGTCTGAGCACCGGCAGTTTTTTTTGGGGGGCCTCGAAACGGGTCTCTATCGGGCTCTATTTTCGGGCCTGGAAAAGGTAGTCCTTTTTCTTTTTTTTTTTTCCTGGACTGCAGTGAGAGCTCAGTTTCCTCACTGAGTAGTGGAGGGCACGACGGCATGACGTCATGCCAGGTGAGCGTTGTTGGAGGAAGGGAAATCCTTTAAGAGAGCCATTTTCTCTCAGGATTTCCCTTCTCTTTTTTCAGCGCAGGAACAACGTCGTCGTGGTGCCAGCGTGGGATGATGAAAAACTGAAGAGGCAGACGACCACAGGCAGCCTGCTCCAGCACAACGGACGCCGTGTTTTGAATCGGAGGGGTCGGGGAAATTGGTTTCAGCATTATTCACCTGTGGAGCCGCATCTTGATAGGTAAGTGCATTGGGTTATCCCCACAGTTTGATTACGGTCGTTTTTTAGGTCGAGCATGTATAACGTGTTGTAGCCCGGTGCTTTGCAGCACGCATGGGTGCCACGTTGAGGTAGGCTGCAGAGGCGTTCAGACGGGGTGGTGGCAGCTGCTTTGGCCTGCTTGCCTCCCAAGCGAAAGCGAGGGGCGAAGTTATTAGTGCCAGTGGGGGGGGGTGGGGGCTAGACACGGAAAGCACTTGGGGTAGGCCCTCCAGGCTGAAATACCCCAAAACACGGTTCTAGGGGGTAAGAGGAGGGCTTGTAAAACAGGAGGCCCCCTGGTGGAAAGTTTGCTGGATGGGAGAGGGGGCCAGAGACTGAGTTCTGCAGAGTGTGTGCTTAGCTCGGGGGACCAAAGGGCATATGAGGCAAGAGTGGTCGATTTCAGAGGGCCTTGTGAGCACAGGAGTAGCGCGCGAGCCCCAGACTTTAGAGACGTGGGCGGCAGAGGTCATGGGAGAGTCGGATAGGCCACGCCCCTACTCGGATAGGCCGCGCCCCTGTAAGAGATTTGCCACGCCCCTTTTAGAGTACCCCCCAGTTTTTTTTCCCACTTAAAGCCCTGATTAGAACTATATAAAAAACAATAAATGAAATATAATTAATGGTGTTCCAATTAAACTGCATAAATGTATTTGCTGGAATGATCTAGTGCCCACGCCATTGTGAAAGACATAGCTGAGTGCTAAGGGAAATGTCCCAGGGCCAGCTCAAATGGAATCGGAACCTAAATAAGTGGAGTGGTACTTCAAGATATTCAAGATAAATCAGAGTCAATAGGGAGAAGAGAATCATGTCTCTTCACTGCTCTTCTGACCTTCAAATGAACTTTGCAACTCATTTTTTCTCTTGAATAGTAGAAATAAATGTGCAGGCCCCATTGGAATTCACATCCGTGCCTTGCAATTTGCACACAGACATCAGCAACCTGGGGTTAGAATACCACAATTTTATAATGTTTCTGTAAATTCAAAATTTGATGACTCAGGTTGTGGCAAGGATACACCAGTACTTTTCTACAATGTCACCAGGTGTTCAAGGACCAGTTGAGTAAAGACCAAAAGTGATTTGTTTTCATTTTGTTAATCGGAGCGTGATTACACTGCCCTTTAATATAGTTATAATACACATTAGAGTAAAGCAATATAATTATTAATACCATGCGGAACAAAGGTTCATATCAGACTAAATAGTGAGAAAGAATACATTCGTTTTAGAATAAGTAAGAAGAAACTTATGGCTCGCTTGGGATGTAAGTGGTGTGGTGGGTGTTCCCACCTGTTTGGAACTGCCCTCAATAATGCCCAATCCCACAAGATTTATCAGCAACCACTGTAAATTATGTTTGTAGTTTTCATTAATTTATTGAAGCTCCCATCAACAGGTGTCTACTAACATTATTTTCATATTTGCCACTAATTGTCTTATGTCTAAGGCCAGCTGGCGGAGGAACCGAATGCATCCTGTGATAATCAAGAGACTATTGACCTAGTACCTCATGGAGTGCATAGGTTTGCAATGTATACACTGGACCTTTTTTGGTACAAAAATGAGTATTTCATATTTCATTGAGTTACAATCTCACCTTCATTGCATTACTCAAAAGGATATTTAGAAAGCAGAGCCTCGTCAAGATGA
Organism: Calotriton arnoldi; assembly: GCA_963921515.1. NCBI lineage: Eukaryota > Metazoa > Chordata > Amphibia > Caudata > Salamandridae > Calotriton > Calotriton arnoldi. The sequence goes on from CAWUFW010003909.1 coordinate 978,093, forward strand.
AGACGCTATGCTGCGTACGCACCGTGAAGCTGCCACAAGTTTATTGTGAATCTGTAGTCAGGAGCGGTCGCTTTTGTAGTCCTCACGGCCATGCCAGATGGTCTTCAGCAACAATAGCCTTTCAGAATTAATAACTGGCTCTCTTGGGATCCTATCCATTCAGGAGTGCTCCAACGCAGAGTCAGGCTATCCTCCGCCCGGCCTGTCTGTCATTTTGCCCCAGGTTGGATATGAACGGCGCACTCAGATGTAAAAGATGCCTCTCATTTTCTCCTCCTGTGCCTTTGTCTGCTAACAGTGCATTTTCTAACCTCTAAATTATGGCAACGTGTATGTGCATTTTGAGAGTATATCATTGCCGCAGTTAATTAACAGTTATTAGTGTTCGCGTACTGCGCTGTATTATATGTCACAAATCATCGAGTCTCCCTGTGCAGTTAGAGCAATTAAGAACCCCATCACACCTTCTCTTTAGTCATTTGGTTCACTTCCAGGTCTTTTCAAAACGGGAAATTGCTAATCAAATCATTTCTGCTCCGTGCCTCAGTATCGTTTACTCCATTCCTAATGATGTGCGACTTTTCTCTTTCCTTTGGCCATTAACAGAATCATCCGTGCGTCTAACCCATTTCACACCACCGTCATGCTTTGGAGAGGTGATAATGAACTTACAGGAGGTAGCGGGGCCTGTGGTTCTCAAGATGGCTTCCCTCCCGCTGCTGGGAGACGGCGTGCTGAAGCGGGAAAACTCACCCGCAGTACTCTCGCTCAGCTCGATATCTCTTGGAGTCCAGCTCCAAGGCAGGTCTGGGGGTGATCCCTGCCTGATCAATTTGCCATTCTGCTAAAGGGAAACTAATTATTTCCCGGGGAAAGATCACAGGCGCGTGCCAACCTGCGTCAGCCCTCCAAAGCACCGAGATGAAGGGGAAGTCTGCAGGGCTCCACGGAGGGAATTGCAAAAGCTTATCTTAACCACCCACCTTTTACTAATTTTTAACTAATGCCAACAAAGACATTTTCCTCGGTGCATAATTACATGAAGAAACGGTGCAGTAGCATGTTAACTCAGTTGACTCAACGTGGCAGCAATCCTGGGTCAAGGTAGAGAACATTAAGGGTATGAACAAAAAGAAGTGCTTTCAGTGGAGGGATCCGAGGTGAGAATAAGCAATTTTTCAAAACAGCAATAAATGCTTATTTTCAATGTGAAGTGATGAGACACCTCTCATCGACACTTAGGAGACGTGCAATATATAATAGTGCAGTGAGATACAATGGATAATTAATGTACATTATGAATTGAATAGAATATTTAAAAAAAATTTTTTTAAATTTTTAATATTTTTTATAGTACAAAAATATTAACATATACAATGGACCATACATCATTGCGTGAGTGTGCACTTAGAAAAGCATGATGCCTGAATAGTTTTTCTGTGGTATGGGGTGATGAGAAATAGGATGTCTTTAAACCTGAAAGACAGTCTTTGATAATAGTGATTATTGACATAGCAAACTATACAAACAGCTATATCTAGGCGCTCTAATGACTGGTGCTATTATTAACAATTTCTCTTATATTCATTGTATCAGACGTGAAAGAATGAAAGCCTGAAACAGCCCGGTTGGGATTCGATCTTGTGAACTGCATGACTCTGGCTAGACCGTTATGGCAGCTACTGCTTCATCTCAGGAGGGATCTGAGATGTCATCTCTGTTCTTCAGCTGTGGCTAACAAGATGCACGCACCCGCAGAGCTTTAGAGTAGAGTTTCTATGGTAACCTAATTCAGGAAAAATATGTAAATATATGTAGTGTCCAGCCAAGCTCACATTAACTTACTGTATTTCAGTCTAGACAAAATGGCTGGAATTTTAACCTTAAAATTCTCACAATCTGTGTTTGGAAAAATAAGAACGCGTAACCCAACTACACAAGGATGAAACCTGTAAGTGTTGCAGCACATGCACTGGACACCCGACATTGTTGTCTGACAAGTAATCAGGCAGAATAACAAGGAGGAAAGTTGTACATGGGGAAAACATTGTTGCAGTCTGCAGAGTGTTTTGTGCACCTGGTACATAGATGCCCTCCACCACACTGACATTGGCATGAACCTCAAGGCCTATGCCTCAAGCTGCAGTGATGCAACTGCTTGGCAATGGCAAAACGGACACTATATATATATATATATATATATATATATATATATATATATATATATATATATATATATATACACATATATATATATAATTAAAACATAAAAATGCAGGAGTAGTCTCGAGGAGACCCATTTGTATTCTATGCAATATAAGATCCTAAAAAGGCAGGTCATTTTGTGCAGACCTATCCTCTGCCTCCCCGCTTCCAAATATGGAGGATTGCACAGTCAGCATGTGCAGGGGGCTGAGTCATGTTCTTTAGGGGTACCCCAAACAAACGGAGTCTTCTACAAGATAGGGTAAGCAGAGTGTTACATTAGCTTTTTAGGAGCTCTGGGACTGTGCGCCCCTACAGCCAGGGATGAACTTAGCGCTCAAACTCTCGACAGAAGTGAAGTCAGATTCCAGCTCTAGACTGCTTTTTCTTCTTCAGTGTTCATTTACCTTGATTGGCCTAAGACTGAGCCGCTCTGTTTGGTACTTAGAATTTTCTTTATACAGAGGTTCTCCCTTGTTTCTTCTATTTTGTTATTGTTTGTGCATAGGTAAGGCTCTCTACGTAATGGTGCTATGCTGATATACTCCCAGATTATTGTGGTTAATTATCGTCTAACAAACATATAGGGGCCGATTCCGATTCGGGCCGGAAATCTCTCTGACCGAGCCGGACCCGGAGAGATTTCCGACCGAATCGGACCCGTGCAGCCCATCCGAACGAGTACGATGCGTACGTATGACATCGGACTCGAGTCGGTCGGACTCCCATTGAAGTCAAGGGGAGCCGGTCATACAACGCGTACGCGGGCTCCCATTGACTCAATGGGTGCGAGGCGGACAAGGGAGCCCCCTACAGCGTGTACGCGGCGAAGCAACTCGCGCCATACACGCACAGGTAGGGGGTACCCATGGGTCCCCCCTGTGTGCGATTCGCGCGGCTACGCGTACAGGGGGGTCCGACACGGACCCCCAAAGTACGGCTCCGACTGCTCTTTAGAGCCGGAGTGCGCGGCTCGGTCGGACTGCTCGCGGCGCGCATCGTACTCACCCGGCCGGGAAACGTCTCCATTGCGCGGTGCGAGTCGAGTCCGAGCGATTCGGTCAATGCGGTTAGACCCGGGAACGAGTCGGTCGGAGCGGTCGGGACGCCCGGACGAGTCGGTCGGCGATTTCGCATCGTACTCGCTTGCCCGGACGCGCGTACGAATCGGTCGGGCAATAGGGCTCCGAATCGGATCCGGTTAAGCCGAATCCGATTCGGAGCCCTACCGGCCGAGATCGGAATCGGCCCCATAGTGTCTTAAATATTGTTTACAAAAATAACTATCATCCGCCCTATTGGAGTAAATAACAGGAAATCTACACCCAATTGAGCGATATTTGTGTAAATGATAGTCAAAATATTTATGTAGCACAATTATTTGATATTGATATTCTGACATGCAGCCGCCATGCTGCCTCATGCTGCATTTAGCTGATGCACCCACCTCCTCAGCACCTCATTAATGGTCCCAACATGCAGTGCCCAGTGATTCCTGAATTAGCACAGCTCCTTCCATCCATGCTGTGGTGGCTTAAGGGAAAATGATGCCCCCTCCTGCAGAATGTGTTGAAAGGCCCCTTAGTCTCCCACATTTCACAGACTTCCATTGGAATGAATGTCCCACGCCCCAGAAGATTTGGTGGCTTCTGGAGGGCTGCGGGCTCCCTGAGCTGAAGGGGCTTGCATCGGCCTGCATTATGCCCCTGCCATGCTGCTCACTTGCTGCTGTTTGGGGCAGTCCATCTCTCCCACTTGCCCTCCCCCAGAGTGTTTTCTTATGATTCCTGTGTCCCATGTAGGGCCTCTATTGACAAACCTTGAATGGACTACGCCTTACAGGTGTTTTCATTTAACACAGTTATAGTTTTGCATATCGTGTTTGTAATAATGATGTAAAAGTTAATGTTTTATAATGTTCATATTGTTATATAACTAAGGCTTTGGTAGTCACTGGATTTTGACAACACCACAAGAGGCACAAATGCACAAGTACTGCAGGAGAATATCATTTGTTGATGGTCAGGACAGTCTGGTGACTTTGATTTTCTGCCAGTGGCTCTTGGTGCTGATTATAACAATATCTTAATTTGATTTCCTGAATTAGAGGAATTCACAACAACGTTTCAGTAAATTTGATCTAAACAGGATTAACAGTAGCTAATGTGACAATATGCATGAGAGACATGCTATTCCCAATACTAATTCTCAGACTGTGGATCCGTCAAACCATAAGCATAAGATTGCCCTACTCTCCTTCAGGACAGTCACCAAAATATAGCTATTCATTCACACCTCAGGTTAAATTTAAATAGGCACTGAATAACAATAACAATGTGTCATAGCAAACCTAGGTAACATTAAGTTAATAATGTGCACCATCAATTCACAAAATACGGGAAACGGGCTGTACAATGCGGGCTGAGCCATGCGTGCTGTTTCCCCGCAAGCAGAACCGCACTTACCTTAACCACGCATATGCCTTAACCATGCATATGCCTGATTAAGGCAGTGCGCGATCTAGATGTGCGGATGGGTGGGCACAGGGAGAGGAAGGATTGGGAGATGTGGACATTGTCTGGTAAGATTTTTGGGAGGAGTTTGGGGGGTGAGGATAGTTTTTAGGGGTGGGGTAGTTTTTGGTGCACTTGGGGGGTCGGCATTGTTTTCAGAGCTCGGGTTGTTTTTAGGGCTGAGGGTTGGGGTTCTTTTTAGAGCTCGGGGTTGGGTTTCTTTTTAGGGCTGGGGGTGGGGTTGTTTTTAGGCTTCGGGAGGCGGTCAGGTTATTTTTAGGGATCAGTGCAGGGGGACTGGGGTGTGATCTTTACCACACATATCCCTTTACCAGTTATGCCTATATCACAAAATTGCATTTTAAAGGCATGCGTGGTAAAGGAATGCGTTGTTAAGACGCATTCGTTGTTCAGGCAGCGTTGTAGGGGCATGCGTGGTTTAGCCGTGCGTGACTCTGTCATACAAACACAAAATACATATATAAATCGTGACTGATACTTTCTCTCATGATTCAAAACTTAAATGGCATCTGATCAAACTTTCCTCCTCTCTAAAAGCGCTAGTGTTCAAAATAAAGCTGTTTTGTATGCACCACCCCTCATGTTGTTTTCCTTTTCGTATATATGAATATCATTTTCAGTGTTGTCATTTTATTGGTTGTTCATTAGGGTGGCAAGAAGTAATTTACTAAAGTCCTTAAGATTAAAAAATACTTCTCAACACCTGACCTTTTCTAAACAGAAGGGGAAATATTATACATCCCATCTACCAAAATTTTGGCAAAGCAAATTATGAAGCAAAAGTGATTCATAAATGTGCAAAGGAAGTTGCCCTATTCCTGCGCTACCCATTGTGTTGTTAATGCCTCTACCATGTGGGTTGTTAGTGCCTCTCTTGAAATAGATTTGATGTTTGTTCATGTGTTTGAGTCTGATTTTGAAACGTGTTGTCCTCCACTTTATGACACTGTATTTATGGAGTGGTAATAATGCACCCAGTATTGTCAATAGGACGGGTATTGCTAATTCTGGGATGCAGCATTAGAAGGCTTTGTATTAGCATTCCCCTTTCACCTCATTTCTATAGGACAGAACATCGACAGCCATGCCCACTTGGTGAATGCAGATGTAGGCACTGTTAGACCTGGTACTCAGGGAAGCATTCGATGTCACAACCAGGGGACTGTGTATCAAAACAGTATAAGATGTCAGAATGCAGCTGTGTAGGGAGATGGGAAAGTTAAAAGCCAATATATATATATATATATTATCTACTGGCGGTCGCCAGTAGATAGTTATAGTTAGGACCTATTTTCCATAGGAAATCCGCAACATTCTATTTGAAATAACGTTGGCGCCGGTTGACGAATCTTTGCGAAAGTTTCCAACTTGTTGGGGCGCTCCGGTCCGCTCCTATCCTGAAAGTCTCGGGGTGATTCGTCAAGCGGGGGCCGAGAAAAAAGGGGGGTCCCAAAACGCGTTTTCCCTATTCATTTTTCCATAGGAACCTTTAGTCGCAGCTACAGCCCGAACTGCTGAACGGAATTACACCAAATTTGGCAAAGAGGTAGCCCTTGGTTCAGTGTCGTGCCTTTTGCTTAAATGGTGTAAATCCGTTCAGTAGTTTCTGAGAAAATCACAAATAAAATCACATATATATCTATGGCCGAGTAGGGTCCGCGTACCCTCCCGATCACGAGCTGCATGCTAATTGGCTGTCAATTAGCCTCGCGGCTCCCGTCCTGTCATAGCAAACTGCTCTCTCTTCCAAAATTCAAAGACAATTGCTTTTCCACATGGGGAGCTGCATCTTAGCAGCTCCCCATGTGGAAAAGCAATGCCGGCTCCCGAGGGACACGGGGAGCCGGCGGGACCATGGAAGGATTGGGGACCCCCCCCCACGGTCCCCAACGAAGAGGGCCAGCCCCGGGGGATGGGGTCCCCGGGGCTAGTAGTGGCCCGGGAGGGGGGCCACGCGGCCCCCCTCCCCAAATGTTAATTTAATAAAAAAAAAAAAACAAAGGCCGGCCTCGGGGGATGGGGTCCCCGGGGCCATAAGTGGCCTAAGGAGGGGGGCAACACAGCCCCCCTCCATAACATTTAAAAAAAAAAAGAAGGCCATGCCCCGGGGGATGGGGTCCCTGGGGCCGATTAAGGCCTGGGGAGGGGGGCCACGCGGCCCCCTTTCAAATTTTTTTTTTTAAAAACAAAATATTAGGGGGCAGGCCCTGGGGGATGGGGTCCCCAGGGCCAAGAATTTGAAAAGAAGGGGGCCACACAGCCCCCTTCTTAAAAAAAAATTAAAAAAATACCGGCATCGCGCCGGAGGCCACGCCCTCCTTGGAGCACTCTGCAAACGCGCCCCTGGCGCGTTTGCAGATGGGGAACGAATTCCCCTTGAATACTGGGGGTCCCTGGGGCCAACTAGCCCACCAGGAACCTCCAGTATGCGCCAGGGGCTGCGTTACACAGAGGTGTACAGAGGCCACGCCCCTTTTACACCTCTCTGCAACGCAGCTCTGTGGCGCTTTGGAGGTACCTGGTGGGCTAGTTGGACCCCAGGGACCCTCAGGATTCAAGGGGACTTAATCCTCCAACTTAAAAGCGCCACGGGCGCGTTTGCACAGTGGTGAACGGAGGGGCGGGGCTTCAGGTGACATGTGTGCAAACAGGCCCCGTGGCGCGTTTTAAGATGGGGAATTAAATCCCCTTCAATCCTGAGGGTCCCTGGGAGCCAACTAGCCCACCAGGTACGCCCAGAAAGCGCCACAGAGCTGCGTTGCAGAGAGGTTCAAAAAGGGGCATGGCCTCTGAACACCTCTCTGCAACGCAGCTCCCTGGCGCATACTGGAGGTACAGGGTGGGCTAGTTGGACCCCAGGGACCCTCATGATTCAAGGGGACTTAATCCCCAACTTAAAACGCGCCACGGGGCGCGTTTGCACAGATGTCACCTCAGGCCCCGCCCTCCCTTCACCATTGTGCAAATATTCCTCTAAAATCAGCCAAACTACGAATTCCGATTTACTCACCTGTTATCAGGAGAGACCTCAGTGCTGCATCTTTGAGCCCAGTACTGATCCTGAAAAGTAATTTTAACCGTACTTACCAGTAACTTGAATTTTCTTCCATAGGATATCATTGCTTGCTTTTTGCTGAAAAAGTTTCTGTCGATTTTTGAAACTTACAAATATTCTTCTAAAATCAGCCGAACTACGAATTCCGATTTACTCACCTGTTATCAGGAGGGACCTCAGTGCTGCATCTTTGAGCCCAGTACTGATCCTGAAAAGTAATTTTAACCGTACTTACCAGTAACTTGAATTTCCTTCCATAGGATATCTTTGCCTACTTTTTGCTGAAAAAGTTTCTAAGTGTCGATTTTTGAAACTTACAAATATTCCTCTAAAATCAGCAGAACTACGAATTCCGGTTTACTCACCTGTTATCAGGAGAGACCTCAGTGCTGCATCTTTGAGCCCAGTACTGATCCTGAAAAGTAATTCTAACCGTACTTACCAGTAACTTGAATTTCCTTCCATAGGCTAACATTGACTGGTTTCACTTGGAAATTCTTCTAAGTGTGGAGTTTTGGAACTTTATAATATTCCTCTAAAATCAGCTGAACTACGAATTCCGATTTACTCACCTGTTATCAGGAGAGACCTCAGTGCTGCATCTTTGAGCCCAGTACAGATCCTGAAAAGTAATTCTAACCGTACTTACCAGTAACTTGTATTTCCTTCCATAGGATATCATTGCCTGCTTTTTGCTGAAAAAGTTTGTGTCGATTTTTGAAACATACAAATATTCCTCTAAAATCATCAGAACTACGAATTCTGATTTACTCACCTGTTATCAGGTGAGACCTCAGTGCTGCATCTTTGAGCCCAGTACAGATCCTGAAAAGTAATTCTAACCGTACTTAACAGTAACTTGAATTTCCTTCCATAGGCTAACATTGACTGGTTTCACTTGGAAATTCTTCTAAGTGTGGAGTTTTGGAACTTTATAATATTCCTCTAAAATCAACCGAACTACGAATTCCGATTTACTCACCTGTTATCAGGAGAGAACCCAGTGCTGCATCTTTTAGCCCAGCACTCACCCTGAAAAGTAATTCTAACCGTACTTACCAGTAACTTATATTTCCTTCCATAGGAATCCATTGTCTGGTTTTCAGCAGAAAAGTTTGTGTCGATTTTCACAAACTACAAATATTCCTTAAAAATCGCCTGTATGACTTAAACGCAGTCTTTCAACTGTTTACAGGAGATGCACCAGTGCTGGATCCAGGATCCAACACTGAGTAAGAAAAGTAACGATAACACTACTTACCTGCTAAGTAAATTTCCTCCCATAGGATAACATTGGTGATTCTATGTGAAAAAGTTTCTAAGTGTCAACTTTTAAAATACAATAATATTCCTTAAAAATCACTACTGTAACCAAAACGCTTTTACTCAACTGTTTACAGGAGATGTCCCAGGACTGAATCTAGGATCCAGTCCTGTGGTTAGAAAAGTAATCCATAAAGTAACTAATTGCATTTAACTTGAAATTCACATTGAGCTCAATGTTGCATTGTGTTTGAAATTGTGTTGCCCATTGCAACAACTGTAACTACTGTACTTAAAAGTCTATTGCCTATTTGCAAAGTATTTAAACTAAAGTAATTCATTCAGTGAAAGTATATTTTGTAATGTAATGTATAATGTAATTACAATGTAATTTAAAAAATAAAATATGTAAAAATAAATAGTTTAAAAAATGTAGTAAATCAGTATCAAAAAAATAAATATAACAATTAATACATTTAAAAATTGACATTTACAAAATCTTTGAAATTCACTGAAAAAAACCATAGGTTTCAGACATGTTATAGTGAGGAATTAGCATTTAAAAACCTTTGAAATTCACTGAAAAACCATAGGTTTCAGACATGTTATAGTGAGGAATTAGCATTTAAAAAACCTTTGAAATTCACTGAAAAACCATAGGTTTCAGGCACGTTATAGTTAGAAATTAGCATTTAAAAACCTTACAAATTCACTGAAAAAAACATAGGTTTTAGGGACAGTTATAGTTAGTTGGACATTGCACTCGTACAAAACCCGTGAAATTCTCCCGTTATAGTTAGTTCAGCTAACTATAACTCGCACCCCGCAATGCACTGCTGATGACGTCACATATTACATCACTCATGACATGGTCAGTGACATCACTGATGACATCACTGATGACATCTCAAATGACATCACTGATGACATCATCCACGTGATAATCTGATGCACCTCCTCACACCCTAATATAACCTTTGATACACTCACTCTAAATTACAGACTGCCATTCGCAAAACCATAGACACTCCAACACCAATAACTACATACCCACTCATTGATTCTTAGGTCTACACACACATCCACTCACTCACCCGTACAGTCACTCATACTTACGGTCACTCAGTGCACTCATACTCATATATAGACCCTCAAACACCGCCACTCATCCATAGAGGTACTCACACACCTAGTCACTCATGCAAATAATTAAACACACTGCCATTTACTCACCTATACAGTTATACACACACCAGCTCACTTACTCATACAAATACTAGCACATTCTTACGCTCTTATACAATCACTGATACAAGCACACACTCATCCATACAGTCACTCTCACAATCACACACTCTCGCTTATAGCTATTTATATACTCCAACACACATATATACTGCCTTTCACATATGTAGTTACTCACACATGTACCACTGGGACATACATTCACTCACTAACACACTCTTACACACACTTACCCACCCATACAGTCTATCACAGATGCACTCTTGAAACCATCCACCCAGTGAATCACCCACTCACACATCTATGCACAGAGTCGCACACACCCCACCCACACAAACACTCAGGCACCCATACAGATACTCAGACAACCAATCAATAACTCATATAGACACTCATGTAGCTATTCACAAACCCATGCAGCCACTTACACAGCAATAGACAGACAGATACAGACATTCACCCAGTTTAGTCACTAACCCATGCATTCAGTAAGATACGTTTAATCACTCACTTATAGAGTTAGTCAAGCACCTACTAAATCATCCATACAGACACTTATACACCCACTCATTTTTCAATACGCCTTTCCTTATATATATTAAAAATATTTAAACTTTACAGAAACACACAGTCACTGGATGATGTCATCAGTGATGTCATTTGTGATGTCATCAGTGATGTCATCAGTGATGTCACTGACCATGTCATGAGTGATGTAATATGTGACGTCATCAGCAGTGCATTGCGGGGCGCGAGTTATAGTTAGCTGAACTAACTATAACGGGGGAATTTCACGGGTTTTGTACGAGTGCAATGTCCAACTAACTATAACTGTCCCTAAAACCTATGGTTTTTTCAGTGAATTTGTAAGGTTTTTTAAATGCTAATTTCTAACTATAACGTGCCTGAAACCTATGGTTTTTTCAGTGAATATATATATATATACATATACTGAGAACTTCAGCTACAGATGAAAATATTCTATAGCTGCTGATGACTGTCTGGTCTCTATATAAACAAAGGCAAATCATGTGTACTTCATCTGAGTAACAATATCTTACAAACCCTGGCATACCTGGTCAACACATGCATGCAGTGCGCTCCACATACCTTTAAGTGATTAAATGTCCAGATAAACAGAGGGGATGAAAGGTCATAGATCATAATTATTCAAGGGTAATGTTGGCTATCTTTGGGTCGTTGTTATTCTGGAAGAACCTCCCAATTTCTATTATTGGCTGAATAGCACTAACAAAAATGGAGTACTCCTCTCTAGGATATTTTATACCTTTGTGAATATTCTTGTAGCCCTAACCAGGAGGTTTGATACACATCCGCCACAAAATGGGGACATCTAATGCTATTGAAAACTATCACCTAAATGCATCATTAAATATTGATAGATAATGTTTTGCAAAAATGCTAAATGAAGACCTTGAGCTGTGGGCCCTGGGGAAAAATCCTGTCCCCTACTTTCAAAATGGCTTTCAAAAAGGCTGCAGCAAAGAAGATAATCATTTAATTCTGGAAATCCTAGTAGGTCAAACAAAGAGAACAAAAGTTTCCTCAGTATGTGCAGCATTCACTGACTTCACTACTGCCTTTGAAAACATTGACTGAAGTAGGATATAGGGCAAACTAACACAATTGGGCATCAACCCAACCCTGCTAAGAGCAATTACTAGCCTGTATACCGACACCCGGAATAAAGTTAACAACACAATGGACCATGTCAAAGAAAATCCATACCAAAAAGGCCTTCAAAAAAGGTTGCATCCTAACCCCCCTCTTGTTAAACCTATGTTTGGCTCAGATGGCTACAGCAATGTCAACACCAATTGGATTTCCACCAAAACTACCTAGTCAAATGATCAATATTATACAATACGGCAACTATATCATCATATTGGATCAAACTCCGGTTGGTTTACAACGTGCTTTGAAGGCACAGAAAGATTACTGCAATAAGAATAACCTTATGCTAAACAAGGAGAAAACAGAAATTGTTGACGCTAAAATTAAACAAACTAAAAGTTACAAATACCTTGGAATCTGGCTAGACGAGAGTGGAGGTTCAACAGCGCAACTTGCCACCCTGAGAAATGTGGCCCATGCATTAAACAACTCTCAGTGCCGAACCAAAGGTTAATCTTTCATGTACCCAACAGTATCACACAATCACAGTTGTACTTAGAGATTAATTTCATAAAACAAAAACTCATGCTCCCTGGGAACTATGTGAACTACTGCGCAAAATTGAAATGTTCATCACCATAAGCTCTTAAAGACCTAATGTGGCAAGTGATATCACAAGGAAACACCCCTTGAAACAGCTATCTAATGCCAGCCCTAATTGACCTCCACTTCATGGAAATTTGGGATTTCTGGTAAAAGGGTCGCAATAAAAGATCAAGTCAGACTCTTGTTCACCTAAGGGTTGTGTCCAGGTTTTATGCGTCACCGAACACTCAATAAGATCTAATCCTACCACTATCATTAAAACAGAAAAGAGAGCTAATGCTGCACGATTTGGAGTGATTCCATTGGTGGACTTTTAATTTTGATAGTAAAATAATAAACATGGCACCGCAAAGACTAAAAATAAATGATACGTTGCCTCTTACCTCTTTTATTCTATACTAAAATGCCCCATCTAAAATGTTTAGAGACTGTAAAGATAATAAAGCTGATAATGATGTTTCTAACATTTGATTAGCACTGTGAACACTGCTTTTGCATCTTTTTACCTTGTAACTGTAACAAAAAGGTGCAAAGATTGTAAAGATTTTTAATAATAAAACAACTCATTTTACCTTATCTATCTTAGAGGAAGGGTCATTAAGAATAAGAATGCCAGTAAGAAAATTAAATTCCTGGGCTAGAGGTGACAGCAAAGAGATGCTGGACCAGACACCTTAGAAATGTGAACCAGACAACAGGCTATGCCCTAGACTTACTATGGTCGGTGCCTAGATTTATTACAATTAAAGGGGACCCTACAGGATCTTCTGGGCCATATTAGGGGGTCTCCAGTGTGGCCCAGTTATATCAAGTGGGCAGGCTCAAAATGTTTGATGAAATCCATAAAGCCTGTGAGGCCCAGCGGGGAATTCCTTATGCATAACAGGCTCACATCTAAAGTCCAGGTGTTGTGTGGACATAAATCAGAAGACCCACCCACAAGCAAGACTTTACAGAGCATCCTCACTATAGGGCAGGAGAACAGAGCGACCACGATACTATACATGAAAATCAGTAGAAATGTGCCATTACAGGGGAGTGGTTCAAAACATGCTGGGAGGAGGACCTACAGACACCCTTTTCTGAAGTGGATTGGGTTAAGGTTAGCTAATTTATGGCAGGAGTGTCTAGAAACAAGTTTCAAACACATTCAATTGAAATTTCCGCATCAACCCTACCTGGTTCCAAGATGACTGAACATATTATATCCAAATCTGCCGGGCATTTGTCCCAGATGTGGAGAAGATGAATTTGGGTTCTTCCACTTGGGGTGGACATGTGAAAGCCTTAGAAACTACTCGGGACTAATTCTATGTTCTTGCATAAACCTGTGCATGCGACAACCTATGGTGTGCACAGTTCATCTCCACCCTTAAGCAGTAATTGATATCTTCTCACTAGGTTAATACCATGCATTAGCTATCAACATCATGTCTATGCAATCCCATGATCACTGCTGCCACTGATCAAGTCTTGACCTTGTGTGCAACAGAGCTACCAATATCGGATATCTTTCGACTTGACTGAAGTTGAGCAATCTAATGAGCTTGTGCTTTTCCTCAGTAGCAAGAATGATGTCTCTTGCTCAATACTAAATTTAACACCATTAATAACTATTGTCCGGAAGTATGGTGGGGGCAGAGCCCCCATGCCTGACTGCGGGGCTCCGAGACGCAGACCTTCCCATCAGCTGATGTCACGCACTCCTGCATGATGCTGCCGAACTGTTCATGACAGCGGGATCGGAGATGCAGAGCCGCTGTGTCGCCCTTCATCCCGTATCGAAAAAGTTTGCCAGGGGGGTTAATTACGCCCCGGCGGTAGATTGGAGACATGGAGCTATGGTGACCCTGCATTTTAAGGCTACTGGGAGAGTTACTGGGCCCCCGTTGCCACGCACAAGGTCTTTCTGGAACTCTGGGGGTGCATACTGCCGTGGAGAAGCGATTTGCAGTGCCTAACCAAAACAAAGTGAAGGCAGAGGCATGAGAGCAGAATCTCCAGGACCTGGCAGCAGTATATTGCGGGGGACGCAGAGCAGCTCAACTGACCCAAGGTAGGTGGGCCCAGCGTGTGAGGAGTCGTGCTGTGGACTCAACTTATGGGACAGGGGGAGCTCATGGGTCCCAACGTAATGCGACAACAGCGCTCCAAGCAGACTGGTAACCCCCAGCAACTCCGGTCATACTAAAGCAACTTAAAAAAGCATCCCAGTGCCAGGTTGCCGGCTGGATAGAGAAGAGGATACTTGCAAGTGCGAACGTGTCATCCATTGCGGAAACACAGCTGGCGAGCATGGCAGGATCTGCCCATTCATCATTTTCAACAGGGGAGGAAACCTTTTTGGAGGAAGAGGGAGCAGAGGGGGCTAATTATCCATTCCAGGCGCAACCTCCTCCATTAACTAGTCAGCCCATCCCCTCCCCAATTGCTGTAGTACCTACTGCATCTATTGACACATCAGGGAAATCCAAAGATTATCCTCTGTTTCAAACATTTTCTCCTAAAATAGGCCCAGTGCAGGTGGAAACTGTTCATGCAACGCCGATATCAGACAAACCAGAAGCAGGAAGGTTATTAAATGCCACAGGATTGGCATGCACTCCCGAAGCAGTAAATGTCGATCAAGATGCTAAATATTCACGGACGATATTAGTTAATTTTGCAGACTTCCACATTAAAGAACAGATTTTGGCTACAGCGATCCGTCAAAAATCATTTCTCATCTGTGATAACGTTCATATGAGGGTGTTTCCGGATCTGGCTACAGTGACAGCCAGGCGCCGCAAGACATTCCAGGGTCTGATTCAAGAATTTAAACGCCTGGGAGGGCAAGCCTCTGTGGTACAAGCCAAACTCAAAGTGCTGTTAAAGGGTCAATTCCATGTTTTCTCTTCAGTAGAAGATGCAAATGTCTTTTTTATCAAACTTATCTCAAGAATAACTGTAAAATGTAGGAGTTTTTTTTTGGTTCTTGTAGTGTATTTATATAATCTCTGATTGTAGATGCAGGAGTTTTTTCTTTATTTCTTTCTATATAACTTTGGTGGGAGGGTAATGTCTTGGGGATAGGTGCGTTACCACGGCACCAATAGGTGGAGGGAGGGTGAAGGGCTGGCAGGTGGGGGGTCCCCCAGCACTGGAAAGGGGGAGAGGGAGGTTTGGGGGGAATGAGGGGTTGGGGTTGCAGACAAAAAATGAACAGGGCAGGAGCAAATGTTTTACAATACAGGTCAGGTGGAATAGGTAAAGAAAGTGAGAGAGAGGACGCAATGCTGCAGGAAAAGCTGGTACAGGTCCATGGTATAGAGAATAAATGGGATGGGACATCACATTAAGATAATTTCATGTAATGTGAATGGTCTCCTGAATCCACGTAAAAGCAGTGCTCTTCTTAAATGGCTAGTATAGTTTGCCCCGGAAGTAATTTTTTTGCAAGAAACTCACTTTAGCACCAGTGTTCCTAAGATTAGCCTGCCTAAGAAATACACACTTGCATACTTCTCATCGGCTACTGCAGCTGTCCGGGGAGATGGGATTTTATTATCAAATACGGTTGACTAGCAGGATAAGGAAGTAATACAGGATAAGGGGGGAAATGGTTATGGATTAAGGTTAAGATTGAAGAAACAGGGCTAAATTTGGTGAATTACTATGGCCCCATTGAGGATGATATCGCAGCACTGGAACAAATTTATGATATAGCTATGAAATCAGAGGTTGTCTTGATTATCGGGGGCGATTTAAATTTCATTCACAATCTGACACTTGTTACTACAACAAAACAAAACGTCAATTGAAACCTAAAATGGCATGGCTAATAAGTGCTAGAAAAACAGAATTTGCATTAATAGATCCATGGAGGATGGGGCATCCGGGCTTCTCTCAGTTTACTTGCTATTCTTCTACATACAGGAAAGCATTACAATTGCATTTTTTTCTTGTAGATAAATTGTTGGCTAATGGTAAGACAGAGATATTGCCCAATTCTTTTTCAGATCATTCGGTTGTTTCTTTTACATTACGTCTTGGGATTGCTCCTAAAAAGAAATCAAGATGGCAGTTTGATAAATCATTACTGGAAGATGTCACTTGGCTGAGGGAGACCAAGGTTTTTATTAAGACATTTTTTCTACTTAATTTAAACACTGCTTCAATCTTCATGGTCTGGGAGACATTTAAAGCTGCCTTCAGGGGACAAGTTATTTCCTACAGAGCAAGGATAAGTAAACAGCGTAAGCAAAAAATTGAGGAATTGCAGGTCGCTGTTGATAAAGCTAGACAAAAAAAATGTTTTGCCTCATTAGGGGAGTACTCTTTCAAAATACAGTAGCAGGAATTATCTAAAGCCAAGGAAGAGCTGAAAGAATTCTTTGTGTTAGAAGAGGTTACAGGGAGCAAAGCATACCAATGAAAACTATATGAGGAAAATCAGCATATTGGCAAATTTCTGGCCTGGATTACGAAAAGCCAGAAAAGCGCCCAAATAATAAATCAGCTGTATAATCCAATCTCCAATCAGTTAGAAGAAGATAATCATAAGATGCGGATATTTTTCTTACCCATTTAAAAAAAATGTATATGGAAACGCAGACAATAGCAGAACATGAGTTAATATCATATTTAGAATTTTTATTATGCCTCATTTGTCGGGGGAATGTAATAGGCAGCTTAACAATGTTATAGAACCATTAGAAATCGTGGAAGCGCTGAAAAGCATGGCTAGTGCTAAGGCTAAGGGATGTGATAGGATTCTGGTAGAGGTGTATGAGAGATTCCAAGAAGAATTACTCCCTTTTAACTAATCTTTTTAATCAAATAAAAGACGGGCTGATGTTCCTAAAGGATTTAAGGAGTTGGAGGTGATTATTTTTCTTTAAAAAGATAAAGATCAGCGGGATCCCAACTCTTATCGTCCAATTAGTCTGCTAAACACAGACTACAAAATATTTGGGTGATGAGAATTCCTCTATGGGCCCATCAAGTGGTGCACACAGATCAGAATGGTTTCTTTCCAGGGTGGCTAATGGCTACCAATACTTATTTTCTAATACAAGCCATTGATTACTTCTCAACTAATCAGGTTAAAGCTGCAATACTTCAGATGGATGCCAAGCAGGCTTTTGATTTGGTAGACTGGTGTGCTTTATTTCTTATTTTAGAAAAGTTCAGCTTTCCTTACCAGTCGATAGGTATGCTAAAAGAAGTATATAGCCAAGCAGAAGCCAAGATTATTATTAATGGAACAGAAGTAGGGAGGGTAAATATTAATCTGGGTACTCGGCTGGGATGTCCATTGTCCTCCCTTTTGTTTCCTCTTTTCATTGAGCCACTCGCGGCAAAAATATGAGCTAATCCGCAGATTATAGCCCCCATTGCAGGGATGTTGAAAATTAAATTATACACAGATTATATAATCTTATATCTTAATGCGGAAGGACTAAATATGATGAATGCGTTGGACAAAATTCAGAAATTTACAAAAATTGGGTGACATAGAGTAAACCAAGCCAAAACAGAAATTCTTATGTTTAATGTAAGTATTTCAGAGACCCCAGCATGTTTACAGCGCATATCATCCAGTCCAATTAGATACCTCGGTATTCTAGTAACGAAGCAATATCCTGAACTGTTCTCATTATACCATGGAAATATGCTGGGGAAACTAAAAAGACTACTAAATAAATGGACCCTATTGAATTTATCGTTAATTGTACAGGTTTCCATGGTCAAAAAGTCAGTACTCCCACTGTTTCTATTTCTTTTTAATAATCTCCCCTTGATAATTCCTAACTCTTATTTTAAAGAGCTGGCTGAAATGATTCGGAAGTTGGTTTGGAATAATAAACAACCCCGTGTAAAATTAGCTACACTGCAATTAGCTACAGCTCAAGGGGGATTAGCATTACCACATTTTGCGACATATTATCAGGCCTCCCTGGTTAATTTGATAACACAAGTAGGTGAACCAAATTTAGTTTATGATAATTTTCTTTTGAATCATATGATAAAGGAGAGTGCAAGTAAACTGCTAATTCTTTCAACGAATGGCAACGCTCCCCAAGAAAACCAGATATAATGTTTTACTGGCATTATTAGGGAGAATTCAGTTGTTTTTAAAATCTCTAGATATACCTGCTTACCATGCCTATACCCCGATTCAAGAATGTGCAGCAGGAGGCTTAATGCTGTCTAAAGGGCTTTCACAATTTTGGCAAGATTTGGGTTTTGATTGACTTGGGAATTTTTATAATCTGGATAGATTAATTACATAGGAAACAATACAGATGCAATTTGGTAACCAAAGTATGGCTTTGTGTTTAAGTTTCCACCAGGTAGCGAACTTCCTAAAAAATAATTATGGTATCCTGAGTGAATGAGCATGTCAGATCGCCAGACAGATGGCAATTAAGGTGGTAGGTGTAGGCATATGGTACCGCCTGCTGCACTAGAGCACAAAAGGGGAAAAATCTATTATGGGCAGACTTCAGAAGATTCATTCTGAGACAGGCTGTAAATTTAATATAAAAGAGTGGTCGCAGCTTAGTGAGTCACAAAGTGCTGCGGGGTGGCAATTTCAAGAGAATTAATTTTTTGTCTAGATGGCAGGTGTAATATACATAATTGAGATTACATAAGAGGTATCCAACAATATGTAACCAATGTTTTAGATGTAAAAAACAGGAAGCAGGTGGCTGGGTACCTATGTTTTTTGAGTGTAGTAATTTGCAGCAATCCCGGAAATAAGTTTTTATAAGTATTACTCAATGTATGTACGTCACAATTGTTGCATCTTGTACGTTGGTTTTATTTGGTTCTTCTGGGGAGGTGAAATGTGTAAGACAATATATGCAGTATTTTATACTTATATCTATAACAGTGGCAAGATCACTTATTTTACAGAACTGGAGAACAACTATACAACCAATGATTGGTTACTGGATTAGTAGAATGTGTAGGACATACAGATTTGAGGAGGCTTATGCAAAGAGGGTTAGTGCCACTCAAAGATTTAAGGCAATATGGACTAGTTTCTTCTCCCTTTTTATAAATTAATCAATTTTACAGTAACAAGATGAGTTCTGTTCCTCGTAATAGCACTTCTGCACTTTATTTCAATTAGCTTTAGGCATTTATATAACCGTGGTGCTATCTGTGATGATCAGTTTAAGATTTACGTGGTTTTATGTAAGAATATCTAGCAATCTGTATGCTGCTATGTATTTATGTGATGAGTTAAGTACTGTTCTTCGCAATTGCACTCTTGCACTTTACTTTGAATTGTTTAGGTATATATATATATATATATATATATATATATATATTTATATATATGTACATATATATATATATATTACAACAAGTAATCTCTGAGCCCAGAGGTTGGTATGAAACCGCATTCTCTCGGAATCCGTATAACAAAATTGCTTTATTTCATGACAGCAAACATCGCTATGCCCAACGCGCTTCGCTCGCTCCTGAACCGTGACCAAGGTTCGAGGAGCGAACCGAAACGCGTTGGGCATAGCGATGTTTGCTGTCATGAAATAAAGCAATTTTGTTATACGGATTCCGAGAGAGTGCGGTTTTTCATACCAACCTCTGGGCTCAGAGGTTACTTGTTGCAATATTTACGGCTGCCCTGTCGGAGAAAAACTGCACCGCTTCAAGGGAGGAGCGCTGGCGTCCTAATCGAGGGCGTTGTGGAATGATATATTTAAATATATATAACTGGGCGCAACTTGTATTGATAAATTCAAGATTTTGGAGGTTTTATGTACGAATATTTTGTAATCAGTACGCTTCTATGTATTTATGCACTTTAAATGGTTTTTTTCTACCACTGCTTGATGGAATTATATATTCTTTTTCGGACACGTTGTGTGTAGAACGGATAATAATATGACATGTATATGCTCTTCTTCTATTTGTGTAACAAAGCTCTTGCTCTGCTCTAATAAAAAATGTAATAAAAAAAATTAAAAAAATGTCCAATTGTCTGGTCTTCCAATGCTATAGCCAAGCAAACCCCAAATATCTCTTCAACATATCACTAGATATATATTCAGATGTTGAAGGATTTCTTTTGATAAATAACCTTTCAATGAGCATGGCTATGGTTAGGCTCAAAGCAGTGTGCAAGTGGCACTTTGTTAATTATTCATTTAGTAAATTCATCCTAGCCTGGTGGTAGAGGAATGGCATTAGCAGATTGGGTTGACGTATGGATGAGATGAGTAAAGGTGTCATTTCAAAGAGCTTGCTCCACAAGCTAATGAAGATCAGTCACACTGATGGTTTGAAGCAGGTTCATAGTCCCTCTTTGAATTTGATATTCATGACCACTGTCCTGTCATGTTGCAATATGCTGTGTGAAACTTTAAACCTTTTTTTATATCACTTTTTTTTAATAGAAAGTGATAATCCTTCTTCGTGAATTGTGCATCTCATCAAAATTATTTTATGGTTTCTGTCACACATAAATAATACCCCATGAGAAATGAACACACAAAGACGAATAACAATATTGTATTATAATACATTTTTATCCTTTGCCTGATTCTCAAGGTAGAAACATTACGCGTTGTATGCCTACGTTTAAGAATTTCTCATGTTACTAATTTTCATGGATTCAGAAAAATCTCTTGATTTACGGACATATTTGTCTAATAATCATAAAGATTTTTGCTTATGCCTAGCCCTGAACAGGTAGATTGAACTGCAGAAAATTGCCGGTTCAGGGCTAAGAGGTTACGGGTATCATGAAAATGCTAACCATTTATTTCCTTTTTTCCCTAGTTAGAAAATAAATGTTCTACTTCATATCCTGTTAATGTGACTGCTTGGGTGCTTTCATGCCTAATTTCTATATTTCACTATAGCCTTCCTTATATAAGTAAGTGTTCAAATTGGGGGTGAAACATTTTGGTGATGTTTTTTCACAAAGTTGAACCTTCCCAAAAAGCCATCCATTGGCCCACTTTTTTGAGAAGACCTATGTTTCTAATCCTAATCCTAAATTTATAAAAATATAGGAAAATCCTGAATCTTAAAATATAGAATATAGGCAGAATTTGTGCATCTAGGATTTCTGACTGGTGTAAATGCCCACTGATCCTGGTTCCGAGAATAAGCATCAGGCATTTGCATTCAAAGAACACTTTTGTGCAGTAAAGCTGAACTTAGATGCACAAAGTAAGTTGCAGTTCTGACCTGGTGGAGCAAGATAATGTGAGATATTCATTTATATTGCTCATGGTAGAGAAGCAAATAAATGGCTGAAGTTGGGTAGTGTGATCTATAAGTTATATATTTAGCTATATATTTATTTGTGTGTTTGTAGAGTGCTATTGGTCACTTTTTTTTGCTTCTTCAAGGATCTGTAGACTTAGACATCTGTTTTTGACGGGAGAAAAAGTCCAAGAATCTGATATACCTGGCCCCTAGTCTTTGAAGATTTTGTTTAAGGCAATCGTCAACAATTTATTTGTCAGGCCGCAGTGAAGATATGCTGTTGCATTCTTCCTTAAGGTTTGAGTTCAGTGTGTTCCATAGTCATGGGCCTTTAACTCCCTGGGCCCCAGGTTTCTACTAACTTAGAGCTCATTTACAGATTAGTTGTTTGATTCAGGGTTGAACATTACTATCAAGCTTGTAGAATAGTTCAAGTTTGAACTTTTTTCTTGTATCTAGCATGTATACTGTAAATTTTAGGGCTGGTTTTATGTGCTCACATGAAGATCTATACACATTCTGCACCCTGGTAATTTTTAACCTCTACAGGACGTTGATGAGCCTTGTGTAGATTATGTTGCAGGACTCTAAGCATGATATCACTAGAGCTCTTGTTAGCTCAGTGCCATAGTTGAATGAATGGAATAGAAGGATGTTCTGTAGCATGGTTTGCTTCAGGTTCACACTCTCGAATAGTCTGTTGAGCTTAGGGTGAATGATTGGAGTCAATGAAACGCTTAGAGGTTTTTTGGAAGGTAGTGAGTAGGAATCTCCTTTCCTCAGAACCAAAATTATGGTCTTATCTTCTGCCAAGCAAATGATGTTGTATATATTCCTTTTCAACACTTGACATAGGCACCTGATCTAGGCAGATGTGACTAGGGTGGATGAATATAAATCCTTTTGTGTGAAGTCAGACAAAATAAGGAAACCTCACTCTCTCTGAAGAGAGGTGAAGTTATCCCAAATTCACTGGATGTAAGCTGAGGCAACATGTACCTTCTCACTACCCACCTCCCTCCCTGTCAGATTTCCCACTCAATATGGACAGGATTCAGTCATGTTTACTTCACTGTCACTCAGCACTGCACTTTGCCCTGAGCAGCAGTGATGAAACACAATTGCCCTCAGTCACCTGCCATGTCAGTCATTTGCCTGTTGCCAGGAGTTCTGCCTTTGGATGTCAGGCAGCAATGAATGGGATGTTCAAACACAATGAGAGGTAAACAGCAGTTGGACAGCTCGCCTTTGGCCCTAAGTAGCAGTGGGAATGTTTTTTCTGGATGTTCTCCATTCCCTTTTTTAAATAAACTTCACTAGGTTCATACTCCATGAAGTTGGTGAAGTATTTTGAAAAAACTATGGTAAGTTGTGAATCATTTAACTGTGAAACCTCCCATGTCATTAGTGATGATGTGGATCTTGTTTGCTAGCTTTATTTTCCAACTCTCAGAGCATTTGTGTGCTATCATCATACATTTGGATGTGCACCTGACATTGATCTAGGAACTGCAGCAGGAGCATCTGTGTGCTCCAATGTGACATTAAATACCCTTTTTCTAACCTTCAATCTTTTATCTCATGGTCAATGATGAAGTTTGAGGACTATTAGGCCTCTTATTTGAGATAGCTCCAGTGTAAGGAAGATCTTCTCTCAGATATTTAGTAGATGGAATTTGATATCCCTTGAAGGCCTGAATCCCGACTAATGGTCTTAAAAGTGATAGTTGAGCTCCAGTTATTCTTGCATCTGGCTCACATGATTTGTTTTCTGGAGTATGCTATGTTCAAGATTAGGTGGTAATTAGTCAGTATTTGAGGCCTGCTGCATGTTTCTTAAGGATTACTGGGGGGTTAGCATGATTCTTTTAGGGGCCTTGAATGATTCCTAGTTACGATATCAGTACAAGTGAGGGAGAAATTGCTTTATGCATTCTGCAGGGCACAAGTCCACATGCATGCTTGGTGCATTCATTTTGAGGGCCAGCTTTAAAACTAACTGCACATGCAAGGTTTTAAAAGTGGTGAGGGGGAAACACGCAAAGGTGCATTTTGAGGGAAATAAGGTAAGGGTTCTGGGTAGTTTTGGATGCTTTTGAATAATGTAATGTACTCACAGTTTGAGTTGGTCAGGCATGGGATGTTTGTAAGGCACCAAAGTTAGTTTCTGGCGTGGGTGAAAATCTCACTAGTTTTGTCAGGGTCTCCAGGATGGCTTTGTGAAAGTAGGCTTTTTTGGGTCGCTTGACTTCTTAGTTTTAGCCCCTTTGATTCTCTTGCAGTGAATATACATTATTATTGAGTTAGTATCGCCATTCCATTGAAGTTGAATACTCAGCATCTGGTGCTAAAATTCCTCTGACCTGCAGATTGCTGACCTTTTACATTCAGAGCCACTATTGATCACCCCTACTGAAGTGAAGTTGCCATGAACATACAGGCAATTGCAAGATGAAATGGATGAAAATAATTATTTATTTTACAAGAATAATAATACATTTTCTGAACAGGTAAGAGATTGTAAACTCTTACTCCCCAGTTAAAGGAAGCGTGGGCACATAATAGGCTTTTGCGCTGAAGCATGACAGAATGGGCTGCATCATCTGTTTCCAATGGCAAATGCACACAACACCCAAAGAGTGTTTCTGTACTGGCTTCTCTTTATTTTTTAGAGGTCTTCCTAATGGTATAGAAGAAAGACCTGTGGCATCTGACTTACCAGTCACCATAAAAAAGTTCCTGGAATAGCGAACCTCCTTTAGGAAGAACACTATCTTGGTCACCGGGTAGAAGATCTACAATGTTTGATTTCCAACTGGAGACCCTTGACAGTGGCATGGGGGAGGTATCACATATGCTGCAGTCCCTATGCCTGGGTGGAGTTCGCGAAGTGCTGAAAAAACTCTGCCGTGCTTGGCGGAGTTCCACAAGTGGCTGAATAAGGTAAGTTGTGCTGCTCCTGCTGATTTTTAGCACCAGGAGTTTGTCCTGTGCTGTCAAATCAGTGCGAATAGCACCATGTGCAGCGCAAGAGGGTGCTGCTTCTTTCTGCCACTTGAGTAGATGTTCTACTCGAGTGGCAGCTTCCTCTACACAGCAGGTTTCTCAACGCGAGTGGTAGCAACTAGCCGTGACCGCCTGCGTTGAGAAATCTCACCAGGAGGTGGTCTAGCGTACTATTTTCCCAGCTCACACTCGCCAACTTAACGTTGGTGAGCTGCGCGAGAGGAAAAACTCCGCTCCGCGTCACTAGTCTGAGTTGTTTGGAACTCCACGCTCTACGTGGAGTTGGCAAAACTCTGCATAATCTGCGAGCGGAGCAAAATTTTACGGCCAGGCCTAGCAGTCACAAGATTGACCTGGTTGGGTAATAAAACATCGTTGGAGGAGGCCCTTGGGATGATCCAGTGCAATATTAAGAAAAGATCAAGGTAACTACTGCATGCCCATACTATGTTCCTGGGCAAGGGTGCAGAGCAGCGCACTAGAGGAGCAAAAGCTCTAATGGGTCAGCAGAAGAGCAAATGTGGAGCAGGCACAAAACTAATAGTAATATCTTACACCTTTACAGTCAACCACAATTTAGCAAGTATTACCCTGTAATTATGTCAAGTAGGAAAGTGATATCTTTAACAGTGTATTACTATCATCTACATATTAAAGGTGGTGGCAACTTTAACATGCAGGCAAATTGATTTGCAAGAAAAGTAAATGTCAGAACTTTTTGCTGAGCTGAAACATATTGAATTATGACCTATTTTTCAAAATTGTGAAAGTGTTTTTTAAATTGACTGGAGTAGGGCATGGTGACTCAAGTCTGCTATTTTAAGCGAGATGTGCGAACCTGTGTGTCCATCGTACTGAAGTGCCGTCAAACCCGTCACCTCAGTGTGTCTCTCAAGTCACCAAATGAGGCAAACATGGTCTGCCTCAGCAGTTATTGTCCGTGTGATGGCCAGGGTTTGGTTTGTGTTTGACATGTTTGGTAATAATTGGTTCAGAAATCATTGAAATTTGCTTGGCGAAGTAGCAGTCCATCTCTTGCAGCGTGACAGCGACCGGCTGGGTTGTTCAACCACATGAAGCTAACTACGTTAGGAATGGCCCAGGGGATATGGCAGGACTACCAGAAATAATTAAGACTCTGGAGGCTGGGATCCTCCGCTGAGGATCCCAAAGCCAAGACTGATGAGAGTCTGCAGCCCTCTCCTTGTTGTGAATGTGCTCCGCTGTGACTGGTAGGCCATTTTGCATCTCCAGCGGCATTCGGCGGAGCACTATCTGCAGGTTCTAAACATAACCAATGTCAGCATATTTTCTACAGTGAAGCAAAGTAATGCTTTATTGCAAATTTAGACTAGAAATCTGCAGGGAGTGTAAAATGAAGACCTTTGTATCATGAGTGAAATATTCAGATAGGCATCATCATCAAGCCTATATACGCCCGTCACATTCGATAAACGGAGAGACCGCCAATCGCGAAACTGTTGACATACACTGTTTAGCCCAGCAGCTGGATTACTTAAGGCAAATGATATTTGAAAGCTGGCTTCAGCAAAATCATTTGTTATCATCAACCAAACGTCCGAGGAAATTAGAGTGGTTTTGTTTTAATGTTTTATTTTTTGAAAGCAGACAAAAGAAATGCAACCATTGAGCAATGTGGCCGAATGGGGTATGTGTGGCAGATTTTGAGAGTACCATGCCACATAATGTTACTTTGCGAAGTCCTTCGGACACTCATCTCATCAAGATAAACAATTGGCATGTAAAATGAGATAGATGAAGAGACAATGATTACATTATTGTCAGTGGGAAAAATGGAATGGATTTTACCTTTGGACACTCAAAGAGCAGAGTCATTCAAAGTTTTTATTTTGCGAACATGGTCTTACTGTAGGTTGCAAAGTTACTGCTGTTTCCTATGTATGCACAGTTGCGTGATCTTACTGTGACTGGTTCTCGCACATTTTTAGGTCTGGCCTACAGCAGCGCATGCGCTAAATTGTTGTAGGCGATACAACACATGCCTTTACCACGGGAAATCCCCCTCTTTTTTAATTTACTTCTAACCTGCCTTTACCACTACCGACCCCTAAACCCTAGATTTACCCTTAGCACCCCAAAAGCCTAAAATTACCCTTATCACCCCATAACCCTAAAATGACCCTTACTGACCCTAAACCATAAAATTACCCTTACCACCCTTTACTACCACTACCCACCCCTAAATCCTAAAAGTAACCTCACCAACATTTACAGGAGACCCCTAAACCCTATATGTATGTATGTGTGTATATATATATATATATGCCTACTGAGTTATGTTAGAGCACTAGTTATATTTAATTGAGATAGCTATAACTGGTGAGTTTCTGTGGTTTTAAGAGTTTAAAACGTTACATTGTACTGAAGATTTCACCTAACTATAACATTACTTTAACCTGTTTTTTTTGTAATTTTTGAGTTTTTTTAAATGCAGATTAATATTTAATAACCACACATAAATCCAACTCCCTCCCCCTGCATGCAGCCAATCCCGAGCTGGGCCATATATATTTTAAAGGGGAGGGGGGGCTGCGTGTCCCCCCTTGCTGAGCCTCATTAGGCCCTGGGGATCCCATCCCCCAGGGCCGTTGCTTTTTATGAAAGGGGAGGGGTGGCCACGTGCCCCGCCGACGCATGTTAAGCCCTGGAGACCCCATCCCCCAAGGCCACTACTTTAAATAAAAGAAAGGGGGACCAGGCGGCCCCCTCCTCAGGCCGATTTTGGCCCCCAGGACCCCATCTCCCAGGGCTGTATCTTAAATTAAAGGGAAGGAGGTCCATATGTCCCCCCTCCCTGAGCCTTATTAGGAGCTGGGGACCCCATCCCCAGTGCTGTTGGTTTTATTAAAGGTTAGGGGGCCCACGCTGTCCCCCTCTCCTAGCCTTGTTAGGCTCTGGGTTCCCATTTCCAAAGGGCACTACTGTAAACAAAACGGAGGGGGGCGGCCCCCCTCGCGGAGCCTTATTAGGCCCTGGTGACCCCATCCTCCAGGGCCATTGTTTTTTATTAAAGGGGAAGGGTATTAAAAATAAACCCCTCTTCTCCGCAGGCCCTGGCCCATCCGGGCTTTTTAAAAAAATATAAGCGTGGGAGCCTGAGCTTGTTTTTTAAATTTTTTATTTTGCAGTGGATTTACAGAGTCTGGGACAATAAAATGTTTTTTTTTCTCATTTTCCTTTGAATTTGCGGTGGAGCCGCAGTTCCATGGCATAATTTTAAAAAAAACAACAAGTGCCATCTCCTGCGCTGGTTTTACTTTTAAGCCCCAGGGTGGGCAAGGTCCCGGAGAGAACGATTATATATATTTGGGAGGTGGGGCATGCCTGGTCCTCCTCCCCAGGCCAATTTTGTCCCCGGGAACAGCATCCACCGGGGCCGGGCCTTATGAAAAAAGTGGGAGGGGGGCACGCGACTTCCTTCCCGGCCGTTTTTGGCCCTGGGGACCCCAGGGCCCGGCCGTATTCAAAAAGGGGGAGGGGCATGCAGCTCAACTCCCTGGGCCGATTTCGGCACCAGGAACCCTGTCCTCCAGGGCCTGGTCGTATTTAAAAAGGGGTTGGGGGCACACAGCTCTCCTCCCTGGGCCGATTTCGGCCCCGGGGACCCCACCCCCCAGGGCCTGGCCATATATATAATGGGGAGGCCGGCCATGCTGCCCCACTCCATGAGCCATCAATGGCCCTGGAGATCCCATCCCCTATTTCCAGCTCATGCTATGTCGTGGGGTGCCCACCCCCAGGTCATAGCGGTTTCTCTGCTCTCGCTTGGTGGGAGCAATTTCAAACCCTCTGGCAAGCGGGAGCAAGCACTAAGTTCGCTCCAAGCAGGTGGGACCATGAATAATGCTCCCGCTCACTGGGAGCAGACTTTCCATCTGTTACCCTGCCCACACTGAAGTGGGCAAGGAAACAGATGGAAAGCTTCTGCTCGCAGGGAGCAGCATTTTGAGCTGCTCCCTGTGGGCAGGAGCAATGCCTGCTCCTGTTGGAGGCGAGGAGCCATCTGGGGCCGCGAGGGCCTTCAGGCTCTCCCAGTGGCACTCAACCATAGTGGGCACCCACCCTTTGTTGGCTGGACCCTGAAGGATGGGGGCCAGTTAGATTAATGTATTTTGATTAAATATTACTTTACGTTAAAAAAAACTAGAAATTCACTGAAAAAACAAAGGTTACAGGGACGTTATAGTCACTCCTTTTCTTCTGCTACATATAGAAGCAGCAATTGCAGGCCAACCTACACCTCACGCAGAAAAGGCAGCGCTCCTCACACAGCTCCTCAGCTCACCTTCTTGGCAGGGTCCTCTTGTTTCTAAAGGAGTGACTTTTTTCCCTTCTGCGGTATCCTGCTTGGGAAGGTCTCCAAGGCCTTGTGTGTGCTTGCCTCCTGTTAGAAGTCTCAGGGAAATCAAATACTTCAAGAAGGATCCTTGCTGGATCCCAAAGTAACCTGCCTGGAAGGAAAGCTGAAGAGCTGTGTGAGGTGTGGAGTAGGGCGGCCTGCAGTTGCTACTCCAGTCTGGGGCAGAGAAAGACTGGACTGTTCACCTTTTTGTAGAGGATACCATGTGAGGTGTGCTTTGTGCCTGCAGTTAGCACATGGTGAGTGCTATATTTGGCAATTTCCCTCTTACCAAGCATAGCCCAAGTGGAGCGCTTTGCCTTGTTTGCCTGAGCCCGAGGCGTGGGCTCAGTCTGCAGTAAAACAAAAAAATAGTGCTACTACCTTCATTTGATCCATGCAAAACTGGTGCGTGGTGAGCACTGACCTTTGCTTCCCAGAGCTCTCCTCAAGGCACGTGATGAGCATTGCAAGCAGCCAGTGGAATCCCTCAGGTGGTCCCGCCTACAAGGGGACTGAGACGTGCACAGTGGGGAGAGAAGTGCCGTCCCATAGCACCATCTCCCAGTGAGGGGACCTGGTTGCTAGCTGTCTGGGATCCCCCCCACCAACATGGCCCCTCCAGCAGGAAAGATGCCATGCATGAAGGGAGAAATGCCACGAGGACTGGAGTGGCCGTCCTCACACCTGACTGCCACCCACCTCTTATGACAACACGGGCCCGGGTGAGAGAACGCCAACACTGCTCTGTCTCGGATTACCTGCGGACGAGGACCCGGCACCTCAGAGGTATTGCTGGAGTGGGTTGGGTCCAGAGATGAGGCCCTCCCAGGCTCTCGCAGGGAACTAGGGTGGCCTTGCCAGGAGCTGCATCCAAGCAGTTCCATTCTCTGGTGTAGCAACTGCCCCTCGTGGTAGTGGGCAGCTGCTGTAGACAGACCATGGGAGTCTGGCCATACGCGTGGGACCCAGAGAGGTCACCCCGCCGCAGGAGGTGGTCAGCTGCTCCCCCTGTGTCTACACCTACCTTGTGGGGGCGACTGCTGGGGTGGCCATAGTGGGGCATGGCTGTGTTGGGGCCTCCACTTGGGAACCGGCCACACTCAAGGAACCAAGCATAGTCACCATATTGACTGGGGTAAGCACCCAGGTGCTCCTGGTTCCTACTGTTGGTGTTCTCATTGCTGCACCATGCATAGGAGAGCGCATGGGTGTGGTGGCCTGTGATTTCATGGTGAAAGGCTTTTTTGATTCACGTGCACTTGTCCTTATCTCCTCATCTGCTGCATCTCTGCTCATGATATACGGATGCATGACCGTTTATACTTCACAATGTTAAGATAACAAGCATTATGTCAGGAACTACTTAATATATACAGTGATTGTGGGATGGATTTGGTGATTTATGTGCAATAATAGTGATTCATGTGTGATCTAACTACTGCGTTTTGTATGCAATAATGTATATTTGGATGGTATGACATGCACAGTAATGGTGTCTTTCATGATGTTTTTATGACTTGTGCAACATATAAGTATTTACTTTAGTGCACTACATATGATGATACGACAGTTGCCTTAGTTGGCAAAGTGATTTATGGTTTATGTACTTGTGGTCTATGTGTTTATATATGTGATATTTTTATAACCTGGTGTGGAGTCTCTTTTGTGGTGTAAGGAGTGAGTCACTGGTGTATGTGTTGCACAAACGCTTTACACATTGCCTTTGGGATAAGCCTGCCTGATCTGCCAAGCTACCAAGGGGGCAGGGGGGGCAGGGGTTATGTTGGGTGTGTAACTCCCTTACCCTGACTAGAGCAGTGGGTTCTGCCTGGCTTAGGTGCATTCCCTAGCCAACCAGAAACCCCATTTCTAACAATATGAATTTGTTTATATAGATGAAAATATATATATTTATATATATTCACTGAAAAAACCATAGGTTTCAGGCACGTTATAGTTAGAAATTAGCATTTAAAAAACCTTAGAAATTCACTGAAAAAACCATAGGTTTCAGGGACGTTATAGTTAGTTGGACATTTCTCTTGTACAAAACCATAGAAATTGCCCCGTTATAGTTAGTTCAGCTAACTATAACTTGCGCACCCGCAATGCACTTCTGATGACGTCACATATTACATCATTCATGCTGCCATAGCAAACAGCAGTGTCCCGGGGGTGGGCACCCCGGGACACTGCAGGAGCTGGCCCTGGGGGGTGGCGGTCTCCAGGGCCATGGAGGGCTCCAGGAGGGGGGCCACGTGGCCCCCCTCCCGACCATTGCACAGCCCCGGAGAGGTGGTGGTCATAACGGACCCCCGCATTTACATTTTTAGTGCCCCCGGGAGGTGGTGGTCCCCGGGGCGTGTGGGGGGGCTGGAGCCCCCCCACACTGGTTATTTTATAAAAAAATAGAGCCCCGGGGAGATGGCGGTCCCCGGGGCTGCGGGGGCCCCCGTGGGCCCCCGCTAATGAATTTACAGTGCCCCCGGGACCTGGCCCACCCGGGGGCTTTTTTTAAACGAAGCGCAGGAGTCCGCGCTTCGTTTTTTTTTTTACAATTTTGGCGGGATTTGCGACCCCATCGTGTTTTCCGCCGAAATTATAAAAAGAAAATGCTTTTTTTGGCCCTGGGGGTCCTTGTGGGACCCCCTGAGCAGGCCTAGAGGGTCAGGGGGTTTCTACCCTGCCCCCTTTTCTTCTTTTTTAATGTTTTTTTCACTGTTTTCTTGTGACTCGGTTCTACCGAGTCACAAGATGGCTGCCAACACTTCCTGGTTTGGAGTGTTGGCAGCCAATTAGAATGAAGCTCATGGTCGGGAGGGTTCGCGAACCCACCGCTGCCCCAGATATCGAAACTTTTTCTTTTTCTAATTTCTCAGGAACTACTGAACGGATTTGCACCATTTAACAAAAAGGACTCTTTCTGAAGCAAGACCTACCTTTTTGCCAAATTTGGTGTAATTCCGTTCAGCATTTCGAGATGTAGCTTTGTCTAAAGTTTCCTATGGGGAAAACTCGTTTTGGGACCCCCCTTTTTTCTCGGCCCCCACTTGGCGAATCACCCCGAAACTTTCAAGACAGGAGCTGGCTGGAGCTGATCACTAGTTTTGAAAATTTCGCGAAGATTCGTCAACCGGCGCCAGAGTTATTGGGAAAACAAAAAACGCTTTTCCTATGGAAACTAGGTCCTAACTATAACTACCTACTGTCGACCGCCAGTAGGTAATATATATATATACATATATATATATATATATATATGTGTGTGTTTGTTTGTGTGTGTGTGAACATCGATATAGATATATATATGATTCCACATTTAAAAAACAATATAACGGGGGCGTGTCCAAGATGGCGCCCGAGCAGTAACTCATCTGTGGAGCTCCGCTGCACCGGACAGAAAATAGCGGTTCCCGGAGCAGTGGCGGCCCCCGCTACCATAGCACTGGACACAGTAGACCTGTAGACACTGCCGGTGCCATCCGTGGTCAATTGCGGCGTCTGCTGTGGCTGAGCTGTACATGCAGGGCCGGAGTACACGCAACCGGCATCCTCGCAAAATGGCGCCGCGGCGAGTGGAATAGAACCGCGTAGCACTGGGAGGCCCCGCGCTGCAACGGAAGCCCGGAACAAGTTCCGCAGTGCCACAGAAGAAAGCGGTGCTGCCCGGCGACGTGCCCGGGAGTTGGAGGAGCTGCTGGTGATTGCGCCCAGCACGCCGGTCTGGACGTGACTGGCAGCTGGGAGACGTGCAGTCGGCGAGGCGTAGTCGGCATTGCTTCAGAGCGTGAAGAGGGGGCCCCGGGGAGCGGGAGTGCTCCCTGGTGAACATCGAGGAACAGCAAAAGACGCAACTGCACGGGGCCGCTGGTGGACACCCGCAGTGCCGGCCAAGTAGCACGGCACGCCCGCTGAGGAGGTGAGCTGGGCGGAGAGACTGCGGCAAAGCAGAGGCGGTGAGGCTATGTGCGGTGAGGGGCGACCTGGACATTGGCCTCCAACCGCAGTAAGTTAAGCGCCCCCACCCCTCTCCGCTGCACTGAGCCCCCCCGCAAAGACAGTATTGGGCAGCCTTATCCACCGATTTGGGCTCACATAGGGGGAAGTGATGCAGTTGGGGAGACGCACTGATCTCCGCAGCAGCGAGGCAGGGAAGAGCCATGGCCCCAGCCCGGGCCGACTGATTATTGAGGGGTCGTCTCCCCAGGTGTACCTCAGTGGTACTCCGTCAACGGAAAGGGCCAGAGGATCACCGCGTCGAGGAGGGCCCGGCTACTAGGCCCTGGACTGTTGGGCCACTGGATAATCGCGGCACGGAGGCTGCCACATAGGAGGACATCGCACATGCAAGGCACTCAGATCTACGCAGCAGCGAGGCAGGGGAGAGCCATAGCCATTACCCGGGCTGCCTGATCGTAGAAGGATCGCTTCCTTGGGGGTACCTCACCAGCAGAAGGGCTCGTGGGCCCACAATCAGAGGACTGTTGCATCAAGGGGGGCCTGGTGACTGGGTCCTAGACAGGTGGGCCGCTAACTATCCGGAACACAAAGGCTCCCATGTAGGAGGAATTTGCACATGCTGCATGGTGAGGGGGGCCCACTGAGATAGCGCCATAACAACAGCGGGGAGACAGCAACGCACATGCGTAAGGACTTCAGACACGCTGCGCGCAGGTTGCCGGGTCGTACCTCGTGCCACAATCCCAAGAAGATCGAGTCCTGTTCGGAGAACGCCAGGACGATACAATGACCAGCGCCAGGTCCAAGAAGGAAACTGCCGACATCAAAGAGCTTCTGGCCAAGGGCTCACCCAAGAAGATGGGGACGACCCCAACTTTGCCAAGCACGACAGCTGCAAGCTGCCCAGCATCAAAAGACATGACCGAGGAGGCCCCCATCACGCGTGGCTTCATGGAGGCACTCTTTGGCACATTTAGGGACAACATTGCAGCCCTCCGTACGGAGGTAACTGCGGAAGTCAAGGAATTGCGCCACGACATTGGGGAACTGGAACAGAGAGTGGACTCCGTGGAGCGAGCTGGGGACACCAGGGAGGAGGAACTAGAAGCACCGCACCAGGAACACGTGGAACTCAGAGAGCGCAACGCAGATCTTAATTTCCACCTTGAGGAGTTGGAAAACAGATCCCGCAGATCAAATATTCATATTAAGGGAGTACCATTGCTGGCAGATGCGGGGCACCTGGAAGACTACGTATTGTGCCTCTTTCGTCAGATAGTGCCGGAACTGGAGGGGAAGGAACTTTTGCTAGATCGTACCCACAGGGCGGGACGCCCCTCGGCGACTCCAGGGACCCCCCCAGGACATTCTAACATGTTTGCATAACTACAAGCACAAAGAGACCATAATGGCGGCGGTACGTGACCAGCCTCAGGTTCTCTTCGAGGGCAATATGGTCTGACTCTTCCAGGACTTGTCAAATATCACACTCCAGAGGAGCCGAGCAATGAAACCAGTGACGGAATTCCTGAGGGGAAAAGAAGTACGATATAAGTGGGGCCATCCCTTTTGCCTGGCAAGGCGAGACACGAGCAGTACGCAAGCCTTTGGAGGCAGCAGACATTTTGAATATAGAGATCAACAGGGAGGCTTTGCCTCAACATCCAGTAGATCAGCTGCCCCCACACAACCCGAAACGAGGACGACACATAAAGAATCGTTTACAGCAACCACCAAGCAGACCAACGAAAACCGAGAGCATCAAGGAGCGCTCAGCCCTACTGCAACAACTAGCAGAGCAGCAAAGATCATCAGAGAGAGACACAGAATGAGGATACCGTGATCCACCCTGAACCATGCTGGCAAGGGGCTGTCTGACTCCCTACGGACCTCATATTTGCTCCTTACCACAGCTATCCGGTTGCGGCGGAGGCGGATGTCTTCCCTACCTACCCTAGAACGCTGCGACGGATGTCGATTGACATGGACCCTCCATACAGAACTGCAAGTCTTGCACCCGTTGGTCCAGTTGTTTTATTGTTTATTAATGTTGTTATGTTCTCCGCACACGCACATGCACACCGAACCAGCACATTGTCACTCTTTACATTTGGGCTAGGTGGGGAGTTAAGGGTTTGGGCAGTAGGATAGGACTAGCGGTGGCATACCCATTGGGAAATGGTACGCATAGTTAGCCTCAACGTCAGAGGTCTCAATTTACCATCCAAGAGAATAACACTTCTACGTCATCTGAGGGCATCCCAGTGTGACCTGTGGCTGTTACAGGAGTCCCATCTCCTGAAAAAATATTGGCCCAGAATGCGCTCCAGATGGTTTGACCGCCAGTTCTGGTCCTCCGGTCAAGGGAAATAGGCGGGAGTGGTAATCCTGGTAGCGACACACTTCCAGGGGAAAGTTATCACGGTACAGTCTGAAATCCCGGGCCGCTTGCTGTCACTGCGGGTATCCCACGCACATCAGACGCTCATGATAGCTTCCATATATGCACCTAACGAACAACAAGAACAATTTATACTCCAGGCCCTTGGTACAGTGTTAGTTTCTCCAGACTCAAATCTTGCAATTGGGGGCGACTTTAACTTGGTAATGGATGCGGCGATGGATAGATCTCCCCCACGACTAGGGAACACAGGGATGTTTACCCCACAGGGAACTCGCTGGCTCGCGGAGGCCGGGCTGACTGATATATGGCGGAAGCTGCACCGATCACACACTCTTACTCATTTTTCTCCGTGGCCAACCGATCCTACGCCAGGTTGGACTTCTTCCTTACCTCGGCCTCATTGGCCCCTAGAGTAACACAAGCCACCATTGATGGGGCATCCCTGTCCGACCACGCTCCCATCCAAATAGAACTGCATCTACCGACTTCCCGCCGGAGCGGCGGGACATGCCGCCTCAATCCCAAAATGCTATCCTACGATGCCGCAAATAAGGAGTTGGGGGAAGCAATTGGGGAGTATTTGGACCTCAATGATACACCACACACATCAATAGCAATACTCTGGGAGGCCCTTAAGGCGGTTATCAGAGGTAAATATATAGCGATCGCAGCCCGTCTAAATAAAGAACGAGCACTGAAAAGTGCTCACGTAGACGGTACTGTCAAGGAACTAGAGGAGGCCCACCGGTGCACAGGCTCACACAAACCTAGGCAACAAGTGACTATAGCGCGCAAACAGCTCAGGGCGTTAGACATGGATGCCGCAGAATATGCACTATTAAGAACGAGAGAGACATTTTACGTGGGGGGAAACAAGGTGGGGAAACTATTGGCACACAGACTGCGAACACTGACGAACTCCAGGCGCGTGCAAAGCCTTAAGGACGGTAACAACAAGTTCATCACACACGATGAGGACATAGCGGCAGAGCTTGGGCGTTTTTATGTTGATCTCTATAGGGTCGAGGGGGGGATCGCCGGAAGACTGCACCCCATACATTGTACAGGCCCCGATAACCAAGCTGCAGGCCACGAGTGTCACTATACTGGAGAGGGACATAACAGAGCAGGAGGTGCAGGAGGCGATCGGGAGGCTTCAACCCGAAAAAGCGCCAGGTCAGGACGGATTCATCCCAGCCTTCTATAGGCAATTTGCCCCCCTTCTATCCCCAATACTAACTCGGTTGTACAACTCATTCAGTGAGACTGGGGAACTAACCAAATCAATGCGCATGGCATCAATAACTGTGCTGCCCAAACCAGGTAAAGATCCCCAATGCTGCACTTCATATCATCCCATTTCGCTTTTGAATGTTGATGCTAAGATTTTTACGGGGATACTGGCAGTCAGATTGGGTGGCCACATGCCGGATCTGATCGAACCCGACCAGTCTGGCTTTATACCGAGTCGCACCTGCGGTGACAACAC
Organism: Calotriton arnoldi; assembly: GCA_963921515.1. Lineage (NCBI taxonomy): Eukaryota > Metazoa > Chordata > Amphibia > Caudata > Salamandridae > Calotriton > Calotriton arnoldi. Next base: position 1,015,113 of record CAWUFW010003909.1, read on the forward strand.
CAAAAGGCTTTTCCATCTACTTGATAAAACACTGCGCTCCCAGAAACCGACCTTATTTCTTTCAATTGATGCCGAGAAGGCCTTTGTCCGCGTTCACTGGCCATTCCTGCGGTCGGTGCTGGATGCGGTGGGCATAGGCCCCAGATTCCAGCGATGGATATGGGCGGGATATGCGGGTCCCAATGCGTCGGTCAGGGTGAACAATATGCAGTCCCCGACCTTTGTTATTTCCAGGGAGACCCGTCAGGAGTGTCCCCTCTCGCCACTTTTATTCGTGCTCTACATGGAGCCTTTGGCAGAACACATTCGTCAACACCCGCAGATAGAGGGAGTCTGGATGGGGGGCCTATCACACAAAATTGTCCTATATGCTGATGACGTGCTGCTGGCCATCACCAACCCACGCCAAACACTGCCATCCCTCATGGAAGAACTTACTGCATACGGGGAGGTCTCGGGCTTCAAGGTTAACACTACTAAGACCCAGGCACTCAATTTCAATATCCCGCATGCAGAGCACCAACACTTGAAGTCGACTTTCCCTTTCCTTTGGGCTCAACGAGGAATTCAATATTTGGGTATTCAGATTCTCCAAACCATAGAGGACACAGTGGTCTGCAATTACGCAGAACTGTTAAAGAATGTGAGATCTCTTATCCAATCTTGGCATGGAGGTCCAATCTCCTGGGTGGGCCGTATAGCAGCGGTTAAAATGACACTGCTGCCAAAAATCCTTTACCTTATGCAGGTAAGGCCACTGGAACCGCCTGCCCCTATTTTGAAAAAACTACAGATGGCCCTCGAATCCTTCATATGGGCTGGTGAACGGGCCAGAATGGCCAGAGAGCGGGCCTATTTGCCAATGGCCAAAGGTGGCTTGGGCATCCCAAACCTAACGAAATACTACCAGGCTGCGCAATTGCGCTATATGGTCAAATGGCAACGCCCTATGACCGAGAAACATTGGTGTTTTCTAGATCAGGCAGTAGCGGGCGTCCACATATGGAAGATCACTTGGCTTCCACGCAAACACTGTCCCCCAGGGGTTTACATTTCACCGGTAGTTAGAGCCACCATGGGGGTTTGGGACAGGGTGTGCTCCTCCAAGCAACTTTCCACGCAAATCTCTCCGCTCACACCAATCATAGGGAACCCGGACTTCCCGCCAGCCACACAAGAGAAAGCATTCATACAGTGACAAGAGGCAAATTGTAAGCGAATTGGAGATCTATTTGATGTGAAAGGCCTGCTTGACTTTAAAGAGGTTCAGCGGGTCTTTGGGCTCCCGGAGTCCGAATATTGGCGCTACATGGCGATTAGGCACTGGGTGACCCGCCCCGACATTAGACCACACGCCAGCAGACGACTGACTCTTTTCGAACGGTGGCTTTTATCTAAAAAAAGACGACTCCCGCATCCTATCCGACATTTATTCCTTCTTAAACACAAAGGCTACCCCTCTGCAAACGCCGGCCAGGAGACGGTGGGAGCTGGAGTGAGAGCACCGTTTTACGGACAAAGAATGGTCAGATATCCTACATCATGCGTGTACTTCCGCTGCTAGTGCTTCCGGCCTGGAGATGTTGTTAAAATTAGCACACTATTGGTATTACACCCCAGTGCGTCTGGCTGAGTGGCAAAGGGGACACTTGTTGGAGGCATAGTGCCCAGTCGGGCACGCTTGCCCACCTGTTATGGTATTGCCCCAAGCTCCATAGGTACTGGGAGGAGGTGCTTGCAGAAATTGATCAGATATTCCACACGGAAATACCGCGCTTCCCCAGTTATGTCCTGTTGGGACTACCCAACACGTTAACCTACCCACTACACTCTAACAGAGGCAAGGCCGTCACCCTAGCGTTGGCTCCATAAATTGTGGGACCTGTTGGGGATGGAAAAATTAACTGCTGTTGTCAATCATACCCTACCCAAGTTCAAAAAGCGATGCATTAAGCACCTCTCAGGAGTGTACCAAGAGCTCACATGCCCCGTACACCTGCGAATATTACAGATTACACCAGCCACCACCACGACAGAATCAGGAACAGAGAAAGAGTGACGTTTTCTACAGAACGATATGTGCACGTAATGTTTATCTTATTATATTGTTTTGATTCCTCTTCCCCCCCTTCCTTCTGATCTCAGACACCTAGCCGGCCACTGGATGTAGGCAAAGGATTTTGTAAGAACTTAAAAATAAAAAAAAACGTTACAATCCCAAAAACAATATAACTCTGCATTTTATACATATATTTGCATACCTTTGTTTTAAAATACATTTAAAACATAACCATGTTGCTGCATTGGTTTTTTCCAGAGTGCATGCTGGTGAGCGAGAGCATATGGAAGTCGATGTCCTTCTTATTATAAAGTTATTCATGGGTATTAGAGCATTTTCACAGCTGTAAGAAAGAGAAATACAGCATTTCTTTACTTTTGTTTATTCCGCAGAAATGGAGGCTCTTCATTTGTAGACAGAATTTCAAAATATCCTTTATTATTGTGAAAAGCATGACGAGCTATCATGGAAAGTCCTGACATTTAAATGCCACCTTTCCAAAGATCTAAACTGATTTTCCAGTCCACTACTTGATGGCCCTACGAGACAAGGGCTCGGCGAGAGGTTTACTGCACGGTAATACTTAATAAAAATAAGCCCCTATGCCTGAATAAAGCTGCATATAATCTCTGAAAGGGGGATAAACATGCACTGTTAGCCGATCTGTATGTGTGAAAGGGAGAATTATCACAGTGGAAACATAGACCCTGAAGAGTGAAATGCAGCATCACACACTGGAATCCATGACCAGGTAGGCTCAGGAGGAATTAGCCAGCTGAAGAGCTTGGAAGACTAGTATAAGAAAACACTGCAATTTCTTTGGCAGCTTATTATATTTAAAACCTATTTCTTAAGTACCTGCCACTTAACATTTATTTAGACAATTATAAATAAAGAATAGCTTTTTGGGCAAGTGTTACTTGTAACCAATAAAGTGGTCGCAAATAGTTGTAAACAGGTGTTATGTACTTGTGGGCTTAGTACATATTTCAATCAATCAATCAATCAGGGGAATTGTAAGCGCGCTACTCACCCGTGAGGGTCTCAAGGCGCTGAGGGGGGGGGGGTCCGCAGGCCTGTTTAGCCGAAGAGCCAGGTCTTGAGAGTTTTCCTGAAGGTGTTCAGGGAGGGGGCTCGTCTGATGTCTGCTGGTAGCTCGTTCCAGGTCTTGGCTGCAATGTGGGAGAATGATCGTCCGCCTGCTCTGGCTCTGTGGATGCATGGGGTTTCGGCCAGTGCGAGGTTGGAAGATCGGAGGTTTCTTTTGGGTACGTGGAAGTTGATTCTGTCGTTGAGGTATTTGGGTCCGATGTTGTATAGGCATTTGTAGGCGTGAGTGAGGATTTTGAAGGTGACTCTTTTCTCCAAGGGGAGCCAGTGGAGTCTTCGTAGGTGTTGGCTGATGTGTTTGTGCCGGGGGATGCCGAGGGCGAGTCTGGCGGCGGTGTTCTGTAGTGTCTGGAGTTTGTGGAGTAGGGACTTGTTGATGCCGGCGTAGAGTGCGTTTCCGTAGTCCAGTCTTCTGGTGATGCGTGCGAGGGTGACTGTCTCCCTTGACTATGGGGGGATCCATTTGAATGTCTTGCGAAGGATGTGGAGGGTATTGAAGCAGCTGGAGGTGACGGCGTTGACCTGTCGGTTCATGGTGAGTGATGAGTCGAGTACGATGCCGAGGTTTTTGGCGTGGTCTGATGGGGTGGGTGGGCTTCCGAGGGCGGTCGGCCACCAGGTGTTGTCCCATGCTGACGGGGTGCCTCCAAGTACGAGGACTTCTGTCTTCTCGGCGTTGAGTTTCAGGCAGCTGTTGGTCATCCAGACTGCGACGTCTTGCATTCCTTTCTGGAAGTCGAGTTTGGCGGTGGTGGGGTCTCTGGTGAGGGAGAGGATGAGCTGGGTGTCATCGGCGTAGGATACGTTGTTGAGGTCGTGTTGTTGGACGATGGCTGCGAGGGGGGCCATGTAGGGTTGGGCTCAGTGATGATCCCTGTGGGACTCCGCAGGTGATTTTCGTGGGATCGGAGAGGAAGGGTGGTAGTCTGATTCTTTGGCTTCTTCAGGTGAGGAACGATCGGATCCAGTCCAGGGCTGTTCCTTGTATGCCAGCGTCGTGCAGTCTGGCGACTAGTGTGCGGTGAGAGACGGTGTCGAAGGCCGCTGACAGGTGGAGCAGGATGAGGGCTGCGGAGTGGCCTTGGGAGTAAGCAGGAGAGTGGTAAACCCTACTGCTGTTACAGAGCCAGTCTGAAGACCACATTTATTTAAAAGCATCTGGTTGAGCAGTCGAGGAGCCCTCCGGTAATTGTTTAGACTGGATTCTTTGGTAGCATGAGTTGTGTTTCGAGACATTTGTGTGGCGTTTGTGGTAGGACAAGGAGGAGGGCACTGCACGACAAGTTGTCTGAGGTTGAAGCGCAGTGCTTTTTGTTGCATTTTTAAAATACAACCTTTAAACATTCATAACTCTGCTTTGACTAATTAAATTTTTATTGTGTTTATGTTGTTTTATTTATTAAAATATTCTCTATTTTTCTAATTTACTTTGGGATTTTTCTTGTGTTTATTCATTTTATTATTGTTTGAGTACTGCACAAATTCTTTACACATTGCTTCTAGGTTAGGCTCTGTGCTATAGCTAAATAGGGAGTTTAGCACAGGCTTTTTTAGTGACCCTGAAAAGGGTTGTGATTATTATTTCAAGTGGGTTCTCGGCCCTCCCATTCAACTAATACTCCAATTTCTTACACAGAGTACCTTGGCATACAAATTAATTGGCAAGGACAAAAATGAATACAACACCAAAAACTAGCTGAACAATAGACCATGTTAGCCTTCTATTTCCAGATTTATAATTTGAGAAACCACTAATATAAGGAAAATACCCAATGCTTCTTTTGAGCCAGTGATTTCCGGTACTCGGCACTGGTACTTAATTGTCAACACCGTCACTTATGACAGTCTGCCACATGGTGGAGCTGATCCAAGCCATTCTTATAGCTTTGAGGGCCTGGAGTAGTATAAAATGTCAAACGTATATATCTATGATGGTTAGTAGTTCTGTTGCTACTGTTGTTGGCAGTGCTGGTAGGAGAAATGGGTGGTGCAAGCTGCAGTGGCCTGATGACAAGGGCCCTGGTACTTATTTATTTATAAATTTAGCACTGAAAATATCCCTCGTTGAGTCTACAGGTGGCATTCTGCCATATTGACAGCAACTACAGGGTGGAGATTTCTGGCTACTGTCAGGCCAGTAGCACAGCAGTGCCTAGCCCCAGATGAGCCCTGTAGCCGTCCTCTACTATTCACAACTGAAGACCCCATGTACAGCTAGGGAATGGCCACTTGTGACAGATTAGCACAGGGTTGGGAACACTACCAGGCCATAGGCCAGGCCTGTGGTCAGCTGCCCAGGGATGCCATCAACACAGTGGACTGCACGGTTTGGGCCTGAGCGGGACTCCGTAACAGGGTATGCTTACCGGTATATGAAATCCGACCTTTGCCACCTATTCTAGAGGACAAAGCACCCCAAAAGATATGCTGCTTGCAGCTGGAAACAGTGAGGGCTTCTATCCAAATACAATCTTTTTGATTCGATAGACCTAAAAACAACTGTAGGTTGCGCACCCCTGGATGTTTTCCTTTACTATCGGCTGCACGGCGCATGTCGACGCGCACACCCTACCTTTCCTCAGAAGCCTGCCAGACTCCCTGCACTAGACACTCTCCAGACATCGCCCTCCCCTAAAAGACTGATTACACAACTGCATTCCAAAATGCAGATGAAAGCACCCATCGCCACACCCAGGGTATGGCCAGACTTGCAAAGATATTTGAGTGGTGATATATCTGACCAACAGTTGCATTGTCCCAAACTATAGTCTCCGCCTTATTCATGTCAAATGCATGCACAGAACATTCCAAACAACCCTCCAATTGCATTAAATAGGTTTTGTCACTGACACTAGATGCTTGAGATGTGGAGAGGAGGGTGAAGACTTCTAACACTTAGGGGCCGATTACGATGTAGTTAAGAATGCATTCCCACCGAATCGGGTTAGGAATGCTTTCCGAATGATTCGTATTCTGGGAGTCCTACCGACCAATTATGATGTGTCCGGAGGTTCGGTCGGACTTCCATTGACTTCAATGGGAGCCTGTGTGCCGAACAAGAACACATTGGAAAAAGGGGTGGTTGGGGAAAACTTTGCACCCTGGGGCGGGCACCCCATGATGCCTGCCACATTGTGCATGGTTGGGAAAAGGGGTCCCTTCGGTACACCCATGAGCCACATTTGGTCGCCTCTGGGTGAAGGGGGACCCGCAACGGGCCCCCAAAGACCGATTCTGAAAGCCGTTTTGTCTTGGTCAAAATGATTCGGAACGGCTGACCGGATCTGTCATCGTACTCGCTAATTCGGAAACCGTCTCCATTGGGCTGTACGATTCATCTCCGAAAGACTCGGGCTGCCAAAATCCCATTCGGAACCGATTCGGACAGCCCGGACGGCTTCCTTGCATCTCGGTCGTCCAGAAAAGTGACTGATTCGGTAAGAAACAAGGGTTACGAATCGGATTCGACAATGCCGAATCCCATCCGGAACCCTTCCTAACAACATCGTAATTGGCCCTGTGAAGGTGGCCACAAATAGCCGACTTTTGAAGGAATGGCTATATAAAAATTTAAAGAATCACTGACAGTGTTTTGCCCTGTGCGCCCCTTATTGGCTTCTGCAGGGCTATGTAGTAGATGTACTGCCCACAGGGCGTAAACTCACTGCTGTGATGCTCTTGCTGGCAAAACTGTGTGGCCTGACATTGGGGGTAGGTTGCTATGACCAGAGTCAATGATTAGATTATGGATGTCACAATCTACCAGGATGGATTATGGATGTCACTATCTACCAGCAGCAATTGACTGAATACTGGCTATTGATACCGGCTGCTAGCAGGGCTAGGGATATATTCTCTCTGAACAATATATGACAATGACATGAGGGTGGTGAAAGACCACAGACCGTAGCTCTAGCTATCAGGTGAAATATGTGTAGGCAACCAAACCATGCTGAGTACCATGCACATGAGAAATGCTATATTCCCTGCCCTTAATGTAATTCAAAAAGCATTGTGTCCCTGTAACGCAATCCTGCCCAAACCCACCATATGCCTATTGTATCGCTGCTATATCTCTGTGCATGCAACCGCTGTTATCCTACTAAATGAGGTACATGATGTATCTGTTGTTTAATTGAAATCAATAAAAAGAGCCAAAAAAAACACATTCACCGTGAGCAGATGGGGTTTGTCTAAATAGATTAGGCACAAGGAGCATTTGCATGTGGTATGCTTTCAAAAATATCCAGAAATACACTGAAAAAAAGAAAGGTTAAAGTAGTGTTGTGGTTAGTTTTAGTAATAAGACATTAATGTACCTTAAGAAAAACCTCAGAAATGTATTGATAACAACCGCAGATAAAGTTCAGTTACAACTATACAAAATGTAAACAAATGTTAACTTGCACCTCAATCATGAGTTGCTTTTAAGACCTTACATATGAAATCACACATGACATTTTAAATGACATCATTGATGACATCACTGATGACATCTCAAATGACCTCATTGATGACATTACTGATGAGATCATCTATGATAGTTTTGTTGACATTAGACTGTGAACCATAAAACAAACAAAAAAAATAACCTATGGTCCTTTGCAATAGAGGCTGTCTGTATGTATGTAAGGTGGATGTGTAGAGCGCTGCTTGTAACCCCTGAGGGTATCCAGGTGGTGAGTAGGTGAGAGTAGTCGTGTGGTGAGGCTTGGCCTGAGTACAGGCAGTCTTGATGGTCCCGCAGGAAGACTAATTGAAAAGCCAAGACTTTAGCTTCTTGCGAACTTCAAGAAGTGAGGAGGCGGCCCTGATATGTTGGGGGAGGTCATTCCAAGATTTTGCGCTTCGTAGGATAATGATCAACCTCCTGTTCTGCTTCTGTGGATGGGTGTTTGTGCAAGTGACAGTGATGCTCAGTGATGTTGTCTGATGGGTTGGTGAAAGTGATGCTGGTGATTGAGGAATGCGGTTCCCGTGTTTTGTTGTGACTTGAATGTAAGTTTGAAAAGTTTGAACTGGGAGCTCTTTTGTATGGGGAGCCAGTAGAGCTCTCTAAGGAGTGGTGTGATGTGAGATAAGCACAGGAGGTAGAGGACGAGTCTGGCGGTGGTGTTTTAAATGGTTTGGAGTCTGTGAAGAAGATTGGTGGGATGCCGACTTAGATTGTGTTTCCATAGTCCAGTCTGCTTGTGATTAGGGCCTAGTAGATTGTATGTCTGGTGTCCAGTGGGAGCCACTTGAAGATTTTGCATAAAATGCAGAGGATGTGGAAGCTTGTGGAGGTGATGGCGTTGACCTGGGGCTTCATGGTGAGGTTGGTGTCCAGGATGAGCATAGATTCCTAGCGTGGTCGGTTGGGGTGGGTATAGTTCCGAGGTTGGCAGGTCACCAAGTGGAGTCCCAAGGTGAGCTTTTATTCCCAAAGTTTAGCACTTCAATTTTGTCGGTGTTGAGCTTAAGGCAGCTCTCTTTCTTCCAATTAGCCACACTGATCATGCATTGCTTCCAGTTTATATTTGTAGTGATGGTGTCGTCTGAGAGGAAAAAAATGTCCTGGGTGTTGTCAGTGTAGGAAATGATGTTGATTCCATCCGATCTGATGATGTTAGCCAGAGGAGTTATGTATATGTTGAAAAGTGTGGTGCTGAGTGATGCTCCCTGTGGTACTCTGCAGATGAGGTCCTTGGGTACTGATGTCAACGGCATGAGCGTGACTGCTTGTATTCCTGCTGTGTGTAGTTTGGCAATGAGTGTGTGGTGGGATACAGTGTCAAAAGCGGCAGAGAGGTCGAGGACAATGAGGACGGTTGTCTGTCAAACAGTTGAGGATGATGCATATGTCTTCAGTGGCAGCGACGAGAGCTGTTTTGGTGCTGTGGTTTTTTTGGAATCCTGTTTGCATGTCGTCCAGGTGTTTGTGGCATTCTAGGTGGCCAGAGACTTGCCTGTTGATGGTCTTCTCAATGACTACAGCTAGAAAAGGGAGCAGCGAGATGGTAGGTAGTAGCTAAGTACTTCAGGGTTGGCTAAGGGTTTTTTAAAGGAATGTGGTGGCATTGGCGCATTTCCAGCTATGTGGGAAAGTTTGTCTTGATGGAGGTGTTACAAATCCACCTTACATGCTGTCTGTCTGTAGAGGAATTAAGACAGGACCTGTGACCAACCCAGTATGAGTTTGTCGGAGTACATGAAGTCCAGAAAGCATTTAGGACACTTTCACAATAATTGTTTAAAGTTTCAGTGATGTCATCAATTATATCTTTTGAGATGTCATTAGTGGTGTCATGAATGAGGTCACTTAACATGTCATGAGATATGTGGGTCATACGTTGTGCATGAGGAGTGCAAATAATAGTTACTTCAGTAAACTATAATTGATGAATTTCAGTGTTTTTTCAGATTTTAAATATTAGTTTTCAACTCATTTAAAAACCTAACTATAATATCACTTTAGCCTTTGGTTGTTTCACTGACTATACATACATATACAGGAAGAAACATGGTGATACACAATAGTTAACTATGTAATATGACCCAATATTGCCATTGAACAGTTCTGGTGAGTAGTTAGTGAATTTGGTAAGAACTAGAAGAGGGTGAGCCACTGAAAGCTCGAGCCAGGCTCGAGCCTAAAGCCTGGCTCAGTTCAAGGTTCTGTTGGAATCTCAAGCCCATAACTAGCCGAGCTTCCTGTATCCTGGATGTGGGGTTATAGCCCGAGATGCTGACTTTGAACCTGGGTAACCAGGTTTGAGTCTCAGCATCGGCTCCACATCCAATGATCCTGGGCAAATTTCTTAATCTCCCCATCCCCATCCCTATAAACAATGAATGGTGACCATGTGTAATGTAATTGGTGCTCGTTAAAAACAGCTCCAAAATGTTAGGTAGATTTCTCTCTTTATAAAACTGCAGAAAAATGCACAAAGAGCTATAAACAATGCATTAACATAAAGAAAGTAAAATATATACTGATGTATTTGCTGATCTGTACAAAGTGAAACCAGAACACCTGGATAAATGCACTTCTCCGCTTAAATTGTCTGATCTTATGCAAATAATTTATTTCACCAAAACTCTTTTTCTTCATTATTGTATATGAAAGCAGTTTTAAAAATGTGAGTTCAGCATACCAGTTATTCAAAAACCTATGTGTTTTTTTAATCGACTATAATGTTAAAGTATTACTGTATAATAAGAGTCACTTACAGGGTTTGCATGACAATTGTCTTTCCTCTTAGTGCACTAATGGTTCATTTTTAAAAACTGGCACTTTTAAGTTCAGTGCTATAATGTCACCTATTGATATCAAAGCTTCCACATGTTAAAAAAAAAAAAAAAAATTTAAATTCACTTTTTGGAATTATTAAGACTTTATTATATTTTACGTGTTGTTTTCTTTTTTTTATTTATTTAAATGTATTTTTATTAGTTTGCAAAATATAGCATTCCGAGTTCTAAGGGGCCAACACTGCAAACATAAGTTGTGCAATAAAGGATACAAACATTTTTCCTGATACCTTAAATCATACCCATTCCCACCCCCAGCCCAACCCATCCCATTCAGCAAGTACAGCATATAGAACATGTTTACAATTTGCGTAACACAGTGCTACCTCCAGAGTTACGTATAATTTAGCATATTGTGCTATTACCATCTAGGCAATCGTTCCATCCAATTCAGCGCAGGTTTGGGTTTTCAAGCAAAAACATAGAAAGTGGCGCCCAGAAATCTTTTGGTCTTGAGGCAACAGGTTGCTCTTCAGCATAAATCCCCATTTGTTCTTTACAATACACCAATTCACGAATCCACTTCAACAAAGTGGGGCCTGTCTTGGCACCCCAGTGCATTGCAACTGCGCATTTTGCAAACAAGGTAGATATTGCGACAATACGCCTATTGCATGGTTTAAGCTTTTTTACCAGGCCAAGCAAGCACAATTCAGGAGTACATTTAATTCTTTCAAGTGTTATTTCAGTGAGCACTTGTACGACACGCTGCCAAAAAGCAAATATATTAGCACAACCCCATGCCAAAAGCATGAAATCTGCTACGTCTTGCCCGCATCTGGAGCATCTTGCATTTTCCCTCAACCCAAATCTCTTTAATTGTATGGGTGTGTAATACAACTGGTGTAAATATTTTAAATATAATACGGAGATTACAATTAGCGGTCAGGCGACCAGTCATCTCACAGCAGAACTCCCAACCCTCCAGCATTAAGGGGGTCTCAAGCACGGTATTCCATTTTTTAAGCGAAGGGGGTCCGTCAGCCCTTTCTCCCTTTGGGAATCGTTATCCAATCTAGTAATCAGCCCCCTGCACTCCTCCCTGGCCAGTACAACTTGTAATGCCTTCAGGGTTTGTGGCTCTTCTGGAAACTCAGGGTACATGGACCTAACCGCCTGGCGCACCCTTGAAATTGTAAAACCAAGCATAGCAGTATACGTTTGTCGTCCCTCAAAATCAATTAAGGGCTTGAAGAAGCCATTCGAGTACACGTCTCCAAGCTTAGTGACCCCTACCATCTGCAGTACCCTCAAGGCCCCCTGTTCCTGGGCTGCAGAGATACCCGGTTGTGCAGCGATTGGCATAGCAGGGGCATATATATACTCCAGCCGAGCGCGTTTGGCAAGAGTCTACCACGCCCAGGCAGTGCACTTGTCCGAATTTATTTCCTTCCTGGCGGCGCTCTCCCCACCCAACCATGACAGTTAGCCGTGTCGGATGTGCAGTGTCCGCCTCAACCGCAGTGTGTGGAAGGTAACGCTGTGGGAAATACCAGTAGTGTGCGAATTGCGCTTGAGCGCCTCAAACTCACCTCGATCAAACGGTAGCGCTAGAGTGCTCCAACTACACCTTGGCTGCTTTCCAGCCCACACAAGCGAAAGTAGGCAGGACTGCAGTGTTTTAAAAAGTGCCACATTCAGTTGCATTGGGATATTGACAAATAGATAAAAAAGCTTGAGCAAAATAGTCATTTTTACAACTGCTATTCTATCCGCAAGCGAGAGGGGCAAACGGGTCCAGCGTGCGATTTGCTCCGTGATTTTAGTAATGGCACGCCCGAAGTTCATGGTCAGACCCACCTCCGGCTCCCTATGTATCCATATTCCCAAGTACTTCACCGGGTCAGTTGACCAGGAAAGCGGGAAATCCAACATAGTCTCCTGAGTACCATAAGTCAATGGGAATACTTTGGACTTCGCCCAGTTTATTTCCAGACCCGAGTACCTCTTAAATACCACATATTCACAGAGCAGGGCTGGGAGATGCGTGGCTGGCTCACGAACGTACAACATCATATTGTCCGCGTACAAAGAAACAGCAAGTGGTCGCTGTCTAAACCTTAGAACAGCATCAGCGTGTTTTTGTCGGATTTTACAGGCCAGGGGTTCAAGTGCCAAAGAAAATAGCATCGGGGTCATGGGACATCCCTGTCTAGTGCCTCTCTTAATTGGAAAGGTGTCTGAAATCCACCCATTAACCCGCAGTTGGGCCACTGGCTCAGCATACAACAATCTCACCCATTTAAAAAAAAATGGCGGCATGCCCATTCTTTGCAAAACTGTAAACATATACCCCCATTGTAATGAATTAAAGGCTTTCGCTGCATCTAGCAGCACCGCAACTGCCTGGAAGTCCAAATCCAAATAGTGTAACACTGCGAAGATGGTTCGCAAATTGTGTACAGTTGATCGCTTTGGGACAAATCCCGACTGATTTGGGAGGATCAGCTTTGGAACCAGTGGTTGCAATCTATTCGCAATTATTTTTGCCAAAATCTTAGTGTCAATGTTAATTAAGGATAAGGGCCTATATGACTCACATTTATTCGCCTCCTTCTCTGGCTTTAACAGTGTGACAATTAGCGCCTCTTTCAGAGAGGGAGGCAGCATACCCGTCTCATATACTTCACCATATACATCCAACAGTCTCGGTGCCAGCTCCTCAATATAGGCGTTATAAAACTCACTAGGTAGCCCATCAAGGCCTGAGGCTTTGCATGGTAGGAGGGACATTATAGCTTCCTTCAAGTCTTCCACATCGAAAGGCTGCATCAGATACTCTCCCTGGCCCTCAGAGAGCCTCTAAAGTGCGATGTCCTCCAGATAACTGGAGATCGCTACCTCACTAACCGCTGGTCTATCCCCATATAGTTCGGAGTAACTTACTAATGTCCGAAGTTGAGTGTCGCGCAACAGCATCCCCATCCAGCATCTCAACAATGAGTTCCTGACCCCTCGGCATTGTAATATTTTGAGCTAGTGAGCGACTTGGCCTACCACCCTCGCTTTACACCATCTAGATCTATGCAGGATCTCTTGATCGGCTGTTTGGTTATGTTCTGAAATCAGGTCCCTGATTTTGGCAAGTGTCGCTGGTGCAGGGTTCAACTCATACTCCCGCTCCAGCACGGTGATCTGCGCTGCCAACCCATGTATTCTGTGTCGGATATCTTTCAGGACTCCCATCTGCACCCCAATGCACTCCCACCGTATGGTCACTTTGAAAGCCTCCCAGAGTGTCTCCGCACTGTCGACCGACCCCTCATTTTCTGCAAAAAAGTTCCTGATGGTGTTTCTTATTGTGTCACGGTAGACAGGGTCAGTCAGGGAGCATTGCTGTAGCCTCCACTGAAACGGGGGTCTAGCAAACCCGGGGACATGCAGCTCCAACAACACAGGGGAGTGATCTGAGAGTGTTTTTGCCAAGTGGCTAATTGTGACCGTCCAGGGGCATGCCTCCTCGGACTCCAGCCAGTGGGCCAGCCTGGACCATGACCGTGCACCGTGGAGACAAATGTGCTCTCCCTGGCTGTGGGGTTTCGGAGTCTCCATATATCTCTAAGACCCTCAGCTTCCATTAACTCTGACAATACCTGCGAAGCCTGCTTCCCACGTCCCACTGCGCCCTGTGAGCGGTCTAGGCTAGTACCCATGCATATGTTGAAGTCGCCGCCCCAAAGCACAACTGCAGGAGGGAACAGGGAAATACGTCGCCATACATCATTGAAAAAAGCAGGATCATCAATATTGGGTCCATATACATTAACCAACATTACTGTCGTGCCTCCCAGCTTCCCCATGACTATTGACTCTCTGCCCTGTTCGTCCACCTCAGATCTAATAATAGTAAACGGTGTACCTTTCTAGGATCATCACACCTCTAGAGTAAGAGGAATACGATGCCGCAACTCGCACCCCAGACCATCGAGCCCCCACATTGTTCTCAGTAAATTTGGTAAGATGCATTTCCTGGAGGAAAGCAATTTGGACATCCAGCATATCTAAATAGGCTAAAACAGTACGAAATGTTTTGGGGTTGTTAAGCCCGCGCACATTCCAAGTTAAAAGCTTTATAGTACTACCCGGACCTGCAAAATACCATTTCAACAGTAGCTAATTCCCGCCCGTTCCACAGACGGAAATTGTATTTTTCTAAAGGATGCACCCACACTGTCCCGCACTTGCCGTTACCCCCCCACCCCTCCATCCTCCCATCCACTTCAGCACCCCCAACTTGCTAAAGACATCCCCATTAAACAAAAGCGACCTACTCCCCCATAAACATAATATCACAGTAACCAAACGGGGCACACCCATCAGGGAACGCTAGAGTGCAATTTGCCTCCCAACAGTCCGGGAGGTGGCCGATCTGTCCCATCCTGGCAGTATATTATCTCAGTCATAGTTCCAGGACTACAGAGCAACAATAAAATCAACAGTTACTTGAACAGGTGCAGCCCTCAAACAGTGAATTCACACTTAAGACATATCCATACAAGGAGCACATTATAGGACAGCGCCTCTCACTTCATATACGGCACAGCACACTGAGAGATTCACTGTTCCTCATCTTCAGGATCATTAGAGGTTTCTCGCCTGCGCTTTTTCAGGGTTTTGGCGTGATCTAGTGCAGCTTTTGGGTTGGTGAAGATCTTGGAGGTACCCTCCGGGCCAATCCTAAGACGAGCCGGATACAGCATGGCATAAGGAATGCCCTCTGTCATCAGCAGCTTTTTAACTGGTACAAATTCTCTCCTGGCTGCCTGCACCACTGTCGTAAAGTCCGGGAAAAAGGCCAGTGCGTTCCCTTGATAGCTGATGGAGCCCTTCTCCCAGGCCATCCGTAGAATAGAGTCCCGATCCCTATAGTTTAATAACCGAGCTATGAAGGGGCACGGCATTGCACCAGGGATCGGACGTGCCGCTATTGAGCGGTGTGTATGTTCCACTATTAGCATCGGAGATAAATTGTCAGCCCCAAATATGTCTTTAATCATTGCCTCCACAAAGGTCTCCATTTTGCCAGTGTTGGTCGATTCTGGCAGCCCAGTAATTCTTAGGTTGTTTCTTCTGGACCTCGCCACCAAATCTTAATTTTTCGCCTGTATGATCGCCAACACCTTCTCCATATTCAAGCATTTACTGGAGACCGTATGCAGTTCATCTTCAGCTGTGGAGACCCTCTGTTCCACCTCCCCTAGTCTGGTGTTTTGTTTTTCCAACTTCGCAGTCATATGATCCATTCGGAGATTCAGGGCGTCAATCTTGCCATCAATTGATTGGAGGCTTTCCTGCATCGCGAAAAGTGTGGTTTCCAAGGAGGGGGCAGCCTCCCCTGGGGCATGCGCCTCCGAGTCTGATGCGTGCTTCGACTGCGACCTGCCCGCTTCCACATCTCAAACGTGAGACGGGATTGCGACTTGTCAGTTTTCCCTATTTTTTGTTGGCTCTTTTGTGTCGCGGGCCGACTGCACTCGCCTTTACTCAGTCCGCCGTTCTCACTCCACTTGCTATAACATACAATGCAGACAGCACCTCCTCGGTGGCACCGCAGCTTAGACGCTTTCTCGCCACATAGTAACTTGTGTACAATCCTCTGTCAACAGCTATAGTCCATCGCCTTGCCAGCCCCGGTATCAGAGCAACTGGGCCCCGCTATCTGTAGCGTCCACCAAGCCACCATATATTTTGACCTGCTCCCCTGGTTTGCCAGCACCAGTCACTCTTTCCAGCCTCCGCAGCAGTTATCCAGCACCAGAATTAAAGAGCACTCCGCTCCGCTGCAGCCTCTGTGTTGCCAATAATAGATTGCGACCTTATGTCCTCAGTGTCTTCTCAGATTTTAGCACTGCATGCTCCCTCATCAAGCTTTTTTTTTTTTGGGCGGATCTTGCACAGTCGTAGCTATCCACCAGTATGATCAAAGCCGCAAGTATGTCCCAGCCCTCCCGGGCCCAAGCGCGACAGCCGGATCCACTCACCACTCCCGCTCCTCGCTGCAGCTCGTACCTTCCAGGCAGATGTTATTCTCTGCAGGGCGTGTTGCTGTTTTGGCCTTTTCCGCCACCCGCCTCCCCCAGCAGCGACACCACAAGTTCTGCAGGGCAGGTCAGACCCGCCTCACGAACAGGATAGGCCCCGCCATCCCGATCCGGGCAGGCCTCTGCACAGTGATAATCAGCGCCGGGCAGTGAGTCGGGTCCCAATCTCCCTCTTACTTTGATCAAGCTTTGCCGGCACAGCAGGTACCTCGCCGCTCACACGTCCGCTCTTGATAGAGTAAGTCCGCACCTGCTCATCGGGGCGAGCTCATTTCACCGCAGACGACCGCGGCCGCCATGTTTTTTTTCCCCGGCCCGCCAGGTTCACAGCAGGATTTCTGCAGATTACGGTTCCCTCGGAGCCAGCAAATGCCTCGCGCCTGTCTGGGGCCGCTTATTCTATCTCTGCATCCCTTTTGGTGCTTCCAATCCGCCTTATTTCATCAGGATATTGGTCGGATTGCGGATCGGCCGGCAGAGCTGCAGTAATGCTCAGCCATCTTGCTGTGCGCCCTCTAGCGCCCCCCATTTTACGTGTTGTTTGCTGCTTGATTTACTTAGGAAATATTTTCAGGGCTCGGCTCGTGCACAGGCTCTAAGATCCAAGCTAGACCCTCGTCTCCATTCTGGCTCGGCTCTCCCTGTTAATTTGTTGGCTTTCCCACCTCTGATAAGAACTCAGTAGTTAGCTTGAAAAAGCTGTTTTCTTCAAAGTACAGCCATCAATGGGCACTGGCTGTAGTCAGAATGGTTAGGATTTATTTACCTTTCTTGAATGAACTGATAATAATGTTGGGCAATGGTCACATCAGTGAATTTAGGTGATTCTGTGGCTGCAGCACTTTTCACATAATTATAGATTTCACCAACAATGTCGTTTCTAGTTCAAATTGTTGAAAATTATACTGCCAGGGAATGTGCTGCATAATGTGCATTTTGTACCACATAATTTAGAAAAACCTTTGCCCGTAATTTGGTCCTCAAAGTGACATAACCCTAGTAGCCAGGACCATGATAAAGCTCTGCAGAGTCATTTGAGAGCTGTCTTCATGATGGCGAAAACTTTATTTCAATATGTTACATATTTCATGGTTTACTGTCATATATATCCAACACTGCATGTTGTAAAATAAAAGCTCCAAAAACTGTAATTTTGGGTTTTATATTACTGTATTTTGTAGAATAAAGTACCAAAATATGTAACATAAATGCACACACAAACACACACACACACACCCAAGCATTAATATAAGCAAAGAACTTGGTATGCACCAGCCCTATGATTATATAAAGATGCAAAAGTGAGTAAACACTAATAATAATCCACAGAAAATAATCTACACACTTTTGATCTCAGGATTAATGAGGATGAACACCCCACTCCTCTTTCAGCACTTCACAAGTGTTGTGCTCCAAAATAGCTTCAAGGAAGCTTGATAGAGTAACAAAAGCATGACAGATTAATAGATAGATAAATTTATGGCATAGTAGCAATTCCTACCAAAAAGAGAAATAAAGGATTCTGCTAATGGTAACCTGCAAAGGAACTGAAGAGCATCATGACTCACATCCAAATACAGGTACTTTTGTATTTTTCTTAACGGAGTTTTATATAGCGTGAACTTGACCCGAAGGAATTGGGTATCAGAGCGCTTTACACTAGCACCAGTGTTACATGAGGACACATTCATTTTCGTTAGGCACGGGGAGATTATGTGATTTTCCCAGAATCACAGGATGTTGCGTGTTCTTGCTGAGACTCGAACCCGGTTCCCCAGACTTGTGTTCGACCGCCCTAGCCATTAGGCCAACTCCTCTCCCCAAAGAGATAAATATAAAAACAATGGTTGCAAATTGTGCCCTAATGTTTTGGGACCTCTCTCTGATTTTGTGATGTGACCTAGTAGTAATAGACTACATTGACTTGCCTAATGAAAAATAATTTGGCAGATTACTATTTACGACCTCCGGCATATGGCTATTAACACAACTATTGTGGTCTGCAAGAAAAAGCAGACTACCATCTCTGTTTACATTCACAAGCAGGATTTTTTTTAAGCAGCCCCTGCTATGTAAAAGAACCAGTGCTGCTTTAACAAAAAATGTTTCTAGTTTGGGAATATATCTGTAGGAGGAGACAGTGGTTCCATGGACCCCCTTGGTACCCCCATAGCCCACTCTAAATGATTCACAAAATTCAGCGACTCAGTTACCACCTCCTTTAACGTGTCTGTAAATGAAAAATGCTTCGCTGTTGCAAACTATTGATAGATAGCATTACAACTCGCAAATAGGAGGAGATGCTCGTTTCACACGCCTCCTAATTAGGAATAGATCACAAACCCCATTTTGCCATTTGGAAATGCTTTTCTGACTCACAAAACGGGTTCTGCAGTCACAAACCCTGTGATTTTGCGGTTGTATGACGGTACAAGGCTAGTAAGAACATTGCATGCCTTTAAAACGCATTTGTTACCCCGCATTTATTTAGCATGCATATGCTTTTACCTTGCATGCCATTACCACGCATTACTAAGGTAAGTTTTAATACATTCACTGAAAAAACATAGGTTTCAGGGACACTATAGTTAGAAATTAGCATTTTAAAAAACGTAGAAATTCACTGAAAAAAACCATAGGTTTCAGGGACGTTATAGTTAGAAATTAGCATTTGAAAAACCATAGAAATTCACTGAAAAAATCATAGGTTTCAGGGACGTTATAGTTAGTTGGACATTTCACTCGTACAAAACCAGAGAAATTCGGCCATTATAGTTAGTTGAGCTAACTATAACTCGCGCCCCCGCAATGCACTGCTGATGACGTCACATATTACATCACTCATGACATGGTCAGTGACATCACTGATGACATCACTGATGACATCTCAAATGACATCACTGATCTAAGGTTTTTTAAATGCTAATTTATAACTATAACGTAGTAGTCGCGTTTGCAGAGTGGTGGAGAAAGGAGGCTGCGCCTCTGACCAGCGCTCAGGAATTCTGCTGTGTAGGAGTTACAGGAGGTACCAGGAGGGCTTCTTGGCCCCCAAAGTCCCTCAGGAGTAAAGTGGACTCCATCCTTCAACCCGTACTATGCCAGGAGGCACGTTTGCAGAGTGGTGGAGAAAGGGGGGCGTGGCCTCCGAAGACGTCTTAGCAATCCCACTGTGTGGGACTTACTGGAGGTAACAAGAGGGGTAGTTGGCCCCCAAGGACATCCTTGGGGGCCAACTACCCCTCCTATTACCTCCAGTAAGTCCCACACAGAAGGATTGCTAAGTTCTCATAGCAGGCCACGGCCCCTTTGCCCACCACTCTGCAAACGCGCTCTCTGGCGCGCTCTTGGATGGGCATTGAAGTCACCTTCACTGCTGGGGGTCCTTTGGGGCCAACTAGCCTACCTCTTACCTCCAGAAAGCCCCACACGTGGGATTGCTGAGAGGTGGACACAGGCCACGTCCCCTTTCTCCACCACTCTGCAAACACGCCCCCTGGCGCATTCTAAGTTGTGGAATTAAGTCCCCTTGCCTCCTGAGGGTCCCTGGGGGCCAACTAGCCCACCAGGTACCTCCAGTAAGCCCCACACAGCTGGATTGCTGAGAGTGGTCCGAGGCCATGCCCCCTTTTTACACCACTCTGCAAATGCGCCGCCTGGCGCACTGCTGCTCGGGGCATGAAGTCCACTTTTGAACTGAGTTCATCTGGACACAAGAGGACCTCATCGCCCCACCAGCAGTGCGCCAAGAGGCGTGTTTGCAGAGTGGTGTAAAAAGGGGCGTGGCCTCGGACCACCTCTCTGCAATCCAGCTGTGTGGCGCTTACTGGAGGTACCTGATGGGCTAGTTGGCCCTCAGGGACCCTCAGTATTCAAGGGGACTTAATTCTCCAACTTATAACGCGCCAGGGGGCATGTTTGCAGAGTGCTGCAGGGAGGGGGCAGGGCCTCCGGCGAGATGCCAGCTTTTTTTTAAAATATTTTTTTTAGAAGGGGGACTGTGTGGCCCCACTTCTTTTAGCATTTTTGGGGCCCTGGGGACCCCATCCCCCAGGGCCTGACCCCTTTTTTATTAAAAATAAAAATAAAAAAACGGGAAGGGGGCCGCGCGGCCCCCCTCCCGAGGCAAATTTCGGCCCTGGGGACCCCATCCCCTGGGGCATGGCCTCTGTTTCCAAATTTAGTTATTGGGAAGGGGGCCATGTGGCCCCCTTCCCTAGGCCACTATTGGGACCCCATCCCCCGGGGCCGGCCTGCCGTTTATTTTATTTTTTTATTAAATGGGAGGGGGCCCGAGTGGCCCCCCTCCCGGGCCACCTCTGGCCCCGGGGACCCCATCCCCTGGGGCCTGGCCTCACCGTTGGGGACCGTGGGGGGAGCCCCAATGCCCACACGGTCCCAGCCAGCTCCTCGCCTCCTGCAGGACCCGGCATTGCTTTTGCACAAGGGGAGCTGCTGACATGCAGCTCCCCTTGTGCAAAAGCAATATGCTTTAGTTTTTGCGTCCAAAAACAAAAGCAGTGTTTGCTATGGCACGGCGGGAGCCGTGCTCCCACCCTGCCATAGCAAACAGCAATGTCCCAGGGGTGGACACACCGGGACATTGCAGGAGCCGTCCCTGGGGGGTGGCGGTGCCCAGGGCCATCAAGGGCTCCTGGAGGGGGGCCGCGCAGCCCCCCTCCCATTATTTGTAAAGCCCCGGGAGGTGGTGGTCCCCGGGGCCGGGGGTCCGTAATGGACCCCCGCATTTGAATATTTAGTGGCCCCGGGGAGGTGGTGGTCCCTGGGGCTTGGGGGGGCCTGCGAGGCCCCCCCACCCTAATTTCAATTAAAGCCACGGGGAGGTGGCTGTCCCCGGGGCTTGGGGGGGCCCGCAAGGCCCCCCCACCCTTATTTTAATTATGCCCCAGGGAGGTGGTGGTCCCTGGGGCTGCGGGGGGCCGCGTCCCCCCACGCATAATTTATAAAGCCCCGGGGACTGCCACCTCCCCGGGGCATAATTAAAATAAGGGTCCCCACACCATAATTTAGTATTGCCCCCGGGACCTGGCCCACCCAGGGGATTTTTAACAAACAAAGCGCGGGAGACCACACTTCGTTTTTTTAAATAATTTCATCCGGATTCGCGCACCCAGCGCGAATTCGGCCGAAATTATTTTAAAAAAAATGCTTTTCTTGGGCCTGAGGTTCCTTGTGGGACCCCCTGAGCAGGCCTAGGGGGTCAGGGTGTTTCTACCCTGCCCCCTTTTCTTGTTTTTCATCATATTTTTTCTGTTTTCTTGTGACTCGGTAACCGAGTCACAAGATGGCTGCCAACCCTTCCTGGTTTGGAGTGTTGGCAGCCAATTAGAATGAAGCTCGTGCTCGGGAGGAGTCGCGACTCCTCCTCGGTGCTCAGATATATAAATTTTTTATTTCTTGAATTTCTCTGTAACTACCTAACAGATTTACACCATTTAAAAAAATGGTCGCTTTCTGAACCAAGAGCTACCTTTTTGCCAAATTTGGTGTAATTCCGTTCAGCAGTTCGGGCTGTAGCCGTGTCTAAAGTTTCCTATGGAAATTAACATGGGGAAAACGCGTTTTGGGACCCCCCTTTTTTCTAGGCCCCCGCTTGACGAATCACCCCGAAACTTTCAAGACAGGAGCTGACCGGAGTGCCCATCAGTTTTGAAAATTTCTCGAAGATTCGTCAAACTGCGCCAAAGATATTGGCAATTCAAAAAACGCTTTTCCTATGGAAAATAGGTCCTAACTATAACTACCTACTGGCGACCGCCAGTAGGTAATATATATATATATATATTTATTTATTTCTTTTTTGGGGGAGATCCCCCAACCCCCCATACATACCTTAAATTCGTGGAAAAGGCATGCGTGGTAAAGGCCTATATGTGCGAAACAAATGCGGGGTAACAAATGCGCGGTAAAGGCACTGTGATGTAAAAATTGCGTTGCAAAGACTGTTACCCTGATTTTGCTAATCACAGACTCTGAGGTCACAAAAGTGCTTTGTACAGTGAACCCATAGTGCCCTGGATTTGTGTTCGGTGGTAGGCCTAACGTGAACTAAAGAAGTGACCTTTTCAGTTTCATGAATTGTAAAATGATATCTGCCTGCTTGAATACTAAACAGACACGGAAATGTTTCATTATTTCAAGGCCTAACTACTGTGGTTTGAACAAATTATACTAGCTTAAAACTAATCAAAACTGTTTTGCTTCCTGTTGTGAAAGCTTGTGGCTACATTGGCTTATCTTTCATAATCAAATTATGCAACAAATTGCAACAGTAGGAAACATGGACACCATATTCAAAAGGGTTTAAATTAGCAGACGCTGCTAAAGACTGCAGCAATTCTTTTTGTAAACAAGGCCATTATTGTTGGTGCTTTGGTCTGGATGAATGACACAGAGGCGCAAGATGGCTCGGGAGACGCCAAGCACTTTAGCAATGCCGGTGTCAGTTGCCAGCTGTGCAAGATGCCAAAGCGGCATTATTCAGACATCCTTCTTGTTGAAAGCCTGGCACATGCTGAGGATTCTCCACTGAGTTGGCCCTATTTGCAAATCCCACAATGCAAGCTCATTTTTCAGTCCCGAGTTGATGTCAAGTTCAGTGGCAAAGTGTATATTGGGTTATGTTAAAGGGACATGGTCTTCAAATCATGTAATGTCATAGCTCTAAAGTGGCTCAGTCTATTGTGATAGATTTTAAATTTAGATGAATATTACAATATTTGTTTTAGGCTGGAAAAGGAATCAAATCTACATTAAAGAAAACTGTTATTTTAAAAAAATGTAATTCTCAGTAGCATGTTCTTTGTTTCATACTCCCCAATTGAAGCATTCTATCTGACTTATTTTAATGAATTCGCCGGACATTGAAATATTGTTTCAAAAATCATTTATTTATCTTGGTATTGTCAGATTCTGGGCTACAGGCCACTAGACTACTAGTGAGGAGTCTATTTACAAGGGCCTGTAATATTGGCTCAAAACTTCTAAAGCAACATTTCTAAAAATAAAATGTCTGAATTATTAGTTCTAGATTTCGAAAAAGGAACACTTCCCAAAGTGTTTATTCCTATAATATATTTAAGTAAGGACAGTGTGAAAATATAACTATTTTATGGATATAGGGTTAAGGGTGTAAAGGTTAGGGATTAAGGGTATTTGGGATGGGGCTAAGAGGGTGTGGGTTAGGGGTTGGGGTAAAGGTTTTGGGGTGTAAGGCTACTTGTTTGGGCCCCTAATTCGTCAGTGGGTATGGGTTGATAGTGTAGGGGTCGGGGTTAAGAGGTCCAGGTTACGGAATAGGGTTGTGGGTTAAGGTTATAGAATATAGGGCTGAAGTCAATGGTTAGAGATTGAGGGTACATGTTTAAGGGTTTGTAGTACAGGGTTAAGTGTTTTGGGTACTGTTTTAAGGCATTGGAGTTTAGTGTTATGGAGTTATCGTATAAGGGTTTAAGAGTGAAGGGTTAGCCTCTTTGATGAAATTTATTTATGGTTTGTCAATGAGAGATTCTGTTATTTTAGGCCAATTTATATGAGAAAATTAAGTACACAACGCTACTGTTCACAATAATGCTGCACCTAATTCATTTCAGTAGAACACACTTCAGTTTTGAATTGATGCAAATTGAAGTGTCTAAACGGAAGGAAGTCCTGCTATTTCTCAGTAAAAGAAGTTAACTTACCATGATATTACCAACACTATATAATTCCATATGGACCTGAAGATCCCAAAACCTTTGAAATGGAATGAGTGTTGGCTCTAAGAAATTAATGACTCCATTTAATTTTTGGCGGACGGCGTATACTCCATCAGCCTGGCGGAGGACTTAACGTCCGAGAGGCCAAGGGTACTCCGCCTGCCAAATTTAGAAATGACCACCAAGCTGGCGGTCCTTTTAAAAGCATTCACAGGAACCTGTCAACACTTTTTTTTAAGTTTGACGCATGGCTCCGTCAATAGGATCTATGTGCCAAAATAAGGTGTTATATATTTTCAAAAAGAAAATGTTGAAATTGGATTTTCTTTTTGAAAATAAAAAAAATACTCTTCTCACCACAGGTCAGACTGTCGGAAGGGTCTAACCATGGTGGAGACAGAGTATTCTCCAACGTGATTACATTAAAGATCCGCTTGCATTTAAATCAGGCGGGTGAACTTTATGATGGCGGTCAGGATCGCTGCGATGGAATATCCTTGCCGTCAACATATACATCTGTCCCTAACAGTTTTAAATATTCTTTGATGAGGTCCTTGAAAATTTACAAAATCTAGGGCATTATTTTATTAGTGATGCATTGAGCAGGCTGTAAGAATGAGTATGTCATGAGATGCGATGTATTGCTACTGGCGGTATGTAGCACTATGTAAAAGAACCAGTGTGACTCATTTCCTATGGGTTTAGTTGAAGTAATCTATTGAGCATTTAATTGAAGGATTGACACATTTTGACGTTTTAGTGAGCTCTGATATGTCTGAACTGTGACTTTAAAATGAATAACAGGCCAGTTCCACTCTGGCAGCATCTGTTCTGTGTCAGAATGAAATATGATCTAGCATTTTTCATCTCATATACCTATCATGATTTTGCAACACACATTGAATCACATTTCTATAAAGAAAAAGCTAATTTGGGTTGTGGTTAGTTATAAAATTGTGGGCTTTAGGTTTGTTCCTGTTGTTGAACTGGTGCTTCAAAGGGTGCATGCTAGGATCAGTTACTTTAGTTAAATATATTCTTAATATCTTATTGATGCCTGATATTACATAGATGTCCATACCTGAAGAGTACCACAGGTGAGAATATGACAGAATGTGAACCACATGATGAGCAATTGTTTGGCCGTAATTGGGTACATGGTCTGATATAGATGAAAGGGAGACAGACAGTTATTAGAAAGTTACAGTAGTGAGAGAGTGGATGTCAAGCCTGAATGCATATGTAGAGTGTGTTTGTGGATTTTGACAATACAGAGCTATTCAGGAGAGTCGGTGTGTAGTAGTGGTGAAGGGAACTCTTATGAGACTTACTAATTTCTTGCCATACCTTTGTTACACGTGCCCTCCCAAACTTATTCCCAATTGTGTATTACCTCTTTTACATATCATTATATAATTAGCTCTAGAGTTGCCCAGTTCCTCCTCTTTATAACTAATGTGGATTGAAGAAGGTCAGGCAAGGCAATCTTGATGATATAATATTATTTGAATCTTTGATGTTATAAAGAATCTGGATATTCTTTGATCACCCTTCTTCCACTACCTACAATTAGGTACTGGACTCAAAATATCATCAGAAATATCTTATGAAAAGACTATCCGCATACAGGTTTCTATGTCATATATCCTTTCTTGTAGTTTCTTGTTAATGAGTTTGAGAAAAGTAATTTTTGATGGTAAAGTGTTTCTAATGGTCTACATTGGAGGTCCTCTTTTTTTTGGGTGGACGTATTTGGGACACTTTTCTTCTTGGTAAACGGCAGACCACATTCCTCAAAATGATGAAATGTCTAGCATCCAAATGATCATTTTGCCTTTGAAATAGTCTTTTTGTGTGTTTGAAAGTGCCCTGTTTAGGTTTATAGATTTTTGGAAGCTTGCTCTGCATATTTTGCTCCCTTTAAATTTGTGGGGATTGTTTCTGAGTCAAAGACTGACAACTCATAATGAGGATGTATATGCCAACAGTGTTTTTATTCCGCAATACAAGGTGTGCAAACAGCTCATGTGCTCTCTTTGCTTCCAGATTTATGCCAGGTAAACCCTGTTGCAAATGTGGAAACCAGCAGCAAATCTCGGGATCAACCATCTGCAATTTGCGACACATTGTTATTCTATTTTTTGCACAAAGGAGGATTAATGGCTAGTCGTGACTAGGGCCTTCGTGTTCCTTCTCATTGAGTCAGCCCTTCCCCTCTCATTTCAACCTTTCTCCTCTTTGAGAATAAACTCTTCAGTCTCTATTCTCTATGTAGTAGAATGGAGGTAAATCATTAGGGATTACGGTTTGACATTTGGGGAGCCTTATTTCCTGAGACGTTCTAGGGGAAATGTGCTAATGCAGATTTCACAGAGAAACAAATTTCAAGTGAAAATGTGTCCTGCATGAGCAAGAGTTCTGCAGGCTTCAGACTGTCTTCCCCCACTCCTATGATTGTTGGGTTGAAGTCGGTTGTCTGACAGAATATTCTGGTTGAGGGGTTTCTCCTTTAATAAAAACCTCTGAAGACCAATAGACAAGGCAGGACAGTGCCCGTTTTAATAAAGGTAAAATATCATCCTGCCCTATAGCTATCTGGGCTTTGGTAGTAGTATTGATACAGGAAAACCTAACTTATTTACTATATTCATATAGTTCATGCCCAAAAAATAAACAAAATTAAATGAAGCAAAGTGAGTGTACTACCATACTAACAGTTTAATAATGATCTGTTCTACACAAGTAAATACCATTAGGAAGTGAGTGCTCCCCTTTCTGTTTCTGTTTGCCTGTTTTTCCCTCTGATTTGAATGCATGCTTTCTCATGATCAGGTCATGTGCTACAAGCAAAATGTATCTTGTTTAAAATAACTGAATTTATTTGTATGCTAGATTTGCGGTTTTTAACCTATGGTCCGTGAAATTTGGAGACCACAAGCCTACTCAGTGGGTCCAGGACTGCTTGAAAAATTAAAACATATTAGCTAGTATCCTTAAATTGATTTGTGGGAGTAACATAAATGCAGCAAAAATATAGTATGGACGATGGGTGGCCTCAATTGAAGTACCAACAAAAAGTGAGTATGCATTAGGAGCACAAAATACAGAGTGATATGCTGGAATCTGGCATATTGTTTCATCTTTTTGAATTAAAAAGAAAATTTGGAAAAGCTCCAACTTTTCCATTAAAATTTAGATTTTTCACTATTTGTTTGGAAAGTAAATTACATATTTCACCATTTCTGTATTTGTTTGGTGTATATTGGTTTCTGTATTTATGTGTATTATTTTGTGGTTGGTTCAAATCATAGAAATTGCTTAGGACGGGCTCCCTGGCTTCCAGTAATGCTTTACTGGGAGTCCCAGGAGTCCAGTAATGATTCAATGGTGGTCCACAGAAGTCAAAAGGTTATGAACCAATCGATGTGCTAGAGCATTTGAATAGAAGATTAATACGAACATTGTTGATGGGTATAATTAACATCTATTTTGGGAAGCATTAAGTTTTGGTTGCTCAAATTATCACTTTAGAAACGGAGCAAAATATACTAGATTAAGAAAGCAGTGCTTTCAAAATTGCCAAATCGAAGAATGAATAAATGTTTCTCATTCCTAGAAAAGATTTCATCCAACAATGTCTATTTTATACAACATAGATCTTGACTATTTTTAAATAGATTACGGAAGTGGTGAATCAATGCAAATAATACAGTAATACTCCTACAATATCTTGAAAATGTGAACACTGCGTTTATCTTTAAAACTCTCACTTCAATTTGCAGTGAAGACAGTCTTCAGAAGTGTCTTCATGAAACATGCTGTTGTGCTGCAAGCACTGAAAGGCTATTTAGTACTCAAAGGATTAAAACCTCATGTTAAATTTAAGACTACACTTGCCGTAGAGATTAAAAATTGACAGAACACCCTGTATATATTAACTGCACTAGGGATCCATAATTAACATTTAAAAGTAAAGCATAATTTCCCTGCTCTGTTAATCCACTATCTGCTCACTCATTTATAATTTATTTATGATAATATGGATGAAAATGAAAAACCTTCTGCATATGTTGAGAAATTTTGAAGTATGGTGGCACACCTTACTAAGAGACATATGCGCCTGAAATAAACAGAAGACATAGGGGGCCTATTCGCAAACTACAATTTTTATTATGTTTAGTAGTACTACAATAGTACTACTCATGTACTACAAAATGCTATTCACCAACCTACTATTTTTTCTATGTGGAGTTCTCAGTCCCAATTGGGGAGGTTTCTGCACACGTACGTTTCCTTTTTATTAGTAAATGTGGTAGGAACCTGGGGGAGTTGCTGGAAAATGGTGAATGCTTACTACCAAATGGGAGGGTATTAGAGAGGGATAAGGAGGATTTTAGGTAGGTAAATGCAAATACAAACATACATCCACAAAAGAGTAGGCATATTCTTACACCCAAACCACACTTCTAAAGTTACTATAGCCAAAAAGGATCCAAAACAGTAATACAATGTCCTCCAGCTCAACCCTGGAATCCAGCCCTACACACAGCCACTCACAAGAACTGCAACAATCTCCTATAGAAAAAAATGCAGAACTTAAAATAACACCTCATAGGAAATGATGTTGATTGAAAATAGATTATTTTGATATATGTGTTGTGTGCATTGAGACTTTAAACAGTCATTCAATATTGGATGGCTGAAGACATATGACTGTATTCCCAAAGATAAATTTGGTCTTAAATGTAGGTTTATGACCAAATGTATCTTTTTATGCTTGCCAAGAATTCACAAACAGATTCCTGGCGGAGGTATATGTATTTCCTACTGTGGGTTTTTCCAACCTGAGACATCTACACTTGTAAATCCCACTCAGGCTGGAAATCAATGTTCCAAGGCATGGTTTCCTTTGCGGTTTCTGAACGCCCATGAACATATACTTTTTCAGTTTTGCCTCTTTCCTTCTGGTAAACATTATATTATGTTATGTGTATTTGTAAAACACAAGGGTAACCTGGCACTGAGCAGGTGTGTGTTCCTAGTCCTGTCTATGGTAGGTTGGTTAACTGAAAAGCCAGGTATTCAGCTTCTTGCAGAATTGAAGAAGAGAGGAGGAGGCTGTGATGTGAAATGGGAGGTCGTTCCATGCTTTCAGAGCAATGGAAATGAATGCCCATCCTCCTGATTTGGTTCAGTGTATGCAGGGGATTTTTGCGAGTATGAGTCCTGTGGAGAGGAGGTGTCTGGGTGGTTGGTGGAAGGAGATACAACTGTTCAAGTAGGTGGGGCCTAAGTTGTGTAGTGTCTTAAATGTGTGTTTGAGGAGTTTAAAATTAGCACATTTGTGTATCGGTAGCTAGTAAAAATCCCTGAGGTATGGTGTGTTAGACCTCTCAGCCTTAGGGTGGTCTTGTCCTAAACTTTTTGCCTTCAACCTCTTATTTAGCTGAATTTGTTTTTGTTGGCTTTCGGACTCTGTGCACTTTACCACTGCTAACCAATGCTACACTGCTTGTGTTCACTCCCAAAAACATGGTAAAATTGGCTTACATATGATCAGCATATTTAATTTACTTGTAACTCCTTAGTAAAGTAGTATACCATATACCGAGGGCCGGTAAATTGAATGCTACTAATGGACCTTCAGTACTGATTGTGCCACCCACTTCAGTAGCCCCTTAAAACATGTCCCAGCCCTGCTATTGCAGCCTGAATGCAGTTTTAAACTGCCAATTCAACTTGACAATATAACCCCCTTGCAAAGCCTTGAACTCCCTTTTTATTGCATGCAAGTCAACCCTAAGGTAGGCCCTATGTAGCCCACAGGTCAGGGTGCATTGTAATTAAAAAGTCAGACGTTTTACATGACCTGGTAGTGAAAAACTCCTAAATGTGTTTTTTACTCCTGTGAGACCTACCTCTCCTATAGGATAACATTGTGTTGCCTTATGGCACTAAATAAGTGCTTTATTTTGATTGAGAACCGATAAACATGTAATGTTTGGCATCTGAGAAATTGTAATTTAAAATCCTTGTTAATGGTAAAGTCGGATTTTAAGTTACAATTTTGAAAATGCCATTTTTAGAAGGTTGGCATTTTCCTGCCCTAGCTAATTGGTACCTGCAGTCAGTTACTGGGTCACATGACTGGGTGTAATTTACAGTTGGACCTTGGTTGTACCTCCCAGACAGCTACACAATAGAGGGATTAGGTGTGTCTAGATGGGCCATCACTGGAAGGATGGGGGCAGAGCTGGGCACAGCCCCACTTCAAACAGAATAGGCTGTGCCTTCACACAAAGGGCTTGTCACCCCTGCATTGTTCATGCAACCAGCTTGGAGCCAAGGCAGAAGCATGAAACTTCAAGCGCTTCAAAGGGAATTCTCTAGAAACTTCTCCTACTTCAAAGGAGGCTTCAGATATAAAACAAGCATTGGCACAGTCAATAGGTCTCGCTTATGTGAGAGCTATTGACTTTGTCAACGTCTTTTAGCCATTTTCTATAGTAACACGACTGCTGTGCACCGAGACTAAAAGTTGGGGAAAAAAGCACTATAACTGCTAGGACTGACACAGATCAGAGACAGGTGACTGAAGAGGCAAAGATCAGAGACTGCAGCGACAGATCAGAGTGGGGGAAACTGCAGTGCTAAGGATCAGAGACTGCAGAGGCAAAAGATGATATGTGACAGCAGAGATGAAGGCATGGATATGGGCTGTCAAGCCAGATGGCTGTAGAGACAAAAACTAGAGGTGGAAGACTGCAGACCAAGAAAGAGACAGGACACAGCAGACACAATTATCAGAAAGAGAAAAGACAGCACAGACAAAGGCATATGACAGCTTGGACCTGGATCAGAGATGGCACATCAGATACAGACACAGATATGAGGCAAGAGACAGCAGGTATAATAGGTACATAATTCGCAGACACAGATAGAGACATGCAAGATAACGATCAAAGGTGGGACTCTGCAGACATGACAAACACAGATCAGACATGTCAGAAACAGAACAGTAGAAATAACAGAGGTGCAACAGTACACAGCTGATGTGAGACATACGTAAGTCAACAGACTCGCAAAGAAAAAATGCACACATGTAAATCGGTGAGAGAGCCTTACCTGTGGATTTATGGCACCGAAGCACTGCCAGGTTAGCTGGAGAGGGAGTGCCAACACACAAGGGTATGGTGCGGCCGGGACAGACATGGGGATGCTCACCACAGATATTTGTTATCATCGCCCACACAAGATGTTGCTTCTTGTAAAATATATGACCTTAACAGTAAATATGCTGCATTCTACCTGGTTTACAACTCAGCAACGGATCATAAGCAGATGAACAATAATCAGAAGCAAAGATATGTGCCTGGCACAAAGAAAACAATCCCGGGATCTACGATTGGACAGCACTTCCGGAGTGACTGGACCCCACCTCGGAATTCCCAAATGTGAAAATTGCGCAAAGGGTTGAGCGCTCACTGCGGAGATTGATGTGTAACCTGCAAGTCACACGGTTCTTTTTCTTATGGTGATTCAGGTACATCGCTACCACATTTCTCCATTTGCCACATAGCGTGTTCTTGAGCAACATCATCCATTGGTTTCAGGTACAATTGTTAAGATTGCTAAATGGATTAATGGACCTGATGCTGCGATATGCCTGGGCTTACAGTTTCAGTAAAAAATCTCAGTGAGTTAAAGCATCGGGCATCGCCTGCTGGTCACAATTTCAGTAAGCTAGCTAAAATGGTCTGTGCAACTGCTGCAGAGTTTTGGGTATGAACAGTATGTGACACGATCTTCGAGGGGCGTAGCGGGATTTGTGTATGGCCTGCTGGACACTGCTTGCAATACTATTTGGCCAAATAAGTCTTTCAGCTCTCCAAGTGCGACACTATGAGGACAGGACCAACACCAGTGAATTACAGTGATGATGCATCAAAAAAGATGTATAAATCAGTAGTAACAATTGTTTCATACAAAATTCGTTTTTTTTTTTTAGACGCAAAGGATAAATAGTTCATACAATGTTAAAAACCTCACAAAAAACCAGCACTACATGAGAGAGAATGCATAGCTCAGAGACGAATTTTAAAGGTAATGCACCACAAGAAAGCGGTGAGAACAGAAACCACAAACTGCAGATGCAAGGAACAGAGTACCACCGACAGAACGGAATGAAACTCATGGTAGACAAGACACAATGGAAAGGGGGTGAGGTGGGAGGGAATGGGCAGGTAGAGACAACCTGCAACATGATATATTCATAGCAAGTGCTACATTACTAAATTTAAAAAAAGGAGAAGGACGTAGAGCGATACATGGAGACTCCACAGCTAAGGAGCACTTCGGAATTCTACTGTGCACTAGCATTGGCTAAGGTGCCGCTAATGCTCCAATCTTGCCTCTGACCTCCAGAAGTATTTTTTTTTTTTTTCCTCATTGCCCAGGTTCACAAAAGATAAAAATCCAAACACCATGGTCTCCCTCAAAATAGCACCATCCGGTGATCTTTTGTTTTTAGACCCGGGGTGGATCACTCTACACCTTGCTTTCTATACCCAACCATAGGTAGCTAGTTTTTCCTATCCGTCTCTAGAGCCACCTCCAGGGTAGTCAAGCAATGTGGTATAGAGGCCTAATCATTGGACTATTATATGAAGGCTTATTCCCAGTTCTCATAGGGAAGCCAGAACTCATTTCGCTTATATTTACGTGCCCTATCTAACCGATTAATATACCTTATTGAAGCCAACCATTCTATTTTATTTGGAGGAGTGGCTTTTACCCAATTTTTACATATTTCCCTACGGGCAAGCAAAATTAGGTAAAATATAATTTTTTGGGCATTTTTCAACAAGGATTCATGATGCTCCGGGATCCCAAAGAAAACAAAAGTTTTGCTTACCTGGAGCGTCTCTCCAAGTATTGGAAATATCGTATTACTCACATCCAACCAGAACCCCTGAATCACCGGGCATTCCAAGAACATATGTATATCATCGCCTTTTTCTTTACCACATTTAGGACATCTTGGCGTATCGCCTTTCCCCAATTTTAATAATTTGTATGGAGTCCAATAGACCCTGTGGAGACAAAAAAGGTGGTTCCGCCTTAAATTTGCGGCACGTACCGTGGAGTATAATATGTCACAAGATACTTGCCATAAATCTTTCATCTGCTCTCCTAGCAAGTTCTTTTCCCACAGTGCTGCTGGCAGATTAAAGTCTCCGTCTGATATCTCCATTAACAGCCAGTACCAATTTGCCACCTCTTTTTTCCGTATTACGTCGTTTATCATACGAGCTTCCAGTTCATTAGACAGTCCCGCACCAAGACCATCTGTAAGGCTCCAGCCCTTTATTTGGAGATATTTAAATCTTGACAGACGACCGAAGGCTAACTCTTGACCCTCTTCCCAAGAAATTAAGACTCTGTTTTCCATCAATTGTCTCCAGGTTGTTATTCCTGCTTCTTTTAATGGAAGGGCCAGACAGTCCTTGGACCACTCCGGTGATCCAGGGGAGTCCCAAATAGGAGCCAATCCACTATAGTAATTAAGTTTTAGTTCTCTCCTGACCTTATACCATGTGGTTGCAAAGCCCTGTAGGGTTTTCAGGCGCACTTTTTTAAAGTATCGTGGGTCTCCATATTTATATAAAAAGCCATACTCTCCCCCTTTTACATCACAGAGCATTGCTCTAAACATTTTCCCAATTTCAGAGCAATCTAGTGCACTAAATAGACATCTCACTCCTTTTAATAGAAAGACCCAGGCGTAGTAGGATAAGTCAGGCAACCTTAGTCCCCCTTTATCGTATTGTCGTCTTAACTTTTTCCACGATATTCTTACACCCTTAGAGGCCCAAATAAAACCAGTAATTTTTGACTGGATCTTTTTGAGCCAGTCTTCCTTAAAGGCCATGGGGATATTCTGGAATAAAAAGGTAAGCTTTGGAAGGATTGACATCTTTACAAGGTTTACTCTTCCGTAAATAGACAGAGGCAAATGAGACCAACTAAGTAAAAGTTTCCCCACTTCCTTGTTGATCTTCTGAAAGTTGGTTTCTGGAATTTGTTCTATTTTTTGGACAATTCTAATACCTAGGTATCTCATTTCCTCTTTTACACAGCTCAGTGGTGCGTTGATATTCCAAGTCATTATGACTGTTTTGCTTTCATTTATCTCATATCCTGAGATCCGCCCAAACCGTGCTGCCAGATCGTATACTACTGGTAATGCAGGAATAAGATCCGAAGTATATATCACCAGTTCGTCTGCATATAATCCTTCTTTTTTCTCCCAACCCCGACTTTTAAAAGGTATTATACTATTGTGTTTTCTTATTTTCTCCGCTAAGGGTTCAATATAAAGGTTGAAAAGCAGGGGAGATAACGGACACCCTTGCCTTGTCCCCCTGTAAATGTTGAAAGCTTTTGATATGTTCCCATTTACTAATATTTTAGCTGTGGGGTCTTGGTATAACCGGTTTATCGCCCTGCAAAAGTTCTCCCCCAGATTGGATAATCTTAAAATTTCCTGCAAGTAAGTCCAGTTTACGCGATCAAACGCCTTGGTCGCGTCCACTGTGATGACTGCTAGTGGTAGTTTATATGCGGATACTATATCTATAGCTCCAATTAGAGTATAGGTTAGATCTTTAATTCCTCTACCCCGCACAAAGCCTTTCTGATCTCCATGAAGGAGCACTCCCACTACCCCATTTAATCTGTCTGCTAGTATTTTCGTGAAGATCTTATAGTCTGAATTAAGCAGTGAGATAGGCCTATAGGACTCACAACAATCTGGCAGTTTATCTGGTTTAGGTATCAAAGTGACAGTAGCTTCATTCCATGAGGGGGGAATCTCTCTACCACTTTCGAAAACCTCTGAGAACAGCCTAACAAGAACCGGAACTAGATATTTCCCTAGCTTTTTATATATCTCAACCGGAAGGCCATTTACTCGTTTTCCCTGCTTTGATGGCATTTCCAATTTCTTGTTCGGTTATTGGACTGTTAATAGCTTCTCTTTAGGACTCAGAGACTTTACGGGGGGTTCTTGGCCTAGCCATTCTTCCACCTCCCTTCTCGTCGTACTCAGATCTTCTGAGTACACTTCCCCAAAATACTTTAGTAGAGTTTCCTCTGTACTATCCCCCGCTCTAATTGGACAGCCTGCCCCTCCATATTTTAGTTCTTTTATTAAAAAATTTGCCTGATCACTTTTTACCTTCCATGCAAGTAACTTGCCGCATCCTTCCCCATAATTAAAGTGGGACAATTTACTTGCTTGCCACCTCTCTTGTAGTCTTCCTTCCACAACTCCCAAAAGGTCCATTTTAAGAGTCTGAATAGATGTTTGACCCAACCCATGTTCTATCTCATTACTTTGTATTTGTTGTTCTAACCTCTGAATTTTGTTTTCAATGTTCACTATCTCAGCCCTTCGTTGTTTATTTTTGTAGGATTGGATTGATGTTATTTTACGCCTTAAGAAGGCTTTATAGGTATCCCATACTATCCCAATCGATGCACTGTCTAGATTGTTTTCAAAGAATTCTTGAGATTCCAGCCCTAGTTTATCCATTATTTCCTCATCAGACAGAATAGTATGATCTATAGTTCATCTCCTTTGTATTGCAATGCTTGGAGGGACCAATAGTATGGTTATGGCCGAATGATCCGACATATGTGATCCCACATGATTGGCATCTTTGACTTGATCTTTTATATTTTGATTAACTAAAAACAGATCTATTCTGGATTGATGTCCGTATTTTTTATTATTAAAGGTGAAACTCTTTAGGGATCCCTTCTTTTCTCTCCAGATATCACACCAACCTAAACTCGATTTGTTATGTACAATGCATCTACTCTTGGTAGAACGATCTAAGCTCCCATCCAAAACCACATTAAAATCTCCTGCCATAATAACAG
This sequence comes from Calotriton arnoldi, assembly GCA_963921515.1. Lineage (NCBI taxonomy): Eukaryota > Metazoa > Chordata > Amphibia > Caudata > Salamandridae > Calotriton > Calotriton arnoldi. Next base: position 1,051,280 of record CAWUFW010003909.1, read on the forward strand.
GGTCAGGGAAATCTAAAAGTTCTGAAAGTAGATTACCAAATGGGATAGGGTCATCGACGTTAGGACCATAATATCCAACTACAGTATATAGTTGATCATAGCATCTCACCTTGGCAATCACCCACCTCCCAGCCTTATCCGCCCTACTTTCCTCTATTGTAATCTGGGGGTTAGTTTTAACAAGAATCGCCACCCCTCTTATAGTGAGTTGCTGCTCTGTACATATCACTATCTGTAAACATTTTCTAGATTTAAACACCTCACTGATCTCTTTACTAGTTAGATGAGTCTCTTGGAGGATTATAATTTGGGCCGGGGCGTCTTTTAAGTACTGCAGGATCCTTTCCCTTCTATGCCTCACCCTGAGCCCATTGACATTCCACGATAAGATTTCTAGCTGCTCCTTCTGACTAGTGGTCATTTTTTATTTCTTAACCTCATAACTCTATTAAAACTTGAGTTCCAGCTTAGTTTATCGAGGACAAAATCTTTTTTTTGTGTTTTCTCCCACTGCTCCCCCACCCGTGCACAAAATACACCCTGTGAGCCCCTTCCCCCCTCCCTTGGAAAACCCTCCTCTTCTTTCTTGATGGCCTAGGCCTGAGGAGGCCCGCCGAATCTTGGAGACCTATTTCCAATTTAAAAATGTCATTTCACCCCTTCAATTTACTTATAGCTTTTAACCATCCTCTCATTTGGAACTTAAACCTAAGCTAAAGCAGCCTATATGCCCCGTGTCCACCTTCTACACTAGACAAAAGCGGAAAAGGAAAAAAAAAAAAAAAGAGAAAGATAGGATGTAGAAAGCTGGAAGGGGAGTAAGTTCAACCTTCCCTATCTCGTGTCTGCCACTGATATTAATTTAAGAAATTCCTGCGCTTCCTCTATTCTGCGAAAGGTCTGCATCCTGTTGTTGTGCATTACACGCAGACTGGCCGGGAAATTTAACTGCACCGTCGCACCCTGTTTTTTAAAGGGCTCAATCAAATTGCCAAGTTCCCATTCCTTATTTGCCGTGAATTGAGAGATATCGGATCTGATTTCAAAATTAATTGCATCCACTGTCAATGTTTTTTGTTTCAACGCTTTGGTAAGAATTTCTTCCTTGATTTTATATGTGTGGAAATTTACCAAAATTTTCCTCGGTTTAGCTTTGTTCGTATTCAGTCTATATGGATCTCTGTGTACCCTCTGTATATCCTTAATTAGATCTTCTTCTGTACAGTCTATATGTACTCCTTCCTTAATCAGACGTACCACAAATACCTTAATATCTTCCACCTCCGCTCCTTCTGGAATTTTTAAGATACGGAGGTTACATCTTCTTTGATTATTCTCCAATGACTCTATCTTCTCTTTCAGTAACACCTCATTTCCCATAAGGACTCTGATCTCTTTCGTGTTAACCTCTGACTGAAGTGTTAGGTCTTTCACTGACGTTTCCAACTGTGAAGTCCTGACATCTATGTAATCTAGCTTCTTTTCTAGGCTGTCGCAAGCAAACCTAATCTCTTTTTGGTTAGACTCAGATATTTCGAATCTGTTTCTAATTTCAGTAGTTAATAGTTATTAGATCAGTGACTAACTGGGGCTGTGATTCAAGCTGAGGCTGGGATTGGTGCTGGGTTGCTTCGCTTCTATTGAGCTCATTCCTCCCCCATCTTTAAAAGATATTGGTGAGTCTTCAAACGGTATTGACAGTGTCTGAGACTGAGACTGGGACTGTAACTGAAGCTGAGACTGAGATTGAGCGGAATGTAACTCCATGTTTCGAGGGATAAAAGGCACCTCAATTCCCACTTGAGCTTCTCCTTCTCTCTCTAGAGAATCTATTTCCTGGGGCTCGGAGATACTTGCTAGCACCTGGAATTTGTTTGGGCTTATAATATCCTGTCCACCTAGCGGCCTACTTTCAGGATATGCTAGAGCAGGATTCTTTAACAACAGCGTCTTAGGGACTACTTTGAAAAAAGTCCTCAATGAAGGTGTGATCTTAAGACTTGTTACTTGTGTCTCCCCTCTCTTCCCCTTCGACCTTCTCTTTTTTGGGGTCACCCATGATGGAGCAAGGACTCACAAATGAGACTTGCTCGGATGCAATCCTCTCAAAAGTATTAATGTATTAAACTTGTATTGTTTATACTAATAACTGCACACACCAACATAAGTAGTAAGGAAGCTTGCCTATGTGTTTAAACTAACAAGTAACGCTTGTCTATTCTAAAATGGCCGCTAAAACGCGGGAACTTTACTGCGCATGTCTCAACCATATCACGTGGTGTGACGTCTTTCTTTGCTTGGGGGGAAACTCTTGCTTCTATGCAGTGTGCATTAAAATGGCTGCTTTATGTTTTCAGGTGCTACAGCTTGCTCTTGGGTTGCAATTAAACTGTGGTATTCTAACGCTACTAATGCGGGATAGAATTTATAATTAAATGGGAATAGAGTAGAAAGAGTGGGTATACAGTGAAACATTTTATTTGTGATTTTAATATTTTCTTCTTTGATTTTATTAGTTCCTACATTGGGCCTGGGGTTGGTGAACTGAAAACTCGTGTGACAATGGTTCTGCGCATGCTCCCTGAAGGCTGCCCAGAGAGAGAAAAGGATGAAGTCAACCTGGACGTCGTCCAAGGCCATGACCTGATGGCCAATATTGCTGTACATAAATGTCCTCACTAAAATGTAACAATGTACCTGAAGAATGTATAACACTTTGTCGTGAGACGGGTGGGAAATAAAGCAAATGTATTAAAATTGATGGGCGGTATTTTAAAACAAAGGGCTTTAAGAAAAAGAATTAAATCAATATGGCGTGAGGATCAACCCCCTGTCCCTGTCCAATCAGAAGTAGTAGCCCCATAATTCTGCAACATTTAGGGGAGGTACATGGGCATAGAAGGGTATAACAGATATAGAATTAGCTAATTAGTTTAGACTAGACGCTGAGAGAGTTAGAGGTTTGAGATCCATGACGAGCAGATCGATTGCAGACTGAACCGCTGTCCAGAGAGGTCCTGAGGTGGGGGCGGCGGAGTACCTCAGAAGGAAGACACGGGAGAATTCGAGGAGAAGCGAAGTACCAGAGAGGGAACGACGCAGGCGTCGTTGATAGAGAGGTCACCGGTCCTGTCCTGATCCGGGAGGAGGTCTTTGCTCTTCATCCTTCCAGGGTCCTATCTTTTCCAACTCCTTGGCCAAGGGGTTTGATTCTCGCACTTTAGGTAAATATAAATGCAAGCCTTAGTTGCACTGCTGTCTCTATCTTCTCCTTTCCTAAGGGACCGTCATTAATCGATAATTGATTATTATGCTTCATCCTTGATATGCGATTTAAGTATCATGTGGTTCTGTATTTTACTCTGCTAAATCTTTAGATAAACATTTTAAAACTTCTTGACTCAGTGATTATTTCAGGATTATGAATAGTAATGAACGTCACTCATTTTAAACTTCCCAATTAGCAAAGGATTCATTGGTAAGTCATTACTCTTCAATCAGAAAAGTAATTGGTAGCAGGGATTTTGATAAAGAGTACCAACTGACCCCCCAGCGGAAATTACTAGCGTAGTATGAATGTATGGGCCAAAGTGAGTATTTTGTGTATGAATGCTCGTTGCTAGTAACCCGCTGGATCACCCACTCTCTTGTAACTGAATCCACTTGCTTCAGAGGAACAGGTTCTTTTACTGCACTATTTGTTTGGGATTTGCTTTGTGTACCCCTCATGCAAATTCTTTCCTTCCCACTTCTCAATTGATACCTACTCTGCTGAGCCTTCTTCTCTACTGCCCCCTCCACCCTTCCTCGGAGTTGGAATGCCCCTGTATTTGACTGCTCTACCCCCTTATTATCTGAGGGAGCACTCTGTTTTTTCCTTAGTACTCTTGAGTGGCCTCTACTTTTCACCCCAGTGCTGCCTCTCCCTGCCGCCTTTTTCTCAGCATCTCCTCTCACATCTCCTCACACATCCTCATCTCCTTCCACATTGCCTGTACCTGTACACTTTGGTGTCTTCCAAGACTTCTCCACTGCTTCCAAGCTGTCCTGGAGCGTACGACCTGCATGGGGCACTGGCTCTCCTCAGGTGTATTCACATTGGGAGCCTCCCGCGCTTGTGCTGACTCTGCCCAAACCTCCACGGCTGGAGCGCTGAGCCACCGCCCTCCGGCCCCTGCCGAGCTCCCGAGCAGCTCGGGCCCAGCAGGAGTCCCGGATCGGCAGCCCCGCAAACTCCACCGATGCCAGCAAGTCGTCCAGGGTCTCCACTCCAGCAGCCAGTCAACCGTACCCTTCCCGGGAGCCCTGAGGATGCCGAGGATACCAAAAAATGCTGAAATGCCGAAAACGCCAAACCACCACACCACGAGGTAGAGCCTAATCAATTTCTTCTCCCCACCGCAAAGACACGGGCTCGAAAATAGTATGTACACCTTATGCCAGCATTAATATTTGCTTTTTATGCGGGCATAACCTCCCGTTTGGTCTCCGATCCTCGGGAGCCTCCGCGACAGCGTCCTAAGCAGCCGCCATGTTTTCCCCGAGAAGCATATTCTTCGTCTCAGAAGTCTTAAAGAATCTATTCAGCCATGGGATTGGCTGTTATGGGATGCGGAAGGGCTAAAATTATGATAAATTGCATTAATTAAAAACTACAACTATGGACAACGAGCCTTACGCTGAATTTTCTGATGGTCCATGTAAGTAGCAGACATGTGATCACTTTCTTCTTCCTATGTCTCCCTCTGTCACCTTAAATACTTGCTTATGCCATGCCAGCCGACAAGATCACCTTTGAGAGGCAGCACGTATGTAAACATTTTCCCTTCCGTATGCTGTATGCTATGAATGGAGAACGTCTTCTCTGTCTTATTTAATGAGATTGAAAGAGTTACATATAAAAGCCTGTGAGATCAGTGCTATACTTGTGGAATACAGTAGATAATATAAGGATGTACAACTGACAGAAGCAACAGGGCTGGGGGCGGGTGGGTGGTTGAATGATTGAAAACACGAGCACTCATTTGGAGTGCTCGTAGACAAAGAAGAAAGTAGCTCCTAAAATGGGATCAGTGAATGGACACAAGTTCTTCATCCATGCTCTAGGGGAGGGCCAAACACAGGAAGAGGTATGACGCATTCATGGTATGGGCAAACGGGAATGAAGGATACCAGAGCAACATAGAAGTGAACAAATGGTAAGCCTGTGGGCAGGCTGTAGCCCACTGATTGTTGACAACATGTCTCGAAAAGACAGGGCGTGCTCTTCCTAGCTGAGACCTCAGACCCACTTTTCAGTTCACTTTCTGGACCTACAGAAGGACTCTCAGAGGACTGCCTGTTGCTGTAGCCTGCTGTGTGCTCCACAATAGCTTTGCTGCACCTACTCCAAGTCCTGTTTTGCTGCCTTGAATACTCGGAGGTCTGCCCTGTTCCACTGCTTAAACCCGAGACTACCAGAGTGACTTCAGGGGCTAATTGGCTGGCCTCCTCCTGATCAGCCTTAAAGACAGAAAAGGCTCCAAACATCTTGAACCCACACCTGGACTCAGCCTAAGTGAATCCTAACCCCTGCACCCCCCACGTGGTTTTCCACCAGTCCTAGATGCTTGGGTTGATGTTAAAACTGACCAGATAGCCAAAATCCAAAACTTGGGACTTAAAGAATTTTGGGCTAAAAACTGCTCTGAGAAACAAGAGGAGACTGGGAACAACCTCCTTGTCTATCCACCCAAGGTGCATCACCGGTCGGCCTGACTTCCCGGCAGCCCCCACTGCGTTCTTCTCCACAACAGCAAATCCTGTTCAGCAGTCCTTTGCCAAAGGCATATCCGGCCTCGTGCAACTCTCATAACTACAGCCTCCAGCGTTGTCCCCCTGGAGATTTTCAACTTCCAAGAAAGAGACTAAGCCCGAACATGGACATCTTCACAGCGACATCATCCAGCGGCACCCCGAAGAAGACACCTCCTCCTTGGACACCACCTGCAGCCTTGTCTCGCTGAACTTTCCTTTTTCAGAGACTTTTTGTAGAAATTCCGAAGGTAAGTGCTGACCGGGCTCAAACCACTCTTTGTATCTTACTCATGCTCCATGTTCAGCCAGATTTTATTACTTTGACCCAGATTCATGGGACTAGATGTCCGCGGTTGGCGCTTTGGCTATTTAGGTGCTAATTTTTACCTTAAACTTTAAATATTCATACTTCTGGTTCTACTGACTGGTCTTTTGTCGTTTTGGTGTAAAATAGTTAATTAAAAACCAAGTTTCTCACATGGTGTGATGTGAGTTTCATGTGGCGAGGGATGGACCTGGTCCCACTTGTACCGAGGACAAAAATAATTTACTCCTAAAGTAAGTTGACAGGCCTCCTGCTAAAGAAAAGCAAAAGCTGCAAGAAGCCTGCTTTTTACAGGAGTCAGCTAACTAGTTTCAGCTGGATTTGCCCTGAACCCTGCTGGTGGCTTCTGGGAGAGTGTGTCCTAACCCCCAAGTGGTGCCCACAAAGTCTTGGATCCTTGGCTGGTGTTAGAGTGTTCTTATCACCAAAAGAGAAAAAAGAGGCTGAACTAGGCCCCATGCCTACATCTAATACAATATCTAAACACACAATAATGTGGTAACATGTATGGAGGGCACTAAAAGGTTTTTGGCACCCCTCAAGAGATTCTGTCTGCCTGTTCCTAATTTCCTACTCTAAACCCTGGCAAGTCCAAGAATTGGATGAGGTGGGCTCACTCACGTAATGTGACATACTTCATCATAGGCCAACTCATCCTACCCTGATGAGATACTACTACCAGGACGGACTCTACATCAAGTGGGACTATCTTGAGGGAGTCCTTAGAAATTATTTTCTCTTGATAAATATCTGTGATGCAGTTTATTATGTTGAAAATACCTCAGAGTAAACACAAAACATCCTTTAATAGGTGGTACCCCTGTATCTATAAAAAATACTGTAAAGTATATTCAGAGGAAATTACTGGGTACCATGGCCCTTACATACCTCTGAGTTGCCAACATATTTCTGCCCATGAATAGCCTAGCTCGGTCTCGAACATTTGTCAGGGCTCATATACTAATCCCTATCCTTTTAACATGATAGTTTAAAGAAATGTGAAGAGGACCTACCTCTATTTGCAAGTAATAAGATACATTTCCCTTGCCCAGAGAGGCCCAGTGCCTTATGGTCTGTTCGGTGGTGGACCACTCCTATTGTCACACACTCATCAAGGAGAATAACCCTCTGTATTCCTACCCTGTCCCCAGGAACAGCTGTTTGGGACCACTCTGGCCCCAAAACCTGCAAAACTGGACAACTTTTTCAGAACTTACCCTTCATAGACCGAGTAGAGCCCATTCATTGGTCGGATTCAAATTGCCAGTTTTCCCCACAGAAAGTATTTTGACTTCCAGTAAAGTCTCTAAATCTGAACGTAGAGGCTCTTCACTGATGCGGATGTTGAACAGCATCCGTCCGCCAACAAGACCTTCCTGACTTTGCCTGCTTGGAGCTCCCTACCATCGACCACAACCATGCCAGGTTTCCCACTGGAGCCAAAGCTCACACTGAGGACTCGCTCTTCACCAAGTCGCTGTCATCCAGTCCTCCTTTGGACCCAGCCTGCAGCCCAACCTGCCAGCAACCCATCGACAAGGACTTTTCTTCAGATAATCTTTTAAGTCAGAAGTTACACTTTCTACTGAGACAACGCTTGCAGTTTACCTTAACTTTTGACTTGGGCACGGTTTAGTGCAACCAGATAACCTCAATTGTGGCTTTGTGCTTTTAGGTGCTATTTTGACTTAAAACTTCTAAAAATCATATCTCTGATTCCCTACATCTGATTTTTGTCATTTGGGTATCTATTTGTTCATTAAATTTTACTCTATTTCTATAAATTGGAGTGGGAGTTTATTATGTTGTAGTTTCTACTTTTTAACTCTTTTGGTACTGATAAATGCTTTACATATTACTCCTACATTAAGCCTGCCTGCTCTGTGCTACAGCTACCAATGGTTGAGCGCAGGACTAAATATTGATATCTAACTGAACCTGGTATGAATTTGTGACATTATTACTTGGTGAGGACTCACATCCCTACCTTAAAATCCACATTCTCATAAAGACTCTGTAGCAGACCAAGCAGTCCTAATGATTATGTTCCAAAGAGGTAGGTAGGGCTACTCACATATTGGTCATGGGTCCATTTTTGTGTGTTCTCCATCGAACGCATTTGTCACCTTAAAATAGGAGCGGTAGAAAGCCAGTGCTTAAATTGAGCTGGTGTGCCCCACAGGCACTCCATTTTGGGGACGGGCACTTAATTTTCCTCAGCACGCTTTGACTGAGAACAAAAGTGAAAAACACTCAGGGAAAGAATGCGGAAGATAACGACAGAAAAAACGTGACACAGGGAGAAAGCAGGAGTCTGCAGGGGTGAGATAAATGGCAGGGAGGGCCTGGTGGAGGATTAAAGAGTCTTGAGGTGAAGCCAAGATTATGCACTGGTGGTAATCGGTACCCCGACATTCATGTATGCCAGATGCAGGGTTCTGAGCAAAGCTTTGGGCCCCGGCAATTATTCTTTTTTTAATAAAGCACTGAAATTGAGCATCATCCCATTCTCTGTATGGAAAGGAGATCAATATAAACCCTCACAGGCAAGAGGCAATTGACTGAAAGAGGTTGATAGTGAGAGCTTTCTCTGTTTTAAGTGGTGGTCTCTTCTCCTCACTGTCTCCCATGATGCATTATACCTGTGTGGCAGGCACCCACCTAGGGGCAGATTTACAAGCTCTCTGTGCCACCAGTACGTCACTTTTTGTGACGTACTGGTGGCGCAGGGGTTGCTCCATATTTACAAGGAGAGGAAAAGCCACCCTGCGTGACTTTTGCTCTCCTTGTAAATACGGCCCATTCACACGCAGCACTTTGCGGTGAAGGGGCGTTCCATGGGTGTTGCTGTGGGTGTTCCCACGCAACACCCATGGAACAAGACACATCTCCAGAATTACGAGAAATCGTAACTCTGGAGATGCGTCTGAAAGCTACGCCACCCTAGAGGTGGTGTAGCGAGAGCGCACCGAGGAGAAATGTTTTCATTTCTCCTCGTTTTTCTCTTTCAATGCGTGCTGCATTCTGCAGCACGCATTGAAAGAGGAAAATGGTTGTAGTGATTGTTTTTGTGCAGGAAGGTGCCCTTCCTGCACAAAAACAATCTCCCCACGACGCAGGCATCCTTGCACCATGGTGCAAGGGTGCCTACGCCGGCGCATGGCTGCAGTTTGTGCGCCAGCGCAGGGGGAAGCACAAGGATGCGACATATTCTTGTAAATATGTCGCATCCCTGTGCTTTCCAAACTAACGCAGCATGGCGCAGCAAAATGACTTGCTGCGCCGTGCTGCGTTAGTTAATTGTAAATCTGCCCCCTAGTATTTATTTCTGAGGAGCTGCTGTGCTTGGCTTTGGGAGACAGGCAGATATCTGAAGGGTTGAGTTGTCAAAGATTCCTTGTCTCCGAAGGAGATGACTTTTGTCTGTGAGCTTGAAACTTTTGCAACCGATTCTGAATAATTTATTTATTCAAGCTTGGGTTTCAGCAACCTCATCTGTGATGGCCTCATGAAAAACTAATCTAGTGTCTGTAGCTACTTCAACATGTGGACAGAATTATAAAACAGGCAGGTGGATCCGCAGAGCTGCCTTGCACTCCTGATAATTCCACCAGCAGGATAAAGTTCCTAATTCTATATAAAAAGTTCAACACTCACTCTGCTCTGACCCATTTGTTTACACTATTTGAATAACAAGAACTGGGGAATTTTCTCTTAGTGAAATGAGTTATGGGGCCCAAACCCTTACACAGTGAGTGTTTAGTCTCTGCATTCATTGACTTTTTTTCTATTTAAATCTCGTGAACAAGAATACAATTTCAAAGGCCGTGGGCCACGCACTCTCCATTGCCGCTTGTGAAAATAATGAGGCCACACAATTTTCTTTGTGGAACAAATATTACCTGTAGTGAATTTCCCACACATTCAGTAACACTCTTATACAAATATTACACATAATAAACATTATGTGAACGATCCAGTTTGCATGAATAACTTAATTGCAGGCATCTGCAAATATTTTGAAATAAACACTGTCCTGCCAACTGAAGATAACTGAGATTTGCAATTCAAGAAATTACATATGCAAGAGTGCCCCAAACGCTGCAGGGTCAATGCAAAGCCATAGGCACTCTGGCCAAGATCCATACCCCCACTTGAGTCAAAAACTCTGAGCCTATGCGAAACACAAAAACATATTATGGGAATTGGCCAGCCCTGCAAGTAGATAAAAATCAGTAATCCAACCCAAGGGCAAAAATGAAAGCAAATTATCCATTCAACCCTTCTTTTACGCAGTGTTTATATGATAACAATTTTGCTAACTAGAAATATACCCTCCAATGCTTCAAAAACGGGTAAAAGGAAAGTATTCAACAAACAAACCATATTCCTAATAAAAATAGAGTCTTCATCTTTACCAAATAACCAACAATAAACTTCCCACCACTATTCGAATATGTGCCAATAAATGGGTGGGAAAAGAAGAAAGAACAAGTGGATTACTGTCATCACAAGGTCCAAGGTTCAGTTGCTGTTATGGTGTCTTGATTTGTAGAGCTCCCACTCATCCCAATGGGGTATCCTGGCACTAAGATATTTACGTAACTGAATTAGAGAAGGAAGGCGGAGCGAAAAAAAGAGGACCAGAAATCAAAGATTCTGAAGTTTTCCGCTAGTCAGATAGACAGGGGAAGAAGGTTCCCGTTATGAGCTGCCATAGAAGCAGAGCATCCATGAATGCTTGCAGAAGGAAATTCTTCTGTTGAGCATGGGTCTGTCATTATGGAGATCTTTGTTGGTATGATATACAAGTTTAAAGAGGACACACTTGCACATGGGGACCCACGAGAGGGCTTGAAGATGGAAAGACACACACATGTGAGCTGGGAGATTAAGAAACAATCAATCTGACGTTTTCTTAACAATTTGCAGTCTCTTCATGAGAAAGTCAGGGCTACCGGCATAGAGAGACTGTAGTCTCTGGTAATAATAGCCTGTGTGACTTTTTTGCAGGTGCGATGGGAAGCCATTTGAACACTTCACAGAGCATTTTGAGGATACCAAAGCAGGATGAAAATACAACAGTAACTTGATCTGCCATGGAGAGATTTTTATCCAGGATGATACCAAGATCCCTAGCTGAGTTTGTAGGTTGGTGTAGAGCTCCCATCTCTTTAGGTCACCAGTTCTCGGATCAATAGGCCGTGGTTTTCCCAAAGAGGACTACCTCTGTTTTGCCCCATAAAGCTTGAGGCAATTAGCCTTCATCCAGAGGACAACTTGTGACAGGCTAGCACAAAAGTTTATTTGTATTTCGTTTATGTTCACTGCAGTTCGAGAGAGGACTACCAACTGTTTGTTGTCTGCATCGGACACTATGCCAAAGTCAAAAGACCTGTTTATCCCAGCTAATGGGCTCATGTAGATGTTGAATAAAGTTGGTGTAAGGGGGAGCCATGCGGAACTCTGCATGGTGTCCTAGTTGTATCTGACTGGTAAGCGGGAGCATTACAGTTTGAGTTCTGTAAGTCATAAAAGGATTTACACCACTTTGAGGTGTCAAGACAGATTCCGAGTTCATGCATGCATTTAAGTAGGGTAGCATGAGAGACCATGCTGAATGCCATGGAGAGGTCGAACAGGATAAGGGCCACTGAGTCAACCCTGTCTATAATTCAACAGATGTCATCCGTTACTGCTAGTAGAGCCATCTCACTAGTGTGAGCAGCCCTGAAACCGGATTGAGATTAGTCAAGAAGGTAGTTGGTTTCTAAGTAGGTAGTGACTTGTAAATTGGCCAGCAATTTAGCAGGAAAATGTAGAAGGGGTATTGGTCGTTAATTTGGCAGTGTCTGAGGATCAGTGGTGAGTTGATGCATCAGGAAAGCCCTAAATAGTAAGAGAGAGACTACAGAGAGTTAATAAGGCAGGGCTAATGTGCTCAGGGCAGAAAGAGAAGGTGAAGTGAGGATATGGTTCATCTGGATGTCCTGATTTGATGGTGTACACAGTAGTGCAGACAGTATATGTATCTATCAAACAGAGTTGGGTTAGAGCATTAGCATTCAGAGTGGCATGGGGTTTTTATGAAGGAAATAGCATTGAGTGACTGTTCGGTAGTGAAATTGGTGTAGATGGAGTAACATTTACCATAAAAGGATCCAGAGAGCGCTTTTCAAAGAGCCTGAGAGATGGGGATCGGTTGGGAACCAGCAATCGGTTTAGTGAATTCCTTGATGATTTCATACATTTCATGAAAGGTGTTAGGGATAGAGTTGATGCGATTGACCAGGAAATCCTGATGGATTCAGCAAATTTGCATGTGATAATTTCTAAAGGCAGTTATGTATGTGTTATTATCTATTTGAAAGTCAGAAATCTTCAAGCTCCTTCCATATGTTTACAGTGGTGCTTGAGTTCCCTTTTTGCAGAATGAATTTTATCTGTGGGGGGGAGGCTTTCTTAGAGTGGCAATGGAATTAGGAATGTTGATAATCCAATGATTAACGCTAGTGGCAGCTTTAGGGATGTCGGTCTCGTGGACTGGTGGAAAGTTGTTTAAGGAGTCATCTAATTAGTATTTGGATATCCGTCTCCAAGATCTGGTGTTAATCTTGGGATGGGTAGTCATAGGTGGTAATGGTATAGAAACAGGTCATCTGTAAGTCTTCTTCGTGTGTTGAGAAGACTTCAGGTAATTCAGAACACAGCAGCGAGGCTGCTACTTAATATATAGAGGCAGCAATCTGTATCTGAGTCCTTTGTCACGCTGCACTGGCTCCCAGTCAAACAAAGAATTCAATTTAAGTCGCTATTTATGGCCCATAGAGCATACCATAAAATACTGTTTTCTATGATTCGTCCTTATGTGCTCAGGTGATCGCTGAGGTCATCCTCCCTACAGTTAGCTCAAATACTAAGGGTGCAAAAAGTAAGGAGTGGAGCCAGATCCTACTCTTTCCTAGTGGCAAAACTATGGAACGATTTGTCCAATAAGTTGAGGATGATGGAGGATGAAAGTTCTTTTAGGAAGGTATTAAAAACTTGGCTTGTTGGGTGATTAGGGCTTAATAAGCGGCCTAGAGGATTCTACCATGCATTAAACAAGCATGTTTGAATTTAATTGAATTGAGTCTGTAGGGTGGTATCAGTCATGAGGTTCACAGTGTTTGTATAAATAGGGTCAAGTGTTTGACTAGATTGTAAGCGGGGCAGGTGGCTTTTGAGAGAGGCCAACTATTTTAAGGGTGTCAAGTAACATTATAGTATCAGGCTGTGGCCTGGCCGAGTGCCAAGATGGCGGCTTGACTGAGGACTCCGGAACAGCCACGCAGCGAATGCAGCTCTACTCCACTCCACTGATGCTGTGATCATCGAGGTGCCCTCCAGCGGATGTCCGCCGTCTCCGGGATCACCCTGATGCCGATGGTGCATGGGATTGAGGCTCCATCGAGTATGCAGCACCTCTCACCGGCCGCGGCCTGACACGGACCTCGGAGGCCCCGCGCCAACAGGGGACGCGGGCGAGTCTAAGGGTGGGGCTATGGCTGCTGCGGAGTGGCAGCACTAAAACTGAGACTGCGGATGCGATTGGGCCGTGCTGATCGAAGAGATGATGGATCTCACTCCCCCCCCAGGTACTCACGCAGGTCAGCGGTGCGCAGCAGTGAGTCCCCCTCTTTTTCTGCCTGCCTCCTCGCTCCGTGTCTTCTCTCAGGCGCGGGCTCTCGCTGGTTGTGAGGCGACCTGCTCAGCACTGCGAGGGAAGGCCACGACTGGATGCTGAGGCTGGGATATGCATTAGAGCTCCACGTAGAACATTCGGCTGAGCGGGGTCCTCCCCTGGTATAACGCATGGCCTCGTGGGTTAGATGAGGTGGCGCACGAGGCCAATGTGAGACGCTGAGTCGCGGGAGTGTTGCTGATGCCCTCATTCTTACCTGGCCTTGATCCCAGGCAGGTGCTGGCGGTGGTGGGGGGCATTGGGGGCGCATACCTGTGTTCCCGTCGCCCTGACAGCCGCGAAGTGGCGACCGATTGACACTGCTTATTCAGCCTGCTTTTTGCTGACGCACGTAGGTGCCACCATCAGTTACCGCATACTGAGCTTTCTGTTTACCGGCGGCGCAACCACCGCGTTGGCACCTAATTTCAATATGGGTTGTGCAGACCCCAAACAGCGGCAGCTCACTTTCGAGACTGCGAGGACCCCCAGACGCGAGGGCAACGAGGACCCCATGCGTGGTGATACTTCGGAGACCGCAGAATCTCTTAAGACTGACGGGCCTTCTGCGGATAGCACAGCGACTATCATGGTGGAGCTGTGCGCCGGCTTTAAGGCAATAGATGCTCGCTTTGACACCTTGGCATCTTGGCTAAATGGCATGCATGGCCGGACTGAGCAGCATAAGGCCCGAATTGATGCTGCTGAGCACCGCATTTCTGGGATGGAAGATGCGCAGTCAGTAGTATTCAAGCGCCTGGAATGCACAGAACGCCTTCTCAAGGTCACAGCGGTTAAGGGGGAAGATTTAGAAGCCCGATCGCGGCAGAACAATATACTGATAGCCGGGGTACAGGAATCTACTAACACCGGACCGATGAAAGCATATGTGGAGCAGCTTTTGGTGGAACTCTTTGGAAGAGATACGTTCTCTTCCACATTCGCGATAGAGCACGCTCATAGAACACTTGCTCCCCGATTGGTCCCCGGCGCCACGCCGTGGCTCATTGTGGCCCGGCTCCTGAACTACCATGACTGGGATGCTGCTTTGCGAAAGGCCAGGGACAGTGAACAACTACAATTCCAGGGCATGTCACTCTCTTTCTTTCCTGACTTCACTCCCATTGTTCAGGAAGCCCGGCATAAGTTCCAGGATATAAAACAGACCCAGAGAGGTGGGAACATCAAGTATGCTATGCTCTACCCATCGGGTCTCCACTTCCAACTTAGTGGCAAGACTCACATTTTTGACTCGCCTACAGAGACGCAGATTTTTAGAAGCGCAACAGACCTAGCTCCAGCTAATCCCCCAGGAAATGAACTGTTCATGTTTGTCCCATCTTTTCAATCCAGTAACGAGTCAGGATCTATATGGACTGCCCCCGCTGGGGTTCGGATTTAGTACCGCTTACTATACGTGCTGACGTAATATCCTTTGATAGTGGAACATTTCTCTTTCTCTTTAATTGCTGCACAGACTTTGCTATGTTACAACTGTTTACTCTAGCTGCTCAGTCTGGGCGTTGCCTCCCCCCTAGGAGATCTCCTACTGTTCCTGTTTGGGCTCATAATGGAATTCACCGGATACAGGTTGGGTGAATATCCGATGTGGGGGGTGGATGGTGGGTTGGGAGTTTTTCTATGTTGCTTAAAAATGTTTGTTGTATGCAGGACACAAAATATTGCAATGGTTGCTTTGCAACGTCATACACACTGACTTTTATAAAAATGCTCTAAAATGGCTACCATGACATGGCAGGATAGGCAGAGGTGATCGCTCGAGTTGAAGTGCATGTCATGGAATGTGAGAGGCCTGTCCAATCCCCGTAAGAGTAGACAGGTGTTGGCATACCTTGCTCGTCACAAGATACATATAGCTTTCCTGCAGGAGACACACTATGCTCTAATTTCGTATAACCGATTTGCCTCGGCCTGGGGAGCTAATTGTTTTTTTGCCAGTTACAGCACCTATTCACATGGGGTATGTATCTTAATTCATAAAGCCATACCGTTTCAGGTTCACACGGTTACTAGGGACCCTGACAGACGATATCTGTTGGTGGCAGGTAACGTCGGCACGAGACAGATATTGGCCAATATCTATGACCCCAATGTGGACACGTGTTTTCGTCTCTGGCATCCCCACACATCTTTCCAGCTTCTCCACTTATTCCATAGTGTTGGGTGGGGATTTCAACCTCACGCTGCAGCCTGCGCAGCGACACTACAGGAGTCGGACAGGTCACTAAATCTCATTCCGCTAGGGAACTGCGGGCCTATTGCAGACCCATCTATTGCAGGACGCCTGGTGGCACCAACATCCCACTGATAGCGGATTCTCCTCTTACTCAGCACCACATGGCGCGTGGTCTCGTATAGACCACTAGTACCTGACCCCAAACCTCCTGATCCATACACTGTCGACGGACTATTTGCCCTGAATTTTATTCGACCACTCACAGGTGCTGCTCTCACTGACAATTCCCAGCATAGCTCGACCATACATAATCTGGCACTTCCCATCTGACGCGCTTCTCTATGCAGTTTTTAAAAGGGAAATTGCTGATGCTATCGTTGAATATTTTCAACTTAATGTTGACTCTGTGCCTCGCTACGCCCCGCTCTAGGAGGCCTTTAAAGTCTATATCTGAGGCATCTGCCTGGCTAAACAGGCGGGGTTTTGCGCACCATTCGGCACGATTTTGCACAGTCGAAAAGGCACTGAGGGATTTGTATGTGTGTGTTCTTGCGGGTGCCCCCCCTTCTCTGCACCGGTGAGCGGTGCTTCTTGCACAGTTCCAGGAACTTGCAGCCCGCGAGACGGCCTATATGGGGAAATACACAAGGGCCTGGGTGTATGGAGAGGGGGGGCGCTTAGGACGTACTTTGGCCAGGCTGCTTAACCCCCGGCATCAGACCTCGTATATCACCCAGTTACAATTGGAAGATGGCACATACATCACTCAGAGTGCAGACATCTCATCGACCTTCCTTTGGTATTATTCTCGTTTATACACCACTTATGCCCCGTCGGCGGGTCCTGCCATCTCTGAGTATCTAGCGCAGGTGGTGATGGTCTGGATTGAGGAGGGCCAGCGCCTATTCCTGGACTCCCCTATAGGTGTGGATGAGGTATCTCAGGCTATCGATGACCTTGATGGCTCCCGTGCCCCTGGCACGGATGGTCTCACAGGCATATTTTACAAGACATACAAAACTCTGCTGATTCCACACCTCCTTGAGGTCTAAGCAGAAGCAGTTGAAGCAGGAGTGCTGCCTTCCACTATGCGAGAAGCCATCATTTCCCTGCTCCTCAAGCCGGGCAAGCTATCTGACAGATGTGCCTCATACAGGCCCCTGTCTCTTCTTAATCAGTACTATAAAATCTTGGCTAAGATTCTTGCGACGCGCATCTCTCTCTTAATTGATCAAATAATCTCTCCACTCCAGACCAGTTTCGTTACCAATCGTTCCACATCGGTTAATTTACGCACAATATTTGCTGTACTCAATCAAATTGACCCAAATCTTCCTGCCACTGCAATACTATTAGACGCCGAAAAGGCATTTGATTCCCTGGAGTGGTCTTTCCTGCACACAGCGCTCAATACGTTGGGATTCCCCACGGGTGTTGCAGCCTTATCCGCCTTCTTTATGCTGACCCAGTGGCTCGGCTCTGGGTGAATGGAGAGCTCACGGATCAATTTCCTTTGTCTAGAGGCACTAGGCAGGGCTGCCCTCTATCGCCCCTGCTGTTTATAATCGCTATGGACTCTCCAGGAGCGAAACCTTCAGCGGGGCCTTCAATTCCATCAGGGCCCTCTTCTGGCCTCCCTCTATGCGGATGACGTGCTACTATTTGTCTGCGAGCCTGAGACCAACCTACCTCCGCTCCTTCGGGAGGTGGTGCGTTTTGGAGTCTTCTCTGTTCTGGTCATCAACTGGGCCAAATCTGAAATATTTCCCCTGAGGGATGCCGTGCTTCCCTTCACACTGGACTTTCCTTTGCGATGGTGCGACGATCCCCCTCTGTATCTTGATATCATACTGCATCACATAGCATCAAAAGTCATCCGCCTCAATTATGGTCCTGCGATTGACCGTGTATCCTAGCAGATAGACAGATGGCTAGTGCTCCCATTATCAGTGGCCGGCAGCATAGCCATTATTAAAATGGTGGTACTGCCCCGTTTTTTGGTATCTTTTTCTAAATATTCCTATTTCACTCACGTCTACATTTTTTGAGACACTTCGCAGTTTGTTAATCAGACTGGTGTGGGCGGGCAGGCAGGCCCGCATCAGTTGGCGAACGCTCGTGATGCCCTTCGCGCAGAGCGGGTTTGGGATACCAGACTTTTACCTATACTATCTGGTGGCACAGACCCATTATATGTACTTTTGTTATCACCCGGATACGCGGCTACAATATCTGAAACCTGAATATTCGCAGGTTCACCTCCGCCCTCTCGCTGCGATTCTCCCTCATGGACTCACAAGGTCACCTAACGAAATACAACCACTACATACTACCTGCTGGGCCTGGGAAAAACTCTGTTGTTACCTGCAAGCTGATCGCCTCTATTATCCACACTTACTGCTGCCAAACAATCGATAGCTGTCCCTGACAACTGAATCCCTGACGAGACAAACACTTTATCGCTGTGGTCATCACACTGTGGGAGACCTGTTCCACGAGACCCAATTACGCTCGGTCTCGATTCTTTCCGTGGACCATGATGTTTTCCAGATGGACAGATTTCTCCAACACAGGAAGCGGGCCTCCATAGTGGCTGCCCTGCATCCCTCCACTACAGAGCCAAAGGAATACCCTCTGCTCTCGACACTCATTGTATCGCCTGATTGTGCCCATCTTGTTTCTCGCTTATACCACTCAGCACAGACTCTCTGGCCAGTGGGTGGGGGGGGAGCCGGGGAAGCGTGGGAGAGAGATCTGGGCCATACCTTACCGGACAAAACATGGACATACTGCTGCAAACAGACTCGCTACATATCCAACAATTACAGGCACAAGCTCCTTCATTTTAAATATTTGCACAGTGCTTACATTATGCAAAACTCCTTGCCAGAATGGACCCTGCCAAATCCCATGCCTGCCTCAGGTGTGCACTTGAACATACTGACTTTATACACTTAGCATGAAATTGTCCCCCAGTCCTAGTGTTTTGGGAGGCAATCTTTCAACATCTCGCACTTATGATTGAGGCTGAGCTGACTCCCTCCCCATTGCTTACATTGCTGGGCTATCCCAAACCATTATGTGCTGAGTCCCGCCGCTTTGCGGCTATTGCTTTGTTATTAGCTAAGAGACAGCTCTCTGTACACTGGAACGGCTATGCCATCCCCACGACTAAAGCCTGGATGAGGGATCTAATGTACTGTGACACTACCAGTGATGTGTATGCAACGCTCCTGCCTCTCACCTCTCGGCCAAAAAATATTTGGCAGCCACTTCGCTCCTATCTGCTACTTCACCCTGAATTGACTGAATCTCCACCACTCCTAGCCATTTCTTGTCTGCCATATATCTCAATACCAAAGACTCAATTATGATCGATGTTATGTTCGCCAGCCAATCGTGTCAGCCGTACGTTTCCCTGTTATAGGCTCCTGCACTGTTAATGTGCTATACTTTAACTGAGTATTGTCATTACGACCTCTGTTGCTTGTTATTCCATGTGCCATTAATTGTCTATGACATGGCAGCAGCCTTGTAAAATTCAATAAAAAAATTTAAAATAAAAAAGTTACATTATAGTATCATTGTTAGGGGTGTTTTCTGGATGGAAATTAAAATTACCGAGCAATAAAATGTTTTGGTATTTAATATGCAGGGAGCGATAATATCCAAACACCTATGGCTAAAGTTATTTTTAGAGTTTGTATTTCGGGGCATCAGACAAAGTGAAGTGAGGGTCAGACTTAAGTCCAAAGATGAAGTACTTTAACTGAGCAGAGCACCATGACTCAAGGGTGTTCCCATAATCTTAGAGTGAAGGATTAGACTGCAAAGTATTTCCAGTCTGAGCACTTGATATTCAGGGGGAGGGCGTCTATGGCGAAGTTAGGATCGGAGGCTGAGTTAAGCTAGGTCTCAGAGATGAAGCATAGATCTAGAGACTTAGAGTGAAGTAGATTTATATTTCAATTTTGTGTTGGGAATGGAAAGGCTTTAATGTAGAAGCAATTGAGGTGGGGTTCTTTCTTGCTAGAAAAGGGTGTTTCTCAGCTCTTACCACCGGAGAGTTAACACATATCAGAGCAATTAAGTGTAAGAATTGTACTTACCCAGGGAGGGGTTGGAATTAAACAGAAGAAGCAACATTGTCTAGAGCTGGAAGGACCGTCTGTAGAAGTATGGAGGACTTTGCAGCAGCTGTGGGTAACGTTGATTAAGACTGCGAAGGAGGAGAAGGCAGTTGGAGGCCCTTACCTGGTTGTGCTCTCCTCGCGGAGCAGGAGTGCTGGTAAAATGGCATAGTCTGTGTGCTGATGGGTGCAGAAGGGCTAGCCTTTGGTGCACCAGTGGCACACCCACTGGGTTGCAGGTGAGTTTACCAGAAGTGGATTTATAAAACCTGTTCCTGCTGCAGTCGTCACAAAAGAATCCCCTACGAACGGGTTCTTGGTTTGTGCCCCCAGCAGAATCTGAAGAGTCACAAGCTGTGATCAGGTGGGGGGAGAAAAAGGTCTGCGGCCATACGGGCCTAACAATTCTCTGGCAGTGTCCTTGCAGTGCAACTAATGCCGCAAAGCCAGGTCTTAATGTGCTGCTCCTCATTCTGAATAGTGTGCTTTATGTAGGCCTTGGACCAAGCATGTTGACTCCAGTGCAATGATGACAACAAGCAGATTTCGTTAAGGAACATTTTTGAGTTGTAATCAGTTACTTGCATATACAAGAAATAAACATTGTGTGAAAATACGAACAAATTAAGAAATCATTCTCCGTTTAGCATTACTGTTCACATAAATAATGTGACTGATTTTTTCAAATGCTTTATTAAACAAGCATTTGCAATGCAATAGGTCTCGCATTTACGCGAGTTTGAGCTATTGTAAATGACAATGCCTTTTATTTATGTTTTGGTTTTTAAAACATAAATAAAAGGCATTGTCATTTACAATGCCAATAGCTTAAACTTGCGTAAATGCGAGACCTATTGCATTGCAAATGCTTGTTAAAATATGTCTCCAAAAAGGGTCATTTTTCAGTGGATGCAGCTCGGGCAGTACATGAAAATGCTGAGGAGCTGGTGGAACAAAAAACGTGTCATGAACACAAGAGATCCATTAACTCCAATTTGTATTATTTTACCGGGAGATGGGATTCAAGTACGAACACATTGTGGGAACGCAGTGCAGTGTGGCAGCTTCAAATAAGCTGTGGGATAAACTAGTACAGGTTGTAAACCGAGCCATAAAGATGCCAGTTTGACAGGCAACCCTTCCCCTTACTCATCCTACCTTTGGCTGGAGCATGCTAAAGATACTTACCAAAACAGATTTTTATTTTATTTTATTTTTTATTTTAAAAGTTTTATATAGCGCTAGCTAGACCCGTGGGTATCAGAGCGCTTTACATACACACTGTACAAAACCAAAGGAAATTGATTACTTAGTAGGAAGGCAGTAGGGAAGCAACAACAGAGATAAAAAATACAACATGAAAAATAGATAAACAGTGCAGCGGAGGGAGAGAAAACAAACGAAGGTGGTTAACACAGACCGGTCACCACTATCCTTGAATGTCAAGAGAGAGAGGAGTTAATTCGGATATTGAAGTCTAGGTTAGTTGATGTTGGTCAGGAAAGTATTTGTTAAGGAGATGGAGTTTCAGGTCCCTTTTGAAACAGGAGAAGGAGGGGTTGCATCTGAGGACTCTAGGAAGAGCGTTCCATATCCTGGGAGCGTTGCCAGAATACGATCGGTATTGGGTGGTTTCTTTTTCAGTTTCGGAGGGATAAGAAGGAGTGAGTTAGAACTTCTCAGTGTTCTGGATTGACCTGCTCTTACCAGTTTGTTGTTCAGGTAGTTGGGGGCCGGAGAGTGAAGGGTTTTGTGTGTGATGCAGGCCAGCTTGTAAATACACCTCCCTTCCATAGGAAGCCAGTTGAGGGAGTTGAGAGCTGGAGTGATGTGTTCAAATCTTTTCACTCCAGATATGAGTCGAGCGGCCATGTTCAGCACTGCCCTTAGTGGGGCTAGGTGAGCTTTTGGAGTCCCTGTTAGGATGGCGTTCCCGTAGTCGATTTTAGAGAGAACTAGGGATTGAACTACTGTCTTGAGGTCATCCTGGGGAAGAAAAGATGAAGACTAGTTACTGGACTTCCCGGATCAGTTGACATGCTGGGAGAGCGTGCGTATTATGTGAGATCACAGGATAACAATGATGCCCAGTGACAAGGCGATCTACCTGTAAAAACGGCCTAAATGTTCCCCCTCTTTAACATAACGAAGTGGATGGCGCACTCGCGAGGCTGTTACTTTCAACTTCCAGAGTGTTTGGTAATCAGGCACTCCTATAATGTGCCTGACTTAGCGCATGCATGCAAGGCAGCTGCTGATCAGTTGCACATGCGAGTTATCTACTGAATACGGCATGATCAGTTGCACATGCGCGTTATCTACTGAATACGGCAATGGTAACGCGCTAGTATTTCAAGTTGTGTGGCACTGAAGCAGAAGCTAAAAAAAAACACCTCTTACAAATCCAATAACACTGCTCAACAGCATTCGCTTGCTGGAATTGACTCCGTACAGCAGATGGATCACACGAAGTTACACTGAAGCAAGATGGAGCCTGCACACAGTCGTGGAGCCGGAAACGTGAAAAAGAGTTCTCCTAGCAACCTATCAACAATGGAAGTGGAAGGAAACAGTGCTATACCGGTGCAACTTAGCCTAGAAGGGAAATGATGTGTGACCAAAGCAAACGAGTGAGGAGGCAGCAAAGAAGTCCGACTGTAGCCTGAGCCAATGGTAAGTAGCAGGTGGGGAAAAAGTCGGATTATTGATGACTACAGGTCTTGCAGACAGTGAACAAGAAGTAGCACAAAATACTTTCTTATTTTAAATTCAGAGCCGCCAGCAGTATTTTGCCACCTGCTCTTCCTGTAAAAAAAAAACGAATTAGATATCAAATAAAATATATTAACAAAAGTAAAAGAAATTGGGCAGGTGGGGCATCAATGGGGAGGTAAAAAACGTCCCACAAGTGAAAGCACCACAGGAGACTGGGTAAAGCATACGAGTAAGAAAGGAATAGAGAGTATGGTGGAGGGAATTTGGAAGATGGAGCAGCACAAAAGGGAGAGAGCTGGAAAATACATGCACTCTCATGGAGCACTTAAGCAGAAAGAGAAAAAGTAGATCCCTACGAAGCCAGCCAATCTCAGAAATGGTAAAGAGACTATTCACAGGCACAATATAGACAAGCAGGGACAAGGAAAGCCACTGAATGAGAAACAACCAAATAAGAGTGACAATAAAATCAACTGATGGTAAGCAATTGGCAGGCTTTAAGCCCCTGTAGGTCCTTGGCAAACACACATTGATATACTGCAACCTAAAAAGCTGCCTAAAAGCTAAAATATTTTTTGGGGTGTTGAAAAGCGCATACTGCAATTGCAACCTTTTGTTAAAGAGCAGAATACTGTCACTTACAGTGACATTAGTCAGTTGCTGAATTGAGCTGATCCATTGCCTATGCTAAATGCTGTAGTGGGTAAGTACTTCATACATATATCATTGGAGTAAAATCAAAAGGTAATTGGTAATACCAGACCTAAAAATGAATAACACAGTGACATGCCAAAGGGATCTAAGATTATATTATTGCAATCAAAGCAACACCAGGGTTACTCTCTGTACCACACCTTAATACAAATATGTAAAAAAAACGCTGCTCTTAGTCTATTCTGCAATCACTTTCTATACAGTGCAAAATAAATCCATTTAATATTATCCACCTATACAAAACCGTCAGCTGCCATATTGTGCCTTTAAACAAGTGTTCTTCTGCGTGTTACCTCTACGCTCTCAAGAAGCGCATGCAGCCTACCCAAACCAGAAGTGAGCAGCTTCTGCTAAAGCCGACTTGAAAAGGGACCAGAACACACGAGACCCCGGTGGTTACAATGCAGAGCCATGTTAGGCCTTTTCTTAACCAAGTAAAGTGGAAAAGTACAAGTTGAAACGCATATGGTCTGACCGCCATGGTTTCCATCATTTTACGCAATCCTCTTTGGCTTGCTTTAGCTTTAAATTTGTTCCAAGTGTCGAAAAATGTGATGCAATTTATAAAACGAAATGCAATGCAGAATTGTTTATATTATGGCCTTTTATTTCCTTCACTCAGGTTTTTACGTTATCACAAAAATTGGAAGTGTGCCCCACAAAAGTACCTGGCATGTGTAAGATAAATTGTTACAGGTTTCAAGAGTGCCCTGAGGAGTGAAAGAAGCAGGCATGTTATTGGCTCGTTAAAGGAAGCCAATAAGCATCAGTCTCCATTACTTTGGAGTACTTTGCTTCATGGTCTCCTCACCGGAGACTAAATAATGCCGGAAGATCAATAGTCAGTTTTACAGCTGCCACAATTGATTACCATGAATACCACAGCAACATACTTCACATTTCAAATAACTACTCTAGTCACTGCCATTAAAGTAGATACTTGCATTCTCTTTGATGAAATAGTAGACAGTGAGAACAACAGACTGGAAGAACTGGGGGCTACTAGAAAAACTGGACAATTAAAAGTAAAGCGCGGGTGCCGCGATTATAGCAAAAGTAAAGAAATAGATGTTTTTTTCTATTTCTTTACTTTTGCAGCAATCGCGGCACCGCCGCTTTACTCATGGTTAAAGGTAACGCGCCGGTGCCGCGATTGCTGCAAAAGTAAAGAAATAGAAAAAAACATCTATTTCTCTACTTTTGCTACAATCGCGGCACCCGCGCTTTACTTTTAATTTTAAAAGTAAAGCGTGGGTGCCGCGATTATGCGAAAGTCAAACAAAACAAGCACGCAAAGGAAAAAAAAAAGTGACGCGGCCGCGAAAGTTAAACAAAACAAGCACGCGAGTGGTGCCAAAAATGGCAGCTGTGCACTTGCACACGATCGTGAACGCAAGCTGGAGACCAGCAAAAGCCTGTGGGTAGCACTCTGAAAAGCCACCTACTAAATGTCTCGCAGATCAGCGCATGCGCTGGCTCAGGCGAGACCTAAAAAAGAAAGAAAAATTGCAAAGAACAATATTTGACCTATTGAAGATAATTGATGATTTCCATTAAAAAACTAAATGTAAAAAAGTACTCAAAATTATCCTTGATGTAAAGTTAATGTTAAGCCATTAGACAAGCCAAAGCAGGAGACAAAGGGCAAGATTTATCAATACTTGATTGCTGCTGTTGTAGGATTTCATATCCAGAGCAAAATTTTAATGCGCTGGAAAGTAGTCCTAAAGTAACTCAAAATAATGCAATCTGCTGCTTTGTGGTATGATAACTGGCACCCAAGGTTAGTACTTGGTTGTGTGCTTGCTGCCACTGATGGATATTGATGCAAATCCCTATCTAGTAACATTTGTAGATAGGGCTTTGTGCCAAAGGTCTACGCCTCCATGAGACAGGCAAAAGTTGGAGAAACTTTGCATGTGCTGTACTGAACAGCACACCAAAATATTGGAAAGGTTTTAAACTACTCTTCCAGTACAAAACCAAATATAGACATTATGCAGACACCTAAAGTGCAACAGTGTGTGCATGGTGCAACGAAACTTAAAGGGTGCCAGCTCTCTGGTACAGAGCAATTGCACCGTATCTTAGTTGATATGGTGCTGTTCTGCTCTCTTCCTTTCATGTAACAAGGCAACGTTGGTTGTCGCGCTGCCTGATTTCTAAGAAAATGCACCCTATAGTATCACTTTGTAGTCAGTGTAACTGTACCTGAGCTATGTTTACTGTTCTACAAATCTTATAACAGACAAGGACACCCCCTAAAATGATAACCATAATCCAAACTATATAATAAAATGCGCAACTAAAAACATCTAGATTGCTATATGAATCCCATTATGTATTTTATATACCCAGTTTAGCCTTACACAATTCCAAAAATAAAAAGGAACATTTGTGAGAAATGATAACAGTTACTAAAGTTTTAAGACAAACTTCAGTTTGCAACTAAAGCAGTATCAACAGCCTGAGAGGAATGAAGGTCATAGGTGGGTATTGCCAAACTCACAACAACAAATTGCCTAGCCATTACTCCACACACCAACCACAGAACAAGTTAAACAGAACTCCTTACAGCCACCCAACGCAGCCAAGATAGGCCAGGAGATGGATATCATGGCTCCCAATATTCAGTTAGCACACTCACATAACATTGTGCCATATATAGGCATGCCAAATATTATAGGCACCACCTAAACATTTTCGCATAAGACCTCAAACCACACGCAATAAACTCCATAACCAAGTGTATCAGTTATAAAGACACGCCTATTATGAACTTCAAAATCATGACTAATATTGCGTCTTAAAATGCAATCAGACTCAAGTCTGTTGGAATTCTCAAAATCAGAGTGAGAAGCTATCATATCTCGATAACCAAACTAATGACAGAAGAAGTGATACATAAAGATTTTTAATGTAACATAATATAATATAACCTATCATGCATACAATAACATAAATAACATAAGGCAACATAACAATAAGATCAAGTTACTGCTGTGTAGATATTTATGCACAGTTTGTTCTTTTTTTTGTGAAATGGGGTTTTCAGTTGCAAAAAATATATAAGTAATCATTAAACAACGCCTACACAAAATGTACAAATACACACTAATAATGGCTTCATCATGCATTTGGTTAATGCCACAGAAGTGCTCCAACTTCCTGCCAACTCACACAATGCCATTCATTGTATGTTGAAAGAATGGACAGGGGAATCTCTGTAGCAGCCTCCCAAAGACTGAATCACCTATAGGGACTTCCTAGCTAAAAAGGAGCACATAGAAGAAGTATTTTTTTTCCCTTTTAGGTCTGTTTTAAGCCAGGAGCTTTAGTTTTAACTAATATATAATCTACTATCTAATCTATTAATATATAATCCACATGTATAAAGAACTCTGGGCCAGCCTCCTTCAGCCATTGGCTTCTTTGGCACAGCAACATTTAGCCATTGGCTTGTGACATTATCAATTACATTTTGGATCACCCACAGAAGTATTTCATTCTGACAGTTTCTCTGTTGGCTGAGTGTAGTCTTCCATACACACTGGAGAGCATAAGGGAATATTTTACATTTGAAAAGCATACTCAGTCATCATGCATTCAATTGTTGTCTGGAACACGCATTTTTTACACTAGGCAATCTTTGTTTCTTATATTTTTATTTCATTATGGCTTTTTTATGGTCTGGCTTGACAGTGCAGGTGTCGCCTGACAATTATGTGGGAATCACCAAGAGTGGGGCTTTGGCTCTGCCTACATGTTGAGAGCCAGGAGTACATGCTTTGATTGGGCAGAAGTTATGTGCTTCCACACAAAAAAGTGCTTACCCTCCACACAGCTGTGTTCATTTGTTTTATTTATCCAACAGCCTGAGCTTCAGGGTCACACATATGGCATTGTAATGCTGTGAAAGTGTCTTAGATAACTAGATAATTTATGGTGTTTTTTCTGGCAGCAGCACCAATGGGAGTAGGTTAGCCATTAGGAATGTATTGCAGTCACAGCATCCTCTCCTCCCATCATTAACCTTAACAATTGATGTACAGAATGGATGTCTAGGGATACACTAATCTATATAGATTTGTAGGTCTAACTTGACAGTGCACTTATGTGATCGACAAAAAGAACTTTCAGTGTACTACTGAGATAGTGGCTCAGGCTCCATCCATATGTTGGTTCCCCTGAGTACAGGACTTGAATGGGCCGAATTTGTGTGCTTTCACTAAAAAGACTACTTGTATGGTACCTTCTGGCTTGTAGTAAAGCTTGTACACAATACAGCAGAACTGTGTTGGTTATGGGGGCAAGCCAAAGATCATGGCTCTAGGCCTGATCCGTTTATTATGACATGTTATGATAAAGGTGCTGCGCCAGACATATTTATCGTAAAATCATATGTTAAAGTCAATTGGCATTTAAGTGTGAATTGTTTTTACTTTATATTAAGCCTACCAATAGGTATTTTGCTACATGTAATCTCACAGATTACCATAGTAGGCAAGGGATTTGGTGCTGGCCTCCTACTCACACAAACCCTGGGGGTTTTCACTGTGATTAATCTTGTTAGCCCCTGTTGAGAGGGGTTGGATATTGATTTGCAAGCTGATTTTTCTACATATTTGTAATTTTATAACTGTATGCATGACTGTTGCCAGTTTATGTGCACTTGAATACACCTGTGTTTGGTAAGATGGACAGCCAGGACTGTTGCCAGTTTATGCGCACTTGAATACGCCTGTGTTTGGTAAGATGGACAGCCAGGACTGTTGCCAGTTTATGTGCACTTGAATACACCTGTGTTTGGTAAGATGGACAGCCAGGACTGTTGCCAGTTTATGCGCACTTGAATACGCCTGTGTTTGGTTAGCTGGACAGCCAGTAGTAATAGGTAAAGGTCTCATTGGGAAAAGCCAAGCCATGTTTCAGAGATTCGATCTGTTTATTAAGAAAGGTTATAACAAAGCCTGTAAACCCCGCCTACCTATTGTGAAAAGCATATGGTAAAGAGTACAGGCTTTTAAGGATGGGTTGTTATTACACTGTGCTAAAGACTGTAGGCAGCTATTTTGTTACGTGGAATTTGAAGGATTAGTGTCCTAGGGAAAGGATTTGGTGTTGGTTATCCACCTGAATAAACTGCAGAGATAGAAGATATGCACTACATCAATCCTTTTTAGCCTCTCTTTGGAGAGACAGTATTTTGTAATTTTGACTGTATACTGGATAGTTCCCACTTAGAACACTTACGTTCAGTACAGTAGGCTTGATTTGGTTTTGTTAACAGGCAATAGGCCTGATTGTTTATTATGAAAAGTTACAATGAAGGCAGTAGGCCTGGCACCTGATTGTGAAAAGCATACATTAACATCGATGGGTATTTAAGTGTGGATTGTTATTACTCTGGACTAAAGCCCACAGATAGGTTTTTATTACTTGGACTCTCAAAGACTACCTTGGTAAAGCGGACGGACTCCGGCTGCACCAGCACCTATCGGAGTGCCCAACAGGGCTTATCAGCCCTTTTCTTACCCTCCCACTGTCATCCTCACTCCACTTGGGAATTTACCATTGTGGCATGTATACACTCTTCAAAGGGAATGACAGGAATAGATAACATTTGCCCTGAAAAAGTCCATTGTCATGGACGAAACGCGTTAGCTGTCTTCACTACATACAAGTGATATTTTAAAAGAAAAGACAATAAAGACAAGAATTATATTCATGTTTCGGATTATTGTTGTGGTGCACCTCTACATTTTACACTGTTATTTATAACCTATCTGGTTTATGCACCTTGGCAGCAGGTGCCTGTAGTGTGTGACACATATGTGCAGAACTTTACTCTTGGAACACGGGTCAGGTGCAGTCTTTACGGTCCGCTGCTTTTGCTCTACTGAGACTAGTACATAAGTGCATGTTAGTCTCTGCATTTGTATGTGAGGCAGATTGTCTTTGTAAAATTTTGAAGGTGTTCGTTCGCGACAGTACACACTCCCCTCTGTGGGACTGATCCGGGTCTGGTGTTTTCTCTTCAGCAACAAGCCTGGCTGCACTATTCTGCATGGCTTGAAGAACGACAATCTGGCAAAAAAGAATGATTTACTACTTACCCGGTTTATATCTTCGTTAGGCCAATTCAATCAAAAGAAGCAAACACAAAAAAACTACAACTGCCACAATGCACTGATTTCTTAAATGAAAGCCTGGGACAGGAAACATGGAGACCGGTCAACATGCCACAGTGGCCTGCCTACCACCTGCCTGAGGGAAAATCCAATTAACTCACTAGGATAGAGAGAGCACGTGCATTGTGAACGTCTGGAGCAAACAAATAAATATTACACCTAAACTGGGCATGGTACTTTGTAGAAAAGGTAACGAAAAGCATGAGGATATCTGCTAGCTGGCCACTTTAAGTACATAAATAAGGACGTACTGTTCCTTTAAAAAAGATGATCAGTGTGTTTTTAACCTGACTGTTTGATCTCTCTTTTGGTCCCATTATAGCAGTTGCCTAATCGTGCATACGGGGATCTCCTGCCGTTCCCCTCAGACCGAACCATTTGCACGTCCCCAAGAGGGGCCGCTCTGAATTTTCAGTGCGTCGGCGTCGTGCTGGAGTTTACCGCTGTACACCCCGAGGCCTCAGATCACGTCGTGCCCCCAGTGGGGTAGCGCCTCTGTGGAGAGGGCCTCATCTTGTAGAGTCGCTGTGAAACGTAATTAGAGGCTCCCCCGAGCCAGCGAGAGCATAAACAGACAGGATAAAAGATCATCCCTCCCCGCGCCCGGCTGCTGGCTTTAAAGGCCCCCGCCGCTGTGCGTCCCCCGAGAGAGCTGGTCACCAGGACTTTGGCATTTGTCAATTCAAAAAATAAAAGCACAGTTGGTAGGGCTTGTCCTCCTCTGTTCTTGGCAGAATGGCCTCTGCAGGGAATTGCCTCCATCCTGGATCTTTAGTTTCTGTGTTGCTGCCAGCTGCACTGTTTTAACTGGAAGGGAGAAAAGCATTCAAGGCGGTGGATTATGTTGGTGTCTGGTTAGCCAAGCCACATGTAGCCCTGGACCTTAGCATCCAGTAAAGGAAGCCATCTGTCACAAACAGTAAAAAACTGATTCAACAAATAACAGCCCTGGCTGCTCCAAACTACCTTGTTAATCATCCTCCATTAGGAGAGCTGTGTAACTCTTTTTTGGGTGCATCACTCACTTAACAAAGACAAGCAGTTCTGTAAATTGTGCAATATTTTGCAGCATGAACTAACAACTTTTGAGGACATCAGGCTGATTTTATTCACAAAATGTATCAATGTTCACTTTTCACCTTCGATTATGTGCTATCTGTTCCCCTAATGCCAAGATGGTTTTATACTGCTCAGTTGTGTAGCTTTTTTAGTGTGTGATTAACACGAACACTTGTGAGCTAAATGGGGGGTGGCTGGCTCACAGTGCACGTGCATGTTTGAGATGAGGTGTTCATGAGCATACTTATATGAGAGCTGTGCATGTACACACATGAATCAATTACCTGCATTCTCGACAAGCATTTTTACTTTGTTGTGTTGAAATTTATGCTTGACAATTTACTTTCACTTTATGTTTGTAACTACTCTTCCCCTAGCGTCCTCATTTATTTTATGCCTCAGGTTCCTCTCATGTTGCCTTATGGGGTGTGCTTGGGTGTGTTATTGTATGCTTAACAATTTACTTTCACTTTATGTTTGAAACTTATGCTTGACAATCATTTCTACTGGGGGTTTAAACTTACTTCGTTTGTCTTTGAAGTAAGTCTATGATGAAACTGCTTGGCCTCTTATTTCCTTTTTGTAAGTGTATTTATATTGTCTCTGCACGTATACTTCAGCTTTCCTCTTTGTTCAGCGCTCTGATACCCGGTTGGGTCTTGTTCGCGCTTTATAAAACTTTTCAAATAAATAAATAATAAATGAAGCTGTGTCTGTGATCAAAACTTTCCTAGTTAAAAAAAAAAAACATACGGAAGGGGCCCCTTTTTGTTTTTTTATTGTTTTATTGTTTTTTGTAATTTATATAGCGCGTATTATCTAGCTAGGAAGCAATGGAGCGCTGAACAGGGTCAACAGTCTAATAGTGCATTGCAAGGTTGTATACAAGGAGGCAGGAAACAAGTAATATCCTAATATATGGAGTGGTCTTGCTTTCTAATGCGCTGTTTATTTTCAACTTAATTTTCGTAGGTGCACGTTTATTGAAGTCTATATCAGTGGTGTAACAAAACTGGAGAGGGCCCCCTGCAAAGTATATGGAGGGGGACCCCCCACGCTCCAGACCTACTCAGGAGCTCTAAAACCCGGGCCCTGCCGCCCATGCACAGTGCTAGAGGGACCCTCTGGTGCTCCGGGGCTTTTTTTTTTTTTACACCACTGGTCTATATTTGATTTGAAATTAAAAGTATTTTCACATCCAAGATACTGAGCGTCATATGAAATCTATAATTGTTACCTCAATTCATGGTCCTCTGTAATTGCTTTGTACATGTAATGCATCATTTCTAGGGCAGAACTCTAAATCTTTAAAATGTGTTTAAACAGTTCTCATTCTTGAATGATATTCACTCCACATTATCCTGCTTCCCAAGCTCTCAAGCCAGTTTCTTTCTGAAACAGAGAAGGGTTGGAGCCTTTGTGATGTCGGTGAGCGAGGTGTTCCGGGTCCTGGGCGCGTGGCGAGAGAATGTCTGTCTTCTGTTGTTGTCCCCAGTTTGCTGATGGATTGGCTTTCATTTGTGCTTGGTCTTTTGTGGCCATAGTGAGACTGCAGCCATAGACTAGGTTACTTTAGTTGTATTTGGGCAAAGAAAAAGAGTATACTTTTATGGGGGGACCATTTAGTCCCGACTCTCAGTGGTATAATTAGGCCCAAGCAGCAATCAAACATGTTCTCAAATTGCACAACCTCCAGTTGCCCTACTTTTCTGCAAGTGGTACTTGGCATTCATCATTCATCATCCATCATTAATACTTTATTCGGTTTGTTGACTATCAAAGTTAACAAAATAAACCATCCATAAAACCATGAATAAAAACATATATCATTATTAACGAATGCACAGATACAATCTGCAGACATTAATCTAAAAGTTTGTAAAACTTGGTGTACCAATAAACATCTTCCCCAGGCCCATTCCGCCCCACCCAGTTGGTCCCAAAGTGGGAGGACTGAGAGATAAAAATGGTCACATGTGCCTCCCGACCATCAGATCTCAACCCCCCCAGACCACGCCTGGGAAAAAATTAAAATGTAATTTATCCATCTTCATATCTGCTAATCTTGAGCGCCAATCCTACTTGGCCTTTAGCGTTTGGACTAAGCAAATACTGTCTTGTGGGCACAACGAATAGTCTGTTGAACAGATTTCAAAACATAAACAAAAACAGCCAGACCAGCTCCACATCTGGAACCTCAGTGGTATGCCAAGCCTGCCTTGAATGTGTAACAAGGGATCTTGTAATCATACAGAATAAACATGAAGGTCTTTGTACAAATCAATGGTCGAACTGGTGCATTGACCATTCTAATGCCAGTACCTATAAGATATGTTATCAAAGATGCTGATAACGACACCTGCAGTTTCAGTATGATCCTAGACAGAAAGATCAAAAGGTAGCGCACTGGTACAATGTATTGCCAGGACCTTGTACCCGCTGCAATTAATTGATTTTGCAGCTTATCCTTAATTATCTTGTTAATATTTATTTTTTAAAGAACTCTTTGGAATCAATCATTGACTTGACCTCTTGATAAAACGATGATTACATGGTTATAACCTTGAGGCAATTGCATTTGTAGCACTGGTAAGCCTGTCACTAATCCTGTCAGATAGGTAAGTGAGTTGACTGCCTGCCAAGTGATGTACTGACCCAAGGTTTGAATCCGAAGACAAGGGAGGTGATTGAGACTTTAACGCACAACCCGCCAGCCCAACAGGTCAATGGAGGCCCTGGTTTCTGCTTTTCTGTTGGAGGACTGCTCGTGGTGATATGAGCTTACCGCTTTTTGGCGGGAATTGCGGTGCATTCTGTGCGTTTGCAGGTCTGGCAATATTACAGAGAAAAGATAAGTTTGTCGAGTGTCACCATGTTGTTTTGTTTTGTCCCTCTCGGAAAACATTTTTTAAGAAATAAACCCTTGAGGTAGCGGCTTGTTTTCATAAAGCAAAAAAAGAACCAATGGTACTGACTCGGGGTTTACTCTGAGTATGTGGGGTATTTTGCATTGTTACAAGTGTGAAACTGCCTTTGTTTTTCTGGTGGTTCCGAACTGTAAATGAACATTAGAAGCACCTCCATGAATAGGGTGAGACTTCTAATATAGATTGACTGACGGCCCTGTGTTAGATGGGCCTCTAATCAAAAGTTTCCACTGGGGGAGCGGCTGAGGGTCTACCGCCATAAACTTTGCTCTTTGCCATCCTGTAAATGTGGTAGGTGAACAGCGAGCTTGGAAGGGCAGGATCCCCTTCAGTAAACTCTAAATGATGCCCTCAGTCGTTAATCTTTTCAAGACTTATTTAGAACAAGCACTGGCAAAGTGTCTAGGTCTCATCTTTGGGACCTTTTTGCTTTGCCAATGGTTCTAGCCATGCTGCACAGCATCCACGATGCTGCGCAGCATGGCTTTTAAAAACTAAAAAGAAAACAAAAATCTACAGCATGACCGGCCATCATTTTGTAGGCACATTCACAAAGGATGCATGCACGCCTACAAAACGATGCAAGTGCTTTTTCCCCATTTTGTTTGGTGATCAGTGACGGGTCCTCCGCTAAGGAGGAGGAGCATTGCCCCACTGCTATTCAGCAGTGTAAATAATGAAAAAATAAAATAACAACTTGATGTTATTATCATTTTATTTGTTCCTGCTGCGGCAGCTTTATGGGGTGGGGCGGAGCTGCTCTGCTCACAGAGCAGGGGGGGAGTGGTTGGCCCTCTGTAAGTGCGCATGAATGTTTGGCCGTCCATCTGAGACCGGCCAAACAGTCATGAGCACTTTGCATGTTCTCCACCCAGGCTGTATTACAGCCTGGGTGGAGACCATGCCCAGGCTTCCAGTCCCCATCTGAGCACCGAACCACAGCACTCAGACCAATCGCAATGCTGCATTGCAGCGTTGTGATTGGCTATGGGAAATCTGGGAGCTTCCTATTCCGGCCCAACACGGAGGGGAGACGCGGCGATAGGGTACGTTTTTTGATTTTGTTTTTTACACCCCACAACCCCCGACCCGTGCTGTCCATCACTGTTGGACCAGTAAACATAAAGAAAAAAGTAGGGAAGATGATGGAAACAACACGAAGGGAGGGAGATATGGAGATCAAAGCAACACAGATGGTGGAAGAAGCAACACCGAGGGAGGGGGACTGGGGAGGGGGGGGGAAGAAACATGGAAGGCAGACGCGGAAGTGGTCCGAAGCAAAACACAGAGAGCGGGAAGGGAGCAAGGCGATATGGAGGGCGAAGCAACATAATGGTAATCAGGGCCCAAAGGAACATAGAGGGGGGAAACAGCACAGAGGGTGGGAAGGGGGAAACAGCACAGAGGGTGGGAAGGGGGAAACAGCATCGAGGGTGGCAAGGGGGGGAAACAGAACAGAGGGTGGGGAGGGGGGAAACAGCACAGA
This sequence comes from Calotriton arnoldi, assembly GCA_963921515.1. Lineage (NCBI taxonomy): Eukaryota > Metazoa > Chordata > Amphibia > Caudata > Salamandridae > Calotriton > Calotriton arnoldi. Next base: position 1,086,543 of record CAWUFW010003909.1, read on the forward strand.
GGGTGGGAAGGGGGAAACAGCACAGAAGGTGGGAATGGGGAAAACAGCACAGAGGGTGGGAAGAGGGGGAAACAGCACAGAGGGAGGGGGGAAACAGCACAGAGGGTGGGGAGGGGGGAATGAAGACAGAGGCTGGTGGTGGGTCGGAGAGCAAACTGAACCACACCGGTGATAAAGCATAACGGGGAGAAACAGGTGTAGGGAAAGTGCAGCAGGAATGTGGCAGATAGAAAAGATTACATGAGAGAGACTGCTGGAAAAGACATTCACTCTAATTGAGTACTTGAGCAAACAGAAAAAAGTTGCCCCTGAAAAGGGACAGTGGGAGGCACAAGTATTCGTCCATGCTCCCTGGGAAGGACCAACTCAAGAAGTGGAAGTTAACGCTGCACGCGCTAACAAACGAGACGCAAGCAAATGAGAGCCACAGGCTAGCCAATAGTAAGCAATGGGTGGCCTCTAGCCCCACCGATATGTAAACAAAATGTCTCGCAAGCGACAGCATATGTGCTGTCTGATATGAGACCTATAACGCACCAGTGAGCTAGGTCATAATAAAACATTATACTGACGAGTCTAGTCTCAATTTGATAAATGCTGTGTATTAGTGTATATTTTATTTTGTAATCATAACACTGCCTGAAGCAGGGATAAAATGTTTGGAAAATTGGAAAAACTTAAAAACCTGTTTTGCAAAAGGAACAACGGAATATACTTTTGATGGAACTCTTAGCATCTTATAGGTTAGGAAGCTTTGTGGGATAAAGCTTTCAAACGATGGCTTTATCTATTCAGGCCGGGTACCCGGCCACTTTCATGATACTTTCTGTGTATCTTGAAGGCCAAACTCCCTATGAAGGGTGCGTAGATATGGTAATTTATGCATAATTGTGTTTTCTTTGCATTTCTCTCTCGCTTTGAAATGTCAGGACTTTGGTACACAATGCACTGAGACGCCGCTCCCCTGGGGAGGCGCCTGTCCCTCCCTTCCTTGGCTTGCCCTGCAGCTGTTTCTTTGAGACACCAGATTAGAGCAAGGGCTTCTCTCCTGCTGGAAATGATACCTTCCACATGTGCTCAGCCCTCGAGAGCACTGCCTGTCATCAGCCTGAATTGGCTCGAGAAACAGAGCCCAGATTGGAAATTGGTGGCCAGCTCCTATCGAGTTGGCAATCTGTGAAGTGGCCCTCAGCAGCCCAGAAGCACTCTCCACGCGGCCCTGTAATCACCATCACACTGACAAGTGCCAGGCAGGTCTGCTGCCTGCATCCGAGCCGCTGAGCCCATGGCGGTCCCTAGCTGACCCAGGGCTATTCCGGGACGTGTGGCTGCCACCGCAGGAGTATCTGTGCATGGGCAATAAACAAGTGCTTGGGAGAATGCGAGGGATGCGCAGCTGGTGCCAAAGATGTCACAACTGCCTGATGACAGTCAACCAATTAAGGCGTCTCTGTGGTGACCATCCCTAGTTGAGTCAATTGAGTATTTACGCTCTCTGCTGATTGCAGATATTGGCCTGCACCAGTCTGGATATGCGAGCGAAGGGGCTCGCACTGGCCCTGGCACAGGGCTCAAGGGCACCTAATCGATGAAGATTGGAGGAGCCTGTACTAGACGTCAGCTGAAAAGGCAGCAGGTGGAGCAGAGCTGCAGTCCCCAGGGGGCATCGACAGATTATCCATACGTGACCATCAGAATGGCTTCTGGGATGGGGTCTGCGTACAAAAAAGTGTAATCTGCGTTGGCGGCGTTCCATACTCTTTAAGAAGGGTGTTTGTGCCAGGTACTGGGGCGATGTTTTTGAGAGGTAATTCTATAGATATTGAGTCACCAAAATGCCACTGGTAGCAGAAGTGTTTACATCGACCCTGTGGCACCTAAATATCACAGGGTTGACTCTTCGTCCTGGCGCTACAGCCTCCAGGTTGCTGCTGAGAGCCCTACTTGTGCCACTGCCTTGATGAGTCCTGACACCATGGGTAGCAAGGGCTGTGCAAGGGACACCAAAAGACAAGTCAGGGGACCGGAGCTACCTTTGGGTACCACTATTGTTGACATCCAGGGATGCTTGTTGTTCCTCATGTGTTTGGGGAGCGGCGTGAGAAGATTTCCTGAAATGCACCAAGGCAGAAATGGTGCTGTTTGAGGGTGTGCTTCAAACAGGCATTCCTTACTAGATCTGAGCTCTGTTCTTTGGGCTGAGTCAAAGGCCCTGATTTAGGGGCATATTTACAAGCCCCTTGCGCCACTTTTGCGCCGCCGTTGCGTCACTTCTGTGACGCAGCGGCGGCGTAAAGCCAGCGCCATGTTGCGGGGTATTTACAACGTGACGCATCTAGGGAGATGCGTCACGTTGTAAGCCCTGCGCCACATGAAACCTGCGTCAGGTTTCATGTGGGCGTCTGGCGCAGGGGGCGTTCCGGCGCAGGAACGCCTCGGAAAAGTGGCTGAGTGAAATCTACAAGATTTCACTCAGTCACTTTTCCGACCCCGCTGCGTCAAAACCTTGCGCCTGCTTGAAGCAGGCGTAAGGCTTGACGCACCATGTTAGACATGGGCATGGTTGGCACAGTGCTGGAGTTGCGTTGCGCCCGCGACACAACTCCAGCACTGCGCTAACGTTACGGCAGCAGATGCGACACGCATCTGCATTTCCTTGCGCCATGATGCGCCGCATTATAAATGCGGCGCATCCGTGGTGGCGCAAGGATTGAGATGCGTGTCGCACGTTTCCTGCGCCAGGAGACGTAAATATGCCCCTTAGAGTTTACCCGATGCCAGTCATTGGCCAAAAAGTGACTCATGGCCCGCCCACTCAATTTAGAGTGTATGAACATGAGTACACTCTAAAAAAGGTAAGAAACAAAAAAGGGAGAGCCGCAACAGGTTAATAATTTTACTATAGAGAAGTGTCTCTTTGTTTTCTTCTGGTGTACAATTGTTCGATGTTGTCAATATCAATATATTCTTTTCCAAGTTCAAAATAACAAGGGAGCCATACCTGGAGAACAATATATTGATATTGACAACATTGAACAAGTGTACGCCAGAAGAAAATAAAGAGACGGATATCTATAGTAAAATCATTCAACTATTGCTGCACTCTCCTGTTTATTTCTTCCTGTTTATTTGTATTTATGGTTTTAAAGTAGTTTGACCATTAAAGGGCGAGTGCCTACTACTACCATTTAACAAGACGAGCATTTGTGCTGCTGCATATAGCCAGAACTACTCTTGCTTTGGGATTATATTTACTCTAAAAAGGTGGACAGGACACTTACAAGCCACAAACCCTCTCAAAAGCATTCTGCATTGTACAGTTTTAATGTGCACTATTATTTGATTGTAATTGAATCCTGTGAATTGCTGCAAAAAACGTTTGTGCTGCATAATTTACTGTTTTGTGGTGCAAACGTTTCTGGATTCTTCTGCAATATCCATATGTTCTAAAAAAAGAGCTCTGCAATGGAGCACATGAGGGTCTTTACCAACACATTTCAATGTAATATCAGGAAAAAAGTCAAGGAGGACTATAAGCTGTATTGTGCAGTGCCAAATAAATAGGGGTGTGTGAAATTCTCGTAATTTTCTTTTGAGTAATTATGCAAAAGTTCAGAATAATTTTGTGAGTTTACATGTAATTACGTGAAATGCAAATCTGTCATTTTGTACTATATTTTAGTCAGAAATATGTCCCTTTGTTAATTTTTGATGCAAGGATGCCATTCACGTTGAAAAATAAAAACAGTACCGAAAACAGGGCGGATGGGTGAAAAGGTAATCCAGGAACTAAAAGGACAAAGAAGATGTAGAGTAGAAAGGTTTGAAAAATAAAAATAATGATGGATGGATAGATAGATAGAAGGATGGTTGGTAGATGGATGACTACCAAAAACAGAAAGAGGGAAGGGAAGGTGAAGGAAGGTGAAAGAGAAAGAGAAGGAGAGGAAAGGGAAGGGGAAAGGGAAAGGGTAGGCGAAAGAGGAGAGTAGGGACGGTGAATAGGAAGGAGAAGAGGTAAGGATTCCCTCAGGGGAAGCAATACTATGAATGACTGCCTAGCTCGCTTGTCTCACTTGATCGCTCAGTGCCATTTGGGATATGGGTCACTGTGGGAAGTGGACAGGGTGGTATTGCTTTTTCTGGCTACTCACTCGTTTATCATCCCGCAGTGGACAGTGTGGCAAAATGAGCATGAATACGTAGCAGGAAAATACATTTTTAAACATTGATTTGTCAGGAGAGGAAGAAATGGAAATCGAGCAAGCAATAATGCAATTCCTTCTGAAAATAAGTATCGATAACACTTTGAAAATTATTATGACCAACAGCAAATACTATTATGTCCTTATTGAAAGATATTGTTGAGTCTACAAATGCTGTATTTCTTTATTTCACATCTAAAGCATTGGTATCAAAGGAAGGCATCAATAAAATATATCAGTTGCATAGAAGATGTGTAGCAGAGAGAATTACTTCTTCCAAGTATTGATGCGATGCACGTATGGAATGCCTCAGATTGTTTTTACTCTAATATTCCTGTTTGATGTAAGAGGTTTATCGGAGGCAAATCCTTCATCCTTGGGTGATAGAAGATGCTTCGTGTACAGATAGATAACCCACTGAAATAAATACTAATAAGAGCGGAGTGGATCTTGTTCTCAGCCTGGGAGTACTGGCATCCTCTTATCATGTCTGTGCATAGGTGAATGAGTAAGTAGGCACAGGTACCTTTATCCGGCTCTATTTTGGAATCCCAGATCCAACAATAAATGACGCTAATATTGCATATGCAAGAATGACTACATTTTCTTAGATTTTTCTTTTTACATTGGAAAACCTTTTCCATAAAGGACAGGTTTGTGGATTTTTTAAATAAAAGTGAAGGAGTTTCCTTTTTGATTTCAACAGGTGAATTTTCCATGTTAACATTTTGGTTTTCCTATACAGCTTTCACCTCACTGTTCATAGTCTCCCTCTCCATCCAAAGTTGGCTCTCCGCATAGTAATTTTACTCTTCACTGTCCGTCCTTTCTCCTCTGCCCTCCTCAGCGCCTTGTCCTCTTTCCTTACTACCTTCTCACTATCTCTTCCTTCCTCTCAGTGCTCCATTTTATCTTTCTATTTTCTTTTTTGCCACTGTGACATCATTCTCATGGTACTGGTGACAAGAGAGTCCCCGTCTTGTGCTTCTGTCACAGAGCTAGTGAATACGCCCTAAACATAAAGTATTAGCCACAAGACTTTCCAATACCGTTCCTCTAGTTATTCGTTAATTGTCCTTAAAATTCACATTTCTATCAGTACTTTTTATAACTTTATTAACATGGTCGGAATTATTTATGATAGATGCACTCAAGCTTCGCTACAAAGAGAGATCAAAGGAATGGTTACCAGAGCAGCTAATATCTGGACAACCACATTTTTTTTTTTTTTTTTTTTTTTTTAAACCCATGATAATTGTGTGTGCTGTAGAGGTCAAATACAGCTGATATCTTGAATAAGGACAAGGAATAGATAACACTCTCCCTTTCTGAGTAGACAAAATCTAGGAACTGCTCAAATAATGTGGATAAAAGAGTCCAGATGTTAATATAAGTCACTTTGGTATCAAAGTGACTTATATTCCACAATTCAAATGACTGGTCAGATATTGATGGAATTCACAATGCACTTGAGGTGGGATAAACACCTATAGCCAAGGTGGAGACTAGTGGGAGGTCTGATGTCTCCAGGAGTTGGGATTGCAATTTGCGTGTTACTTGGGAGAAGGACGGGCTCTGGAGCTGTGTGGCCGGTGCCGCCATACCTGGCGCTGAACTCAAGGTGTGGTGTGTTTAGACATAACACAGGTTTAAAAAGCACCTGCTGTAGAGTTCCATGTGTGTCTAGCAGTTTTCAGACAACAATAAAAATCTCAAGATAACTTTGGCTTTAATGTTCCTACTGGAAAGAGATCAGAGATTTGTCTAGCGGCATTTCCCACTCATGATAAAGTAGTAAAGTGTGCCTCCTGCAAAGAACGTGTACCACTCAAATCACCAAACTGCATTTTATGTGGATCACTCAGTAGGTTACTGCTTTTGTCACAGAGATCCTTTTGTTACTTGCAGTTCATAAGTTATAATTCTATAGCAAATTGAGATATAAACTGTCATCAAAGAGCTGCATGTAAACTACAATGTATAGGTTAGAACGTTATGTTGTTTTCCCCAGTCTATCGTTATCCTAATGTTGCTAAAAGGGATTTATTTTGATAGAAATACATTCTTATTAGTAAAGCCAATCCCAACTAAAGAGATGAGGGGGACTGGTGGAGTGTGGTAGTGAGGGAATTTTTGGAGAAGGAGGTTTTTGGCAGGGGGGGAGGGGGCGGGGGCATTAAAGATTGTCGCACTGGGTGCCACCAGCGCTAAAACCATCTCTGCTTGGGAGTGTGTTTAGGGGACATACATGGAAAAGTTCATATCTAGGACTTCACAAGATTAATGTCAGAGAATCAATAGCAACAGTCAACTAATGACCACACCAGTACACGGGGAATGTGAAGAAAAAGGCACAGAGCTCTTAGCTTCCACGAAAGGGCAATATCTCCATTCTTGAACAGCATATGTACCTGCTGCTGCTCAACCTTCAATCTCTGTAGTCTAGTCTAGGTCCAGGTCTTGTGAGAGACATAGAGAGAGCGCGAAAAGCAGCGACAGCGGCAAGCGGAGCAGAGCGGAGCCGCGGGGTGCCAGGAACCGCGGACCGCGGCCTGCGAATCGAGAACTGCGAGCCGCTCCAGAGCAGAGCGGAGCCGCAGGGAGCCAGGAACCGCGGACTGCGAATCGAGAACCGCGCGCTGCACCAGGAACCGCCGAACCGCCGCAGGGGGCTGCCAGGAGCCGAGTGGCGCCGCGGGGAGCTGCGGGAGAATTGAGTGGCACCAGTTGGATTGGTGCAGCCTGTGGAGCTCCAGTGTGCCCTGCTCCTGCTCTAGTGGATAGTCAGAGATCATTTGCTGATCATTTGCTGACGCACTACGTGGTTTTCCAGGCTTCCCGGGCTCCCGGGCGAGAGCAGCGAGCAGAGGAGGCGAAAGAGTGGAGCGGACAAGCGGGAGGTCCCTGCATCGGCCCCAGCATTGGCCCCAGCATCGGCATCGGCATCCGGCCAGCCGGCGGGGGGTTGCCTGTCCGAGCTCAAGCCTCTGCCTCAGTCGACGAGAGCAGAGGCGGGTGAAGGTGAGCGGAGCGGAGCGGTGTAGGCGCAGGCGGAGCAGGCGGTGTAGGCGCGGACAGTGAAGGTGGGGCAGTGGCGATGTGAGCGGTCCTCCTGCTGCTCACCCGCCAGCCTACCACCCAGCCACCCAGCCAACTAGCCTTCCAGTCGATCTGCTCTGCTCTGTATCTCTCTCAGAGTTCACGGGAGTAGCCCGGTACTTCAGCAGCGCATTGACGGGGGCACCGCATACTGACAGGAGCTGCGGGAACGGCCCGGCAGCCATAGGAGCCGCAGCGCAAAGCCGCAAAATCTCACCCACGTAGCGGCAGGAGCCACGTCATCCAACTGGCAGGGGTGAGAGGTGAGCAGCGGTGAGAGCCGGTGAGAAGCGGCAGCAGTGGTGAGGGTTATTCCCCCGCAGCAGTCGCAAGCTCTAACCAGCCAGTGCCAGTGGCGGCTTGCGGCATAGTAGCGGTGAGAGGCTGCTAGAGGCTGCTAGAGGTCGTCACAGACTGTTGAATGAGAGGGTGCTGAGGCTGGGAGGACCTCCACGCTGCGGCTGCGAGGCCCACCCAACAGGAACCGATAACAGCCATTCTAGCAGCACAACAGTGGCAGGTGTCGGGGATTACCAACCCCTCTGCAACAGTGACACCAACACCAACTACCCCGGACAGTCCCCAGACCCTGTACGCCAGGCCAGTTTGAGGCCCCTGGGACCTGCTCAAAAGACAGAACGCGCTCAGAACGCGCCCCAAGCTACAAGACTCATCGAGACTGCAGGAAGCGCCCCACCTGGGTGAGAACAAGCACCTCGGGACCATTATAATCATCTGAGCGACCAAGTCTCGATAAGGCGCAATAGATTTATGCTCAGATCGGAACCGGAGCAAGGCACGGATAATTGTGGACAGACACTGACTGGCCCAGTCCTGACCGGCCCTAAAGAGCTGCCCACTCAGTGGAAGTAGAGCGCAGGGGCAGTGTTGGCCACCAACAGACACAGCACCATAAAGCACACGCACTGTGAACAGTGCCACCTCACTCTCACCTCCAACCCCGCCCAGGCATCTACGGCACGACATGAGGTCGGGTCGAGTTCGGGAGACTAGCCGTCCTAAGATCTCAGGGCGCAGAAGAAAGGACAAGGCTGGTCCCTCCACAGATCAGATCAGCGACAATCTTGCTCCAATCTCGACAGAAGGTGACCCAATTGCTGGCGGGTCGTTGAGAGAGAAACCAATAGCCCCCCTAATTCAACCTAAAATTTATACAAAATTCAGTTTCATAAAAGACATTGGCGCTGCCCTCTACTCAAGCAATGCCACTGTGAAAGGTCTTCAGTCTCCTTTACAACCAGACCAAGTATCAGTCCAGACACCTGCACCAGGGCAGAGAATACAGTCAACTCACCAAAGCCAGCGGAAACAGCAAATAACAGCACAAGTCCATACTCAAGCTACAGCCCAATCCACTGAGATATTTACAACATCCTCATCATTATCTTCAATTATACCTTTAATCACATCTTTGACAGTGGAATATATTAATGAAGTTCCTCATAATAAAACAACACAGAGTAATGCTCAGAATAATTCAGCAGTTGATTCCCCTTCAACTAGTCCCTTAGACAGCCCCACGGCGCAGCACAAGGAGCAGAATAAGCTGTTCACAGGAGACTCGCTATCCCCTGGAGGAATTCAATCATATTCTGCCTCACCAATAGGTGCGCTAGGACCTTATAAATCTCTGCAAGCAGAAGCCCAGCATCGAATAACTGCAGCCAACTTAATAACTGAATCAACACCAATTATAACATCAGGAGCACTCCAGACTGCGCAAGCACTGCCGACCTCAACAGGAGTAGGCCATACATTGGCAAAGGAAAAGGAACACCAGACCAACCGGAGCAAGCTGGCCGGGCTAAATTCATCTAGCCTATACGATAAGCCGACTAAACACACCTCCCTACAGACAGCCGAAGGATTCGCCATTGGACCTCAGGATTTAAACTCACCTAGTGAGCGCCATGGCTAATGTAGCTAAGAGTGAACTCAGCCCCATTAGCCAAGTCAGCCCTATGACGACTTCCCCGCCAGCTAATCTAAAATCTCCAAAGCAGGACGAAGGAAGGGCCGTCCTATCCTATTTAGGAACACAAGAATGGGAGGACATGCTGGCAGCATATTCCCCAGACCAACAGGCGGGACCTCTCACGGAGGAGTTGAAGCACCCGCACCCGTCTTTAGCGGACAATCAGCCCTTGTGGGGCAAGAAGGAAGTGGGCCCCAAGGTGCGGGGAGACTCAAATCTGCATGACGGGAGCACTTGGGCCTCCCTCCTAAACACCATGCAATTGACTGTGGAGGCGTTACAATATCATTCAGACAAGATGGATATACAGGTCTCTTTACTAAACACTCTGGCAGTATTTACATCAGGGATTGACGAAAAACTGGGGGTCCTCAATACACTAATAAGAAGGGCACAAACCGAGACATACCTTCATTGCGGGTGCAGCCAAATTGTGGACAAGCTGGCAACCCTTCCGACTATGCTTTCCACCGTGCTCAACGAGATGAAGAACAAATCAACTTGCTCCGCCAGCGCTAGTAGCTCCACTGACGGCTCCACTGCACCGCCGACAGCTGACAGCAATTCAAAGCAGCTCTGTAAAGGCACTAAAACCGATACACAACAAAGAGTGGGTATCATCGGCAGCGGCGATCCATCTAAGACAGCTTTAGTCACTCCAACTGAGACAAAAACCAATGCCAAACAACGTCGCCAGCAGAAAAGAAAAGGTCGCAATCATAAACTACTCCTTTTCAACCAAGCAGCCACCTATTCAATTTTCAACAAACAATGCCCTAACTCAATAACCACATTAAAAGAGGGGGACAAGCAAGATAACGATCAGGCTCAAATTAACAACCGTCAAGACACAGCAGTACCCTCCTGTTCCCACAACCTTGGAGGGCCTCCAGCAGGAACAGGGGATAGGATTTTAAAGCAAGCTGAGGTGGCCCCAGTGTCTGAAAGGGACAAAGCCGCCTCTAGCTCAGCTCTCGAACCGCTGATACAAACCACCAGCTCCAACTCAACCTGGCCCGCTGGGCTCGTTGATCATCAAAAAATTACGACCCTAGCAAAGGATAGCAACCGGGAGCCCACCGCGCAGGAAATGGGGCAAGTCTCTACTGTCCCTCCAGCTGGAAACGACCAAGCATCATCGAAAATGATCTGTACAATCCAGACAGTGGCAACCTCGAGGGAAGTGATGCAAATGAGGACAGCCCCGGACCAACTGCCTCTGGCTTCTCAACCCTGGCTACAACAGAGCCAACGCGGATCTTCAACTTCAATAATAAATATGGAAAGAGATCCTAATTCCAGTAGAGCAGTTGTGCAATCGGATCAGAACGAGCCTCATTGGCTAATACAACAAAACCCCGCAGCCAAATGGACGGGGCCACTTGAAATCACCACTTATCCCTCAAATGACCTGCCATCTGCCCCGCGGTATACATTGCTCAAACCAGAGTATATCTCAAAAGGACGCCACGATCTGTTGAACAGGGGCAACGTTCTAAAATTACTTCGGGCCATACCTACCCTAGCAGACCTGAACACAACAGACTTACTTGCAATAGAGTTTCTTACACCAGATAACCCAGCCAAGCCAGAAATAACAAGGGCACTGTGGAAAACAGATGCAATAGCCCAGAGAGTATTAAATCATCACTTCACCTTCAAAGACTGGGGTATCCAAGTCACCCCCTACCATCCTCCAGCCTACCCAGCTCCGCTATCAAACTTGAGCCCAAGGACAGATACCAAGGACTGTCCAAGGCCCTCAACTTCTGTGTTAAGAGGGGCACTTGGCTACTCTGCGCCACAAAGGGTTTTCAATCAAGGCGCACAACATGGATCTCCTAGGCTGAAATGCATCGCGGTTGCAACTCCTGGCATGCTGATCCAATTATAAGAACTATAAACCTTGCCACAGCAACTCAATGACAGCATGACTATCCAGACCCCGGCAATAATAGACAAAAAGAACCTGTGATACGTCTCTGCTCTTGGAATGTTAACGGCTTGGCTTCGAAAATTCAAGACCCAGAATTTCTGCAATATCTTAATAACTTTGATATTATTATGTTGCAGGAAACATGGCTCATGGAACCACTACACATACACGGGTTTCTCTGCTTTGATTGTCCAGCCGTTAGAAGTAGCAAAACGGGACGTTCTTCAGGGGGGCTGGCAACCTACATCTCAACAAAATCCATACCAATAGCGGTGGCAACCGGCCCGGAGACAGATGTAGCTTTAGCAGTCAAACTTACTCTCTCCTTGGCAGGGGTACAAAACGAAGTAACTCTTTTTAATGCATATATCCACCCAAAACGGACAGCAAGTGACTCAGCAAAGTTAACCGATCAGATAACCTCTTATCTAGGCAGTGCCGAAATTTCAAACCTTATATTATCAGGAGACTTGAATCAATACCTAATGGGAACATCCAAAGCAAAGGAAGTTTGCCTCCAATCCTCAAACTACAATATACCAACACAAAGAATCTTTACGCACGGGAGGCCTAACAGGGAAAACAGATTCCTTTTGGAAGAATTAGAATATCTAAATCTTAGGGCCCTTAACGGAAGAACAGCCGGCGATATTCCTTCGGTGGCAAGCTACTACACTGAACTAACAAGCTCACTTTTAGACTACACGTTTGTCAGTCTCTCGCTGTTTACACATGTAACAGGTTTTAGAATGGGCAACAAGGGGGACAGCGATCACCGTCCACAAGAGACTATTCTAGCGGCAACTGCTCCGTCTAGCATTCATCCTGCTCCACACTTAGGATCAAGCTTTACGATAAATTATAAGAGGATTAAGTACACAGCAGAAAGCATAGAGTCCTTAACAGATACAGCAATCAATCTTTTACTCGCTCAACCGTTCGAAAAGAACCTGATATATACCTGGGAATGCTTCACCATCAACCTCAGTAATTTAAAAGCTACGGACCTAAAAATGAGGAGTTCTCCTGTGCCTGCACAAGAGAAAAAGATAACCAAAGGCCGAAAAAGCGCAAATAAAAGCCCTTAAGAGAATGATAAATGGCTCCATAAGATCTTTGCGTCACGATCCAGGGAATATACTACTCCTTTCTTCCCTGCAGCAACAAAGAACTCAACTAAAGAAGCTGAAATGGAACATCAACAATAACCACGAACAGGACTTCTGGGCAAAACTCTTGTACAACTTAAAGCACAACGCCAGTGATCGCTTTTGAAAATCAGTAAACACAATTATCCACCCACATCATGGGGGACTTAATTCCCACATTTTGGAGGATACCTGGGCAAGCTACTTAAATTCCCACTTTAACAGTCAAAGCAATAGCCTGCTCAAACTGGAGCAGAGCGGAGCAGACTCGGACGGTTATGATACCAACACCGGAAGTAGGGAAAGAGGCATCAACAATCTCACTGACTGCTCCGCTGCTACCCGATCAATGTCAAGTGACACATCCAAACCTCCTGTGTTAATACATCATCAGGAGGAAAGGTCAAACGACACTGAGCATCTAACAATCAAGAAACAGATCAGGAAGGGAAGAAAGGATGGAGCGCCGGGCCCGAATGGAATCCCGCCTGCAGTCTTCAAACAAAAGCCGGAAGAATGGGCAAAAATATTCCTTCCATTATTTCTGGATGTAAGACGACTGGGCACCATTCCAGACTCATGGAAAGGCTCAACGATCATACCGAGCCACAAAAACGGCAGTAAGGCCTTGCCAGCCAATTATCGGTTAGTCGCACTGATCGATAATGAGGCCAAATATTTTGCGGGAACACTGCTAGACGAATTAACCTGGGCAGAAAATAATGATATAATCCCGCTAAATCAGACGGGATTCCGAAAAAACTCTGGCACGATTTCTAACATCCTGGCACTCTCTCTGATAATGGATACAACAAAATTGAGGAAAACACAGCTGCATGTCTGTTTTATCGACTTCAGTGCCGCATTTGACAACGTGGAGAGGCCAAAACTGTGGAATAAGCTAACCAGATGGGGCATTCCAAACACCCTTTTATCAATGATAATGCTTTTACACACCGACACCTGGGTACAGGTAAAATTAGGATCAAGAAAAATTAAAACAACGAAAGGACTTAAACAGGGCTGCGTGTTGGCACCTATTTTATTTAACTTATTCATGGCAGACTTACCACAGACACTTAATACATGTAACTCCCACGCACCCAGACTGGGGGACACCACCTTGTCCAACTTACTATACGCGGATGACGTAGTCCTGCTTAGCCATACGGTAGTTGGCTTGCAACATCTTCTTAACGGACTGCAGGTCTACGCAGAAGAAAACAGCCTGACAATAAACTTAAACAAAACCAGGACAATGACAATTAACAGCAAACGAAAAAAGAGGTACCTATGGCACCTGGGCGGCACACATATTGAATCAGCGGAGTCTTATAAGTACCTGGGTGTCTACTTCGATAAAGAAGGATCATTTACCCGCCAACAAGAAGAGATCAAAAGGAAAGGGATGATCCTTGCCATAACCATGAAAAGTTTATCTGCCAAACTAATGGGCCCCACGCTGAGCCCTCTCCTAACGGTAGCACGGGCTAAAATTCTACCTACAATCACCTATGGTAGCGAAGCTCTGCGAGGAAGAGATATCAATCTTTTGGATAAAACACTTGTAAAAGCATACAGAACTATGTTTAGCCTCCCGAACTACACCTCCCCGGCGCAACTTAGACTGGAGTTTGGCCTGTTAAAGCAAACCTGGGCCAGATATGGAGCATACATCAACTGTTGGAACAAAATCAGAACATCAACCCCTAATTCACTAAACCACCTCTTGTGGCAAGATCTCCAACAGAGGGAGAATTCACCCGCAAGATTGTATCTTCAGGAGGCACTGGCAAACACAGGTCTATCGCCCCTATGGAATACACAGTGCCATCGTTTAACTATGAAGAAGCTAGTCTGGAAGTCGCTGAAAAAACAGTCACTGGTGGAGGATAAAGCTGCTTTTTCATCCAGAACACATGCCTGGATGACGCTGAATTCTTATAAGATTCTAGCCCCGCAACCATATTTTAACCTGGGCTATCCAAAAGCACAGAAATTAAAATTCCTAAAGCTACGACTCGGAGTGATACCATGCACGCAGCATCTTCCACCATGGAAAAGGGTGCAGACTTTTACATCTTGCAGTTTGTGTAAAAACAGCCAGGGCGACATCATCCACACCATTTGCTCTTGCACAGAGATGCTTCAAGAAAGGAGGCAACTGCTAAAAATCCCCTTTAATCAAAGGGGAATTCGGACAAGGAGGCAAGCAGTTTTGGCTTGTTTCGATCCATCATCACCTCAATTGAACTCCAGACTAGTCAGATTTCTTGAAGCGGCCAAAGCAAAAATGCCAATCTGTCACTAAAGCTGTTTTGGGGTAAAGGAGATTTTGGATTATCTATTTTTACGGGGTAGTAACAATCGCTGCAATGACCGGTCAACTCATATTGGCTGCTCTCGCATGTTTAAATTTGTATTTTTTAACTTGTAAGTAACAGAAGCGTTTTTTATTTTAACTACGCTGAAATTTTATTATTGCAAATTAATATTTTACACATGGTTTTATTTTTCGCATGTATTGCATTGGTTTTAAGTAACTCTGCAAAATAAAAATAAACTGAAACTGCATATGTTTGAGGTTTTAAGCAAAATGATACCTTGAAATAGCCAGGCGCATATTCAATTAATGTATAGAGGGAAATGGAGTCAGTACCAGGTGAAAGGTGCAAGGCCATTTAGACTGCTTAATAGAGATAGGCTTATAACTGATATCAATCAATCAATCATGGAATTGTGAAGCGTGCTACTCACCGGTGAGGGTCTCAAGGTGCTGGGGCGGGGGGTGGGGTGCAGCTCCGAGTCAGCCGAAGAGTCAGGTCTTGAGGCTCTTCCTGAAGGTGTGTAGAGTGGGGGAGCGTCTGATGTTGACTGGGAGCTCATTCCAGGCCTTTGCCGTGACGTAGGAGAAGGCTCTTCCACCCGCTCTGGTTCTGTGGATGGGCGGGGTTTCTGCTAGGGCGAGGTTGGCGGAGCGGAGGTTTCTCTTGGGTACGTGGAAGGAGACTCTTTCGTTGAGGTATTTGGTTCCGGTGTTGTGGAGGGATTTGTAGGCGTGGGTGATCAGCTTGAAAGGTACTCTCTTCTCGACGGGGAGCCAGTGGAGGTCTCGCAGTTGTTGGGTGATGTGCTCATGTCGTGGGATGCCGAGGACGAGTCTGGCTGCGGTGTTCTGGATGGTCTGGAGTTTGCGTAGCAGGGTTTTGTTGATTCCAGCGTAGAGGACGTTTCCATAGTCCGATAAACAATAGGTATGAAAATGTAAAAGCACCAGAGAATTAGAGCACCTACATAAAAGTTTAAGCTGCTGTCATAAAAGCAATTGGGTCACACCATGCAGCACTAAAAATGATGTTAACGTGGAGGTTGTGCTACCACCAGAGAGGGTGGTGCCTCAGTTGCAATCGCCTCCTCTACTGCCTTGTCTGCAGGCCCTGAGACCTATGGATGAGGCCCTCTACTTGGAGTAAAGGCCTTCTTAAGTAGGTGTCCCTTTATCTGGACAATGGCTTGCCCCCTCCTTGCTTCCTAGAGGCATTTAGTGTTCAAGATCCTCATGTAATTTGATTCCCTTTACCTACAATATCAAATAGTTGCTTATTGATTACTCCAAATCCTTGAATATCCCCATACTGCTACAATATTCAGAGAAGTTGCGTTCTCCACATGTGCATGCTGATTTTCACTTGGCTGCATCTATAAAGTGGAAAATTGAAAGCGTGGTCCCTCAGTAGTGTGCAGTGCGATGGATTGGTAGTTTCCTCTAGCAAAGTTTACAAATGCAGCCTTAGCAAAGAGTGGCTACTGAGTTTGGCACACAGATTCTTCATTTTACCTTTGCTCAGCCACTGTGGAGTGAATCAGTGGTTGTATCTACTGCAGTCACCTGCAGTCTGCAGGGCCAGTTTCATACCTCACTGGGATCCCTCTCTTTCTTGGCAAATGAGTGAGTTTGGCTCTCCACCTGGCCCCATAACAGAATCTGCATTGCTTCAATCCCAAAGGCTGGACACTTGAAGGCATACTTTTTGTGGTATGGTGGCTTCTCTGTCAAGCTGATCTGATGCTGATGCAGACGACCATTTGACTTCAACTCAAGGGTCATATTATTTCATCTATTGCTAGGGCAACACACCCTAAGGTTAAGCACTGCAAACAATGCATGAGGGTCATCTCAGGTACTTGACACAATCATAGTTTATTAATTTTTTTTAATGCTTGTGTCTTGTGTGATTCAAATGCTTTGATGATTGTTTGTAAATGTCAAACTTAATGCCCAGTGTAAGATTCTTAACTATCAGCTACCAAGAAGTAACACTTCTAAAAAAGAAATGCCCTAACCATCTGAGATATCACTAGTTACGAAGCTCAGTAACTATAGCTAGGAATATCGCATTTTATCTGTTTGACTAAGCAGCGTCAAACCCTCACACTCCAAACTGCTCTACCCCACTGCAGCATCTTAACAGGGAGATAATAAAGAGCGAACAAAAAAAACAAAAAGGAAGCCAAATACACAATCTGTCCACTCTCTTCTCCTTGTTCTCACCTCTGGTTGGAAATACATAGGGCTCCACATGCTGTTGCATTAAATCACCAGGTAGTGTGGGCAGTGCGATCCACTACACAGACTGTGGAAAGAGAGGAAGGGCAGCTGAATGTTGGGAAGATGCAAAGGTCCACTGCTTGAGGACAGTGTTCTGAGCTTTGCAAACAGGCTAAGGACGGGAGGATTGTGATGAGTAGGACAAACAGTTAAGTGGCTGTTGATCTTATGAGGTAGGACAACACTGCTGTTTGATGTGCTTTTGCTGTCACCCACAGCACTGCAGCAAACCCTGACCTCTTACTCCCATGCACCCAAATAAAAGTATAGCCCACCAACACATACCAGGCAATGCAGCGATAGTCCACAGTTAGAGTATGCACAGAAATCTAAGCAACAGGAAACACAGCCCACTTTGCCCCTTAGTGGTGCTCATCATTGCTGTGTGCTTCATTTGGTCCTCCATATTCCTGTTTATCAGATTAATGAGATAAAATACAGATATAAGTCTGATCTGAGGTGCAGATGTGATATTAAGAAAAGTGATTTCCCAACTTATTGAGTTCAATTTGGAAATTACTTAACCCTGCTGTGCCCGCATCAGTGAAATTGATATGTAGTTCTTCTCACAGTTCAATATCAAAAGAGCTTCTTTCATGGAGCAGGAAAAGAATGCTCGAGATCCGGTTTTATAGTGTGTTTGTTTTAATTTTAGTTGTGGAAATAAATATCGTTTGCTATAGGTCACAAGAAATCACCAGCTGCACCAATATTAAGTATTAGTGTCAGGGACGTTTATCCCTCCCTGACTCCACCCCACGTTAAAAACATAGTGTACTATTTTCTCTAAAAAGTTTCAATTCTACACATTTTAGGAATAAGGAAAAAATGCAGAATAACATTTGAGCCAAATGTGTCTTATTCCGTATTTCTGATTGTTTTAATGTTAGTCTTATTACCATTTCATACTCTCATATTTTTTGCCTGTGGTAACATGATTGACAGACTAATATATTCCATTTTTCAAGTTTCAGAAACCAAAATCTAGATACTGTCAGAAAGGCTTGTCAAAAATCAGATTAGGCAAACTTGTCATTTGCTGAGGGCTGCAAAATTTCATAGATAAAGTTGCACTTAATGAGTGTAAAAAGCCCGTTAGGGGAAGGAAGGTGGTGTTTGTGGCGGGGCGAGTGTAAGAGGGTGATTGATCTGAGATGGATATGAATGTTGATGCTGGCCTGGTGTCAGGGAAGTGCTTTATTATAGAACTTGATATGGTGCACCCTGACAAGGAGCGATAATGGATGCCGGGACTATTGTATCAGCTCACAAGCTCTGCAATGTCAAAACGGTGGTTCATTATAGTAAGCTCTCCTGGGATGTTGAAAGTTAAGTTTCAATCCATCCAAAACTATACTTTCACAAGCAAAAAAGGGATTCCTTCCCGGCAACAGATTTAATATGGACCATGTGATAGTATTAGGGGCGATTGAATGACTGACACTCGTTGTGAGAGCAAGAGTTCTAAGAAAAAAGACAATTACTGCGGTTTATATTGTAATTGGTAAAACATGTGATTGAAATTCTACACATAGAGAAACATAACCAGTGCTGTTCCAAGGTAGTCACGTCTTTATCTACCGCCCCTATTAAACGGAGGCATGTAGATGCAGCTATTTCAATGGTTTTTCAATAGAACTCTTCTTCTTACAGCTCTAATCATTTGTACAATAAGCATAACAAGATCTTATTGTTATTTCTGATTTTGTTACATTGAATATCAAATCCACTCCCCCAAAATCCCATTTATGGTGTTGAATTCGTGTATTCTCTAGGAGGTGGTCGAGAGCGGATTCCTAGGATAACTCTTCCTAAAAGTGAAGATGTCAGAACGAGAGTCAAAGGCGGTCCTATAGACTTGTTGTGATGGGTGAAGAGGCATCTTTCCCGCGTCACGTTAAATGAGCAGCTGGTCCCTATCCTTTTCCCAGTGGGGCATTTCTCCATCATTAACAGTGTGAAGGACGTCTGCACCTCCAGGCATTGCTTCTGTATAATGCAGGACTTCTTTCGGCAAGTGTTGCCCTTTCTCAAGTCTGCCGTAAAAGCCCTGGGGAAGCAACGTCCAGTATTGTGGGACATCTTATTCCACGTAATAGAGCAATTCTGAGTCCTGCTAAAAAAAGGAGTTCATTGGGCAGATTCACGCAATGCTGAGGCAACATTATGAAAACTGTTCTGTGCAGATTTGTGGCAGACACCACCTAAAGGCAGCAGTGCCTACATCAGAGCTTCTTCTTCCACATTGTTTCATTGCATGTTGAGAGTTGGCACACATTCATATTGTGTGCACCACGGCTGGATCCTGAACTTGTCTTGCGGTTGCGCAGTTGGGCTGACTGGCGCTGTGCACCCATTTGGGGAGAAATCGTGCAGTCTGCAGTGTTTGTGCTGACTCAGTAACCCCCTGAGGGAGAACATGGACGGCAGACAGCACAGCTGAGAAACCTGAAGAGCTGGGTGCCATTTGTGTCTGGAGCTCCTACACTAGCTCATAATGACCAGATTGATGCATGATCAACAGATAGCACAGCTTCCTGAAAATCTTGCACATGGTTCTGCCCTGGGTGAAGGTGCGGACTGAGTTTATGACATGACCTAAAGCTGCATTACTCTAACATGCACAATAACAGAACCGCAGTTACATTTGCAGCCTTACAACCCTGACACCCTGCACCTCCCTTTAATTAGGGTTATTTTTTCATCTTCAAGGACTGCAGCTTTCAATGTACCAAACATGGTCCAGATTGTAAGATTCATTCAACGCAACACAACAAGAAAATCATATGTATCACTTTGTGTGAACAAGCATCATGCAGCATTATCATTACAACGTGTCTCCCCAGATGATGTTATCAGACACATAAACACAAATAACATCATGCTCTGACACTAACTGAGATTTTGTATTGTGACATGGTGCAAAGGCTATCTAGTGGTACCACGCCTTGACTTCATTTAGACAACTGCCCAATGATAAATCATGAAATGACATGCTACTCACCACCCCAAAGTCTGCCTACTTTTGTGGATGTTTTCATTTTGCATGGGTATGCCATAAGGTGCTAGGTTGAGCTACTTAGCTCGGCTTTAGCTGGCATGGATTTGTGTTGATTCCTATGGGTGTTTGCATAGCTCCTGTTACATAATGCCGGATGTGCATTCATTTTTAGATGTTTTGAGCTCCCTGACACAATGCCATTTAGCACTGTGTTGGTCTTTTGCATGCTAAAGCTGATCAATATCACGATTTGTGTTGCTTTGCGTTACACAAGTGCCCATGCACAAATTAATTTGGGCCAAAGTCTGTAGATCACCCCTCAAACTCCTCCCAAGAGGTCACAATGATAAACCACTGCTATAGTGACTTTAGAATATGTTACCTATGCCTTATCTGGTCACATGAGTGTTTTGTTTTTTTAAAGTAAATACGTTGCTACTGGCGGAGCTAAGTTACATTATATATTTTTTCTACCCCATACAATTGAGCTACAACTACCAAGTGTACAAATGCACTTGAAATTCAGCAGGATTCTTCTATGCCCTACGTTTATGCAGTTGCACGTAGTGTAGATGATTTCACGTTGTTTAAGTGCAGGTGCAATTATAGAAGGTGTTGTTGCTTTGAAAGGGAAATGTTACTGTGATCGACTCCAGACTTTTTGATAATAATGGAGACACATGCTTTTCTTTGTCATCCAGAAATTGCTGCAGACATGATGAATATTTAGTATAATTTAATTAATAATTAATCTGTTGCCTTGGCCATATGTATGGCTTTAGGTGTTCTAATCAAATATTTAAACCCCCATCTGATCGTAATTTATAGATCTGTACATAAAAGGAATATAATAACACTATGAAAGATGTACAGGACGCATGGACCGTTTTAAATGCCAATACACAGCCAGTTTTTTGTTCTGTTGCGGTGACATGGGCGTGCTTTTCTGAAAGGTTGCTGAAGAGATCAGTCCTGAGAGTGATTAGAAATTGAATACATCTGTAGTGCTGAATGGAAACAGGCGATCTTGTTTGCTTACTCAATAACTTCCAACTCTAATGTTGTAAGAAACTTGCTGTCTTATAACCCTTCACATGCAATCAGTGCACACCGCACAAAGGGACCCTGGCCTATTGTCTCTGCTCAGTATGTTTCTGGTGGTTTATAAGAGTAAGATACAGTACCTCGACAGGGGCGACTCCTCCAGGTGGAGTTCCCCAGGGTTCGGCCTTGTACCCGACTATGTTTAATATATACGTCGCCCCATTAGCCAGACTAATAAAAAACCACGGTCTTATGCTTGTGTCGTACGTGGATGACACCCAGTTAGTGGTGTCAGTTACGCAAAGCGTGGATATGACGGCAGAACGGTTCCACAATTGCCTTACAGCACTGATGCCATGGATGAACACTAACTTTCTGAAACTTAATACGGAAAAAACCGAGGTTGTAGAGTTCGGTCAGAAACCTTCGGTTTGGAGCCATCTATGGTGGCCCCCTGAAGCCGGAACATGCCCTGTTCCTGTGTCTAAGGCCAGGAATCTAGGCTTCCTGATCGATAAAGACCTAACGCTCGCCCCACAAATAAATCAAGTGTCTTTGGCTTGCTTCTTTACGCTGAAAGTCTTGCGTAAGATTCTTCCTTTCATTCCTTTTTCATTAAGGAAAATGGTAGTCGGAGCTCTAGTTCTGTCGAGAGTAGACTATTGCAACGCTCTATACCTGGGAGCAGGCGCAAGGCAGTTTTCCAAACTCCAGTCACTCCAAAATGCGGCCGCGCGGGTATTGCTTGATCTACCTAAACATCATCCTACGTCCGCCAGCATAAAGCAGCTCCACTGGCTTTCAGTTCGACGGCGAGTGGATTTTAAGGCCCTCTGTCTAGTGCATAAAGCCCTATATGGAGGAGGTGCGGTGGATCTACAACCATTATTTCCCCGTTATGTGCCATTATGCTGCCTAAGGTCCACTTATACTGGACTGGTACATCTCCCCTAGATAAAAAGAGTCAGGTGGGGAGGAAAGGGTTTCTCATTCCAAGCGGCTAAACTGTGGAACTCTCTCCCCATACAGATACGACTACAGTCTAGCAGGACTCTTTTCAGAAGAATGATAAAAACATGGCTCTTCACCAAGCTTTAAATCTATCAGCTTTTCCTGGATTGCACACATCTCAGCGCCAAGACGCCTCGTCAATAGTGCGCTTTATAAATATTCAGTCAGTCAGTCATTAGGGCGGAGGAGCACCGCCCCACTGCTTTCTCGCAGTGCGAGAAGCAGAAAATAAAATGGTATTTTAAATACCATTTTATTTTCTGCTTCTCGCTGCTGAGAAAGCAGAAGGCAGGGGTATGCCTGATTGGGGGCGGGTGGGAGGATATGCCTGGTTGGGGGCGGGCGGGTGGGCTGGTCGGGGAGGAGTGGCTTGCACCACTCTGAGTATCCTGACTGTTTGGTCGGCCCTGGGGCTGACCAAAGCAGTCATGCGCACTCTACATTTTCTCTATGTAGGCTGCATGCAGCCTAAAAAGAGAAAATGGCCTCCCTACAGGTGCCCGGCTGGGCGCTGTCCGGGACTCCGCACCAATCACAACGCTGCCATTGCAGCATTGTGATTGGCTTACAGGAGGGGAGGGAGCATGCCTGTTCCTGTTCAGGAGCAGGAAAATACGGACCCGGCCCAGGAGCAGAGGCGGCGCGGGACCGGTCAGGTAAGTTTTATTTTTATTTTACCCCCCACCTCCACTCGCGGTAACCCCCACGCGATAACCCCCGTGCGACCCCCCCTACCCGCAAGAATTGCGAGCTGCGACTGTACCTCGATTTCTGCGTGGCCTGTTTTTATAGATAGTCTTGTCTGTTACAACAATCACAAACTCTTCATCATCACTCTTGTCTGGAAGGTACACAATCCGCAAGTCCAACCCATGGCTCAACCGTAAATCATCTGATAGTTGCTGTGCTTCATCAAGTCTATTTACCTTCCTCTGTTCTTAGTAAGACTGCTAGGTTTCTGAGTCCAAAGTTTACTCATGAGATTACTTACCTTAGTGCTGCTACTTGTTACAATCTCAATGTTCTCTCAATTTCTTTTAAATCTGTTGAAATACTCCCCTATAGAAATGCATGGCCTTTGTGTGTATTTAGAATAGTTCAGTGTAGCTGCTGGACAGCCTTGAAGGCAAGACTATAATGTGCATTATAACAATATTTAGAATACAACATATAGTTCATATTTATCCCAAATATAAAGTTTTCATAACATTTTAGTATCGTTTGTTTTATCCTCCATTCTTTTTTTGTAACTTCATGAATTGTTGCAGGTTCATTTTGTATGTCAAAATTGTGTTTTGCTGCAGTGAAAGATATGAAAAAATAAAAAATGAGACTCGATAAAATTATTGAGCAGTCAATTACTTCAATCATGGTTATCTTGCAGCAAAGGCATTATATTTCCTATTTCCTAAAGATTGCGTGTAAATTTTGTATGGCAAAAATACTTACAACAATGCGCCGGATGCACTGCTTGCATAACATGCTGCTTTAGGTACTAGTTGATAAATTCAACCTACTTTAGAAATTAGTTCCAAAAACACATAGCCAGGATAACAGAAAGCTAAGTAAATTATAATTTTTATTAGGAATTTTGAGTTATAGTTGAAGTGCTGTGTTTCTAGGTATTACATATTAATCATTAATTTTCAGAGATGAAGATAACTAGTAACAGTTTGAATTGTGCAGCAATCTTGTTGTTACCTTATCTTCGATTGCTATTGCTCTAGCCAGTTCTCTTTTTAATCACAGCAGTAAATAACTGTATCAGCCTTCCATTCCTTAACTTTATATCAACTTACTGATACATTCTCAAGTTCTTGATCTTTGCCATTACAATTAATATTAATATTTAAACACAGCTCATAAACATTTGTAGTCTTTCAGAAATACATGAGAGATTAGATAAGATAATAGTACGTCAGTGGATAGTGCCTGTTGCAGGCACATTATGCGGTGAACCTTGCTTTAACTCATCAATGCCTGTGCCCAACTTTTTTTAAAATATGCTTACATGCATAAGCTAAGTTTCTATTTTTTGGAGGGTCGGCAAGCCTGATCCTTGACGTCTGATTGGAAAAGATGTTCTATGATCATGTTGAGCAAATCTACAATATTAATTTATCATTACCCACTACTACCTTTGAGACTGTGTAAGTTTCTTTGAGCTAGTAGCCAGCAAATCTATAGTCAATACTTCTGTACTTCATATGTGTACATTTTCTCTCTGTCTAAGGTAACATTTTCGTACATAACCATTTTCTAAAGGGGTGTAAATAGAGAGTTTTTACAGTGGTTAAATTACTTCACTCTCCCTTGAATGTATGCCCCTTTCAATACTAGACCTAATGGCCTTACCTTTCTAGCAGGTCTTTCCCATCTTGTCCTCCTGTTCAGCTAACTAGCTAGTGACAGCACCAGATAGAGTAAAAGCCAAACCTTCCATCTTATTCTAAAAGAAAACGTTTTGCATTCCTTAGGAATTTATTCTAAATGGCCCAACTATCTGTAAAATAATCACTGAGAAATGTGGGGCGACGTGACACCCCACTCCGGACGCACAACCGTCGTTTATGCATAGAAATGCAGCATTTGTTCCAATATTGTCAATAAAGATTTTTATTTTCGTTTTCTCCATAATTTGTTTCACAATCATCTTTTTATCCAGTCACACGGTGGACGCCTATGTTTACACAATCCTTAATGCTGAAGAAATGCCAACACTGGCTTTACTCTGCAGCATGGCGTATTACATAAGTATTCCTCGTTAAGTTACTTCCAATACCCAATGCATTTCGGGCCTTCTTCGGCCCTTCGTCAGGGGTTATCTATAAATTTAAAAACATAGTCATTAGCTCCGTTTGTTACATAGATCATGTTTGCCACATTAAGCACATAAATGAAATTCAAAACGTACATGTGAGTGAACCCCCTAATCAATGTATTGCCCGCTGAATTCCTAAGAGTGTACCCGGTCGTTTCCGTACCTGCGCTAGAGTACATTAACCCCTCTAAATTCTCATTACGTTGTTCCCTCACCAGTGTGTACACACCCCCACGTGAATCCAGGTTTTCCCCTTGTTTTACAAGCCTTTTACAAAAGCGAGCCCATACCTTAAACATTCTGGTAACTGCTTATTTTCCTGTCCGGAACCATTCTGATACCATGACTCGCTTGCTCTATTTAAAGCACCTGTGACCTGTCTCCGCTTAGGAATACACTGCAAAATCTCCCATTCATTATCAAACTTCCACTATGGCAGTGTTACTGTGTCCAGAGTACATAACTTGCCAATTTCTATTTTGAAATTGTAAACATCCTCTGATAGTTGGCTTTTACCCCACTTCCAACATTATACAGTTCTTTATTTTGGATTCAACCCGAAAAGGCCATATGCTACTGTATGCAGCACTTTTGGGAACATCTGAAAAAAATAGGCAGACAGGTTAGGCTCCATAATTAGCAAATTCAGGAATATATATCCTAAAAAGCTATCTACAAGTCCATTTTCATCAAGCAAGTACCCATGTACTAAATGCATGTACGTGTCTGCATAGTATGTAAATGTATTCATACAATTTGCACATTCTTTTACAACTTAGATTCGACCAGTGGACTTTCTCCATTGACATTTATAGTAGTGGTTAAGCAAATGCATTTTCTATTTGCTAGACATTCACAAACTTAGGCCTTAATGGGTGTTCATAAACATTTTAAATGCATTTTCACACTTGTGTGCACCTCAAACTTACTCCTGACTCTAACTTGAAAAGTGAGAGAAAGTTGACCAATGATTTGTTTAATAGAAATCAGGGTTGTGTCAAGTTGGGCAACTTCCAATTTGCACACTTTGTAATTTTTTAAATGTTGCTACTTCCAGAGCTTTGCAATCTTTATGACGTTTTCAAGAAATGCAGATGAGAAATATTGCAAAATGCAAGGTTTGGGAGACAAATACCCTTCAAAGTTTACATTACATGTAAGAATTTTCTGAAACAACCTCTTTGTAGAAAAAATGTTTAGCAAGCAATGTTTACACAGGAAGATTTTCCCATTACACCTTTTTGGGGGAGAATCTTTGCCCACTTGTGATGTTGTGCAAAATCCACAAACTTTACAACTATGATCATACATATGTGTAAATATATAATTTATATATATATATATAAATATATATATTTATATAATTTATGCATTTAGCTGATTGCTTTGAGAATCAGCCCCTACATTGTGTATAGCTTAACAATCATGCTTATTTTCTGGTTTACTCTGATATGTGTCGGGGCTGCCTGCTATTTTTCTTTTACACTTTATTGCACTTTAGGTGCTGTGGTGTGCAATTTAACAATTACATTTTTTTTTTTTAAATTGATAATTGCCAGTTTATATAAAATATGGGAGTGTTCATTTATGCACTTTCTATTGACTTTATTAGTTTACCTATTAGTTGCCCTTTTTGTAAAAGTGTTTTGTGAAATTCATGACTGAGCATACACTGTTATTTTATACACTCTATCGCAAATGTGAGCAACGGTGTTGATAGCTTGGTCTTTCTAAATGTGGCAGAAAACATTTATATTGATAAAAGTGTAAAAAAAGCAGCTAAATGAAATCACTGACACTATTGACGTAACATTAAGTAATCAAATAGGCTGCACATACACATTAATTTCATTATACAATGAAAAATAATGATTTTCTAGAACGCGACCCATTGAAAGAGTTTGTTATACGTTACTTTTCAATATCGGTTCTTTGTTTTAATGTTACTTTTGCTAGCAAAAATTCCAAACATGATTAGTAAGACATTGACATGTTTGATGTGAAGAAAAACGTAGAAAATAAAGTGCTGTACTATACTGGGAAATGTGTTTTACATAAAGCATCCCCTGCAGTGTATTTCTGGCACAATCAAAATGAGATTTGAATTTGCAGGTAAAAGATTAGTTTGAAACTGCTGCAGTGTTTGATAATTTCATAGCTCTGCCGAGGTTCCTGTTTTATGTTTGTTTTCATGTGTAACCAAAGTCATAAAATATCCTTAAAGTTGCTTCCTTGCTGTTAGCAAAGATGAGAATTGTATTTTTTATGCTAATTTGGATTTCAGGTTTCTTTGAACCTGTGGTTTATGGGGCTCTGCTTAAAACTGCAATCTGTTCTGGATAAAAGAGAGGATTACAAAGTCCTGTAGTTTTGCACATGCTGCAGAAAAAAAGAAAGACAAATCCCTTACTGTGATTAATATTTCCTTACTAAGCTATCTGCTTTGTCATATTACAAAGTTTTCTTTTATGCAAATAGTTCACTCATTATTGCGGATGGCAGCATTTCTTGTTTGCCTGTATCCATTGTATGTAATTTCTTCTGTTCCCTGCTATTATTAGTTCTGCTAAATGTTTCTCTTTTGACTCACTATCCCAGTGTTTTCTAATATTAATCCAGCCAGATTAATGAATTGTGTGGAATGCATTTGCATACAAACAGTATACACCTCTCAATCCTAAACCATTGTTTAAAGTTTGACTGCACACAACAAGCCTACTATCCATGAATGTTTGGTTGATTGGAGTGAGTGATGAACCGGAAAGAGTGTATGAATTTTCCTTGTGGACCATTTACATGCCAGGCGGGTGGTGTCCCCACTTAAAAGTTTTAAGTTTTATTGTTTGCAGAAACGCATTTGGTAAACTCAAATGTGATTGAAAATATTTCCAGAATCGGGCACCACACGTGGTGTTTGACCCCGTAAAAACTTTTTCCGCGTGTTATTCTCCACCCATGGCCAAAAACAACTTACTGCCAGTAACTGGGGACAAGACTGGCTGGAACAATTGACTCCCGCCCCTGTATCCCCTCTCTAATGACCGGGCATGTTGTAATGAGGCATTCATGATAATATCTTTATTTATCAAGAATGAGATAGGTAAAATGCTTCAATTAATCTCAGCCACTGGCATTTACTAAGGAACGCATCCCACTCTATCTTCTTTTGCCCAATATGCCATTCTAGGCAGAGAATAGTAACAGTCCATCCCGAACTGCCAGGGCGGGATCCTTAAAGATGAGAATACAAGCACCCCAGACTGGTTTGGGACTATTTAGTCTTCATCAGTGAACTTGATTCATTCACACAGTGAGCACAGGACTCACATCTGGGCATACTCGTTGCTCCTAGGGTATCCCACTGAGGAGAACAAAAATGAGGAGCATCACGGGACGGCGGGCAACAGGGTGCAGAAGTCAGGGGAGGAAATTAGCTGCTTGGGAGGTTTAGAAAATTTTAAAAGTTACAAATTAAAACAGTAGTAAAAGAGGGTTAGAGGATGTAACAGACAATCTTGGTGAGAAGGGAGGTAGCAACACAAAAAGCACTTAGTGGGATTTTCAGGAGGGAAGCAGCACACAAGGGAGAAAGCAAGAAAACCTACTCACTACCGGCTCTAGTACAGACACCCCTGATGCAGCGATTTGGGGCTTGTAAGTACATTTTATGACTTTCTTCTTAAAATGAGTGAATTTCACTAAATAGAAGGGAAGCTGGCTGCTCTCTCCCTTTGAGGGGATGCCTTATACGTGGAAGCCAGGAGGAGAGGAGAGCGAACGTTGTGTGCCTAGACCCAGTTATTGTATTTATGGCAGTGATTTACACTGGATGCATCTGTAATAGAAATGCTAACCTTATAGTGATAAGCTAGGATAACGTGATGTTGACACACATCATCCATCCTTCACACCTTGGTTAAAAAAGAAAGTTGAAAGTGGCTGTCATCTAGAAGAGGTATTCCAGCGGACAAGTGCAAAGTTTGTTATTTAGCTCTGGAAATAGAAGATGAAAGACTACCATTGTTGAGCATTGAAAAGGCTAGCCACAATGTGCTTAATGTACATTCTACTACTATGATCTCCAAAATAAACCTTTCTAGACTCCTCCCCCTCTATCCCTCCTTGGCTCACCCCAAAACTAATTTTACTACTACGATCTCCCAAACAATCCTTTCTAACTTCTTCCCTCATGTATCCCTTCTTTGACTCATCCCAAACCTCATTTTATTACTATGATCTCCCTAATACCTCTTTATGGACTCTTCCCTCTTCTATCCCCCATTATCCCATTCACAGTAGCATGGACTTTAACCTTGCTTATAAGTGAGGACGATATTAAGCTTGGGAGAAGAAGGATTGCAAGATACTCTGCTACCTATGTCACAAAGGGTATGTGGTGTCATTTGAATACTGCAGGAAGAAAAAAAGGATACAGGACTTAGAAAGATACAGATATCAACAACTGTGATGCTGGGTAGCACACCAGAGTAACAGCGAAACAGTCTTGAGGGACTTGTCAGTCTTTGAAAAGCTAATCACTGCAATGGGAGTACGAAGTGTGTGGTGTTGAACATTTACAGAACCCCTGTCAACACCAAATTGCAAAACCAATGGAATTATATGGTGACATAGAAACACAAGCTAGGCAGGAGTATAGATAGTAAAGAATGGAAAAAGTTGTGGAAAGATATTAGCTCATACAATGACGTATTTCTTAATAGAGAATCAGCCTATAAGGCGATGAGGTTTTGGTATCTAACTCCAGACAATCTTGGTAAAATGTATCCAAATGTTCAGAACAACTGTTGGAGGGGATGCATGATGCAGAGCCATGGGAACACCCATTCATATTTGATGAGAAAGCCCCAGGAATCTAAAATACTGGATGAAAGTGTCGGGGAGCATAAAAAGTATAAGGGGGTTCCCTGTGCCAGATAAACCAGGCTTTGCAAGGCTGGATCTGACACTTACACAGTGAGAGGAAATCAGGAAGGGGGGAAGGATGTTGATATTGTAGCTTTTGGTAACTATTAAGATGGTCATAGGGAAAGATTGTAAGAAGGTGACACAGCTAACCATCATAGAATTGTACTACAAACTGGGTCATTATGGCCATGGAGCGACTATTGGCTCATCTAATTGCAGATAGGAATGATTTCCTCTCCTATTCAGGCAGCCAGTAGTAGAGTACATGGTAAAAGACTGCAGAGAGGTGACATTTATTTATTTAAAAGGTTTTATATAGCGCGAACTAGACCCTGGAAGGGTATCCGAGCGCTTTACAAATGTTACATCAAATAGATAGCTTGGAACAAAATTATGAGTAGATAGCAGGGAAAGCATATGTGATGTCAATATTAGTAGTGGGTCCGGAGGGTACTCAAGAGTGTGTTAGCCATTCGTCCTTAAAATCTGGTGCAAATCCTGGTTGGTGAGCTAAATCAAGTGTTGGGATATGGGTAGGGATTTGTTCATTAAAAGCAGTCTGACTTTTTTTTTTAAGGAAGTGCTTGAAGGGTTCATTCTGATTTCTGGGGGAAGGGCATTCCAGATTCTAGGTGCTAGTCCGGAGAAAGTACAGTTGTATGTTTTCTTTTTCTTAAAGTTTTGAGGTTTCAATAGCAAGGTGCTTCTTGATGTTCTGCCACTGCCTGATAATTCCAGTTTATCTGCCAGATTGTTAGACTTGGCATCTTTTGGCGTGTTTCCCCTGACTTTTTGCTTTCTGACCTCCCGGTTTTGACTCTGTTTTTGCTGGTGTAATGATTCTGCGCACTTTCCTCACTGCGGTCCAGTGGGAAAGTGCAAGTGCTCCTGTATAAAATGTGTTATGGATTGGTGTTTCCATGATTGGCCTATTTGGTTTATCTGTCAGTCCCTTGTAAAGTGTACTGCGAGTGCCAGGGCCTATAGACCAAATGCTGTTGGTGGGCTGCAGCACTGGATTGTGCCACCCACGCAAACAGTCCGTAAAGTGTAACTCGGGCCTGCCATCGCAGAGCCTGTGCGCAGCCTGGGGCTGCCATGTCGACTTGGCAAGTGCACACACCAAGTCCCTAAACCTTCCCTTTGCTACATGTTAGCCACCCCTAAGGTAGGCCCAAGGTACCCCTGTGGGCAGGGTGCGTTGTATGCGAAAGGTAGGACATGCCCGGGTGTGTGCGGCATGTCCTGATAGTGAATTACAGCCTAGTTCGTTTTTCACTATTGCAAGGCTACCTGTTCCCCTAGGCCAGAACGGGCAGTTTTGATTATTACAGCTTATAATCCTAACTGACCCCGGGAACATGGTAGAAATTCGAGTTTAGTATGCCTGGACTCAGAATGATAAAATGCATCTTTTAGTGAAGTTGGTTTTAACATTCTGTGTTTGAAAATACCACTTTTAGAAAGTGGGTATTTTCTTGTCTAACCATCCAAGCCTGCCTCTGCGAGGTTGTGTATTCCTTGTCTGGAGTGTCAGTGACAGGGGCTGGGGGATGCCAGGAGACAGGGTGAGTCAGCACAGGGCTGAATAGCACGATCTACATGTAGATGGGTGGGAGGGGTCGCACCTGGGCCCTGAATAGGACAGTGCCTTCCCTCCACAATGCTGGCTCCACCTCCTGTGGTGCGTCTGATGTCCCTGGCCCACTCACTGAAAGAAGGGACGGAGACTTGTCAACAAAGTGCTCCAGAACTGGTTTGGACTAGGCAAAGGCCTCTCTGCCTTCAGAGAACAAAGGAATTTGGGATATAAATATTGGGGCCCTGACCCCATGAATTTAGATCTCGCTGGAATCAAGGAACCTGCCAAGACGAAGAGCTGGAAGAGCTGCCAGGAGGAGTACTGCCCCTTTGCTGTGTTGTTGCTTTGTTGGGTTGGCCTGCAGCTGCTGCTTCTGCCTTGGGCAGTGAAAGGACTGGACTGAACTTTCTACAAACTTGTGCTGAGTATCTCCAAGGGCCAGGAACCGAGCTGGCCTCCTGTTAAGAAGTCTCAGGGACTACAAAGACTTCACAAGCCTCTGGGTACCGCTTCTGGAACGCTGTTTCAGTCGCCACAGAGGAAGGGAACTGCAGCCGACTCCGTCAACCGAATCCATCCCTGGCCGGTGACCTGTTTGCACCGCAGACCGCATCGCCCCGCTTCGCATCGCAACCCTGGTCTCACCGTGGGCGACGTCCGACGCCGTCAACATCGAGCCGCTGCTTGCACCGTGACCTGTGGGCACCGCAGTTCGCATCGCATCGCTTCACTGGGCCAGCCGGACCAGACTGACACTGTCGCTGCAACTGGCTCAAGAGTCGAGACCGCACCGCATTTGGGGCACCGCTCGCACGTCTGCGACGCACCGCTCCGACTCGCACCGCTGTCCGACGCCAGCTCCCGCACTCCGGCTTGGTCGCCTGCATCGCAACCTGTCAGCACCGCATCGAGCATCGTCTCACCCTGCATCGCACGCCTTGGACTCACCGACTCCGTCTGCACGACGCTCATCGAGCCGCTGCCTGCACCGCATCGAGGGACACCGCACCTTGCATCGCTCCGTCTTGAACCGCAACCGCGACGAACGCCGACCGGCTCGTACACTCCGTACCAGCCACAACGAGAAAAGGTACTGTGACCGAGTCTGTTCACGACTCTGCTGGCCCGTATCGACGCGGTCGGCTGGAACTGTTAGACTCTGTGGTTTTCAGCATCACGGTAGGCTCGGACGGAGCTACCGACTCGTACGAACTTTGCTTTTGTGCTATTCCTGCAAAGAAGAAGTTAACGTATCAAGTATTCATTCGTAAAGTATAGTATTGTGGATTTTTGTCGTAATTGGTCTTGTCTTGAGTATATAAAATATTGGTTATTTTTCTAAACTGGTGTGGTGTCCGTTTGTAGTGCTTACACTGTATTACTGTTGGTTATGTGCAAATGCTTTACACACTGCCTCTGAATTAAGCCTGACTGCTCGTGCCAAGCTACCACGAGGGTGAGCAGGGGTTACTTCACGAGTGTAACAACCCTTACCCTGACTAGGAAGAAGGGTCCCTACTTGGACAAAGGTGCAAGCCCTTGCCAACTAGAGATCCCATTTCTAACATTGGTTGTCAGCGGTGAGGATAGGACTTGTGTTTGCACTTGACTTACAGTGATTGGTGTGCACTACTACCATATCGCAGACCATTACGTACCACATACTGGTTCTTTTTCTTTTGGCCTATTTTTGATCTTGCCAGTTTTCAACTCACTACTTTTGTCATGCCTGAATCAATTGCATCATCCGTTGCATCTCTGGAAGTTATCTTTGAGGAGGACAGGTTGGAATCCTACGCCGTAAAGGAGTTACGAGCGATTTGTAAAAACTTGAAAGTCCAAATTAAAGGCCTCACAAGGAAGGAGGAGCTACAGAAGGCGCTGAGGGCCTGGGTAGCAGCCAGACATGCCAATGGGCAGCCTGGTGATCTCAGTGAGGAGGTGGAGGAGCCTATTTCCAGGGTGGATGTGCTTTTGGGCAGGGGGGAACCCGCCAGATCAGGCAGCAGCAGTCTGTCCCCAGAGGAGCTGGAGGACAGGCGGGAGGCAAGGCAGTTCGAGCTGCAGAAGCTCAGACTGGAGAGTGAGCGGGAGGAGAAGAGATTGGCCATAGAGGAGAGGAAGATGCTCTTAGAGCATGAGAGAGAACTAAAGGAGCTAGAACTTAGGAGTAAGTCAGGCTCAGATGGTGGCAGCAATTCGTCCAGAAAGGCAGACAGGATTGTGCACATTCCCAAGAACGTAGGCAAGGAGTTCAAGAAGGGGGATGACATACAAAGGTGGTTTCAGGGTTATGAGGCAGCCATACACATGAATGGGGTCCCTGAGGAGAATTGGGGAGCAGGATTGTGGCCACTTTTCCCTGAAGAAGCAAGGGATGCTCTGATAGCTTTGGGTAAGGGGTATCACCTCACCTATGCTGACATGAAGGATGCCCTTCTCACGAAGTATGGTCTTACTCCTGAAAAGTACAGGGATCAGTTCAGGTCCAGTAAGAAGTCTGATGCCAACACTTGGTTGGAATGTGTGGATGTGTTCTGCAGGTCGCTGGATGGTTGGGTAAAGGGCAGTAGTGTAACAGATTTTCAGGGGCTCTACAACTTGATTGCATGGGAGCACTTGTCTAGTCTATGTTTTGCAGATCTGCGCCAGCACCTAGTGGATAGTAAGCTAACTGACCCCAGGAAGCTTGCTATGGAAGCGGACCGCTGGGTGAGTACCAGGGTCCACAAGAAAGCGTTTGGGGGAGACTCAGCCAAAGGTGGGCAGGGTCCCCAGCAGAAAGGTGGGGGGACAAGGGTAAAGCACAGGAGTTCTCTAAAGGGCCACAAACTAGTACCCAGGGTAAAGGTTCCCAGCCCCCGGTGATAAGAAGAAAGGGGTCTCTACAGGAAGCCTGTTGAGACCGGCCCCCGCAAGTGTTATGCATGTGACCAGGTAGGTCACTTTAAGGGGACCCCAAGTGCCCGAAGGGGACACAGCCACCCACCGGTGGACAGTCCAAAGTGTTGGCTAGTGTAGCGCTTGGGGAGGAGGGGTGCCCACAGGAGGGTGGGGATCCCGCAGAAATGACCCTTGTCTCACTAGGGGACAGTGAGATGGTCCCAGGAAACCAGGTGCCCCTAACACAAAGAAATATAGCACCTGGGTGACCATTAATGGGAACAGGGTAGAGGCTCTCAGAGACACTGGAGCCAGTGTGACCTCAGTCCGGTGTCACCTGGTGTCTGAGAAGCAAGTAGTCCCCGGGGCATTCCACCAAGTAGTTGCTGTAGACAACTCAGAGCGCCAATGTATGGTGGCGCAGGTTCCCTTTGAATGGGGGGTCTCAGGTCCCTTGAGGGTGGTTGTGAGCCCTACCATGCCTGTAGATTGTCTGCTAGGAAACGACCTGGAGCAGTCCTCATGGAAGGAGGTTGAGCTCAGGTCTCACTTGGAGATGCTTGGGTTGCCAGAGTGGGCATGCGTGTCTACTCGGTCAATGGCAGCCAGAAAGGGTGATCAAGAGGACTTGGAGCCTGAAACAGTGGCCCAAGTCCCTGCCAAGAGAAAGGGCAGGGGGCGCGGAAACCGGCCCCGAAGTTCCCACGGACCGGGAGGAGGCGGACCTCGAGGGGACGCCCCGGTGCCTACAGGGGAGCAGGTAGCCGAACTGGGAGATATCTCTGAGCTGACCCATTGGCAGCAAGAAGGGGGTCCCACCAGGGAGGAGTTCTGCAGGGAGCAGAACGAGTGCCCTACTCTGGAGGGTCTGCGGCGGCAGGCTGCAGACCAGGCAGCTGGTAATCAGTCCGGGTCACATCTGATCTACTGGGAGAGTGGTCTCCTATACAGTGAGCCTAAGGTTGCTGAGCCTGGGTCAGCCCGTGTGCTGGTGGTACCCCAGCGCTTCAGGACCTTCCTACTGGGTCTGGCTCATGACGTGCCTTTGGCAGGACATTTGGGGCAGGACAAGACCTTTGACAGGCTTGTCACCCACTTCTTTGGCCCCAAATGCGAAGGCAGTCAGATGCACACTGTAGGTCTTGCCAAACTTGCCAGGCAAGTGGTAAGAGTGGGAGGAAGGTCAAAGCTCCTCTCCAACCTTTCCCTGTTGTTGGAACACCCTTTGAAAGGGTAGGGATGGATATTGTGGGGCCACTGGATCCCAAGACAGCCATGGGCAACAGGTACATCCTGGTCTTGGTGGACCATGCCACCCGGTACCCGGAGGCAATCCCTCTCAGGACAACGACGGCGCCAGTGGTGGGCCGGGCGTTAATGGGGATCTTTTCCCGTGTGGGATTCCCCAGAGAGGTGGTTTCCGATAGGGGGACCAATTTCATATCGAAGTATATGACATCCCTGTGGAAGGAGTGTGGTGTAACCTACAAGTTCACCACTCCTTACCACCCACAAGGAAACGGTCTGGTGGAAAGATTCAACCAGACCTTGAAAGGCATGATCAAGGGTCTAACAGAACCCATGAGGCGTAAGTGGGACGTCCTCTTGCCATGCCTACTCTTTGCATACAGGGAGGTGCCTCAGAAGTCTCTTGGGTACAGCCCCTTTGAGCTCCTGTATGGCCACCCTGTCAGAGGACCTCTGAGTTTGGTAAAGGAAGGCTGGGAGGCAGCTCCCAGGAAAACTCCCCAGGATGTGTTTAGCTACATGCTGGCCTTTCGAAACCAAACTGCCCGCTTCAGGAAACTCGCTCAGGCGAACCTAGAAGCCAGCCAGGAAGAAATGAAGAGATGGTATGACCAGAACGCCACTCTGGTCGAATTTCAGCCTGGGCAGAAAGTGTGGGTCATGGCCCCAGTGGCACCTTGTGCCTTGCAGGACAAGTGGACTGGGCCATATGAGGTAAAGGAGCGCAAAAGTGACGTCACCTACCTGGTGGATTTGCAGGCTCCAAGGAACCCTTTAAGGGTCCTTCACGTGAACCGCCTCAAGCCCCACTTCGAGAGGTCCGAAGTGAGTATGCTCTTGGCGACAGATGATGGGGTGGAAGAGGAGAGCGAGCCTCTCCCTGACCTCCTGTCTACCAAGGAGCATGATGGGTCAGTAGAGGGTGTGATCCTCTCCCCTACTCTGACTCAGGAGCAGCAGGGGGACTGTCGCCAGTTGTTGGGACAGTTCGCCCCACTGTTCTGTCTGACCCCGGTGTTACTCACTGGTGTACCCATGACGTGGACACCGGTGACAGCCATCCTGTGAAGCACAAGATTTACAGGTTGACTGACCGGGTCAGAGCCAGCATCAAGGAGGAGGTCTCTAAGATGTTGGCGTTAGGGGTGATTGAGCCCTCCCACAGTCCTTGGGCCAGCCCAGTGGTCTTGGTCCCAAAGGCTGCGGCGCCCGGTGCCACTCCAGAACTCCGGTTTTGTGTGGACTACCGTGGGCTCAATGCCGTCACCAGGACTGACGCGCACCCCATCCCCAGAGCTGATGAGCTCATTGATCGGTTGGGAGCTGCCCGGTTCCTCAGCACGTTTGATTTGACGTCTGGGTACTGGCAGATTGCCTTAACCGATGGGGCCAAGGAGAGATCAGCATTCTCAACCCCAGAAGGTCATTACCAATTCCGGGTGATGCCCTTTGGGTTGAAGAATGCCCCTGCCACCTTTCAGAGGTTGGTCAATCAGGTGTTGGCTGGGCTGGAGGATTTCAGTGCCGCCTACCTGGATGACATTGCTGTGTTCAGTTCCAGCTGGGAAGAACATTTACAGCACCTTGAGAAAGTGTTGAGGGCTCTGCAAGGTGCAGGCCTCACGATCAAGGCCAGTAAGTGCCAGATCGGGCAGGGTTCGGTGGTGTACTTGGGACACCAGGTAGGAAGCGGCCAGGTGGCGCCCCTACAACCCAAGATTGACACCATTCTGGCTTGGGAACCCCCAAGACCCAGACAGAGGTGAGAGCCTTCTTAGGTCTCACCGGTTACTATAGGAGATTTGTTAAGGGCTATGGCACCATCGTTGCCCCCTTAACAGAGCTGACCTCTAAGAGGCAGCCCAGGAAAGTGATCTGGACTGAGTCCTGCCAGAAAGCTTTTGATGCCCTGAAGGCAGCCATGTGCATGGCGCCCGTGCTCAAGGCACCTGACTTCTCCAAAGAATTTGTCGTGCAGACTGACGCTTCAGAGCATGGTGTGGGAGCGGTGCTCTCACAACTGAACGAAGAGGGCCTGGATCAGCCTGTAGTCTTCCTTAGCAGGGGACTACTTCCCAGGGAACAGAGGTGGAGTGCCATAGAAAGGGAAGCTTTTGCTGTGGTCTGGGCGCTGAAGAAGTTGAGACCATACCTGTTTGGGACTCACTTCCGGGTTCAGACAGACCACAGGCCCCTCAGATGGTTGATGCAAATGAGGGGTGAGAATCCAAAACTGCTGAGGTGGTCCATCTCCCTACAGGGAATGGACTTTACGGTGGAGCACCGTCCTGGTACAGAACACGCCAACGCAGATGGTCTGTCCAGGTTCTTCCGCCTTAGTGAAGAGAACTCCAATGGGGTTGGGTAGTTCTCCCTACTTTCAGCTGGAGGGGACATGTGTTAGACTTGGCATCTTTTGGCGTGTTTCCCCTGACTTTTTGCTTTCTGACCTCCCGGTTTTGACTCTGTTTTTGCTGGTGTAATGATTCTGCGCACTTTCCTCACTGCGGTCCAGTGGGAAAGTGCAAGTGCTCCTGTATAAAATGTGTTATGGATTGGTGTTTCCATGATTGGCCTATTTGGTTTATCTGTCAGTCCCTTGTAAAGTGTACTGCAAGTGCCAGGGCCTATAGACCAAATGCTGTTGGTGGGCTGCAGCACTGGATTGTGCCACCCACGCAAACAGCCCGTAAAGTGTAACTCGGGCCTGCCATCGCAGAGCCTGTGCGCAGCCTGGGGCTGCCATGTCGACTTGGCAAGTGCACACACTTGCAAGTCCCTAAACCTTCCCTTTGCTACATGTTAGCCACCCCTAAGGTAGGCCCAAGGTACCCCTGTGGGCAGGGTGCGTTGTATGCGAAAGGTAGGACATGCCCGGGTGTGTGCGGCATGTCCTGATAGTGAATTACAGCCTAGTTCGTTTTTCACTATTGCAAGGCTACCTGTTCCCCTAGGCCAGAACGGGCAGTTTTGATTATTACAGCTTATAATCCTAACTGACCCCGGGAACATGGTAGAAATTCGAGTTTAGTATGCCTGGACTCAGAATGATAAAATGCATCTTTTAGTGAAGTTGGTTTTAACATTCTGTGTTTGAAAATACCACTTTTAGAAAGTGGGTATTTTCTTGTCTAACCATCCAAGCCTGCCTCTGCGAGGTTGTGTATTCCTTGTCTGGAGTGTGAGTGACAGGGGCTGGGGGATGCCAGGAGACAGGGTGAGTCAGCACAGGGCTGAATAGCACGATCTACATGTAGATGGGTGGGAGGGGTCGCACCTGGGCCCTGAATAGGACAGTGCCTTCCCTCCACAATGCTGGCTCCACCTCCTGTGGTGCGTCTGATGTCCCTGGCCCACTCACTGAAAGAAGGGACGGAGACTTGTCAACAAAGTGCTCCAGAACTGGTTTGGACTAGGCAAAGGCCTCTCTGCCTTCAGAGAACAAAGGAATTTGGGATATAAATATTGGGGCCCTGACCCCATGAATTTAGATCTCGCTGGAATCAAGGAACCTGCCAAGACGAAGAGCTGGAAGAGCTGCCAAGAGGAGTACTGCCCCTTTGCTGTGTTGTTGCTTTGTTGGGTTGGCCTGCAGCTGCTGCTTCTGCCTTGGGCAGTGAAAGGACTGGACTGAACTTTCTACAAACTTGTGCTGAGTATCTCCAAGGGCCAGGAACCGAGCTGGCCTCCTGTTAAGAAGTCTCAGGGACTACAAAGACTTCACAAGCCTCTGGGTACCGCTTCTGGAACGCTGTTTCAGTCGCCACAGAGGAAGGGAACTGCAACCGACTCCGTCAACCGAATCCATCCCTGGCCGGTGACCTGTTTGCACCGCAGACCGCATCGCCCCGCTTCGCATCGCAACCCTGGTCTCACCGTGGGCGACGTCCGACGCCGTCAACATCGAGCCGCTGCTTGCACCGTGACCTGTGGGCACCGCAGTTCGCATCGCATCGCTTCACTGGGGCAGCCGGACCAGACCGACACTGTTGCTGCAACTGGCTCAAGAGTCGAGACCGCACCGCATTTGGGGCACCGCTCGCACGTCTGCGACGCACCGCTCCGACTCGCACCGCTGTCCGACGCCAGCTCCCGCACTCCGGCTTGGTCGCCTGCATCGCAACCTGTCCGCACCGCATCGAGCATCGTCTCACCCTGCATCGCACGCCTTGGACTCACCGACTCCGTCTGCACAACGCTCATCGAGCCGCTGCCTGCACCGCATCGAGGGACACCGCACCTTGCATCGCTCCGTCTTGCACCGCAACCGCGACGAACGCCGACCGGCTCGTACACTCCGTACCAGCCACAACGAGAAAAGGTACTGTGACCGAGTCTGTTCACGACTCTGCTGGCCCGTATCGACGCGGTCGGCTGGAACTGTTAGACTCTGTGGTTTTCAGCATCACGGTAGGCTCGGACGGAGCTACCGACTCGTACGAACTTTGCTTTTGTGCTATTCCTGCAAAGAAGAAGTTAACGTATCAAGTATTCATTACGTAAAGTATAGTATTGTGGATTTTTGTCGTAATTGGTCTTGTCTTGAGTATATAAAATATTGGTTATTTTTCTAAACTGGTGTGGTGTCCGTTTGTAGTGCTTACACTGTATTACTGTTGGTTATGTGCAAATGCTTTACACACTGCCTCTGAATTAAGCCTGACTGCTCGTGCCAAGCTACCACGAGGGTGAGCAGGGGTTACTTCACGAGTGTAACAACCCTTACCCTGACTAGGAAGAAGGGTCCCTACTTGGACAAAGGTGCAAGCCCTTGCCAACTAGAGATCCCATTTCTAACACAGATGCTTTGGTGTGTTGAAGTGCAAGGCTTTGTGTGTCATGCAGGCAATTTTTAGCATGTTCTTGCCTCATAAGGGATCCATTTCAGTGCCTTTAGATCAGCGGTGATGTGGTTGTTCTTTTTGGAGCTGGTGACGACTCTTGTGGCCGCGTTGAAGGAGGCTCTTAGTGGAGCCAGTCTGGATTTCGGCAGACCACATAAGGTTGTATTCCCATAGTCTATTCTAGGTATCACTAGAGCTTGCACGGCTGATTTAAGTTTGTTGGCGGGGAGGAAGCGTTTTAGTTTTCTAATAATGTTCATATGAAAGTTTGCTCCTCTGGTGGCTGTGCTTATGTGTTCCTGCATGTTGAGATTTTTGTTCAGTGTTATTCCCAGAGATCTTGCAGAATCTATTTATTTATTTATTTAAATCATTTATAGAGCGCCTAAATCACCCCAACCGGGGTATCTCCGCGCTGTACGGCCATTGACAACCAGTACAGGAAAGATCAGAACAGTGAGGTTTTTAACAGCTTTCTGAAGGATAGGTAGTTGGTGCAGAGACGTAGGTGGATGGGCAGCTGGTTCCAATATAATGGGGCCAAATAGGAGAAGGACTCCTGGATCAGGGGCCCTCCCAAGACGCGCCTCCTGCTCCGAGCATGTGCTCCCTTAATGACTCCTGGATCAAGGGTCCTCACACGACGCGCCTCCTGCTCCGAGCCTGTGCTCCCTTAATGACTCCTGGATCAGGGGCCCTCCCACGAGGCGCCTCCTGCTTTGCTTTGAAGTGTTTCATCCAATCTTCAATGTCGCTGTGTCCTCGTGGTGGGGTTATTAGGAGGAATTCGGTTTTGAGCGCATTAGGTTTGAGGTGGTTTCTGGTCAGCCAGTTGTGGGTTTTTTGCAGAGTTGTATTGAGTAGATGGATATCATCTGGAGATGATATTTTTAGGTATAGTTGGGTGTCATCCGCATATATGTGGTAGTGAACATTGGAGAGTTTCAGAATTTCGGTTAAGGGCTCCATGAATAGATTGAAGAGGGTAGGTGATAAGGAGGAACCTTGAGGGACTCCCAGGGTGACCGCTGTGGTAGTGGATATTGGACGGTAGTTATCTGGGATTGTGTGGTCAGCTGTGGGGTTTTTTAAAATGGGGGTTACCTGACCTGCTTTGAGGCAGCCTTGAAGGGTTCCTTGCAGTAGTGAGGCATTCACTATCTTTGTCCAGAGGGGTATTAGAGAAGTTTTGATCTCGCTGAAGATGTTGGCTGGAAGTGGGTCGCAGAAGTGATATGATGGTTTAAGTGTTGTTAAGATCTTGAGAATGTCATTTTCATCAAGTTTTGAAAGTGTTCCAAGACGCTTTGTTTTTGAGGGGAAGTTCGAGTTGGTTAGGAATTTGTACAGACCGCCCGCCGAGACTCCGAGTGCTTCATTTATTTAATTGAAAGAAGATTGGAATATAAGTGGGAAGACATTGGCACCTTATATCATTGGATTATAAATAAATAATAAGAAAATTGCACTACTGAAAAGGAAGGGAGTGGGGGGATTTTTTAATAAGCTGGATATAAGACAGGAAGTTGTAAAGAACAATATAATTGTAATGCATGAGACACAATTTGTAAAGTACTGTTAATATATGTCAAAACATTGGTAAAAGACGCATAAAAAGTATTTATTTTTTAAAGACCGGTTTCTGAGGTGGAATCCATGGTTTACTTTGGAACATGTGGATATGCTTGCCTCAGAGAAAATGCATTTGTTTTACTTAACAGAACCAATGCATCTTTACAGTTAAGGTCTAAACCAGGTAAAATTCCTAAATCAATTTAGGTTTAAAAGAATAAAGTTTAATGATTGGAATGACATCAGAGTGACACTAACTTTTCTTTTTAAATGTATATCAAACAATATCCAAATATTGAGCGCTCCATTTCATATTGGAATTAACAGCAGTCACCAGTATGAAATGGAGCACTCACTTCATCCTCGTCCCCAGATTTCTTCTCTGACTGGTAGCCCAAGCACCAACTCACACCAGCAGTCACCAGCCCTATCGGAATTATGAGATCTGCGGTGTTGCCAGACACCTCGTGTCTTGCACTTGGAGCAACAACTAGTGTAAACAAATATCTCTGGAACTAAGGGACCTGCCACCTGAGTGCCACGTGATTTTCTGTACTACTCAGTTGAGTGCCTTCCAAGGGTACCAACCCAAGAATTTGAAACAGAAAAGTCCATTTTAGATGATATGTGTTTTAACTTTTGTCACTGTTATTACATTTTATTGTCGAATAGTTTAATATATACAACACTGTTCTTCAAAACATCGCAGTAATATACATGAACTCAAATCTACAGTATAATAATATTCCCACCCCCTCCCCCAAAAAAATAAGTTGAGCAAGACAGGATACAATACAGAATAATGGGGTCAATGTCACCTAGAATCTGCATTGAGTGCATTTAACGTCAGTGTAGCTGAGAAGTTAACTATTGTTGGTGTTCTTCTAAACTCTTTGGAAGACCTCTAATTTATTTATCAGTTTATGCATCACCCTTTCCATTAAGGTTAGCTTTGCAGATGGCAACTTGATTTCCAACCTTCTAGAAAATGTTTTGCTGTTATTACACCACACAAGGCGAATTGTTTGTAGTTGGGTGTAGCTCCCATTTTAGGCTACTTGGGTCATTGAATGGTGTGAATTCATTTGATGGCTTTACAGTCATTGTGATAGTATTCCTTCGTATGTTTGCTTTTTCTTTTCACCAGTCTTGATATTGTTTTGATATCCTGTGCACCTCCAAGTTTTGGTTAATTTCCTAAACAGA
Source organism: Calotriton arnoldi (assembly GCA_963921515.1). Classification (NCBI taxonomy): domain Eukaryota; kingdom Metazoa; phylum Chordata; class Amphibia; order Caudata; family Salamandridae; genus Calotriton; species Calotriton arnoldi. The sequence continues at coordinate 1,129,674 of CAWUFW010003909.1, forward strand.
GCATGTCTCGACATCCTGATAAAAGGGAACCGCAAAGGTGTTTCTGTGTTTTAAGGAGAATACTGCACTCCTGTGAGAATGTTTGTATAGACCAGCAGTGTAAGCAAGCACCCACAATGTCTGTTAATATGTACCATGATTGCGCATGACATCCCTTGCTCACTTTGCCACTGGATTCAAGCTAGCCTGGCAGATGAGGCCTGTTAGCCCGAAACCGGTCCCAGGATGCTTGTTTCCGGTCCAGGGAAGACATGGCTTGGCAGTTCGGGCTGGACTGTTCCCATGAGGCACAGGGTCAAGACTGATTTGCATATTGCTGTGTCGGAACTGGGGTGGCGAAGTGAGCTAAAGAACGATGATGGATTCAACCCAGATCTGTGACTGGGGGTGAGTGTCTGAAAAGTTTCAGCGCTCCGTCCATCATCTCTTTGTGTTTGCTTTGTTCATCACCAACACATAATCAGGATGAATAGCTAAGACATGACATTGAAAAGGAAGCACGCACATTGACAACAAAAGCCAGCCCTGGCTTATATGTACCCTGCACTCCTCAATGTTTACTTTACCTTGTCCTCTGTAATCAGACAGAAAATCACATTGTCAGCTCAGTCTCACACGTGACAGAATCAATGTGAGCTTCAGAAAGAGCCATAAAATGTGCAGACTATGATCTTTTCATGAATGCGATTATTGGACATTGTTGTAAAAGCACCCCAAGTGCCCCCTCCACTTCCTGACCATTGAAACAAGATAGGAAACTATGATGGCCATGTTGGTTGTCTTAGCCAATGCATAGTAGGGCTAACTATAAACTACAGGTAATGCTGGTCAGCATTATTAATAAGGATCACATAAATATGCACGTGCCTATGCGTTTGCCAAGCTTGGCGGCCCGCCTCTAGCGAGAGTGACCACCGCCTTCCGGGTCATTACAGACACTGTCTCCAGTGCTGAACTTTTCACCTACAAATCAACGCATTCAGGAGTGCTCATCTACCAATCAATGCTATCATCAATGGCAGCAAAACAAGACTGCAGTACGCAAACTGCATGTCTTTTTCACACAAATGTTTAGGATTGGAAACAGTGTCCATAATGACCCGGAGGGTAGTGTTCATCCCAGCTCTAGCAGACATGCTGGAGACTGACAGGAGAGATTTTAATTAAACCATAAAGAACATTTAAAAGGGTCTCTGAACACTAACAAGTGAGATATATAAACACTGTTGCTGCATAATGACATCACAAGTTATAATTGATAAGAAATTCTTCTGCATTTTTTTGGTAGCAGTATTGTTGAAGCCCTCCTTTAGACATGGTGACCTTTCAATCAGTGGTGTAACAAAAGCTCCCGTGGTGCAGGTGTCACCCTTCGGCACTGGCAGGTCCCTTGCATGAGAGCTCCAGACTGGGTCCGGAGTGCGGGTGCCCCCTGCATGTACTTTGCAGGGGGGCCCCCCTCAAGTTTCGTTATGCCACTGCTTTCAATTACCCGTTGTTTGTTCCCAATGGGAGGTTATTGTCTCTCCACCTAAATGGGTGTGAAAAAGAAGCAGAATGCTCTGTTCTCAGACTCACCTGCCCATTTTCTACAGTAGTGCGGGTCAAAAATGTATCTGGCAGGGTACTGCACCTCAATATCAAAACCAAAATACTTTATAATAGAAATATTGTGTCATTTATGGTTTACAAAACTATATCCCCATATGGGAGTTGATAATATAAAACCTACAGTCAATGGTAAGATATATTATAAAGAATATTTTGGACACAATATTTATGTCAGATGGTATTTTTACTATATTCTGGCATACAGCCATCTGACACCAGTAGGTTGATCACCATCCTCTAGGTCATTAAAAACACTGCTACTGCACTTGGACTTTTGTGTGATAGCCTAATGCATTATAAATGTTGTAGTCTTATATTGTTTAAACTAATTAGACAATACACCTGAAATCAATGATTTGTAGGTGAAATGTTCAGTACCGGAGACAGTGTTTATAATGAACTAGGGTAAGGTGCTCCCTCTAAACAGCACGCTTTAGTTGTGTGATTCCCCCTACAGGGATATAAACTCTTTGGTCCACTTCTTGAGGGTGGTGTGGTCCCTCTCACCTTAGCATGTACCAGGGAAACCAACTAGCGCAACTGGGGCACACTGCTCCAAAGTAGATCAGCAAAATGCTTTACTATTTTGAAATGGTGCCCAGATTCACACCCACTGGCCTCATAATGCTGATGCACCATTCAAACTGGATGGTAGAATGACCAGAGCTGGATTTGTAAGGGAGATGGTGCCATGCAAGTTTTGTCCACTTCATACACCAGCTGTAAAGCGTGGATGCTCCTGGCTGCAGGTTTTTATGTCTCCACCCGTCATAGCAGGTTGGCGTAATGGGCACGTTCATTGTGTTGTGTCTAGATGTGGAGGCTTCATCTGGAGTACTATATTGTTTTAGAGACCACTTCAGGCATATTGTGCCTAATGCTAGTGGCCTCGTCTGCGGTACTGTGCTTGTTTCTCTTCAGTTTATCTGAAGCTTTGTCTTCAGAGTTGGAGTCCTCATATGGAGCAATTTTCTCATTTCTTGGCACAACCTCTGGTGGGCACCAAGCTTTCACATTAAAGATTGTATAGTGATCTAGGCATGGTAACAAGCATCTTCTAGCATATTAGGAAGACTACTCATGTTGGCACTGACAATGATCCCCCTGCGCCACCACTGGGGAGAGGGTCATTTTTAGTGCCCACTTTTACTGGATGAAATCTCAAATGGCATAATTGATGACATCACTGATCAAATCATCCAAGCTTCTTTAGTACACATTACTCTATAAACTAGTGTGGCATTAAAGGCCTGAAAATAAGTGCAAAATACTGCAGAATAATATATAGCATAATGAATGCCAATACAGACACAACTCCCTTAGGTGTAGCAAGCATGTGCTATGTGCAACATTGACCCTATACCAGACACTTCACGGTTAACCTAGTTCACATTAATAATCAACCACAGATATATGGGAAACCCTCATTGCACACAGTGTTCAATATGTATACAACTGTTCACAGAAACCTAAGTTCCTCAAGCTACTAAACGTCTGTTCCAAAATTAATTCCCTATTATGGACAGCTTTTATCTGTATCAAACCCCTCACAGTTACCAAACCTACATTGAGAATTTAAGTTGATATGAGTAGGAAAGTGTGTACTGTAAACAGTGTTTACTCTATGGAAAGAGTTTACTCTGTACCACACTATTTGCAGACAGTGAAACTCTCATGAGAAATACACCACAGGGTATTAAAAGGTATCTAGTAAGTACAGTGTGCACTCTGTGCAACGCTTATCAAAAAAGACACTATCCGCCTAAAATAACCAAGGTCTGAAGGTGCTGAAGATCATACTACCTATAGCCTTTTTCTAAAGCAACACAAGCACATGTACATAGATTAGTACCTAGTGCACACTGTCTTCTACATGATGTAGAGACGATTCTGCCTAATAACTCAAGGCTGCACCACCGAAACTCGAACTGGGATCCCCAGCTCTCGAGTCAGCAGCTCTGGCCACTGCGCCACATTCTCTCCACTCCCGTGTTATCTGTCAGGGAGCTCTTTCCTTCTCCCAGATAGTGATTGATGAAAACAGCTCTTTGTTCATTACATAGGTGAAACCAATGCATTACCAATGCCTGTTATCTTTCTTTCACGTTTTAACACTGACTGGATATTGATTTTATTGTATGCTTTTACCTTTTACTATACCATGCTGTATCTAAGTTTGAAGTTGTGGTTGAGAGTATCATCCAAGAGGGGGCTTGAGATTAAAAAAAGTGTGGAAAGAGTCAGTGCAAGAGAACATGATTCAGTATTTCATAGGGACACATCAACAAAAAGAAGTAAAGCATCACTGAGAAGTAAAGAGTATAAAGAGTAAGTAAAGAGTCACTGACAATGTGAAATAGACAGTAAAATGAAGAGAGGAGTCAGCAGATGGGCAATAGTTATGGAGGGAAGGTGGGAATTAGTGAAAGGGGGAATTATTCTGTGCAAGGGTGGCAGAATCAAATGATAGTGGGAGACTGGTTAGTAGGGTCTTCAAGTTGAAATTGGAGTTAGAAATGTATGTTATAAGTATGTGAGAGAGGACAGAGTACAGTAGGAGACTTTGGAGCTGGTGAAAGGTTTGTCACTCAGAGAGGGTGACAGCAGTCCACCAGAAGGTGACAACAGTCACTGATGGGGTAACCGCAGTTACAGTTTGTGACCACTGTTAATAAAAGGGTAACAGTGAACATTAAGGTGACAAGATCTCTCAGTGAGCAGGTGGCAGCTGTCCCATAGAAAGGTGCAGATGTCAGTAAGAGGATGACAGTACAAGAAGACACAGCAGCGGTCAGCATTGGGTGATAGCAGCTGTCACTGAGAGGGAGACATATAAAAGTGGCAGGGTGAGAGTAGTCGGCTAGAGTATAACTGCAACCAGGGATAGAATGACAGCATCAGTGAGTGGTGACAATGTTGAATGTGAGATTGAAAACATTCAGAGAGAGTGACTTCTGTCAGGGAGAGGTTGAGCAGTCTGTAAGAGGGTAACGGCAATCTATGAAAGAGGGACAGCTGTCAGTGGGATGAAGAAAGTGCAATAAGTTCAATTTAAGTTTCATATAAAATTAAAAAAGATAAATTCTAGTTTGTACATAATCATAATTGCTCTTATGCAGTAGGACAGTCCCAGTGAAAGGTACTTGAGGTAATTGTCAGTGAGAGAAATGTCTGTTGAATTGATATATATATATAGATGGCGCCAGTGAGAGCGTTTGATTCATGGCAATACTGCAGTCCTTCGACAATGCCTCAGATGAATCATCCAATAAGAGCAAAGTACTGAGCTTAAAGGAAATGGATGTGAAATTGACTAAACCTTTATTGAATCAACATTGAGAAAGGCAATAATCGCCGCAACGCGTCTGTTGGATGCAATAAATGGTGCCAGAAACCCAAGGAGTGCTCTTCTGTCCTTTATTGGATATTTGGTGGTGAATATTGGGCGTGAGATACCACGCTCACGAAAAGAGCACCCGCCCTGAAAAGTGTTCGACAGGATATGTGGCATGTATATATTTTTTTTTTTTGCATCGGCAGTCTTTTAGAGAATACAGCAGTTTATATTGATTCCTTTTTAGCACCCTTAGTCAGGGATCTTGCTTCCTATGTTCGGGACACTCAGGATTTCTTGAGACAAATTGATGGTACTACGTGGGAGAAAGATATGCTTCTCATAACTTTGGACATAACAAGTTTATACACGTGTATCAACCATGGAGATGGAGTCTAGGCTGTGGAATGGTTTCTTAACAAGAGACAATTGAAATTTCGGAAACATAATGAGATGCTTATTCATATGATCACTTTTTGTTTGACTAATAACATTTTTACCTTTGCAGGTCAACTTTATCAACAACAACGCGGGACCGCGATGGGCACGTGCTTCGCCCCCAGCTACGCAAATCTATTTGTGGGCTGGTGGGAGAAGCACGTGGCCTGGGGAGAGACTAATGATCTGTGGTTGGATAAAATAATTTTGTGGGCAAGGTATATAGATGACCTTTTTGTTGTTTGGCGAGGCAGCCGCTCCTCGGCTGAGGAGTATGTTGCCTCGCTTGACAACAATGAATTAAATCTTAAATTCACAAGTAATATCAGTGACACATCGGTGACCTACCTAGACCTGGAAGTATATATTGAAAATAACATCTTACTAACCCGACTGTATAGAAAACCGACAGCGGGCAATGGGGTCTTACATGCAGGCAGCCATCACCCGTTGAGCCTAATAAAAATATACCTTTTGGAGAGCTATTGCGTCTTAAACGCAATTGCACTACAATGCGGAGCTACAATAATGCCAAGGAGGGTGCTCTGCAAAGATTCAGAGAGAGGGGCTATACTAAGGCAGATTTACTGCAGGCAGAAAATAGGGTAGAGAAAATCAATAGAGTAGAATTACTGGTAGCAAAGGGACCAAGGAAATCTATACAAGATGGCCCGGCAAGAATGATAACATGCTACAATGAAAAATCGAGCAGTATTCTACAGATTTTTTGAAAAAACTGGCATATTCTGCAAACTGATAACATTTTAAAAACAAAGCTTCCAGAACGCCCACTAATAACATATAAACGATGTCCCTCAGTAGGGGACCATCTGATCCACAGTCACTTTGACATGACCCCGAAAGTTCAAAATCGTTTGAGTATTGCCGGATTTTTTCCGTGCAAACGATGTAAGGCCTGCAAATTTAGTAGTAAAACCACCACCTATCAGGGCAGACCAAGGGATCCTAGGCCTGTCCGTATGATTAAAAGATTTTTGAATTGCAATTCAGAGTTTACGGTATACTGTTTGACATGCCCATGCAAAAAACGTTATATCGGTAGCACCATACATCCGACAAAGAAACGCATCCTTGAGCACATGCGTGCTATTACAAACAAGGATGCGACTTACCCTGTTGCTCGTCATTTTGAAAAATTCCATCAGAGCAACAGGGATCTCCTTCAATTCTATTGCATAGATCAGATGGCAAAACAAGAAAGAGGAGGGGATAGGGTGCGTAAGCTTCGGTCCTTAGAGTCTAAATACATCATAGACCTTCAGACCAAAGCTCCGATAGGCTTCAATAACGACGAGGAGATGTGGGCACATCTAGAGTAACAGAGGAAAACAATGAACTTTTTCCATGCTAATGTTGTGTTCGGGATTATTTCACTCTGGATACCGCAAAATACACACTTTTCCCCCCCAAAAAATAAGATTTGAATTTTTTTGAATGCCCATTCAGGGCACAATTGTGGTTGCAACTAGATGACACCGACACTCTGTATATATTAACAACATATATGAATTGGTTTTTATGCATAATATTCTATATTTTTGAAAAATGCTAATTTTTAAATGAATTAGAAAATAATTTATGAATTTATATACATGAAATTATTTATCAATTGTACACATGGATTTAATCTTAAATGAAGGTTTTTAGCATCATTTTTCTATAATTTTAGTAATGCTAAATTATTGTTTTCATGTGTACATATCAGAAGTTGTGTCACTGTTGCTACAATAATGTTTTTAAATACAGCACTGAGCACTTTGGGTACTAGCACTTTATGTAAATAACACGTTTTAAGATGGCTAACATGTATCTTCATCACAAATGTTGCATAAGTCCTATCTTTATGCCTAGTGAAAAAACACGTGATGTATGAGATTTTTAAATACTCGCGTGAAACACTATGGAAACTGACATTGAGGAAGCCGAAAGGTGAAACGCGTTTGTCAAGGGGGGGGTCTGCACATTAAAATCATCAGCTACAAATGATCCGTGTGTGCTCTCCATTTTTGGTCTGCTGAATGGCTGCCGAGTTATGGAATATATATATATATATATATATATATATATATATATATATCCGAATTCTTCCAAAGAAGAGACAGCACTCACGAGGGAGGAAAATAACCCGGTTTTATTGTGCGGGTTACTGGTACAACGGACGCGTGTCGGCAAGCGCCTTCATCAACAGGAATGAGTGCTGTCTCTTCATTGGAAGAATTCGGCGCTACATATCTATCGTGGTCCCACCACCACATGCTCAGGCAGGCACCCACTCCGGAGTGCTCAGCGTTCTTGTTGGACTGGTAACGGAAATATATATATATATCTTTGCAGGAGGAAAGGAAGGGACCCACCACCAAGTCACTCACGAGCACGGGTTCCCTACCCTTTTCTTCGTCATCACTCCTGGGATGTCATCACAGATAAGATATATCATGCATGATTCTTGATTAGAATTTGTGGATCTTTTTGCACTGTGCATATCTCGGTCAGATTTAGACCTGGGCACTTGCCCAACACTTATGGTGCACTTGGAGTACTATTTTTTTGTCAGGCAGGAGTCATTCTGGCCTGGACTGACTCATAATAGGTGGGGTGTGATTCAGCTACACCGTTGTGTACAGGCACTATGCCTCCGCGCTCATTGGCCTACCGCTTATATGCTGCTATTTGGTCCAGGTTTTTGGCACTATGCCAGTACTGCCTTCAAGTACATGGCCTCAATTTGTTTTGAATGCCACATGCACTATACCACTTTGGTGCTAATTTGTTATTTTGTGTACATATGTGGCACTTTAATCAGCAAATTTGCACATATTTAAATTGTGGTAATGCATTTTGCACTGTAAAAGGCTATGAAATTTAATTTTATTAATTAGTAGCAGTGTATTGAGACATGTACGTACCAGTGTATGTACTGTAAAGCACTTGCACTTTATTTAAGCAAATTTGCACATCTTTGGAGTACTGTAATGCAGTTGCATGTTAGATGATAAAGATATAAGACTACACATTTAAAGTGATATATTTGATTTAACCGTAGGTTCATCTGCAGATCAAAATGAAAAATTACCTGCATTTTTAATACAAATGAAGAGATTGAATATTCAAGAAAATGTGGATAAGGGCACTTCCACTTTATTTGATGATTGCAGTATTGAAAAGCAAACTTTTTATCCCTATTTTGTCCTTTTTGTACATTTTGTATGATTATGGTTTTTAAACACAGAAAGTGTCAAAATCGTTAATAAGAAATTGGCAATGGTAAGCTGGGTACATATTGTTTCATGCTGAGAACAGTTATAGAGAGGAAAAACTGTAATGAGACATAAGAGTTTAACCCATATAAGATGATGAATTCGTTTATTGTACACTCCTAATGAGATTTATCATAGAGTGGAATCATAGGACAAAAGGGCACTTGCTTTGAATTTATATTGAGAATATTATATGTGCCTGAATACGTAATGAAAAGGCTCACGTTGTATATGAATGATAAAGAAACCCTTTATTTTTTTTTTGCAATGTGCAAAGCATCATGTTGATGTATAAGTCTATCTTCTATGCCTATTGAAGGTTGGGTCATGTGACCGCAACACTCTGTTTTTTTAATGCATTCCGTTAATGGCGACTGTTTGTGTTAACAAGGCAGGTGTGCCGAAACGCGTAACAGCGAAGATTTTGATTAAAATGCAAGACTGTATGGCAACGCTACCCCTGTGTCTGTGTCTGATTCATATGTGGGATTCGGAAATGGTGTTCATATATATATATATATATATATATATATATATATATATATATATATATATATATATCCAAATTCTTCCAAAGAAGAGACAGCACTCACGAGGGAGGAAAATAACCCGGTTTTATTGTGCGGGTTACTGGTACAACGGACGCGTGTCGGCAAGCGCCTTCATCAACAGGAATGAGTGCTGTCTCTTCATTGGAAGAATTTGGCGCTATGTATCTATCGTGGTCCCACCACCACGTACTCAGGCAGGCACCCACTCCGGAGTGCTCAGCATTCTTGTTGGACTGGTAACGGGAATATATATATATCTTTGCAGGAGGAAAGGAAGGGACCCACCACCAAGTCACTCATGAGCACGGCTTCCCTACCCTTTTCTTCGTCATCACTCCTGGGATGTCATCACAGATAAGATATATCATGCATGATTCTTGATTAGCATTTGTGGATCTTTTTGCACTATGCATATCTCAGTCAGATTTAGCCTGGGCACTTGCCCAACACTTATGGTGCAGCTACTTGGAGTACTATTTTTTTGTCAGGCAGGAGTCATTCTGGCCTGGACTGACTCATAATAGGTGGGGTGTGATTCAGCTACATCGTTGTGTACAGGCACTATGCCTCCGCGCTCATTGGCCTACCGCTTATATGCTGCTATTTGGTCCAGGTTTTTGGCACTATGCCAGTACTGCCTTCAAGTACATGGCCTCAATTTGTTTTGAATGCCACATGCACTATACCACTTTGGTGCTAATTTATTATTTTGTGTACATATGTGGCAATTATGTTTGGATTTCTTTTGGCATGTTTCTTATGGAGATTGTATTTGCACCATGGTATGGCTTTTATACCTTTTCTCTGACCAGTCTTACACCATTCCAATATGGCCGACATGTTAGATTCTCTTGTGTCCATCCTTTATGTTCATCATGCATTTTTAAGGACACCCTAGTGGTGGTGTGAGCACATGTGACCAAGGCTGCTGGGCAGCCGAAATGCGTTGTGTGATTAAACAGTTTCCTGCAATTACTGGGTCTGTTTGTGCTGCATCCTGAGAGCGCGCTTACTGAACTCATATATATATATATATATATATATATATATATATATATATATATATATATATATATCCTACTCGCGGTCGCTAGTAGGTGGTTATAGTTAGGACCAAAATTTCTATAGGAAAAGTGTTTGTTCCTTTTCCAATAACTTTGCCGCCGCTTGACGAATCTCCATGAAAGTTTCACAAAGCTTCCCTATTGTGGCTCAGCTGCTTTGTTGAAAGTTTCGGGGAGATCCATCAAGCAGGGGCAGAGATAAGAGGGGGTCCCAAATGGTGTTTTTCCCATGTTAAGTCTATGGGGATTTTCATTTTTTGAACATGACTACAGCCGAACGGAATTACACCAAATTTGGCAGAAAGCTAGATGTTGGTCCAGTAAGTATGATTTTTGTGATGTGGTATAAATCCATTCAGTAGTTTTTGAGATATCTATCTTTAAAAAATATAGATATCTTGGGACCCGAGTTCTTGCAGTGGACTTGCGAATCCTACTAAAATTTGATTGGCTGTCAATACTTCAACCAAGAAGTGTTGGCAACCTTCTTGGGAGGCGGGCCGCTTTGCCCCTATCTTTGTTCCAATTTGCCCCGGGGATGTGGTGGTCCCTGGGGCCCCATCATATCTGGGAGATTAGGGTATTCCTACCCTGCTTGAAGCCGAGTCCCAGGAAAAAAGTTTTTAAAAAAGAAAAGGGGACTGGATAGGAATACCCTGACACCCCAGATATGGTGGGGTGGGGATCCCTGAGGGACCCCGCCAGGGGTAAAAAGCATTTTTTTTACATTTTGACACAGACTCGCGGGTGGATCCGCAAATCCGCGCAATTTTTTTTAAAATAACCCCCGGGTGGGCCGGGTCCCGAGGGCATTGTGGAAATGTAGGAGGGGGCGCATGGGGCTCCCCTCCTAGGGCTATTCACAGGCCCGGGGACCGCCACCTCCAGGGACAGTCACTTATTTATATGTGGGGGAGCCTTGCAGCTCCCCCGCTGCCCCTGGGACCGCCACTTCCCCGGGACACTACTGAATTCAAATGCAGCCCCTCCCGCTTCCCCGGGGATCGCCACCTCCCTGGGGCACATACATTAATTGATTTTTTTTTAAAGCAATGTGGGGGAGGCCCTGTGGCCTACCCCACAGCCCCTGGAACTGCCACCTCCCGGGGGCTAACATAAATAATGCATGAGGGACCTCTGCCCCCCCATGCAGCCCTGGGGACCGCCACCTTCCCGGGGCACAAATACAATCATGAAGGGGGTCCTTTGCAGATCCCTGGGGACCACCATCTCCCTGGGTCAAATTGGAACAAAGGAGGGGGGGCGCACGGCCCCCCTCCAGCAGCCCTAGATGGCCCTGGGGACTGCCACCGCCCAGGGCCAGCTCCAGCAATATCCTACAGTGCCCACCCCACCGGGACATTGCAGTTTGCTACGGCTTGGCTGGAGCACAGCTCCCGCAATGCCATAGCAAACCTGCTCTGCTTTCAGCAAGTGAGAGCACAAAATGTTCTCGCTTGCTGAAAGTCTCCTCCTTTCAGGTCTCAGCAATCCTGCTGTGTGGGACTTACTAGAGGTAATAGGAGGGGTTGTTGGCCCCCAAAGACGTCCTTGGGGGCCAACTACCCCTCCTGTTATCTCCAATAAGTCCCACACAGTGGGATTGCTAAGAGGTCTTCGGAGGCCATGCCCCCTTTCTCCACCACTCTGAAAATGCAGCTTGTGGTGCACTACTGGTTGAGAGATGAAGTCCAATTTACTTCTGAGGGACCTTGGGGGCCAAGAAGCCTGCCTGGTACGTCCTGTAAGTCCTACACAGTAGGATTCCTTAGAGCTGTTCGGAGGCCCAGCCCCCTTTCTCCACCACTCTGCAAACGCGACTATGAGTTAAAAAACAATAGAAATTCACTGGAAATCCAAAGGTTACAGGGATGTTATAGTTAGTAATTAGCATTTAAAAAACCTTAGAAATTCACTGAAAAAAACAAAGGTTACAGAGACGTTATAGCTAGGCTCAGGTTTCACTCGTACAAAACCAGAGAAATTTAGCTGTTATAGTTAACTGAGCTAAGTATAACTCGCGCCCCTGCAATGCACTGTTTATGACCTCACATATTACATCACTCATGACATGGTCAGTGACATCACTGATGAGATCGAAAATGACATCACTGATGACATCAATGATGACATCATCCACAGAATCTCTGACCCACCCACTCACACCCCAATATAACCTTTCATACACCCACTCCAACTTCCACACTGCCATTCTCAAAACCATTGACACACCCATACCAGTACTTACACACCCACTCATTAATTCATAGATCTACACATACATCCACTCAGTCACCCATACAGCCACTCATACACCAACTAACTCACTATACAGCCACTGATATATCCACTCGTACACCCATACAGCCACTCACGCACTGTCAGTCACACATAGAGCTACTCACACACCTACTCACTCAACCATTGTGTGTAACGGGCCACCAGAGAGCCCGCAACACTTTGCCTGCACTTTCCTGTGGTGGGACGCCTTACCCCAGAAGTCACTGCTTCCCTGCGAGGGGGAGGAGCCCCGCTCGCATACTTGAACACCGCCAGCTTCCCGCAGCACGGGTTGTGTGTAAAGGGCCGCCGGAGAGCCCGCAATGCTTTGCCTGCACTATCCTGGGGTGGGACTCCGTCCCCCAGAAGTCACTGCGTCCCTGCGAGGGGGAGGAGTGCCGCTTGCATACTTGAATGCTGCCAGTTTCCCGCAGCACAGGTTGTGTGTAACGGGCCGCCAGAGAGCCAGCAACGCTTTGCCTGCACTTTCCTGGGGTGGGACTCTGTCCCCCAGAAGTCACTGTGTCCCTGCGAGGGGGAGGAGCCCCGTTCGCATACTTGAACGCCGCCAGCTTCCCGCAGCGTGGGACGCACGCGGGCGTGCCCGGGCCAAGAGCGGCCCCATCTGCGCACGTCACCGCCAGACAGAGGCAGGGCAGGGCCACCCCTCCTGGTTCTGCGCCCCGGGAGGGTTTATTATCCGGCCAGCTATCCTGTCTCTATTGAGGATCGATCTAATGGTACAGTAAACCTTTGACCTACCAAGTGTCTCTATTCATATCAATGCTCTTATGACCTTTTGTTAGCTACGATCTTTTTTGGTCTTGTCTAGAGGCGTAAATATAATCCTGAAATCCTGAAATGGGGAAAAGAAAACATCCGAGCTCTGTACTAGCAAAGTCACCACCTAAGTCAAGGCAGTCTATTATGAATTATATAACAGGGGCAATGGGGGCAATAGAAAAGCAAATCCTAAGTGTAGAGGAAACTTTAACCAGCTGCTCCGAGACTGTCCCCGAACTAGCAACCCCCTGTTTAACCATCCCTAATCCAGCTCAAACGCTTGAAACTCTGACTAAGGGACTTGGTACTCTGTCCAAAGATAGCAACGAGCTTGTACATAATCTCTCTTCTTCGGGTACGTCAAACCTCTCGAATAACCACTCCTCTCCCAAACGTCAAAAGATCTCAAGGAACTGTCCCACGGACTCCATTGTGGCTCTACCTGGTTGGCTAACTAAAGCTAAGAAGAGGATTCCAGTGCAGAAGACGGTAGAGATCTCAAAGTCCCCTAGACCTGCCAAAAAACCAATATCTGCTGCACCACAGGATTGCTCTTCACTGGTGACATCTGTTCAAGCCCTGGCTGACCTTATTAAAACCGCAGTTTGCAGTTTTACAGACCGATTGAAAGCTATTGAATGTGCTATGCTATCTTGTATTGAGCGACTAGGTGTAGTAAATACCCTTAGTGGGCCAAACGATCCTGCTAGAGATAATATTATTGGTAGTACCTCTAGATCCCACGTAATTCTCCCGCCACAGCAACCTGCTATAGAGAATCCCGAGCCCCATACTCGGCAAATGTTAAATATGCTTCGGCAGCCCCTTATAGTGCAAGGGAATGATGTAGATAGACATAATAACGAAGAGACACCAATAGCTCCCACGCCCACGCCCACTACCTCCTTGATGGGATCTTCCATTGCCAATCCCACTCATCATACTAATCCTTTACACGCCAATGATCGATTAGATCTCCCCCCCTGCTGCTAACCCGTATGTGATTATACTTGATAATGTCCCGATTTTAGGCACCCCCTTTTCAGAAACATGGGGCTCGTTGAGAAACAAGTCTCTTAATTGGCTAAATTCCAGGGTCAGGATGGGGGGAGCTCTCTTTGATGATTTAAGATGGTGAGACGGGTACAGTGGGTTGGCAGGGGCCCTAAAGTGTTTCATGGTGACTGTGTGGTGCTTTCTTTTAAATCCCCAGCACTAGTTAGAACGATATTGGGAAGTATAAATTCAAAGCTGGCACTCCCAAATCAGATTTCAGTATTACCGCTTGGGTTCTTTTGAGACGCAGCAATCATCCTTACGTCAATCAGGCCGTCATCCGCCAAGCTCGAATCTGAATAATCTATCCCAGTTGAAGTATTCTATTCCAACATCCACTAGATATGATTGTCTCTCTAGCCTTGCTGGGGTAGACTGACTACAGGCGGTCGTATTGGTAGGTGAATCTGTAGTTAAGGATGTCCCTACTTCCCTAATGCCTGCTAACAGCTTACCGGTAGAGGGGGTTGTATTGGAGGCTCAACGATCTACAGCGCTGTCTATGAGGAGGGGCGAGAGTAATCTGGACTGTATAACTCTGGTCTCAAATATGATTAGTGTCCTAAGTTGGAATTTTGCGGGGGCTTCGTAGTAAGATTAACTTACCTGAATGGCTAGAATTTGTAACAGGTTTTAACATTTTTTGTTTACAGGAAACTTGGGTTGTGGAACCAATCCATTTTAATGGATACAAAACATTTAATTTATCAGCTGTCCCATCTAGACATGGTAGATCTAAGGGGGGTATATGCATTTATGTGTCAAATGACTTAACTTCCTCTACAGTAATCACAAAACCTCCTAACAATTTCCATCAAATTGTCACTATCGAACTTTCAGGCTCTATATCTCTGACTCTAGTTAATTTCTATAATAATGCCGTTGATTTTGACATATTGCGTATCCTGGACCAACTTAATGCTGATCTTGAAGCTCTATTTGACAAGGGGAATGGGGATAAATTGTTGGTGTGGGGGGGATTTTAATATCAAACTATGTAAAATGTCATTGAGCAAGGTCTGTGGTCTCACCTCTCCAACCAACGATGACCTTACGCATTTTCTACACTCAGAGTATGGTGAAAAACTCAACGAACTCATCTCCAAACATGATCTGGGTTTTAGTAACGAACTCGGGATTAGCCCAGTCATGGTACCATGTACTTATGATGATGGTATGGGTAAAAGTGTTATTGATTTTATCCTGTTCCCTAACCGCTATTCGGCATTACTAACTGATTTTAAAATTCATGACTTAGCAATGAGTGATCACTTCCCACAGAGTCTTATGATGAACTTTGGCAGTTTAATAAATCAAGGGGTCTGTCACTCCACCAGGTCTGTAGAGAACATAGAACTATCACGAATAAATGGCTATACCCTAAGGTGGTCCATGGTCGAACCAAATGGTTTTTTAAAGAAACTAATCTACCAAGAAAAAAAGGCCTTTGATGTTTGTTTGGATGATTCAGTAGGCCCTTCTGCTATTATGGAATCATTCGATAAAATTATTAAGGCAATTAAAATGGGCCTATTTGCACACCAGAAAGGTAGTAAAGCAAACAAGAAGCCCTGGTTTGACCATGCTTGTTCAGAGGCACATAAAAACTTAAAACTGGCCTTAAAGTGCTCACCCAGGAACATTCTGGAGGTGCAGCATAAGAGACAGCTGTACAAGTCTGCAATAAAAAACCGCAAAAGAAGTTTGAAATCTGAGGCTTGGGACAAATTGTACGAGGCCAGTTGTAACAATGATCCTACTGCATTCTGGCGTGTAGTTAACTCCCCCTTTTTTAGTGAGGCTGACAAGCCTAAAATAGAGGTGGCAGTGAATGAAGAGGGCTGGGTATCACACTTTTCTAAATTATACTCTGCCCCTACAAAGTGTGGTGGAAAAGAGATAAAAGAGGCCCCGCTAATGGAGACTCCACCCCTTAATAAGGCACATGAATGGCCCTACCTTAATTTCACATTGGAAGACGTCACCCTGGCTATAAACTCGAGTAAGGGTGGTAAAGCACCAGGGCCTGACGGGGTTCCCATTGATTTGTTTATGGCTAATATGGAGCTCTGGGGCCCCCTCTTGACCCTTGTTTTTAGATCATGTCAGAGTGTTGAGTTTCCCCCCTCATGGTCTGAGTCCCGTATTGTTCCAATATTTAAAAAAGGCGACCGTAACTGCCCTGCAAATTATAGACCCATCTCCCTGCTAGATTCTCTAGTCAAGGTCTTGGGCCGCATAATCCTAAGTAGACTGCAAAATTGGGCGGACGATAATAACACAATTTCGGATTTACAATATGGGTTCCGAAAAGGATCAGGGACTACGGATCAAGCCATCAATTTAAACCTGATCAAGAGCAAGTATGCCCGTATTAGAGGAGGCAATTTGTTTTTGGCTTTTGTCGATCTTTCGATTGCTTTTGATTCAGTAATCCACGATAAACTTTGGTCCGTTATGACCTCAATGGGAATTGACCATACAATCATTAGCTTTCTGAGATATTTATATTCTACAAGCTGTGCCAGGGTTTGTTACGGTATAAAGGGCGAATGTACCCGTTCTTTTAATATTGAAAAAGGAGTTTGGCAAGGGTGCGTGCACGCACCATTTCTATTCAATCTGTACATCAATAACCTAGGTGATACCCTTGCCAACTTATGTTTAGATTTGCCACAAATTAAACAACGCCCAATACCCGTCCTGCTTTATGCGGACGACGCAGTACTCATGGCGCGTACTCCACTGGCCCTGCAGCAACTTCTTGATAACTTTGTGCACTTTATGGAATATCTGGGGCTGAGACTTAATATAAGCAAAACCTTTGTTATGAAGGTAGCCAGAAGCTCCACTAAAATGTGCAATATTTGTGTAGGGAAAAATGTTATTCCACTAACTCCCACCTTTACATATCTGGGTATTTTATTTGATTGCGAGGAGAATTGGAAAAGCGCCATTAAATTAAAAAAAATTGCAATTTATTAGATCTATTGCGGCCTTGTGTAATTTTGCAAGGAAAATAGGCTGTAAACAACCAAAAGAAATGTTAAAGATTTATAATGCAAAATGTAGCACTATTGCTATGTATGGCTCTGAGCTGTGGGGTTATGTAAATCTGGAACCACTACAGGTGATTGAAAATGCTTTTTTAAAAAACCTTCTTGCGCTTCCTTCCAGCTGTTCAAATTTTGTGTGCCATTCTGAATTGGGGGCCACTTATTTAACAGATTTGATAAGAATCCAACCAGTCCTCCTTTGGCACAAGATCTGGGCTTCAGATCACCTGGAATTTAATTGTGCTTTAGTAAAGGACTGCTGTGATTCTGATCATTCATTAAATATTCCGTGGCTAAAGTACATTAAGAACTTCATGGTAGACATCAGTCACCCGGAATTTTATGAACAACCGGTCTCAGAATAATGTTACAAGGAAAGCACTTAAATCATAGTATATAAATCATCTTGAAGAACTGAGACTATCAGTGGAACTAGTTAAACCTTCAGTTCATCATAACCAAATGGTTTTAACTACTTGCTCAATGCAACCATATCTTTTTAACATTTTAAATGCACAAGACAGATTTGTTTTAGCGCGTTTTAGATTAGATATATTTTACCGCTTGATGACATTTCCAAGTGTTAATAATTGGTCAAAGGAATTAATGTTGTGTCCTTGTGATAACATGTCAAATCAATCAACGATTCACATCCTGTTCTTCTGTAAATTATACACTGATCTGAGGAGATCTTTTATTGATCCTATACTGAAATCTTTAAACTTTAAGCAATGTAGACCGGCGTTTTTATATTTGCAATTGCTTCCCAATTTGTTTACATGTGTGGCACTAGCAGGGTTTCTTAGGGCTGTATTAACTAGAAGTAAAAGAGGTCTTGCATTATTTTAAACTGTAATTGTTTTTAAAGTTTTATATCTCTGGCTATTTTTAAAATTTACTGCTGCTATGTGTCTTCTTTTATGATACACCTTATGAATCGAATAAAGATGAATTGAATTGACATCACTGATGACATCAATGATGACATCATCCACAGAATCTCTGAACCACCCACTCATACCCCAATATAACCTTTCATACACCCACTCCAACTCTCAAAACCATTGACACACCCTTACCAGTACTTACACGCCCACTCATTAATTCATAGATCTACACACACATCCACTCAGTCACCCATACAGCTACTCATACACCAACTAACTCACTAATACAGCCACTGATATATCCACTCGTACACCCATACAGCCACTCACACACTGTCAGTCACACATAGAGCTACTCACTCAACCATAGAGTCAATCACACAGCTGCGTACTCACCTATACAGTTATACACACACCCACACACGTATTCATACAGATACTAACACATACTCATTCACCTATACAGTTACTGACACAAGCACACACTCAGCCATGTAGCCACTCTCACAATCACTCCATCACACATACAGTCACTCATACTCCAACACTCACCTATACTGCCTTTCACATATGTAGTTACTTTCCCATATACCACTGACACATCCATTCACTCACCGACACAGACATACACAAACTCAGTCACCCATACAGCCACTCACAGATACACTCACTAACCCATACAGCCACTGACTCACTCACTCACTCATCCATGCAGGCAGTCACACACACCTTCACCCACTCACACAGACACTCATACAGTCATACAGGTGCTCAAACAACCAATCAATCACCCATACAGCTACTCACATACCCACTCACCAACTCATAGAGCCACTTAGACACCAACTGACAGACTGATACAGACATTCACACAACCTAGTCACTCACCCATACATTCACTGAGACACCTAATCACTCACATATACAGTCAGTCATGCACCCACTGAATTATCCATATAGGCACTCATACACCCACTGATTCACCAGTACACCTTGGTATATATATTTAACACTCATAAACTTTTTAAAACACTCACAGTCACTAGATGATGTCCACGGTGATGTACTCAATTATGTCATTTGAGATGTCATCAGTGATGTCATCAATGACTTCACTGACCATGTCATGAGTGATTTAATTTGAGGGGTCATAAGCAGTGCATTACAGGGGCGCAAGTTATAGTTAGTTCAGCTAACTATAACTGCTGAATTTTTCTGCTTTTGTATGATTAAAACCTGAGCCTAACTATAACGTGTCTGTAACCTTTGGTTTTTTCTGTGAATTTCTAAGGCTTTTTTTATTACATTTCCTAACTATAACGTCCCTGTAACCTTTGTTTTGTCAGTGAAAATATATGTATTTATACATATATACGTATATATTCAATGTAAAAACCAAAGGTTACACTTTATAGTTAAGTTAACGTTAACGTAAAGGACGTTATAGTTAAGCTCAGATTTCATTCGTACAAAACCATAGAAATTCATCAGTTATAGTTACTTGAGCTAACTATAACTTATGCCCCTGCAATGCACTGCTTATAACTTTACTTATTATATCACTCATGACATGGTCAGTGACATCGCTGATGACATTTCAAATGACATCACTAATGACATTACTGGTGACATCATCTAGTGAGTGTGAGTATTTTGTAACAGTTTATGATTTTCAAACATATATATTAACCTACTAAAAAGGTAAATTGAGCATACTATGTGCACTACTACTGAGTGATACTACTTTTGACATATATTATGTGAGTGGCTGTATGACTATGTTTCCTTGTGTGTGGGTGTGTGATAGCTGTATGGGTATATAAGTGGGTATGTGAGTAGCTGTGTGGTTGACTGAATTGCTGTGTGTGTCTGTATTGGGGAGTGAGTGGGTGGGTGTGTCAGTGGCTGTATGGATGAGTGAGTGGCGGTGTGAGTTGCTTTATAGGTGGGTAAGTGGGTGTGTAGTGACTGCATGGGTGAGTGAGTGGGTGTCTGAATGGCTGCATGAGTAAGTGACTGGGTGTGTAAGTGGCTGTATGGGTTAGTGAGTGACTGAGTGTGTGTTTGGTTACGTGAGTTGGTGTGTGAGTGACTGTATTGGAGAGTGAGTGTCTGTGTGAATGGCTGCATGGATGAGTGAGCGGAAGTGTGAGTGCTTGTATGAATATGTATGAATGGGTATATAAGTAGTTCTGTGGGTGTGTGTGAGTGGCTTTGTGAGTGAGTGCTTGTTTGTGTGAGTGAGTGGCTGTGTTGAAAGGCTGATTGGTGAGTGGGTGTGTGAGTGACTGTGTAGGCAAATAAGTGGGTGTGTGACTAGCTATATCGGTGAGTGTGAGGCTATGTGACTGGCTATGCGGATAAGTGACTGGTTGTATGAGTGGCTATAAGGGTGAATGAATGGTTGTGTGAGTGGCTATACGAGTGAGTGATTGCATGAGTGCCTCTGTGGAGAAGTGAGTGGGTGTGTGAGTACTGGTATGGTTCTGTGAATGGGTATGTGAGTGGCTGTGTGGATGTGTGAGTGGGCATATGAGAGGTTGTATGGGGGTGTAAGTGGGTTTGTGGATGATGTCATCAGTGATGTCATTTGAGATGTCATCAGTGATGTCACTGACCATGTCATGAGTGATGTAATATGTGAGGTCATAAGCAGTGCTTTGTGGAGGCGTAAGTTATAGTTAGCTCAGGTAACTATAACTGCTGAATTTTTATGGTTTAGTACAAGTAAAATCTGAGCCTAACTATAACGTCCCTGTAGCCTTTGTTTTTTTAAATGAATCTCTATGGTTTTTCAAATTCTATTTCCTAACTATAACATCCCTGTAAACGTTGTGCTTTTCAGTGAAATTCTATAGTTTTTTAACTAGTAGTCACGTTTGCAGCATGGTGGAGAAAGAGGGTGGGCCTCCGACCAGTTCTCAGAAATCCCACTGTGTTAGACTTAATGGAGGTAACAGGAGGGCTTCTTGACCCCCAAGGACCCTCAGCATCCAAGAGGAGTTCATCCCCCAACCAGTAGTGCGCCAGGAGGTGCATTTGCAGATTAGCATGGTCCCCCATCCCTGGGCCAATTTTGGTCCCGGGGACCCCATCCCTCGGGCCCAGCCTTTTTATTTATTTTTTAATATAGTGGAGGTAGGCCGCGCAGCCTCCTTCCCAGGCCGATTTTGGCCCTGTCTACCCCATGCCCTGGCCTCTATTATGGGTGCCCTGGTCTGACCCAGGGCACACACTCTGTTGGGGACTTCGGGGGGAGCCTCAAGGCCCCTGCAGTCCCTGCCGGCACCCCACCTCCTGCTGGAGCAGCCATTGCTTTTACAGAGAGTGAGCTGCTGAACTCTCTGTGAAAGCAATTCTGCTCCGCTTTCAGCAAGCAAGAGCATTTTCAATGCTCTCACTTGCTGAATGCGAAGCACAGTTTGCTATGGCTGGGCGGGATCGCTAAAGCTCCCGCCAAGCTATAGCAAACAGCTATGTCCCGGGGGGTGGGCACCCTGGGATATAGCAGGAGCCGACCCTGGGGTGGTGGCGGTCCCCAAGGCCATGTATGGCTCCAGGAGGGCTCCCACGCAGCCCCCCTCCTTTCTTCTTCTAGGGCCTACCCAGGGAGGTGGTGGTCCACGGGGCACGAGGAGGTCCACAACCCCTATCGATTTCATTTATATTAGCCCCTGGGAGTTGGAGATCCCCGGGGCTGCGGGGGAGGCAGTACGGGTCTCCCCCACACTAATTTTATAAATAGTCCCAGGGAGATAGTGGTCCCCCTGGATTTTAATAAACCCTAGGAGGTGGGCCCCAGGCACCCCATGCTTTATTTTTTACTTGCCCCCGGGATTTGGCCCACCCGGGGGCTTGTTAAAAAGACGCAGGGAGACCATGTGTCTTTTTTTGTTCAATTTTGCCACGGATTTGCCGATTCACCTCCGAATTTACAGCAAAATGTAATCTGAAAAAATGCTTTTAACCCCAAGCTGCATCCCTGTGGGCACCCCCCCACCATATCTGGGGGTGTCAGGGTATTCCTACCTTGCCCCCTTTTCTTTATTTTTTTACATTTTTTATGTGGGAGTCTGCTTCAAGCCAAGTCCCAAGATGGCTGCCAACACTTCCTGCTTGAAGTGTTGGCAGCCAATCAAATTTCAGAATAGAAACTGTGGATCTGCGAGTCCACTGCATGGATCCACGTCCCCAGATATCCACATTTTTAACCTTAAATATCGCGAAAACTACCCAACTGATTTCACCAAAAGCATGCTTCCTGGACCAACACATAGCTGTGTGCCAAATTTGGTGAAATTCCGTTCAGCGGTTCGGGCTGTAGTCATGATCAAAATGCATGGGGAAAACACACCAGCTGAACCAAGTAAAGTAAAAGTTTTGAAAATTTTGAAAAGATTCGTAAAGTGGTGCCAAAGTTATTGGCAAAACAAAAAAGGCTCTTCCTATGGAAACTAGGTCCCAACTATAACTACCTACTGGCAACTGCCAGTAGGCAATATATATATATACATATATATATATATCCATCGCTGGATTTATTAGTGCATTAGTTTCCGTAAGGAAGACTAAACAAAGCCTTCATGGAGGCCGAAACTCATTGTTTCTTTCTTGCAGTAATAAATCCAGTGATGGAGTGTCGCGTTTCTCAGTGAGAGGGTGCCAACAGCCATTGTGAGTGACTAGTCAGAAATTGGTTACCAGCAGTGAGGAGCCTTTCTTGGAACATTGTCACTGGATACATTGTAGCCTGAACTTACCCTCCGGTCCCTGGCGGTCTGCGTGAGGTGGAGCTATGGGCGCAGGAGCGCCATAAATCTAACGGAGCAACCCGGTGAAGCGGGAGCCTTTCTTTGAACATTGTCACTGGATACATTGTAGCCTGAAATTTCCCTCCGGTCCCTGGCGGTCTGCGTGAGGTGGAGCTACGGGCGCAGGAGCGCCATAAATCTAACGGAGCAACCCGGTGAAGCGGGAGCCTTTCTTTGAACATTGTCACTGGATACATTGTAGCCTGATCTTTCCCTCCGGTCCCTGGCGGTCTGCGTGAGGTGGAACTACGGGCGCAGGAGCGCCATAAATCTAACGGAGCAACCCCGCTGCGCGGGACGCAGTCCGGGGCGAAGACCGGGCCAAGACGGCAAGACGGGCCCGTCTGAGCCCGTCCGAGTCTGTGCGAGGCTGGGCTGGGCCCCATTTCTTGGCTGTGTGACTTGGATACAAGAGACTATTGGCGAAGTAGTAAGTAGCTAGGCCCAAACCCTCTACTGACTATTAAATATAAAAGATTCATTGGCAAAAAACATAAGCGCCACAATCTACTAAGCAACGTGGTATTGAGGGGGGGTCTATGATATACAATCTGGATTTTGCATACATATGTACGTTTACATGAGGGCCTAACTGATTACCTCAGAGCTATATTAGGACTGACTATCTCTCTGTGCCGCCAGGAGGGACTGAGATCGGTGACTAATTTCAACTGACTGTGACGGATTGTAGGATATACATCAAGCTCAAGAATGGGGAAAAGAAAGGCGGTAAGCGCGCAGCCCCCGTCGGGAAAAACAACCCTGGGCGACACACAACAAACACAACAAACTCTATTAAGTTACCTCACTGGAGCAATGGGGGCTTTAGAGAAACAAATATCGTCAGTAGAAGAGTCAATAGTATCTGGTACATCAAGCCCTATTGTTGAGTCAGGTAATACAACTACAGGACCGTTTGGTACGCCAAGAGGGCGCACAGACGTTAGAAACATCACAGAATGGGTGCGTCCAAAACATAACCAACGATGCAATACTTAGCGATCCTGACTCTTTTTCCCAACCATCACAGAAGCGGCAAAAGAACCCGACCCCAATAGATAAATCGAACAAAGGGACTGAGGGAGTAGTAGATAGTATAAAAACCCCAAAGAAAACTGTATCAAGTATCCTCAAGTTGGCCAAACAGGGAAAAAAAACAATCAATCTGAGGAAAGGTACCACGAAGTCTAAAAAAGACCTAAGCAAAAAGAGTGACCCTCGGGGGAACGATTTAGAAAATCTAACTTTATTAGTTGAAAGGCTAGATCTTTTTGTACGGGTCTCACTAGACAAACTTAGGGAAAGAGTAGACCAGATAGAGGCACATTTGACAAATTTTACAGCCAGGGAAGGGACCATTAAATATACAGGTACTGACCCCAGTCAGGGGGATAAGGGTAACTATGAAACATCTAGGTGCACTAATATAACTGGTACTCGACATCAGAACAGCGAGGCTGGAAAAGCAAGTCGGAGTAACCCCCACTCACCATGTCGACCAGCTATTCTACACACAACGACACAAAACAGCATGGGTCAGATTACAAGTGTTACAACAAATAAGGGTAGTATAGACCATGGTGCAAATAAGACTGCCATTAACCAACCTACCGCACCACTACCATCTAGATCATATTCCACTGCATTCAACGAACCACCTAAGGTACAACCCTATCTAGATCTACCACCAGCAGTCACACCATATACGGTTGTACTAGCAAATGTACCCAGGTTGAGGCCTTCAGAAAACGAATCCTGGGAAATACTAAGAAATAAGTCCTTACAATGGCTAAGTACTAAGGTTGGTTACACGGAACAGCTCTTTATGGAGTTTAAGATGGCGTGCAGAATCCAATGGGTGGGAAAAGGCAGAAAAACATTACACTGTGATTGCGTGGTCTTAACGTTTAAAAACCCCCTGCTAGTGGAAAACATTTTATGGAAGGCAGGAAATAACACACTGATAATGGGAGGTATTAACATACTACCGTTGGGATTTTTCTACCAACCACCAGCCATGCAGGGAGGAGGAGGTGGGCTAAGAAATATTGAGGCGAGAAATATGTACGTATATAACATACCAGTGGAAAACCGGTATGCATTGCTCCCCTCCCTGGATGAGATAGACTGACTGGACCACTCACTTGAAATAAAGCATAAGAAAGTGGCAACTCTTAATTTCTTTAAACCACAACATGCGAACCAAATCCAAAAATCAAACCAAAATTTGATTGGAGTACATGAGGGAGGACATAACACAACGGACTCACAGAACATATATGTAGACAACAGTTCTACTAGTATGGGTGTTACCTATAATAACAACGTAGTGATAGATCAGAGAACAAAGTCGATTATGAGTCCATCCACCTGTCTATATAGTTCCTCTCCACTTGACATCCATAGCGAATTAATAGGTAATGAGAATAGCCTCACTATATTATATTGGAACATAGCGGGCCTACGTTCTAAATTAACCAATCAACTATGGTACAATTTTGTAAAGGAATTTAATGTCTTTTGTCTTCAAGAGACCTGGTCCATAGATGAAATCCATATAGAAGGATACAAGACTTATCATACACCAGCCATACCGTCCATTTCAGGGAGGCCAAAGGGTGGTCTGAGTATATATGTCTCAAACTTGGTAATGATAAATAAAATCACCCATGTAAAAACAGAACCAAATTACCAAATAATAACCCTGGATATGGATAATCAAAATATGCTCGTGCTGACAAACTTCTATAATAATATACAGAAGGATCTACTGAAAGATAACCTGAAACAACTTAGAAACACCTTACAGGAAATCCAGAATGACAGTACACAAAATGTTTTATTTATATGGGGGGGGGATTTTAATACGACTTTATGTATGACTAATAACAACATAACATGCGGCCTGGTGGATGAAGAAAACTGTAATTTACCCCATTTTCCTCTTACCGCATACGGAGACTCCTTAAACGAGATTCTCTTTGTTTTGGAAATGGGTTTTGCAAACGTAATGTGCTCTCCACCAATTCCTTTTTCACAGACCTTTAACGGGAGAGGTCTGAGCTCAATCATAGATTTTATACTAATTACAAATAGGCATGCTTCTCGCCTGCTGAGGTATAAAACCCACAAGTATGCCATTAGTGATCATTTCCCGATGAGTGTGTCCCTACTTTTTCCCACAAAAAGCTTTAGAACAAACAATAAAAGGGTATATGGCCCACAAAACCTAATAATTGATAGAATAAATGGTTACTCATTAAAATGGGGGAACGTTGACCCGCAGGAGTTCACTAAAAAAGCAGTTAAAAAATCCCTTAGCTCTATAATGAAGTGTTTAGACCCCTGCACTTCGCACAAAGAAGTTATAAACATGTACTTAGAAATTACGAAAATAATTAGTGAAACACTGATAGTCAAAGCTAAACAAAGGAATGGGAAAAACACAGGGTGGGATAAAAATTGTACAAAAGCCTATAGAGAACTAAAATGCGCGTTAAACAAAAAGGAAAGGGATAGACTTGAGATCATTCAACGAAGAAAGGTATATAATCAGGCAGTGAAATTAAGGAAAGGAGAACTAAGAAAAAAGACTTGGGACGATTTACATATGGCATGTGTTAATAAAGACAGTATTGCTTTCTGGCGGGTAGTAAAATCCCCATTTTTAGTAACGGAAGACATCCCCACCATAGAAATAGCAATAGACGAAAGACACTGGGTGGAACATTTTTCTAAGATCTTTGGCCAAGTAAATGAGGAGAACGATAAAGCACTGAAGACTACAAGCCTTGGATATAGATCCCCTTCAACAGTTTTCCCATTAGATCTAGATATTACCCTAGCGGAGGTAGAAGGCGCTTTAAAGGCGAGTAAAGGGGGAAAAGCTCCGGGTCTGGACGGTGTGCCAGTGGACATCTTTAAGCACAATATGGAACTATGGAGCCCTCTAGTAACAAGAGTGTTAGAAGCTTGCTGCGCAGAAGGATTGATAGAATCATGGTCGGAGTCCATTATGGTACCGATTTTTAAGAAGGGTGGCCGACAGAACCCGGCTTGTTATCGTCCCATCTCATTGCTGGATTCGGTGGGTAAAGTAGCAGGTCGTATAGTCCTTAACCGTCTTCAGCAATGGGCGGAGGATAACAACGTCTTATCAGATCGCCAATTTGGGTTTAGGGAAGGGTTTGGCACAATTGAGCAGTGCCTAAATTTAACTATTCTGATGGGGAAATATGAAAAGGCAAGAAGGGGAAAACTGTACCTGGCCTTTGTTGATCTCACAGCCGCGTTTGATTGCGTATGTCATGTTAAACTGTGGAGTATCTTGGAGGCAATAGGGGTCGAGACGCCTATAATTAATTTCTTAAGAGAACTCTATAAAAACGCAAAAGCCCGGGTTCGCTATGGTCAGAATGGAGAGTGTACCGAGTCGTTCCAAGTGGAGAGGGGGGTCAGACAAGGCTGTGTCCTGGCACCCTTTCTATTCACACTATACACGAACGGGCTGGAACAAGCCATGTTGAAAAGGTGCCGGGACTTACCACAACTACAGAAACGCCCCATACCCGCCCTACTCTACGCGGACGACGCAATAATTATGGCGCAGACACCACTGGGCTTACAGCGCGCAATAGATAGTTACAACGAGTTTATGAAAGATCTGGGATTAAGAATAAATACTTCTAAAACTTTCATAATGAGCTGTGGGACGGGTAAAACGAAGCAGAAGGACCTCTTTATAGAGAATAAAAAAGTGGAGTCCACACTAACCTATCCCTATCTAGGTATATTAATTGACAATAAAAACTCTTGGCATCAAGCGATCAAAGCGAGGAAATTGCTCTTTATGAGAACTACAGTGGCCCTAGTAAATTTTTCACATAAATTAGGTAAGAGACCCCCAGTGGAGATGCTCCAAATCTATCAGGCTAAGTGTGTTAGCATGGCGACCTATGGGGCAGAAGTTTGGGGACACGGCAACGTTGATGAAATTCAGAAAGTGGAGAATGCCTTTCTTAGATACTTATTGGCAGTCCCACAAGGTACCTCAACGTTCATATGCCATAATGAGCTAGGGATACCTCACATCGCAGATATAATAAAAATCCAACCGGTATTATTATGGCACCGGATTTGGACGTCTCCTAAAACAACTTTTAATCGAAATGTATTAAATAATAGCCTCAAGTTAGAAAAAGCATTAAAGATTGGGTGGCTTAAATTATAAAGGAATTTTTGATGGATTTAGGCCTACCTGAGTTTTACAAAAACCCTACATTGATTGGGTCAATGCCAAGAAAAACTTTTAAAAAGCAATGTATGACCCACATGGAGGAGATCAGATTAGCCGCCGAAGCACAGAAGCCCACGGTGCAAAGAAACCAAATGATGAGGTCCACACTTAGTATCCAACAATATTTAACCTACACATTAAGTGGTTACGATAGATTTGTACTAACGCGCCTGAGATTGGACATATTTCACCGCTTGGTAAGCTTTCCGGAAATGAATGACTGGGATAAAAATCTAATTGCCCTTGCGATGCAGTCTCTCCCCAAACATCAATGCATGTTTTATTGTTCTGTAAATTTTATAAAGAATATAGAAAAAAGTGGATTATACCAATTTTGAAATTATGGGGGTTGAGACAATGCCGCCCAGCTTACCTTGCCTTGCAGTGTATGGACTTAGACTGTGTTACGAGAAACATGGCACAATTTCTGAAAAGTGTTATTAGATATAGAAAGCTTCTTTGAAAAACGTCCTTTATAAGGGTATATTCCTAGGCCTATCGTTATTAACAATGTTATTTCTTGATGTAACAAACTTGTTTTAATTGTATAAGTAATTTTACCAATTTGAGAATATAATTGTGATGAGATAGAATAATCTGTTATACTGGTTTTCAAATTAATTGTTTTAACATTATCGAATAAGTCCCATGAGTTTTTTTTAAATGTTGTTATAAGCTGTGCTTTTATGGTTTTTAAAGTGTGAAATGAAAACCGAATAAATCTCTTTTTGAATTTGAATTTGAATTGAGTGACTAGTCAGAAATTGGTTACCAGCAGTCAAAGAGACATTATGAGAAAACAGTGAGATGGAGGCAGTGTGCAGTGACAGGAAGGTAGCATTCAAGAACGAGACAGGAGCCAGTTAGGGGGCGACGCTGTCAGTCCCTTGGAGGTAACAGAAAATAAAGGGTGGTAGATGCCTGAGAGGTGGTGACAACAGTCAGCAGAGTATGACAGCACTCAAAAAGGGTGATAGTAGAGAATGACAGCAGTCACTGAGGGTGTAGACAGTGGAAAGGTGCCAGCAGTCTTTGGGCGAGTTATGGTGGTCAAAGAGAGTGAGCAAACTGACGTGTGTGTTTTGCGCAAACAATACCAGCAAAGTCCTTCTTCGAGGCACTGTCACTGAGAGGACACGACAACAGCAAGTGGGATGACAACACTCAGAGGGGTTGAGACAGCACTAAATCAGGGATTGGCTGTTGCCAGTGAGAGGATGACGGCAGTCAGGGAGAGGATGACAGCAGTCAGGGAGAGGGAGACAGCAGTCAGGGAGAGTGTGACAGCAGTCAGGGAGAGGGTGACAGCAGTCAGGGAGAGGGTGACAGCAGTCCAGGAGAGGGTGACAGCAGTCCAGGAGAGGGAGACAGCAGTCAGGGAGAGGGTGACAGCAGTCAACGAGATGGTGACAGCACTCAGAGACAGTGTGGCAATGGATAGGATGAGAGCTGCCACACTAAAAGATAGGGTGCAGTAGCACTCGTTGAGAGGATGACAGCACCAAGTGAGATGGCGACAGCAGTCGGAAGATGAATGTCACCGCGTGTGACAGCAGTCAGCGAGAGGTGGCAGGGACGACAGCCGATGAAAGGCTGAGCTCTGAATGCAGCAGTGAAGTCAGGTAGAGGAAGGAGGGGGGAGGGAGGGGGCGAAGGAGAGGAGGCGCAGAGCAGCCGGCTGTGGGAAGTGCCCTCGCCTCGGAATGCAGTCTGTGAATGAACAGTGCACTTGTGTGCAGCCTGGAGACGGAGAGCCGGAGGAGTGAGGAGAAAGGGAGCCCTGTGTGCGCCGAGGGCCGGCAGCCATCGCGGCCAGGAGCCCCGGGGACGCCGTTTGCAGAGCTCTGGAGGAGTGTGGGGGTCTCCCATGGAATTCACCTGACCCGAGAACGGAGAGCAGGCTGCGGAGCACCGACGGCGGCACAGGAGCAGGGGCAGAGCCTGGCATCCGTGGACCGCGCGCACCGCACATGGCGCCCTTTGTCCGGCCGCTGAGCGCCCTTCTCCCGGCGGAGGCAGAGTGCCGAGCCGGGGTGTAGCGGACTGAGGGCAGCGTGCTCCCGTCGCCCCTGGAACCCCTTCACCCACACTCCCAGCCTGCCCTGGGCACTCTTCTCCGCGCGTGGACCGCCTGCCATCTCCATTTCTGGCACATCCCTTTGGAGTCCCTGGAGCCTCTTGTCCCCCAAGGACCCCTGGAAAGAAGCCCTCCCGTGGAGAATTGACTGACCCCGACCCTCGCACCTTCCAAACTAAAGGAATTGCCGCGGTCCCTCTTGTTCCTCGAGCTGGGAGCGCTCTGTTTCATCCCCTGGCCGCGCATTTCCCCCTTGCCCTCAGCGGACCCTCTCCCCTCCAAGCCGTGGCCCTCTACCTACTCCCCTGCGGGCCTTTTCCGCCCGTGGAACCCACCCACCGTCGGACCATCCCCTTTCCCTTGTCTGCCGGACCCTAGCCATTTCCCGTCCGCGGACTCCCCCTCCCAGGGAGTGGGTTGTCTCCCCTCTCCACGAACACAAGGATGGTTGGGTATCATATGGTCGCCGCCTGGAAGGAAGACCCCCTCTTCCATGGATTATTTTCTATTGGGCTCTAAAGCAAAGGGAACAAAAAGCTTTCTCCGAACTTTTGGATTGCGAACCAGAAGGAACTGAGTAAAATTCGCGAACCCCCACCAGGTGAGGTGAATTGGCTCTGTGGGCGTAACACACCTGGGGGTTCTTCTTTCGTCATATTGCCTCTCTGTGCACTTTAGGGCAGCCGGGTTCCTTTTGTTCGCTGTTTGCCCGGTTACAATTGTCTGCTTTGAAAACGAAATCTGAGCCTTATGGGAGCGGAGGAACCGCCGGGCTCCGAGTAATGAAAGCGAGCCCTGCCCTGCCGGTCCCGGAACGGGACGGGTCGAGGAAGTGTTGCTTCTGTTAATAGTGTGTTTTTTATTTCTCTAGCGCCTAAGCCACAGAGGGCAGCTATGCGCTTTAAAAACAAGTGGTCTCTGAATGTCTGTTGTTGTTATTGAGAGGTTTTAAATGTTTAGTTATAAAACTCATGGTCCACTTGAAAGACCCAGTCCTGCGTGCCCTGATCGTGAAAGGAGGTTCCGTGCAGAGGTGCAAGGGGGTCGCAGACTAGCTTTCTTTGACGTGCTTTCCGTTGTGTCGAGGGGCTTTTACGCACAAGTTACAAATGCCCGTCCTGCCCTCTCAGTCCATCTGTCATCATTGTGTGGGGACTTCTCGACACCAAGAGATGGAGCTGCCTTGATCCTGGGGGGCGGGAGGGTGTCTCCGCATGGGGCATGACACGGATAATGGATGAAAGGCAGAGAGGGAGGGCGGCGGAGGGCCAGCCGCCCCCCAGAGAGAGATGTGCCGGAGGCATGGAGAATGAGAGACGAGCGGCTGGGATGTGTGGGGAGGGAGCGCCCCTCCGGGGACGAAAGGGGGAGGCTAATGGGGGGAGGAGGCGTGGATTGAGCTGGGGCCTGAGGCCAGGGCAGACACCCCTTGCGGGTAAGGGGGGCGGGGTGCTTCCATGCGGGCATCAGCAAGTCTAACGCGGGGGGGGGGGGGAGATTAAGGAAGGGGGGCCAAGGCCGCTTCATCTGTACCCATGCTTTCAAGAGCTTTAGAGGGGGTAGACTGGCGCTTCTGTAGGGCAGAGACCCCAGATGCACAGCATTGAGGGGAATTTCTCCTCCAGAAACACTGTGGCTGGACGTGGGCGAATGTGTCACTTCTGTGCCAAGGGGCCGAAGTGTGTGGCAGCGCAAGTCACACCAAGCACTGAAGCGGGTGGTACTCTCAGACACACTATGGCACGGAACGATGCGGCGTCCGCAGACACACACACAATGCCAGGGCATTGTCGAGTGTAACACCCAAATGCTGCCACTCCCCGGCCCTGAACACAGTGGCACTGTAAGTCACGCACCACCAGACATTCTGCGCCACGCCACGGCACGGCAGAGTGTAGAGTGTGGCGCTGCAAGACACGCAGGTGGCATGGCACTTACGAGTGTGGAGCCGCCGAGCCTTCTGCACCGAAGATAGAGCCTGGCACTCGAGGACCCACCGGGCCGAGGGTTGGAATGCATGCCACTTGCATGCTATCTGCATCAGGGCATTGCTGAGTGCAGCACTGCCAGACACACCTCGCGATGCCATTTTTTCTGCCATTGGACAGTGTGCCACCTGCAAGCCATCTGCATTTAAACGGCCCTGAGTGCCGCACTGCAAGACAAGACGTGCCATGTCACTGGATAAAGTGCCAACTTCACGCCCTCTACACAATGAGAGTGTGAAGCGTGACAGTGCAAGACACAGCGTCCCAGGCACTGTAAAAAAAGGCGGCGAGAAGAGGCCATCCTCAAAAGGTACTGAAACACTTGGCATCGCAGGTCACACTGTGCCAAGCCACAGAAGAGTGTGGCACCCCTGACACTTGGTAGCAGAGCCTATGAAAAGAGTAGTACCACAGAGACCTGTGCCAAGACACGGATGAGATTGACATCCCGAGAAAGGCCATGCCAGGGCTTTGATGAGAATCATGCCCCTAGTCAGACCGTGCCATAACTTTGGTGAGTGTGGAACCCTCATACACACACAGGGGCAGGGTATTACTGTGGCGACCCAGATACACTGTTTTAGGGGGAGTGCTTGAGCAGTGCGCTCCAGGGAGGTGATGAATGTGGCTCATCCCTGGGCAGTGGTAAACACTTGTTTAAGAGTGTGTGTGTGTGGCACCCCGGGACACTCTGTACCACAGAACCCAGGGCCACTAAAGGACGTGGCACTCCTGACCCGCTGCCAGGAGGTGTGCGAGTGTAGCCTGGCGCAGAGAAGCTGCTGGAGGGACGTAGAGGGGCCGGGCCTCCTCCTGTGTGGAGGTTAAACGACGGCTGGCCCGGACATCCGCCTCACACCGCCCCCTGCCCTGCCTGCTCTCCCTGCCCGGGGGTCGGCTCAGATGAAAGAGACACATTAGTGACCGGGTCATCCGTATTCTTCACACCGAGCCAGGGCTGCTGCTGTCAAGGGAGCTTCCCGGCACCCCTCCCCCACTAAGCGAGATCTATGGGCCGTCATCCAGGCATTGAGTCTTGGGGCCGTTTGTTGCTGACTGACAGCAGGGCCCGCCGCCGCCGCCTGGGCTTATCTGCACTCAGTCCCAGCAGATGTACCTGGCGCATTGAAAATTTGACGTCGAGGTACCTTCTGCGCGTCGGTGAACCTAACATTTAAGAAATCGCAGTGTTTAACTAGCACCGCAGATAGTCCCCAACATCTCTGTGCCCCACCAGCGCGTGTCCTCTCCCCTATCTGGCCACGCGAAGGGGCTGGCGCCCTAGTAAAATCACGTAAAATCCGAGAGAACAGGTCAGTGGCGGGTGACATGTTTACATAGAGTGACACCAACCACATGCTTGTTTGTGCATGTCTTTTTATACAGTGTGTTTGTGTGTGTGTGTGTGTGTGTGTCTAGACAGACAGACAGACAGATAGACAGACAGATAGACAGACAGATAGATAGATAGATAGATAGATAGATAGATAGATAGATAGATAGATAGATAATTGTGAATTTTTCCAGAGCCCCTTTTCTATGTGTTGCCGGGAGCGCGCAGTTGGTCGCTCAGCATTTTAAAACGCAACTAATACAGTTTAGTTTCGCGAATAAAACATCGCGGCGAATATTATTCGCATGTTTTGCGCATCTCCTCACAAAAGCAACGGGAAGATGAGAGGTCCCCGGCTGAGGCGGCCGAACGTTTGTCTCGCGCTGCATCAAGCCTGCCAGGTGCAATTTCGGTTTGTAAAAGTGCTCGTTGACAACTCAGTTTTTAATTAAAAAATATAAATCAATGCAAACAGCAGCTCAGGTGGTTATCACCTGCTTTCATTTCTGAAGACCGAAATATTCACCAGGCTGAAAACACGAGGAAAACGGAACAAGGGCAGGCACAGCGCACAAAAGAAATTTAATAGCGAAGGAACTTCTTTGTCAAAAATTCCGGGCACCGTCCACCCCTTGACACATTTCCTTTTGTGGGTAATTTTACCTCCATTTTTCTTTATAATTCCGTAAAGGCATTTATTTTGTTTGTTTTTATTTAGCGATATTTTTGTGACTCGTCTTCTTTCTTTGTTTCAGTGAAATTTTAAAGACTGCTTTTTAGAATACTGTGTGTGTCTCATAAAATATATTCTCGAAAGCCTGTACAATGCTCCGAGAAGGGTCGTTATTTGACTGACAGGCTTAATACGAGCAGGCGATTTTTGGGGATAGTTCTTGTCATTTTTTTCTAATTTGCTTTAGCCGGCTTTGTGTATAGCTCACTTTGGAAACACGCCGCCTCTCAGCGCTTTAGGAGTGATACAGTAGCTGTAGAACTGAAGACTTTAATTGGTGGGCTTTGGCGGCGATCAATGTGTTCAATGTGATGCCATGTGATGTCACTTTAAATTAAGAAAGGAAGGCCTCAAATAAGAACCTCGGCTACTGTATGTCGATTTTGTAAATGTAAGTCCGTTTTATATAGCGCAGCTACTCACCCTTACGGGTCTCAAGGCGCTGGGGGCCGGAGTGGAAATTAAGTGAGCTATTACCCAGAGTCACATGGTGCTGAGCTGAGCTGCCGGAGCCGGGGATCGAACCGTGAACCCTGTGCTCCGAAGGCAGCTGCCCTGGCCGCTGCACCACACCTCACTACGATGTGTAAACTGTGCATGGTGTCCTCTGCAAGACATGAAACTGGCACTCTTCCGGTCAAAGGTCAACGTGCTGTATATTTAGATACACGTTAATTTGAGGATGATATTTATTCAGAGATAAAACACTTCAGGGACAGATGAAGTAACATCTTTCTTTTCTAATTAACGCATTCACACTGGAATTATTTTGCTTGTATATATATATATATATATTATTGATATTTATATATATTGATATATATATATATATATATATATTGATATATATATTGGAGCATACACTGAAGCGTGCCTCGTGTGTAATGAGTGCACACGTCATACAGTGGTACCATGGTGCCGCAAGATGTGTCCAAGGCCCTGAAGTGACAGGGTGCTGGGGGGCACCTGTGAGGTTCATGCGTCACACAACACACCACACGACTGCACAATGCAACACGTCCTGCGTTGATTTGTCCTGTGCCATAAGCGTAACACCTAACATGACATTTAACATACCTTATACCTCCACCTAACATGGAACATCACATATGACCAGCAGATACCTCTCTGACACCTAACCTCAGAACTCCCTTCTCAGTCACCGTTTACACACGTGTGGAGGTGGGAATAACCGCACTCACACCCTCCCGGGGTGGGGGATAAGGAGAGGGGTGTCTAGGCTCTCCCTCCGCGTGAACCTAGAGGCAGCAGCTGTCACACATCTGATCTGAGGCAGCCAAAAGCGCAAAATATTGTTTAAAAGTCAAGCGTTGTGCGATACAAGAACCGCGCAACATAACATAAAACAGCATAACACATAATAAATAACAGTGTATGACATATCATAACAAACCTCTAATTTCAAAGCACAACTCTTAGTAACATCACTTACACAGTATTTGGGTGGCCGTAGTTGAGGCCTCCTTATGGAGTCCCCCTTCCCCGGAAAAAAGAAACAAAACAACAGACGCCCGTCGGCTAATTCGTCAGCCAACAGCAGCAAACAACTCAATAAACAGCAGAAGTTGTGTATACAAAAGCAGAATAATTTAAAATAAAATGACTAATATCAAGCGACATAAAGCTTAACATATAACAGCACATAGCACTCTGTATACTATAACAAAATTCAAAGCAGCCGCCAACACTACATAAAATGTATCACAAGTTAAAATGTGTCCTCCATAGGAACACAGGACTGTATAAACCAAAATATAAAACAAAACACTGCATAAACCTAAAATCGGGCATAGCAGCTAATATACCATGTAACAGAACTTATAACATATAAAATATGTTACGTACATTATAACGCAGTAACACGGAAAATGCAACATAAATAACATGCACCATTACCGGAAATACACGTGTAAAATCACAAATAACATATCACAACATGCGTTTGTTTTTTAAATGGCTTCCACGCCTATTACACAATTTTGAAAACATCAAAATGTTTGTGAAAAAAAGAAAAAAGCACAGACGTCTTTACGTTCTCTTTGTCTCCCTTGAAATATAAATAGGTACACGTTTTCGGGGGGGGCTCAGCATAGGAACTACTTTTTCTATAAGACAAAATGTGTAATTGTCCTGCCTCCTCGGTACCACTCTTACAATAAAATGTCCTTTGCATCAGCAGGTTAAAAAAGGGGGCTGGTATCGGACAACGGCCGAGCCCTGCAGCAACAGCCCGTGGGTGTTTAGCATCCTTAAAAAGGCAGGCCAGCCCTCGCCCCGTGCTCCCCAGCCCCCCACCGACAGACGGAGCCGGGGGCGCGCCGTCCCTGCCCGTGTAGCGGTTTAGCAGTCTATCGATTTCTGATTAGGACTTCTGGACTCTGCGGCCTCGATGGCTGCCAGGGCTGGCATGTGCGCGCTAGATTTCCCCTGACAATGCACGTGCTGCCTGGGGGTCGCTGCTACAGGCGTCCCTCTTAATTAGACCCCTGAGCCTGCAGCAGGGTCCCCCAGCACCCCCCCTCTGTCCAATATATTAATGATTGTGCAAGGCCCCTGGAGCGAGAGGAGGGCCTGACAGGATGTACAGCCGTTGTACTTAACCATGACGACTACAGTCCCTCTAAACACATACACAACACGTCATACATGTAGATACTTGCATACAGGAGGACCGCCCTTTGACCGTAACGGAGCATGTATTTACTATTTTAACTCCAGGCACGCCTAGATACTGACTTAGCTCATATAGCTGGTCGAAGTGAACATATCAGCGCTTTTAGTTATTCGAGCAGGTCTGCTCCCCACAGTATATGTTAAACATTCATGCACACGTATAACACACGTCATACTTGTATGCAGGAGAAGCATACAATGAAGCGAGTATTTACTATTTTAACTGTAGGCGCGCCTAGATACTGGCTTAGGTATACAGCGGGTCGAAGACTCGAAGTCAACATATCAGCGCCTTTAGTCATTTAATGTGGTCTGGTCCCCACAGTTTGTTGTGTTAAACGTGCACGCACGCGCATAACGCACGTCACACCCGTACATCGTGGAGCAGCCAATGAACGTGTATTTACTACTCTAGTTCCACGCTAGGTTACACAGCAGGTCAAAGGGAATATATCAGCGTTTTTAGCTATGTGACCCGTCGTGGTCCCCGCGGCGTTTGTTAAACGTGCATGCACGCGCACACACAACATCTATTATTGCTAAGGACCAATAATTAACAATATCAGCAGAACGGTTATATGTTGAGAATTGCTGTGATATTTGTACAGATTCCTCCATTGATAGCTCTGGGAAGATAGTCTATTAATCGGCCTGTCTTAGATCTGTCTATCCATGGAACTATGTCAGGGCCACTGGAAGTTTTACGATTCTGTGGCTGCCCCCCACATAATTATGGATATGCCATAGTTGCCACATAATCCACCATGTGCAGCATCATTTGAAGATTTTAATTTAAAACAGTTGCTTCTACCTCAAATAGATCACATTTACTAAAAATGCAGTGGGGTGTTGCTGCTGCTGAGTGGAAGGCCCAGGTTCCCTTGTTTATTGCTGTATTTGAGTGTTAAAGTTGCCCTAATTAGGTGAAACATTTGCTAAGACTGTGGTAGTATGGGTCAAAATTACAAAATCACGAAATACTGTCACAAAATGTGCTGCATTACGCGGCGTAATTTGCATTTTCTTGCTGCATAATTTATTCAACTGTGCCACACAATTTGGTCCTCTCCTGCCACACAATTCCTGTGTCCCTGAACGTATGAACTATCTACCTAGCCACCCAGTCACCCATCACGCTTTCTACGTACATATCTTTATCTGTGTGCTTATTTATTTAATGCAAACTCGCATTCCTGGTTTTAAAAGCAGTTTAAGGCCTACTGTGATGTCTGCGATTCTTCAGAAGTATTTTGAAAACGAATACACATAAACACTTAGGTGGCACATTTTGGAAATTGTAGTTTGCTTGTACTAACAAGACCCAGATACACAGTTGAAATACTGGCCCTGTATGGTTCCCTTGGTCGGGTGCAAGAAAGACACACTTGTTTTGTTCTGTGGAACACTCTATGCAAAGGCGAAGCAAGCCCCTGTTTCCATGCTTGATGAAAACGGTTTGGTATCAAACAGACGGGATGGGGTTTGGGGGAAGGGGCAGCCCGAAGCCCCCATGCACCCTGCCGAAGAGACTTACCTGCCTGGGCGTGAGTCCTGTGAATTTTAACACACACGTGTGTGGGAGGGACACTGTCTAAGATAGGGGGCCTGGGGGCATTGGTAGTCACATGCATGCCTAGGGGCAGCTGCTCCCATGGCTTGCCCTGTGGTACTTATAGTACTGCCCTTGCTACCTCTAGTCACAGGGGGCAAGAAGGCAGCGTTGGCCGGAACAGGAAGTAAACAGGTCATTCGGAGAGCTGCTTCCTGTCTGCGGCCCCCTCCTTGTCCTTCTGTTAGCCCCTCAAAAGCAATTGAGGGGAGTCAAGGTTGGACAAGGGTTAAAGCCAGTGTTGTCATGGGGTGGGGTCCACTTTTCTACCCCTGTCAGTTCGGTGGATTGCCGTGCAAGGACACACGCTCGCGGGACTAGAAGAGGCGCACATAGGGGTTATAGGTACACAGTCCACACTAGGGGTTGCCGCATTGTGTTAGAATCTTGTCACAACCCTATATGGGGTCATGTGAGACACTGCTTGAGGAACACGTCCCGGTGATGAGATGTCGCGAGGGGCACGAGGCTGCATGTTTATTTATCTCGTGCGGGGAGGGGGGTAAGGGCGGGCAATATCTGGGGAGCTCTCCCGAAATGGCCCTTATTGGAAGGAAACTCATTCCTGTGACAGAAGAACTTAAGAGCACCCCCTCTCCTCCCCCTACGTCACCGGACTCTAAACGCTGCTAGTCCTCTCTTTCCTGCCTATTTATTCAATACTCAGCTCTACCCCAACCCCTAAACTAATCTATATAGGGCGGCCAGGCCCCGATGGATGAAATCTCTTAGTAATGCTGTGTTAGCTACAAACATTTCATGTACATTTGCATCTTTTTTTAATTTTTTTATTTATAAAGTTTTATATAGCGCTAGCTGGACCCGTGGGTATCAGAGCGCTTTACATACACAAAGGAAAAGAAAAATTTGCATAACATCGCAGGACATGAGGATGCATAAAGATATAAGCAAAGACAAAATAATTATGTATCCAGTGAGGGGAGAAAGACGCAGGTGGTTGAAACAGTCAGATAACCACCATCCTTGAAGGTCAAAGTGAGGGGGGAGTCCATTAGGTTATTGATGCCTAGGTTGGTTGACTTGGTCGGTAAAGTATTGGTTGAGGAGAAGGAGTTTCAGGTCCATTTTGAAGCAAGAGAAGGAGGGGTTGATTCTGAGGTCAATAGGGAGTGCGTTCCACATCCTGGGTACGTTACCAGAGAAGGACTGGCACTGGGTCGTTTTCCTTTTCAGTTTTTTTCATCATGTCTATACTGCTTGCCCTATGCCATGGCCAGGGTGCGTTTAACTATGACTCCCCAGTCCCTATGCAACTACCTTTTCTGAGAAGCGCCTAGTAGCAGTAAGCGCACACAATTGTGTTTTTCTTTAGCCCCACACTAATTATTTGCAAATCTCAATCATCATGATTTGAGTATAAGACTAGGTTAGAGAGAGGGTGCCCCCCCACCCCGGCCCCATGTAGGGTGGAAGGCTCGGGAAAGCGTGTGGGGTCGAGACAGAGTGCCAGCATTCCTAGAGTCAACATGAAGCTAGGGCAGGCTGAAGCAGAGGGATAGTTTTCATTGGTGCAGCAGGTGCAGTGGCACCGGGGTCCAGGGCCTCGAGGAGCCCACGGATGCCTGGTTATTTCTATATTTCACCATTAAAACAGCAGCCAGGAAGCCCATTTCCTTCCTTGCACCAGGGCCCATGACAGACTTCACCACTGTGCTGCAGGGTGAATGACTTGGTTATGTTCCCTCATGAGATTTACTTTTGCTGGAGCTGTGTCCATGATGCATTTTGGAAAAGTGTTTCTATTGGACCGTCAGTCCCCATCCGCGCTCCATACCCTGCCCTAGAGGATGGAGGTGTTTAAGAGGGGTCAACATTCATGCCTGGTGTGATGTCTCAGTAGACTAAAGCATTCACTGAAAGGGATCTATGCAAGTCAGAAGTTCAAAACCAGGCGGGTCCTGTCAGACTTTCATCCTCCCAGGGCGATAAAATGACACCATTGAGCTGAGAAACAATAACCAAATCACTATTGGGTTGCATGTGCGTATTGCAAGCAGTTGTGTTGCATATACACGATGTAATTTTTTTTGTGACCATACGTCTTAATGGTCAGTTCAAGATGAAATAGAGTGTTTGCGAAACATTTTCACATGATGATTGGAAAGCGAAAAAAACGTATCCTGGTTCTCTTTCATTGCGGGATGTCGCGCGTGCAGGAGCCCTTTTACGTTTCAGGGTAGTGTGCTTTTTCTTTTTTTTTTAATCACGTGTTGCTAATCTGGACTTTTTGAGGTACAGTATTTGGTGACTGAAGTTTCTTTGTGAGATAGTGGACTCTCTGAGCACACCACGTTCACCTCAGAGAAAGAAAATCACACAATGCCTCCCTGTTAAGAAGGAGCGCCGATGAGAGGTGTGTGGAATGTCGTGGGTTTGTGTTCAGGAAAGTGACGAAATGCCTCATGTTCTATATGTTACAGTCAGAGGGCGCCCTCTACTGCCGACTTCGTGCAACTGCAGTGAGCTCACGCGATAAAGCACTCTTTGTATTCTGTTTATGTGGACGGCAGTGCTTTCAGCATTAATATATCTTGTTGTTTCTCTCTTTTATTAGGCCTCGGGTGGCGGCTCGGAGAGACTGTTTAACAGCACCACAAATAAAGGTAAGACCACAAGCCTTATCACAGCGGGGTTGTTTCTCATTCGCCTTTTCCGAGGCGGGGAAAGATGGCACTGTATTTAACTTAACTCCAGCTGTCGTTCTGTAGCAGTTTGTCAGCGGTGTTATCTTTTCCATCGGTCTGCATTCTACGTATATATTGTCTCTCACTGCCAATAAGACAAGGTAGAGCGGCTTTAACGAGAACGCGCGTAAAAATGGAAGGTACTGGACCCAGACGCGGTTGTTTCCTCAAGAGTGGTGTTTTATTGCGTGGACCTTCGGACTCCAGGAGCGCGCTTGTCTTTACCTGCCTGCCATTGATTTTCTGTAAATCTCTACTAACAACATTCACCAGTGGAACGCTCTGGATGTGGAGTCTGTAAGTAGGATAACGGCAGACTGTGGAATATTGGGGAAGCATAACTAGAAAATAATACCATTTCTGTGTCTATACTCTATCATGTGCAAACGCTGGCCTGTATATGTCAATGCTGGTGTGTTTACCATTATAGCATAGCTTAGTAAATACGAGCATTCTTATGATTTCAAATGATAACCGAATGGAGCCAGTACATATTATATTTTAGTTTGTGTATTCGGAATATTATTTTTCACAACAATGTTTTTCATGCATTTCTTCTAATCGACGTCTAAATGTAGATAGAGAGACAGAGAGACAGACTGATAGACAGATGGATAAATAGATAGATAGATAGACGGACAGACAGATAGACAAATATATATATATATATATATATATATATATATATATAGATATATATAGATAGATAGATAGATAGATAGATAGATAGATAGATAGATAGATCATGTATATAGCGCACTCTTTGCCTCTCCGATTCTGTCGGTTACTCACGCGTTTTACAGACTCGCTCGATACGCCCTGTTGAAATACAAATGTGGAAATGTTTTGGGGTGCAATGTGTTAACTGGTATTGTAATCATTTCTCCCAGCTCGATCGAAGCCAAGGGCGTGGTTGTTTTCAGTAATGGATTTCCTTTGGGATCTTTTATTGCTAAATAGGAGTGACCAGACGTGACTGCATGATTTACTGCATTTTTATAGCGCCTCTACTCTTAGCGGGTCTCTTGGTGTGTGCGAATAGTCAGATTATGAGGAGAAGGCATGTCTCTACCCTTTCATGTGCTGGCTCCTTCAGACGACCTTCAAGTGTGCTTTTTTTGTTCTGATTTATTTCTGAACCGACATAGACACTTGGCATTGCAAACAAGGCATCCCTAAGGGACCCAGGTGTCTCTCTAAAACACGTCATAGACTAGCTCCTTCATGGCAATGGTTCAGGCTCCAGACTGCAACACCCAGGAGGGTCGGGCAATGTCAGATTATGTTACTGCAAGTTTTATAGTGCACATTCTGCAATTGGCATGGCTTTGCAGCACGTCTGGCAATATGAGGACCTTGCGCATGGTTGCGTTCTTACCACCACAGACCTGAGTCTGGCTCAGCTTATGATGCTGAGTTACTAGTATCATGATCCGCTCATACATGCTCGATTGTGTCGGCTAGGGGTGTTGTGTTACTCGTATCATGATACAT
This sequence comes from Calotriton arnoldi, assembly GCA_963921515.1. Taxonomy (NCBI): domain Eukaryota; kingdom Metazoa; phylum Chordata; class Amphibia; order Caudata; family Salamandridae; genus Calotriton; species Calotriton arnoldi. Next base: position 1,172,752 of record CAWUFW010003909.1, read on the forward strand.
CCATAGATGCTCCATTGTGAGGTTCTACCTTATTCATTGACATTTGGTGGGTGCTTGATTTTGGTGTTTAAGGGTTTTGCCTGATATCTCTCTAGATGGAATGTGATATACACATTTCTGATTTATTTAGCGCTATGTACCACACTGATGGTTTCGGCACACATCACTGTCAGACGTTACAACCTGCGTCAGGTCATACAAGTAACCCTCATACTGTATAAGTATGCACAGAAAATCTTAAAAGCGTTCTCCTGCATGGCGGTGGTCCACAGTAAAGTCCTGACCCTGGTTTCATTGGCACTGTGAGAAGGTTATTGAAGAAATGGCCATGGGTCGCGGTTGGGGCAAGATGAGGAGGGTGGGAGGGAATGACACATCTTTTTCTCATCCATGTAGGGTGAGCCACTGCTCCCTAGTTAGTTTTTTGCTGTGAAATAGTAATAAATGCATGCACGCACATACAAATTGCATCCATTTTAGGTTGGGAGAATGATGAGTAATGTTAGGAGTGGAAGAGTTATGTAGTAATGCCATGGATTTTAGCCCTGAATGGAGCGGCAATGATGCAGGTTGAAAAAAGCCACATTCAAGTTAGGGGGTGGGAAGCATGCCCTGCAGCAAGGGTGGTGGTGGCTGCAGATGACTGCCTTGCAGCAGGTGTGCAAAAACTCTTTGCTAAACGTAGAGAGAAGTGAATGCAGTGTTCAGACTTTCTTTACAAATAATCTTTGCCTTTTTTAGGATAATAATACTTGCAGCGCGTGCTCTGCGCACCTCCTGCTATCCTAGGAGGTCACTGTATGATTTTAACATTGATCCTTACAACACCATGGACTGCAGTCGTATGTCAAATATTGTTGGCAAAAATATTGTCTGAAGTAAATACAGTGTCCTAAAAATCGCTTACAAAAATATCATCCCATTGGGTGTAGATTTTCCATTATTAACTCCAGTGGGCCAGACGATATTTAGTCCAGGATGTTGTGGTACAATATCTGGGCAGCACCCTTGTCCAGTATCAACCAGATGTGTTTCCATGAATGTTTAGTTGCTATGTATTACAATTTTGAGCGATGTTCTTTCAGATACATCACTACATTTTTCTGAAAGCAGCAGACGTGCTGTAGGGCCCTCTAATTCTTTTTTCCAATTTTCATGGAGGAGAAAGGTGCACATCTATCTAGCAACATGTTTCTGCTAACACATGAAGCAAATAGATTTTTCTTCAGTCCATATCATATAAATATATTGGGTACAGGGTGCAAAACGGGAGACACGTGAAAGCACTGCAAATGGCATACATTACAAATTATATAGTTAAAAATGACTGATGGCCAGTAGGGCGGCTCAGTGAGTTAAACATGCATTACATAGGTATTTTGGGTGGTGTAAGTAATAGTTCAAGGTCAACATGGCCTTTCATCTTGATTTACAAAGACAAAGGAAACAAACAACTCCCGACCACGGTTAAGCACTTCAATTCCAATTGTTTCATGTAATATGGTTAGGTGCAGCTACTCCCAGCATCCGTCGTTGATAGATGCCACTTTTTCGAAAGAGTTCATGAATAAGGAAGATGCACTCAAAAAAGTCATTCAAATAAACAAGTATAATCCATCAATCTTCTTTATTCAGAGTGTCGTTTAAAAATGGCACACAGCCAACGCGTTTCGTTCCTTGATGCCAAAGGTACTTCATCAGGGCTTAAGAGTAAAAATGAAGATTAGGTACAATGACGACCAATATATGGTATCCGTATCGTCCGGATAATAAAGTCACATGAGGATGGAATAATATCCAATAATAACCAATCAGGCTTCAACTCTTAAGTATATTTCAATTATTTATATACCATCCATACGTTAACAAGACAACGGAAATCATAAGAATCCCGGAGTTCACTCACAGTATTTCAATCCCTACTGCGAAATTTATACGACGCAGGAAGTACGGAGAACAGCATGATAACCGGCCTTTCATCTTTCTCACATTGGTAGACTGAGTACCAATAAATTGGACATTAGTGACACCTATAATTTATTGTGCTAAGAAATGACAGAAGTGTATTTCACGTGCTCTATGAAGAATATATTTCTAACAAAGAAAATGTGGCCTGTTCGTATTCTCTATTCTGTGCCTGTTGTATATTCGTAATGAGGATTTGTGGGATTAATACATTTGAAGTCACCATTGTACTGTTAGGTTGCGGTATTAAAACACAGCACAGCGTTGATTATAATCAAAGGCCTCTATGCGCATAGGAGTGTTTGAAATTCTCATGATGAGTTAGCCTAGGTGGCGGCTGCTTCTTAGGGGTTTTTGGTCTCCCAGTCCTACCTCAACCTACAGCTGTGAGTTCATAGCCTTAGTTCAGTTGTACGGTGCGAATCCAGAGCACGTTTTACTCCGTTTTTTTGTGCGCTGCCTCGCTCCTTCGCTTGTGACCAAACTCTATGTATTTCTTTGACTCTAGTGCTTAAACAAAACCTGTCGGAATTGAAGACAGTTTTGCGAATATTATGAAATGCACTGAAATGTAATATATATTGATTATTATTTTTTTGTTTAAATGAATTATGATCATAAAATAAAAAGGGCTTTATCTACAGGCACCAAAGACCTCCAGTGTTGAAAGAAACTTTATTCTCTTATGGACTGAAGATTTTTTTTTTTAATTGGCGTAGTCTTTAACTAAGAAATAGATTACTTCTTTGGGTTCAAATAAAAAAGAGTGAAAACAGTCCACCATAGAAGCTGTGCCTTCACCATGACAACCGACACACCGCACCGCCCCCTGCCGATTGCCAGGAGAGTGTCTTTTCCACTTGATCCTGGAGTGAATGAATGGACGGAAGCACGGAGAGGCCACATTCCTCAGCTGCGCCCTTGCAGCCAGGGCAGGGGCTCTACTGCAGTCTAAGCCAGGACAAGTGATGGATGAAGAGGGTCCTGTTCCTGTTCCTCTTCCCCTCCCTGAATCGGAGCACATTTACCGCATTCTTGTTTGTGTTTACTCACCAGGCTGATTTGTGGCACCTCTTTAGTGAAGAATAAGCCTGCTTGACAGGAAACCTTTTTACTGAGTTCACCCTTCTTTGGGCCGAGGTACCGCCCCCACTTCCCTCAAAGGATTAAGGCCTCTTTGTGCGGCCCCAAAAATCAACATAGGCTTTTCTAGGATTGCCTTGGGAATCCACACACACACACAGCCCCCTTTGGTTGGCAAGAGATTATGCCTTTGCCCCGCATTTCCATCAAAATGGACCCTTTCTTCCTGGCTCCTTAGTGGCATATGCTAATTCGCCAATGACAAGGCAGGGGCTGAATGCAAATCCAGGTGCTGAAAGCCGGACTGGCTGTTTGGTTTCTATGGGCGAGGGGATTAAGAGAGACTTGGGGGGTGGGGATGGGTGGGGGGACGTGGATGGGAGGGGGGTGTTGAGCAGGGAGTTACTGTTGAAACTGAAAAACAAATTCTCTCCTATGAAAATATCTGAAATGTTCGGGGAGGCAAGCGCTGAGAACTGAGGCAAACATTCTAGGATTCCTTAAAAAAACCTCAAATCCAACATTCTCAGTACATATCTGAATTGGTAAAGTGCCAGAGTCTGTTTGTAGGATCTCAAAGACTTTGAACGTTATTATCCATCCTTTGAGGTGTTTGGTCTTTTAATCTCTGTTCCACTCACCGCCTTCTCCCCCAGAGATTTGTCAATCTTTGCCCCGCTCTTATTTGCAAAGCATGCAGACACTCTCTGGAGCAAAACCAGTGGTTAATCAGATTTCCTGAATAACAAAAACATTTAAACAACGACTGCCCTGAACTAGTTCTGAAATAGTGCAGGTCAGGTTGCCAGGGCTTTCCCAAGGTGGTAGCACATAAAATGCATTTTTTGCATTGCCCAATGCCGAGGGAGTGGAAATAAATACGCTGAAAGCTTGAATAATGCACACATCAATATTAGTGCCATCCAGCTCTTTTCTTCTTTTCTAATGAGATAGGGAAAAATATGCCTGAATACCATGATTCATGAAAAGGGAGATGTGGACTAGAACACTTGACTTTATGAATTAAGGGATATTTGGGGTGTGTGTTTTGTTTGTAAAATGCAACAAAAAATAAGGATGTATCTTAATGCTGGAGACAAAAGATAACCACTGGAACTTTCCCTAAATAGCATTCCCTTCCACTGTTTCTTAGCTTCTCTAGTCTTGATTTTGGTCTCTATTGGAAAGGGGTGACCATAGAAGTTGTAGCCTTGCCCATAAGAGACCCTGCTGCCATAGTAGCCTGTGTTACCTCTATACACAGTAGCACAAGCAACAACAGGTATGTTTCAGACTCATAGGGTCTCATTAATGAGGTCTCATCGAGATCCCTCGGCACTGATAGAACTGCCAAGACATTCACTGAGCCACACAGAAAGTGAAGTCTTTCCTTCACATCACTCATTAGCCAGCACCAAGACACCCTTGGGTATTCGAGCGCTTAATAAGTCCATTTAACATAACATAATATAACATAACATGGGTGGAATGCTTGGTCCAACACTTCTTAACCGTGTAGAATTCTCCTGGCTGCATGCCATTGCATGGTGTTTTAGCTTTCCGGTGTCAGTATAGAAGTGGAACCTTAATATGCAAATAATGTTTTTCCCCTCACCATTAAGGGCAAAATGGATCTGGAATTGCTTGTTTTACGGTGCCGAGGGGATATGGCCCCATGTTACCTTTGCATTTATATGGAAAGATAAGAGTTCTTGTGGGACTGGGGTGTCATTAATAGGTTAGCGCTAAAAAACACAGAGTTGTTGCAGCACAATTGACTTCTCACAGGTGGAAGTGCTCCGTTTAGTAATTGAAGATGACACTACATCAATTAGTGAGCAACTTATAATCCCCCCCCGCAAGAAAGAGCACATAACATGTGTCGTAGTGACAAGAGTGGGATCCCACCAAGTCCCATGACTTGTGAGGTTTCATATTGAAATGCCAACCATGGATGGCATTGCCACATCTTTGCAAACAAGCATTGGCAAAGCCAGTATGTCTGTGTTGGTTTTGCCAGTGTTTTTGTATTTTGTAATGGTTTTTGTAAAACTTTATTACGGGAAACGTTTTTGCTTTATCAAACCATCTTCTCTATTTTTGTTTAATCAAAAAGTACAGACTGGGCCACTAGTTCTTGGCATTAAACATGGCTACTTTCTTCTATATAAATTCGCATTGTGCAGAGCCAGATATCATGGCTCACAGTGAAGTTGGTCAATGGCTGAAGTGGGCTGACCCATTGCCCCATGCTGTAGCGGGTGGAAACAAATGTGAGTGATATAGCAACAGACCAATACATGAAAAGGAGTGGTTGAACGCCTCTATAAGTAGGTATATTATATATAGAATCTGACTAAAATCAAAAGGTCTTGGCTAACATTGCACCTAGAAGAGGCCACGACTTTTCCTAAATTCTACAAGAACTGCAGGGAAATACCCCATTGGATGGTCAGATATAGTAGTATTGCAGGAAGAAGGTTGAGGGTGTTCTTTGTTTATTTTCACAAATAGGAAGCAGGTTGTAGTAACTATGGGCCTCATTACTATGCCGGTCAGACGAACATCCAACCGACATCATAGCGAATTGGGACCGACCAACAAGTAGTCTCACTCGCCAAATTATGATGCAACCGCCGTGTAGGCGGTCAGAATCATAACTTTTTCCATTGTGGCTTGTGCTGTGGCCCAAAAAGGGACACAGCACAAGCCAATGGAAAAACAGATGTTTTCTAACATCCATGCCCCATGTGCCAGGCAACACTTGGTACCTGGCACACGAGGCATGGCTTCTTTGGGCCCATAGCGGAGGCCCAAGGGGGCCCTGCTAGGGGCCCCCAAAGCCCCATTCCGGCTGACTTTTCGTGGCGGTCAGGCTTCCAAAAATAGTATCTACGGCGGCCCCTATTGTAAGGTATTACGTTCCGACAGACAGTCTTACGGGTTCGGCGTCGGTCTGTCCCTCCGCCCGCTGCCTCCGACCACCGCGCATCATAATGCGGTGGTCAGACCACGGCACCAATGTTGGATGGACCACCACCGACAGGCCGTCGGTTGCGGTCCCTCCGACATCATAATCGGGCCCTATGTTATAGACCATGGAGTTGGCAGATCAGAGTTATAATCTCCACGTACCTAGTAGGAAAAATTGCCTAATCCTGGTTAAATACATAATTTGTATCAACTATATAAAACATTGATCAGAATAATAGACCTGTAAAATCAGAATTAATCAGCATTCAGAAACAAGCGATGTTAAGGATTAAGGTGCATCTTGGGAGAACATAATCCATCTCAAACATTGCTAGATGATTTGTCTTGGCATTGATTTGTCTTGGCAATGATTTGTCTTGGCAATCTGACCTTAACTCCAACAGGTTGTTTACAAGAGCAGAACAGTAAGAGTGTCTTGTTAATCTCAGAGTTGAAGGCTGTGGTACATTCATGCATATTTTAAATTTGCCAGCCCATAGAGGCAATATATTTTGAACAGAAAGCAATATATGTGCACTTACTCACCCATGTTCACTCACTTACTCCGTACTCAATGTACCTTGCAACCAGGTTAGCATTTTTGTCAGCCCTGTTCATTATTTCTACAAAGAACACAGAAACAATAAAATTCATAGTGTGTGTGCTACACATCTCTAACATGAAGCAGCAGTAACATTATTCTCTCTTGAGGTAGCGTAATTGGAGTAGGACGTAAAATCTCTCATTAGCGCAGGGTGATGAATACCCAAATATGGACTGTAGCACCTCGGTGATACTGTTGGATTTTGTCATGCCAAGTTTTATTTTCTGTTCCCTCTTTCCAAATAACCCATGTTTGGAAATGTATTTCAGCACATCAGACTATTGTAAGAAAGTGTCTCTCTCACACACATACACACACGGACACAAAGACACACACTCACTCCCAGTCCCCCACCTCTCAGATCAAAATGGACAGTTGTTTTACATTCTATGCAAAGATATTTACAGAACGATTATATACATTTCACAGTTCCCGCTCTCAATGTAACACCGATGGCTCACTTCACCAGACCCTGACAGACCACACATTGGAGCCCATTGTACACTGCACAATGCACCAGTCTTTTAAAAGCACAGAGGGAGCAGTCTGTAGAGTTAATGTGCACCAAATGTCTGGAACGCTTTGATCTGGTTCTAATAGTGACAATGAATCCACTTTTTAAGATGTTGTTGAGCTATCTAATGAAACAGGACATTGATAATTAATAGTATAAAATCTGAAGGCTAATTGGGGAACCGTAAATCAGCAAAGTACACAAAAATATACAATTACATAGCCATGGCACATTTGCATCCTTCTGTACAAGCATTACTTGTCCAAAATATTCTACATCAACATAAGGTAGCATGGTGGTGTAATATGAAACAAGCCCTTAGCAAACTTGTCACCATCCATTCCAAAAGGCAAAACAAAAACTAAAAGGAATTCAAAGCAGTAATGCAGAAAAAATCAGCTGTGGCCATTCCATCAGACCACAGTCCCAAAACTCCAGGTGCCTTTCGTGATTCAGTCAAGTGTGCAAAAGCTTGGACCCGCTCCCTTGTCTACTGATTGGCATCAAGTCCACCCTGGCTTGCCATGATCGGCATTGTTCACTTCTGGTTAGGCATTTTGGCATTATTGCTTAAACCAGATGCCTGATAAAAATGATGGGGCTGGCACATAAAATATGTTTTGAGTTCCCCAAGATTTCGATAGTTAGAAGCATATCTGCTCAAGCATAAGTGTGCCACCCAAAAAAAACGAATGAATGTGCAGTTCTAGCTTGCCTGGGGCCCTTTATTTTAAAGATTGCACGCATCTCATCTGCTGCTAATACCTGGTGCTTTGGAAGGGACTGCTAAGTGTGGCACCATAAGAGGGCCGAACCCTCGGCTCCTCAGAGACTCCAGGGAGTTCTTGCACTCAACCGATTTATAGTGTAGCATTGACTATAATGGGGCTGTATTGTAACACCATTCAATCAATCAATCAGGGTTCTTATAAAGTGTGACTACTCGCCCATAAGGGAATTATAGCAAAGTGACTCTATTTTGTTAAACCGCAGAAGGGCTTTTAAAGTAGACCACATTTGCAATCCCTTTACTCGCTCGTTCAATGGCCTTTGATGAACAGTCAATCCCATTATACGACCCAGACTCCCTCATTGAGGTTGCTGCCCTTCTGAAGACAATGGTCAGGGAGGTTGCATGCTGTGGGATTATGGAGCATTAACATTACTCTCTCTTGAAGTGGCTTAGTGTAGGTGGTTGGGCGCCGGCACTCACTCAGTGTAGGAGGTGGTGGGCACTGGCATTCATTTTTGCGGATTCTTTTTTATCATCAAACTCTGATCCAAATCACGAGAGAGAAATGCAGAAAAGGAGCAAATAAGGTGGGAAAGAAAGATAGGAAAATAGTGACAAAGGGAAAAGCAGGCATGAAAAAGAACTTACAAAAGGTGATATAAAAAGAAAGGAAGTGCCGGACGGTGGAAACAGGAGGCTTGATATTACAGATTAAGCAAGTAAGTGCTCTCAATTCACTGCCCATTAAATAATTCACATGCCAGACTGCATGGACACCAGCTGGTGCACAGTGACCCTCTTGCCTTATCTGCCTCTTATAATTGCAGACATTTTGTCACACAATCGTAGGAGCCATGTTAAGTAGGCGGGCAGGGAGCTATAACTGGTACCCGCATTGTGATAAAGTACAGTTTTAAATGTAGGTTAATGCTGCTGGCACTCTTAGCCGTCCTTTCTTCAGTATGTCCTTTGCCCGTCTGAGGAATATAGTTTATTACCTTTGACTATAGTGTAAAGTTCCTTTTGCAAAGGTCGAATGGAGGCAGGAGGATGCACTGAAACAGCCAGTAGTATTAAGTGAGAGGTGAATACCCAGTTGGGTTGAGCCAAGATGTGATTGAGAAAGTCTCAAGCCAATGTCTGAAAGAGGCTGAATGAAGAAAGCCAATGATTGAAAGGGGTGGATTCAAAGCCCATTCTATGTATATTTTTAACAATAGGTCTGTTTGACAGCTCCACTGTCAAAGTGCAGACCTAATAATATGTGAAGTAAACATTGTGATAAATATCCCTAGTAATGTAAATTTAAACAGACACACTTTCCGTGATAATCTATATGTTGCATTGTCCCCTCAGCTATATTTTGAGAGATGAAACCCCTGACTCAAAGCACAGGTACTAAAGTACAAGAATAAAAGCTGCAGATATGCAAAATCTCACAGAGAAATACCGCGTTGAAACCAAAAGATGGCATTCCACGGAGTGCATCTAGCCACCAGAAATGCTTCTTTTGGGGACTTCTTTTCATCATCATACCTTGACTCAAAGCAAGAGAAAGAAAGGCAGAAAATGGGCAAACAGGAGGAAAATAAAGCTAGGAAAACAGTGACAAAGAAGAAATGGATGAGAAAGAACTTGCAAGAGATGAAGAGACATGAAATGTAGGGTATGGAAGAAAGAGGCATGACGAGGCAGTCTCTGTTTCTGTCAACCTCAGCATCCTGCAGCACTGTGGAAGGCTCTGAAAAAAAACTTTGGGCCACTCCCCAAAGTTTTTGTTTTTGCAAAGTAAGCTCTGCCTACTTCCCATGATTGTACTTTGATTATGAGTAAAGAACCATCTGCAGGCGAGGTGTGTCATTTCTAGAGTTTCACGGGGGCTGTTAATTTCACACTGCAATGCATAAGATGGGCGAGGCAGGCTGCAAATGCATTAAATTTATTGATGGATAACAGTCTCAGACAAGTACTTAAGTCCCACTTTGAGCTCCTCCTCTGTCTCAAGACATTGGGCATCCAGGAAGGCCTTACCTGAAAAATGAGTACGGTTTCCCTTACTGCCCTCCAGGGTGCTACTTGGTGTACAGTGATGGGCCATTGGGATGACATACCTGCTTGGCCTATTGGAGAGTTTGAATACAACAGAAGACTTGAAATGTCATGTTCATAAATAACAAGTGGTTTTAGTTAGGCTGCCAATTTCGCCGGCACTTTGGGAGATATTTTTTTAAAGAAATGGACATGCCTTCTAATGCCCTTGGCTTCCAGATTTTGACAATTTTATCAAAAGTCTTTCAGGGGTTGGAAATTTGACGATTTTAAACTATGACTTTGGCAGTTACATTGCCTCTTATTTCTACTCACAAACATCATTGTTAAGTTAGGGGACAATTTAAGAATTTAAAAATTGCATTTTTATCTCATCTCTTCTAGATGTAGATTTTCATGAAAGTGGCAGATAAAGGACTTACATATAACATAAAATGTACTTTTATATGTGCTGGTGAGATAATTATATGCTATAGCTGTGTGTTTACTTTATTGCTGGAATTAAGTTCTCGTCTACAAAAAAAATAAAAATAATCTAATACTGACAGTACTCTGGTCTAGCTTTGTGGGAGCTCTGCTGACTTAGGAATCAAAGGATTTGGAGTCTATTCCCTACTTCTGGATTGCCACCAAATGTGTGTGATCTTGGGAAAATCATTTTAACTCCGTATATAGGTAATAGAAAATAATGTACCATGTTTTGAGTGGATCATGGTACTCTTGTGCGCCAACATCCAACGTCCTACGTTTTAATAGCACTGCGGTTCTGGTTTGTTGAGTATATATTGGTATTCATATAACTCTACTCTTGCTTGAGACCAACAGAGCACTGCAGAGAGAAGGTGAGGACAATACAAAGTTTGTGTTATTTCTATGTATGATTTCTCTATACTCTAGACAGAGTAAAGAAACGTTTGCTTTGTTAATAAGTAGACTAGCCTGAGGATGTGCAAGGCTGTGGCCCCTGCTCTCTCAAGATAAAAGGACAGACCACAATTCCATATCTTTGGAAAGTACATGTTGTATTTATTTTCCAAACAAGAAACAACAAATGCCTATGATCTACAATACATATTGATAAAAATTCATCATAATGTCATCCTAACACAATACTCTAAGACAATTAACTAACAAGCATCAAATGCTATTTAGACTAATCCTAACTGTCCTGGCCACAAACATCTTGATGCCAGCATTGCTCCAGCCTGGAACCCATCTTGCAGTTTAAAAGAATCAAGGCATGCTGCTTGACAGCATTTAACTGTACTTTCACGAGCCTTACAAATTGATTTTCTAAGATGTAAAAGTAATCTTTGTACTCGAGTGCCTCTCCTACCCTGGAACGTCCATAGTCTGGAGTCCATCAGAAGCAGCATCCCTTGCCCTAGGCCCTATCACCACTTTTTGTCAATTGGGCCGCCTGAGCTGGGCACACAAGTATCAAAGCACCCCAACCCTCCATCCTACCACCTCCCTAATTACTAACCCTTCTGTGGCCCATGCTGGGGGGCAACGTTGCTCATGCAAAGTTTTAACATCTTCATGAGATGTAAAGCTCCCCGCTAGCATTGCTAATAAATTGGAGCACTACTAGCTCCACCGTCTGCCTTTGGCCAAAGAGGAAACTGACCAAACAAACCCCAACTAAACTAGGATATATTTATACAACCTCCTACTTCAATAGCAAAGTATTGATGTTAGGTGGGTGGGTTTTAATTCAGTAATATGTATCGCTCAGAGAGGTGGCCAGCGAGGGCAGGCAAAATGAGTGGTCTTGTCAACCCCTTGGATTAAAAGTCTCCTGTGATGCACCCCTTCCATTTGGAAGCACCAGTGACAGAACGCCACCTCCCCCATGCTCTTCGTGGTAAAACTGTGCATTACGCAACCAGTGCTTGTCCTACATTGACCCTACCGTTGATGAATTGTGTCCCCCACCCACTCAGCCGAATGGTGGGAGCCCTCATGATCTTTTTTGATTGGTCCAGCAATACCACTGTCTCCAGATTTCAAAGTTTTTAAAGCTACTGTCTGCAATCGTCAGCGGACAACGTGCTCTGGTTGCAACTAGAAAGTTCAGTATTTGTTTACCTTTCATGGAGAGAATGCGGATTGAACAAAGCACAGTGATGAAGATTTGCAGTGTGGTTTGATGCATTATATATATATATATATATAAAGGCATGCCTAGAGACTAATTAGCTGGGCAGAAGGAAATAAGACACAGATTACGCCTCATATTGAATGAAATCAATAATTTACAGGAATGCTGTCCTTTCTGAGAGTCATAGAACATATTCATGAGTTTTATATCTTCCCCATGACAACAGGTTTTAAAACCAGTTCTTTTAGTTCATTGAAAGTAGACAAACACGTATGATATGCGTGTGTGTGCATTTATTCTAGATGAAACCATAGCTGCTAAATTCCATATCAGTTACTCAAAAACTCACTACATACCATAACACTTAAATCCACTTTAAATAGTTACATTTATTTCATGGTCAACTTGTGAGAACCTAGCCCACACATTCCCGTCTTTCTAGCATATCTAAAGACTAATTTCAGTGGTACAGTAGTGCAGAACTTTGTAGCATTTCATATCCTTGGCAAGGTCACAAATCATTTGGGTTAGAATCTGATTTCTTGCGCTCTTTTAGAGTGGTTGGAAGTTTGTGGGACATAGTTTGCCTTATCACGAGGTGTTGGGTATGATGTGTGAGGTTCAAAGGTGTGCTTTCGGCAATAGGAAGCTGCACATAGGCTTGCTTAGTTGTAGAACACTGTGAGTACAGAATTACTTCCTATTATTTAGATATACCCATGTTACAATTTCTTTTTTTTATTCATTTTGGAAACACATATGTGAACACATATCCCTATGACATTATGTCTGCACAAAGTTGAAAACAAGTTAAAAGGAGCATTTCTATGACTATGGGCATTTATTTCAAAACCTGTTATTCATAGGCATGGCATCATTTCTTCGAATTACAGGCCCCAAGCAATGGAAAGACAAAATTCAATCAATCAATCTATCAAGTCGTATTTGTATAGCAAGGCTAATCACCCCGGGGGGTATCAAGGCGCTGTGCAGCACGTGTCAGTCGAGGGCCAGGTCTTGAGGCCCTTCCTGAAGTGGTTCAACAAGGGTGCAGTGCGGAGGTGGAGGGTGTTCCAGGCTTTGGTGGTGAGATGGGAGAAGGATTGTCCTCTGGAGCGGTGGATATATTGTGTCTGAGCGAGGGTGCGGTGTGCGGAGCAGATGTTTCTGGTCGGTTGATAGAAGTTCAGGCAGTGGTTCATGCAGACTCGTCCTTAGTGGTCTAGGGCTTTGTAGGCGTGGGTCAGAAGCTTGACATGGCATCTCTTCTGGACTGGGAGCCTGTGGAGGTTTATTAGGTGCTGGGTGATGTGTGCCAGCTTGGGCAGATTAAGGATCAGTCTGGCTGCTGAGTTCTGGATTTTCTGGAGTCTTTTCATGAGTACGGTGGTGGTGCCAGAAAGAGTGTATTTGCCGTAGCCAAGCCGGCTGGTGATTAGGACTTGCGTCACAGTTTTCTTTGTGCAGATGGGGAGCCATCTGAAGATTTTGCGGAGCATGTTGATCTGTGGAAGCAGGCTGAGGAGATGGGATTGATCTGACGTTTCATGGAGAGTTCACTATCCAGGATGATGCCGAAGTTGCAGGTGTGGTCTTCGGCGTGGGCGTAGGTCTGAGCTCCGCTAGCCACCAGGAGATGTTCCAAAGGACGTGGTGTCTGCCGAAGATCAGAACTTCCATTTTGTCTGTGTTGAGTTTCAGGCAGTTGTCTTTCATCCATGTCGTGACGCGCTTCATGCAGTTGTGGAAGTTGGTCTTCGTTGATGTGGGGTCCTCTGAGAGTGAGAGGACGAGCTGTGTGTCATCCGCATAGGAGATTATGTTGATGTTGTGCGATCTGACGATGTCTGTAAGTAGTGTCATGTTAATGTGGAAGAGGATTGGCCTGAGGGATGAGCTTTGGGGTACTCCACAGATGGTGGGCTTGGGTTGCGAGGTGAAGGGAGGGAGGTGGACTCTCTGGGTGCGTCCCATGAGGAAGGATGCCATCCATCAATCAATCAATCAATCAATCAGGTCACTTATAAAGCGCACTACATACCCGCAAGGGTCTCAAGGCGCTGGGGGAAGAGAGGGGGGGGTGCTGCTACTGATCGAAGAGCCAGGTCTTGAGGAGTCTTCTGAAGGCCAGTAGGTCTTGGGTCTGCCGAAGGTTGGTGGGGAGGATGTTCCAGGTCTTGGCGGCGAGGTGGGAGAAGGATCTGCCGCCGGCGGTCGTTTTCCGGATGCGGGGGACTGTGGCGAGGGCGAGGCTGGTGGAGCGGAGCTGGCGGGTGGGGGTGTAGAAGCTGAGTCGTCTGTTGAGGAAGGCTGGTCCGGAGTTGTGGAGTGCTTTGTGTGCGTGGGTGAGGAGCTTGAAGGTTATCCTCTTGTTGACAGGGAGCCAGTGCAGGGCTCTCAGGTGGGATGTGATGTGGCTGCGGCGGGGGATGTCGAGGATAAGACGTGCAGAGGCGTTCTGGATGCGTTGCAGCCGTCTCAGGAGCTTAGCCGTCGTTCCTGCGTAGAGGGCGTTTCCGTAGTCCAGCCTGCTGGTGACGAGGGCCTGGGTGACTGTTTTCCTTGTTTCGGTGGGGATCCACTTGAAGATCCTGCGGAGCATTTGGAGGGTGTTGAAGCAGGATGAGGAAACGGCGTTGACCTGCTTAGTCATGGAGAGGGTGGGGTCGAGGATGACCCCTAGGTTGCGTGCGTGGTCGGTGGGTGTCGGGGCTGTTCCCAGTGATGTCGGCCACCAGGAGTCGTCCCAGGCTGAAGGGTTGGAACCAAGGATGAGGACCTCCGTCTTGTCCGAGTTCAGCTTCAGGCGGCTGGACCTCATCCATTCGGCGACGGCCTTCATTCCTTTGTGGAGGTGGGCTTTGGCGGTGTGAGGGTCTTTGGTGAGGGAGAGGATCAGCTGGGTGTCGTCTGCGTAGGAGATGATGTTGAGGTTGTGCTGTCGGGCGCCATGTAGATGTTGAACAGCGTCGGGCTGAGGGAGGAGCCTTGGGGTACGCCGCAGATGATCTTGGTGGCCTTGGATCGGAAGGGGGCGAGGCGGACGCTTTGAGTTCTGCCGGAAAGGAAGGATGTGGTCCAGTCCAGGGCCTTCTCTTGGATCCCGGCATCGTGAAGGCATGTTCGTAGTGTGTGGTGGCAGATCGTGTCGAAGGCGGCTGAAAGGTCCAGGAGGGTGAGGGCTGCTGTTTCTCCGTTGTCTAGCAGGGTCCTGATGTCATCGGTGGCGGCGATGAGGGCGGTTTCGGTGCTGTGGTTGCTGCGGAAGCCGGACTGGGAAGGGTCCAGGATGTTGTTCTCCTCGAGGTAGCGGGTCAGTTGTTTGTTGACGATTTTCTCGGTGACCTTCGCGGGGAACGGGAGCAGAAGATGGGTCGGAAGTTCTTGAGGTCCTTGGGGTCTGCCTTGGGTTTCTTGAGTAAGGCGGTGATCTCGGCATGCTTCCAGCTTTCCGGGAAGGTTGCTGTCTCGAAGGAGATGTTGATTATTTTCCGGAGATGGGGCGCGATGGCTTTGTTGAAGACGTGGTGAGGGCACGGGTCTAGCGGTGAACCGGAGTGGATGGTGTTCATGATCTCGCTGGTGTCCTCGTCGTTGATGTTGGTCCAGGAGAGCAGGCGGTTGGTGGTCATGGGGGCAGTGGTCTCGGTGGTTGCTGGGGCGGTCGTGGTGTTGAAGCTGTCGTGGATGTCGGTGATTTTGCGGTGGAAGAAGGTGGCCAGTGAGTCGCACAGGTCTCGTGACGGCGGGATGTCGTTGGTGTTGGAGCTGGGGTTGGAGAGTTCCTTCACGATGTTGAAGAGCTCTTTGCTGTTGTGTGCGTTGTTGTCTAGGCGGTCTTTGAGTGAGGCCCTTTTGGCGGATCTGATGAGGTGATGGTGACTGCGGGTGGCGCTCTTGTGGGCGGCGTAGCTGTCCGTTCGTGGAGCCAGATCTTCTCCAGTTTTCGGCATGTTCGTTTGGAGGCCTGGAGTTCTTCGGTGAACCAGGTGGCTTTCTTGCTGGTGTGGCTGTTGGGCGGATTCTTGAGCGGGGCGAGGGTGTTGGCGCAGTCGTCGAGCCACTGTCTGAGGTTGCGGGCGGCGGTGTCGGGGTCGGATGGTTCGGCGGGTGGGCTCAGGGCGAGGGTGGTGGTTAGCTGGTCTTCGGTGACTCTGCTCCAGCAGCGGCGAGGCATTTGTTGGGTGCGGTGGTGCGTGGTGGGCTTCCTGTAGGTGAAGTGGATGCAGTGGTGGTCGGTCCAGTGGGGTTCGGAGGTGTGGTTGAAGGAGACGTGTGGGCTTGCGGAAAAGATGGAGTCTAGCGTGTGGCCGGCGGCGTGGGTGGGTGTTGTCACGAGCTGTCTGAGTCCGAGGGTGGTGAGGTTGTCGATCAGGGTGGTGGAGTTGGTGTCCTTGTTGTTCTCGAGGTGGAAGTTCAGGTCCCCAAGGAGGATGTAGTCCGTGGAGGCGATGGCGTGTGTGCTGACGAAGTCAGCGATGGAATCGCTGAACTGTGGTCGGGGTCCGGGGGGTCTGTAGATGAGGGTTCCTCTGAGGGTGGTGTTGGGATCGGTGTGGATCTGGAAGTGCATGTGTTCGGCGGTGCTGAGGGTGTCGTCAGTGTTGGTTGAGACTCTGAGGGTGTTCCTGTGGACGATGGCGATGCCATCCATCTGAGCGCATCGTCTGCGATTCCATTCTGGTGTAGTCGATCAATGAGTGTGTGGTGGGAGACGGTGTTGAAGGCTTGTGGAGAGGTCCAGGAGGATGAGGGCAGCTGATTCTCCTCTGTCAAGTAGGGCTCAGATGTCAGCTGTTGTGTTGATCAGGGCTGACTCAGTGCTGTGGCTGGTTCTGAAGCCCAATTGGGATGCTTCCAGCAGTTTGTTTCTTTCCAGATGATCGGTGAGTTGGAGGTTGATGACTTTCTACAGGACTTTGTGGGGAATGGGAGGAGGGAGATGGGATGGTAGTTATGTTATTTTAAAGATACTTCTAAAGCGCACATACTCCATACGGTTTCATGGCGCTGGAGTCCAAGGTACACTACAGCTAAGTGATTCATTCATACGCCTGGCGGAACAGCCAGGTCTTTAGAATTTCCCTGAAATGAGAATAAGGTGTCAACAATCTGATATCCAGAGGGAGAGAGTTCCAAAATTGAGGGGCCAAGACCGCGAATCTTAGTCCCCCCAGTTTCTTGCATTTAAAAGAAGGAATAGTCAGAAAATTAAGATGGGAAGACCTGAGATCCCGAGAAGGGCGGTATTGCGGTACCCGAGAAGATACAAACAACGGGCATTTGCCATTAAGTACTTTAAAGGTGATGCATCCTAGCTTAAATGCACTGTGTTTGACTACCGGGAGTCGGTGTAGTCTTTTCATCAACGGGGTGACATGGTGCCATTTAGGCTGGTGGTAGATTAATCTGGCAGCATGATTTTGCACCAGTTGTAGTCTTTTTGATTGGTATGCTGGTATACCAAAGTAGAGTGAGTTGGCGTAGGTAATTTGAGAAATGACTAAGGCCAATACTAATTGGGTCAGGCCTTCAGTTGTAAGGAATCTGCTAATCTTCCTGATCTTGCGTAGCTGAAAGAAACAGGAAGAAACCACTGTCCCAATGTGGAGTTTTATAGACAGGTCACTGTCAATTGTGATGCCCAGGCTTTTAGTTGAACTGGTAGGGAGGGTGGGGTTTCCCAGTTCGGTCGGCCAGAAGTTTAGAGTTCCAGGGGTTTGATGGCTCACCGATTAGGATCAGTTCTGTTTTATCTGGGTTTAGTTTCAGGTGGTTACTGTTCATCCAGCTGCTTATGTGTCGCATGGTGAATTGTAAGTCAGAGACAGAGGCGGCCGAATTGTCAATGTCAAAGATCAGTTGGAGATCGTCGGCATAGTTGAAGGTGCAAACCTTCGTTTCGCCGAGGGAGTGGATAAGGGGGAGTAAGTATAAGTTAAAAAGGTGCGGTGAGAGGGAGGAGCCCTGCGGCACCCCACATATCAATTTAACCCTAGGGGAGGAGAAATGGCGAGGCGTACAGCTTGAGAGCGATCCTCTAGAAAGGATAAGAGCCACTTAAGAGCCAGGCCTTGTATCCCCGCGTTACTGACACGGTCAGCCAGAGGTTCATGGTTGACCGTGTCGAATGCTGCGGAGAGATCGAGCAGTACCAGGGCCTGCGTGGTTCCCTTATCGGCCCCTTTCCTTAGTTTGTCTAGGACCGTCAAAATGACAGCCTCTATAGAATGGGAGGGGCGGAAGCCCGCCTGGAGAGGGTCAAGGTATTGGGATTGTTCAATAAAAGAGCTGAGGCAATTTGCCACGTGGGCTTCCAGGACCTTGGCTAGAAAGGGGAGTAGGGAAATGGGGTGATAGTTCATAAGGGCTAAAGCGTTGGCCCCTGTTTTCTTCAAGATGGGAACAATTTCTGCTTCTTTAAATACGTTATGGACAGTGTCCTGAATGAGGGAGTTTTTCAGAAGCGCAAGAGGGGGTTCCGGACATGTGAGGAAGGCTTCCCTTAATATGTACGGGGGGCAGCAATCCATTGGAGAGCTACATCTAACTTTCCTTAGTAGGTTTAAGAAGGCTTCCCCGCTCCAGAGAGTGAGGGTTCCTGAGCATAGATGGTTGAGCTCTGGAGCTCGCCGGGGTCTGCCGTAGGTTTCTTGAGGAGGGGTCTAACCGTGTGTTTCCATGCTTCGGGAAAGGTCGCTGTAGTCATGAATGCGTTGAGGATGGTGGTGAGCTGGTGGCTGATCGCGTTTCTTCCAAGGTTGAAGAGCCGGTGGAGGCATGGGTCTGTGAGTGCTCCTGAATAGATGGAGTTCATCAGGGTGGTTGTTGTCGTTGTGTTAAGTTGTTCCTGTGCGGTGAGCAAGTGGTTAAAGTGCATTAAGGTCCAAAAAGAAGCCACATCACGGTTCTGGTAGCCATTTCAAAGCATTCTGCTCCGTGATTTACCATTATAATGGCTCCTGCTGTTATTAACCCATAAAAGGCTGCCCCTCCATCGGCTGTGACTGCTGCTCTCCCCATAGTATCCAAGGCCAGACAGGTCTTCGATTTCACTGGGCATTTCCTCAGTGGGCTGGAGCTCTTGGAGGCCCAGGGTTAATTCCAGCAGACACAGGGGGCTTCAAGAGAGCCAGAAAGAGACGGAAGGATGGGGAAGATAGAGAGAGAAGACGGCCAGAGAGAGGAGAGAAAGAGAGAATATGGATGGATGGACGGCACGTGCCTTAGTAACTGCAAAGCCTTCTTTATGTGCAGTGATGGCCCACTGCACTTCTGGCCCACTGCACTTCTGGCAGTCTGCACTTCTGCCTGCTCTACGCGATCACCTCTGAATACATTGCCTTGAGTTTACTCCAGGAGACTTCGGGATTAAGGCGAAAAAAGCCCACATGGCCTGGAAAATCTACTTGCACGTCGGAGAGCGGGCTGGCTCGGCTCACAGTGTCTCGTGTCAAAGGGCCGGATTCGAAAAGCTCAAGCGATAGCTGGAAATAAACGCCGAGACCTGCCAAGAAATTTCAGAAATGAAAAGCGGCCCGCCCGCTCCCTCACCCCACCCACGGCTCGCCTTTCATATCTGTCATAAAACGCACTGCCCCCCCACCCCACTTTAAAATCTCTTGTTTGTTTATCTACACCCCCTCCGCAGTCTGGATTCTATTCAGTCAGTTACCACTCCAATTAAGTAACAATTATTTAACATTAACAGTAATTACAGACGCCAGTTAAGGGCCCACAGATGTCAAGCGTTAGCTTGGTAGCTAATCACTCAATGAAAGGGAGAAAGTTCAACAAACATCAATTAGCCGTGCAATTAGCATGAGTTAGCGAAGAACACGCGCCAGCTGATTGAATTTATTTTTATTTTGGCAGTAAAGCTCACAGGCACAGACAGGCGGCCATAAGTCCTGCAGATAAGATAAAGCTGTATTGTTTGGCTGTTTACACAAGGGCCCGTTCTCTCTTTTCTCAGACGTTCGTCAAATGCGCTTTGCAAGGCATTTCGTTTTCGCAATTAGGGCTGGCCGGGTTTGTTTGCGGTGAAGGCACGGCAACGCGCTTTCAAGTCAGGAGCCGGCGTGTGGGCGGGGCTTGTCGCGTACAAAGGCGTGAGCTGTGAGCAGACAAGCAATGTACATCTAGTCAACACTACTCCCCGGCAATTCATAGATGCTGATAACAGCCTGGCGTGTCGCCAAACCTCAACGAACAACAAAGCGCTCCTAAGTACTGCTAAATACCGTAGGCCGAGTCATAAAGCGTTTTTTTCCCCAAAACCGCAGATTTAGAAAAAATAATACATTTTCATAGGGCAAACTCAAACATGCATTTGCAATGCAATAGGTCTCGCATTTGCGAGAGTTTAAGCTATTCGCATTGTAAATGACAATGCCTTTTAATTCTGTTTTGATAATTAACACATAAATAAAAGGCATTGTCATTTACAATGCCAATAGCTCAAACTCTTGTAAATGCAAGACCTTCGTCATTTCAAAGAAGCGGCCGCCATTGTCCCGGGCAGCTTGGAAAGTGAAAGTGCGCATTGCATGCTGAATGTTGCAGGAAAGCATGCCATGCCTGCAGTAGGAGAAACTCATTAAAGAAAATAGTGCTTACAGACTAAATAAGACATACCATGTAACAACAGAAGTAAAAGGGCCAGTCCTCAGGGGAGGTTACAAATAAAGACAAGGCGGTACTAAGGAGGGACTAACAAGCCTATTAACAAACCAGAAGCCAGCATTTACAAAGGACAGTGACACAAGCCAATCAAAAATAAGGGCGGAGAGTGGGCGGGCTTCTAGTCCATACTCGAATACAGCATGCCGCAGAACAGCGCACACGCTGCCTGGGCTCAACCTAAAAAACCAAAGCTGTGCAGGGGTAAAATGCACTAAAACGTTCTTATGCTTACTCTGTATAGGGCTCTGAAATCGGCCTGGTGTTGTTTGAGCTATATAAAACAACAAATAAATAGCGAATAGTTTTCAAAAATCACTCAGAGCGCAAACGCCTGTTTGCAAGCAGACAGAGCGCTCTATGATCTGATCCACCTGGGTGGATCTATGTAGCGCCATGTTGCTGCTTCTGTGCTGTGGACTGGAGTAAACAAGCTTCGTCCCAGCCCGTATTGCAGAAAGCTTTTTACACCAAGTCAAAAGGAGAAAATGGATTGTCAAACCTTTACTACATAACCCTCGTTTGTATTTATTTAAAATGTTAGTAGTGTCTCAGAGATTTAACTAAAAACCAGAGTTCACCATGAGGCTTTTAAACATATAGAGCAAAACTGATTATACACTCTTTTGTTGCTAATTAAATAAGAATTGATTCCAATATTGATCCAGCTTTCACATTTCAAAAGTGAAGAAAATAATGTTTAACCAACCCTACTTTTCTCCTTTCCCCATTGCACAAGCAGCAGAATGGTGCACATGCATTTTCCTTGTTTGTTTGCACCAGTGCAACGTTCCTTTAATATGGCCTCAGGGGCACACTCACCGCTTCACTATTCATGGAGGACTTGCCATCAATAGGTAGCAGAGCAATGAGCAGAGTAGCAGGATTTATTGCCCTTAAATATGATGCAGAAGAACTCATTGTCCGTCACCAGCAGGATTCCCCCATGATTGTTTCTCCCACGCGGACATAGTCAGCTTCACTGTCCTTCATCAGGATACTTCTATGCTGTTCCAGCATTGCTGCAAGTGGTCAGCAGGGTGATATTTAAAAACATTCTAATCTCAATAACTTCAAAGGAATCTATGCTACAGTAAGCAATCCCTGCGTCTGAACAGGATCAAAAACCACTACTGATCAATGTAATTGTACCTCATATCTTTATGAACATGACCCAAATTCAGAAAAAAACAGTACCTCTGGTCTCCCTTTCCTATAGTTATCCCTATTGGTGCTGGGGTGCTAGCGCACTCCCTTTACTCTGACTATTGTTTCATCCTACTTCGAGGTTACTCAAACTCGGCGACCACAGTGGAGGGACCACCGTATGACGATGAACTGTGACTACCCAATCAGTGCTTCTACTTTTGTGGCAGGTTGTGGGGTGAAAACACATGATTACAGCAGATGAGAACTTTGCTCTATGCAGCTTTTAATTATTTGATGATTTTTAGCCCCTTCTTTCTATACCGAATTGGTTAACAATATGCAGGATATCAGATTGCTTGTATTATTGCCCTGTAATTATGCTTTGATTGGTAAATTTTTCTGCTAGAATGGGTTCAACTTGCTCCCTATTTATGTCCTGCCCGTTGAAGGTAGTCACTAGTGCCAAACATGGACCCGCAATGTTGCTGTTTCTCAATGTTTAAGAAGCTGTCTTATGCAGACGCGTACAAATTAGCTGAGTTCAAGAGCTCTCTTGAGCTGAGAGTGGCTGTTTGCCGACTTCCCAATTGAATTTCTCAAGAGCCTCTACCGGTCTCTGTCTGATCACAGTTGTCACACACATAGAAGCTTAGTTCGTTTTCTACAGTGAAGTGCATGTGCTTGTATTTGAATACATCGTAGACTGACACTTGAGTTACTTTGGTGTAATATGTGTGGTTAATTGAATTCATACCTTTACCATTTGCTTGGGTGATATTCCTGGCATGGGCTCGTGTTAAGATTATTAGTATTATAAAGAAATAAGCCATAGCACATTATTAAGCCAACCATCAAGTTCATTAGAACCCTACTTTCTTCTATAACTAGTGGACAGTATCATTGTGGCAAAAGAAAAACAAGTTAGAACGGAGCAGTTTCTTGACTCCAATCTGAAAAATCTATAACTTGGTCAAAGCTCAAGTTAGCAAATGCCGATCGTGGTGAAAATGTATGGATCTCATCATAAAATCTCCGAGGTAGAATTAATACTACCTCCAGATTGAAGAAAGTCACAAAAACATAATACATTTCTTTTTCTTAAAAAAAGGTGAATTAAACAGAATAATTTATTTCATTAAAAGCATTTTTGAAGCTGGTTAAAAATTCAAAAAGGAGATGGTATGGGGGATAGCCTGTTTTCTATATCTGTCATGACCGAGATTGGATCATGGGAGGAGGCATAATGTAACTTGCTGTTTTGCTTACAAAATACTCGGCTTTACAAAGAGAGAGTTAGAACTCAAAACGGGGTGCTTGGCCTATGTTAAGTAAAGGGGGCACCAGCTGCTGATGAATCAAGCAAGCGTTGGGTCTTGGAACAGCAGCGCTGCCATTTTCCAGCTATGTAAACAGTGTATGAAGGGACAATTGTAATCTGAAGAAATGACCCTTATCCATAAAGTTAAGAAATCAAATTCTTGGCACATAGACAAGTGTCCAGTACAAGCCTTTTTGTGCAAGCCGCTACTGCTCAATGGGGCAGCATAACACTTTGATCAGAGGAAACAATGAGCCGTTGTCGCATCATCACTCCCTCAATCAAACACACATTAAGCCTCCAAGACCTATTGAAAGAAACAAAAGAAGACCAAACTCAAGCACTGCAAAGGAAACTGAGGAAAGCAGTGTTAAAATCCCATTGTTGCAATTGGGTCCCTGCCCAGTAGGAAATTATTGTATTCACCCCTGGTGGATTCAAAGTCTTACATTATTATTAGCTTGTGTATCTAAATCGAGCAACATTTAGTAAAAGTAGATTACCATTCAGAGCAATGTGGAAATATCAAAATCCCAGAAGATAACCCTGAGATGGAAATATGGAACTATTACACTTCCCAATTATGTATTTTTACATTTCTTGTTTGTTTTAGGGCATTTAAGCTTGAAATAAAATTTAGAGAAGGAAATAGTTATGGAAAACAGGAAGTGAAATACTGGACTGGTGTACTGATGTTTGGTTTTCAGTACTAAAAAGAGGAGAAACAAAATTATGTCGTTGAGAACATTGTTTTAGTTTACCTTTCATTATTAGAATGTTGATTAAAAATGGCCAATTGTAAAGCTATGAAGAATCGTTAGGGGCCGTCTTTGCAACAATGAAGCCCATATTTCACAGTGACCCATTAAATAATTTCTATATTTAACAGGAACCCGTGAAATGTGCTTTTTTGTCATTCAGCTTAAGTTTGAAATTGTAAGTGATGATACTTACAGAATGGCTATATAGATGTTTACTTCCATATGCGTGAGGGTGGGAGTACCCTCTACAACATACAATTACCAGTGTCACACTCGTGCATTTTTCACTTTACTGCCCTTTTTGGAGTTTGTCTTTGAGTATCTCGGAGCAGGGGAATCTGAATGTCTTTAGGATCTAATTGAGCTATACATCCAGGGCATTTTCATTTAACTAGCACACTGCCTCAATGCACTAAGCGGTGCCTCCCGAGCTCATTTCAGTGCTGAAGAAGTTACACAAGAGACTCAAGATGCTGCACGTCGACACAGATGAGATTACTGCTAAAAGTTTTAGCTCACACGTGTAACCAATTTTATGAATCAACATGACCAACAATGCACTAGAGGACAATGTTATGGGAAGATTTGCGCAATATGTGTGAGCAGACATCTTTTGCAATTAGCCGCGCCTTTTGTACCATTACGTGTCGTTTCAAGTTGCTTCTGGTGCTCTGGGTTTTTCATATGTGCCTTAACTGTAGTGCTAAAGCAGAATTGCACAAAGTGCATAATTTGTATTGAAGCAATTCCACATTAGGGCAATTGATATATATTTCTTTTTTGTTAATGTATTTTGCACACACACACACAATTTAAATCCACGATGCTCATGCAAAAAACACACAGTCAAAAACGGCATTTGGGTAATGTGTGTGTTGATAGGACAGACACAAAAATCATAACCTTATATAATGTTTTCACGGTAAGGCACCTAACCAGTTTACCCAAATCAGTGTATGCATGAAACAAAAATTTGTTGCTTAGAAACTAGAGAAACATTTCAGTTTTTTTTACAAAGCTCATAGAAACAACCTAGTTTTAGTGAGTATTTGTCTTCTATGTTCTTCAAGCTCTTAAACAGGTGTAAAACGTGATCTGCCTCTCTGAAATAACTAAAACTTTCATTCTCTGGTGTCAGCATTCCTGCTGCTATGGACCAATCAGAGCAAAGACTGTCATGGCAGAGTACTCCTTGCACGCGCAGCTCCTTGGCAACCACCATGAGCTTGGGGTTTGTTTAGGCCAATTACGGGACTGTCACTCACAGCACTGGATGTTGAACAGGTATGTTTGCCTCAATTTTCTGGCAAAGCCTGATGACACCCTGGAGGCGGCTACTTGTCATGTTAGCATGTGATGCACTGCAGGATAATTGGGTGCCAGATAGAGCACTTGAATGCGGCGTAGAAGAAAACTTGGAAAAAAGGAAAACGTTTCAAATTCTGAACTGTGCATATTGCCTGTCAATAACACACATACCATATGTTTTCCCGAATTTTTTCCACTACTTGATAATAGTCTGCTGTAGATAATTTGTGGAGGAATTTATAATTCAGAGACCTACAATCTAATCGCAGCATCCACACATGACCAATTGGTGTGATCCTGGGTAAATAGAAATATCACTCTGTGCCTTGCACCCCGTCTGACTAACTTGTCGAAGCTTAGACACCATCCCAGCTAAACCCTAAAACTATATGCTTTATAGAAATTGACTTTTCCATTAGTTTGTCAAGCCACATAGTTGTAGTTGTCTGATTAACTTGTGAGTGCCTCGACACCACAGTGCTGTATGAAAATTGACATTTTTTCCATTGCATTGTAAAGCCACATACTTTGCTTCTTCATATGCCAGCAATTGTGCTGCCTGAAGCCACTAGTACGTTCTCTAAATAAGGGTGCATTATGCCCGGTAACCGAAGGTGGTGTTAGTAAAGTGTATTCTTTCCTAATTTGACGGCCTATTTGTACTGCACTAATGTTGTACACTAGCATACATCACTCAGAGGCACATCTTGCTTACTGGTTCTAATACAATGCCCTTTGATGGTTGAACCTCTCATGAACACAATGAACTAAAAAAATCAAGCAGTTTCTACAGCAAGCTAGCAGGCTCAAACATGTAGTTTGTAATTTACAGAACACAATATCATAAGGCCTGTTGATTGATTTTTGTGCAGCACAGAATTTCCCATGGTTCCCACAAAATGCACTATTCAATTTTGAAGGAGGTAAACGACTGCATTGTCGAAGAGTAAATTTGCTCGCTTGTTTCTGTAGTAAGTTTTGATTACTTTTTCACAGCCATTTCAATAATTATCTGGGTTGGTGGAACAGAATGCAAAGGGCCAAACAGGCAGCTCTTGAGGTAAAGGCATGTTAGGTAAATGCAGTTAGTGTGAACAGCCATTTTGCCCCTAGAGAAAGCATTGATTGGGTTCTTCGTCTGGCTGAATAATGAGATTTCTCTGAGGGATTATGGCTTTGAAATGAGAGTTAGTTTTCAATGAGATTGGCTCGAGTTAATGCTGATGCACAAGGCGGAGAGTACAAATTATGCACTGCTGACAGATGCAGGATGCTTGTTACATTTCTACTAAGCGCTGAGAGCTACATGATAATAAAGATCTGATCACAGCAAGATGGAAGCGTAATCATTCATTCTGTACATCACTGAATGCTACCGAGTCCTTTAAATGCTCTAATGATGGCTGCCCTGCCCGATTGTCTTCCAAAGGTGACACTGGTTTATAGAGAATCCTGGTATCCTGAGGTTTATGTTAGGATTATGCATGGGAAACGGCCCTAACAATGCAGCTTAAGCTCGCGTGTCGTTTCCCCGCAAGCTGAACAACGCTTGCCTTAACCACGCATATGCCTTAACTACGCATATGTGTGGTTAAGGCAGTCAGCGTTCTACCTCTCACTGCGAATAGGAGAGGAGCCGGAAGACATGCAGCAGGAATGACGGACCGGGACGTTGCTGGGTAGATGGGCTGGGGCCGTGGGGAGGTGGGGGTAGGTTTAAGGGGGTGGGGGCTGGTTTTAGGGCTCAGGGAGACGGACTGGGGTTGGAGTATCTTTTAGGGGGCTGAGTTTTAGGGCTCAGGAAAGGGGCAGTTTTCAGGCCTAGGGTGCAGTTGGGCTGGGGCCAGGGGGAGGTGGGGTGTGTTTTAGGGCATAGTGACTGGTTTTAGGGCAGAGGGCTGGGGTCAGAGTAGTTGTTAGGGGCCTGCGTTTTAGGGCTCAGGGGGCAGTAAAGGGGCTGTTTTCAGTCCTAGGGTGCAGTTTTTATGTATCAGGGTGGGTGGGAAAGGGGCAGTTTTCAGAGCTAGGGGGCAGTATTAAGGGCTCAGGGTGGGGGTGCTGGGGTCAGAGTTGTTTATTGGGGCTATGTGGTGGTTTTTTAAGGCTCAGGATAGGGGGTCGGGTAGTTTATAGGGCTGGGACGGGTAGAATACACTGCAGGAGGGACACATTTTAGGGCTCAGGGCAGCGGGGCAGGGGTGTGATCTTTACCACACGTCCCTTTACCAATCATGTCTTCACCACGGAATTGTGGGGTAAAGTAATGCATGGTAAGGCCGCAGTCGTGGTTGAGACTGCGTGGTTCAGGCATGCATTGTTGAGGCATGCATTGTTCCATCACCCAACTATAATGCAGCAGTCAGGAGGGGACATGGCCTGGCAGTTTGGGCTGGATTCAGCCAATTAGAGAAGCACCAAGACTGATTTGCATTATACAGGTTTGGAATGGCACAGTGGGCAATAAAATGATGCTCTGGAATGCAACCTAATGTGATTGCTGGTGGCTGAGATTAACTTAAGAATTCCTTCCTTCACCTCAATGCCCCCGAGTGCCATAGGTATGCCCATACTTGGGTCCCATAGTCACTGTGCCGTTGGACTCAAGCTATACTTCTCTGATCGAACCTAAATAGGTCGACACCGGTCTGGGGTTGCCTGTGTTCCCATCTGTAGGGCACCTAGCTTGTCAGATCGGTGAACTTTTTAAATTGAAGCAGAACCAACGCTGATTTGAAGAAGGCAGGTCTCTGTCTAGGATGGCCTGATGGTCTGGAGTGCAGCCTGGAGTGATCACCAGTGGCTGAGATTAATTCAAGCATTCCTTCCACCGCCTTGTTGTTTTTGCAGCAATCAAGGCCCTTCTGTAAACTGCAAAACTGATTGGTGGAAAGTTTGCAAACATTTCTGCCTCTGGTATTTGCTTGAGGTCACATTCCATTCCATCGTTTTTATGTTCAATATATCACTTCAGACATGGACTAACCTTATGCAGGTCAGTCTTGGTCCAAGGTACAGTCCTTCTCAAATTGTCAAGCCTGATCTGCTCTGAACTGAAACACAAACAACGCCAGAGTGATTTCGATCTTGTTTGACCTCATCAGTTAGGCACAGGTTGAATGCTATGGTATATTGAGCACGGGGACACATACCTTAGCATAACACATTACAAGACAAATGTAATGGCTGGAATGCTTGCAAAAGTATTTGCAACTTAAAGTCACATTATGGAAAAGAGTTTGGGAAGGCAGCAGTAGTTTAGGGGTGTATAGAGGCTGACTGGGGAACACTATTCTATCACAACATATAACTAGGACGACCATCTAAAATTCATGAAACCTCAGAAAACAAATTTATCAATTACCAGAATTCTGGTAATGACTCAGACTGTTCCTAATGTTCAACATATGTGTCAAAGACCGTTGCGCCCAAAGATTGTGGGGTTACACTGTAATGGTCTTGCACTGCCTGTTGGGAGCGGGAAGGGAGTTTGCTAATTTGAACAGAAAATAGAGAATGTGCAATCCCATATTTTTTTTTTTACTATGTATCTATATATCTCTTCTTACAACTATTACTCTCTTACACTTTGTGAAAAAAAGTGACGAGTCCCCATTATCATATATAATCTTTGGCCCAAATTGAATGATGCACAATTATGGGCTTCACCTCTTTTTTTGTACTAACAGGGACTCTTTTAACTTAAGGTCATCTAGCAGAATAGATGGTGTATAATATTCATGGCCAGTTGCTTTACGTTGCAAGTGGATCTCCTGTTCATCCAACCATAGCAAATCATTCCATTTATTTCCTAAAGGTATTGAACCTACTGGGGTCATCGGTCAGTCCCGCCTCTCTCCTCTTTTAATGATCACCTTTTCGTCCTCCTATTTGTAAATGTTCTGTGATATTGGAAATAGAAATGGCACCACTGAGTGCTGTTCTCCTCCAAAAGAGCACATTTGCATTTTCAAAGAAAGCAGATTCCAAAATCACATCTCAGACAACCTTCCAAAGGTTAAGCATAACTTAATGATGAACTTTAAAGGTGATTTAAGAGGCGAAATAGAGAGCGCTCAAATGCAAGCATGTGGGTGATCCGATTTCTGCTTTTCTGATTCTAACACAATATTTATCACACCTTCTAGTTGATAGCTGAATGGCTCAGAATCAGAATAGGTACCACGTCCAAAGCACAGAAATGTCACCGAAACAGTGTGGCGAGTTGAGCTTTGTAACCCTATCAAGTAGAATATCTCTAAATTTCATTAGTGTGCCAGAAATTGACCAAACTCAATGTACATTGTAACTAGGAGACACGTAGGTGATCCAAGATGCGTATTGCTCTTTATTGCATCAGGAAGACTCCCACGATATGTCTCCAGCAATGCTTCGGAGAACTGGGAGCGCGCGCATTGGGAATTTACTTGTTTCTCGCTCTCTTGTTGTTTAGAGTCGCTATTCTTTAATTAGAAACCTCATTTCCACTCCTCATTTAGGTTTAACTCTTTTTTTAATTTGTATCTTCATTGTACATACAGTTGCAGCTCTGCATCATAATGCGTAGTTAACATCTTAACATTGATATATTTCTAATACATTTAGCACTACTGTGACCCGCGCTATCAACATACTTCGCCTTGAGCTTGTGAAGCACTCTGTATTCTTGAGCAAAAAAAGGAATAACCCCTGGAGGTGAAAACTTACCCCCAGAAAATTAAACAGTGCCCCAGTGTGTTAAAATGTTTTGTAGCGCCGCCCCCAGAGCTAAGCCCATCTGTTTTCCTTTGTGGGACTTCAGTGGGAACGTTAGAGGGTTGGGCAAGCCTAATATTACATAGGCCGGGAATCTTGGGATCTGTGTCTCGAACTGCCCATCGATTTCATCCAAGATTTGAGGCCAATACTTAGACAGTACACAATCCCACAACAAATGTAGCAAGGTCCCTTCCATCCTGCACCCCCGCCAGCATGTAGGACTACGGTCTGGGTTCCCTTTGTTTAGGCGCGCAGATGTCAGGTACCAATACGTAGCTATCTTGAAAGCTCTTTCCTTACTGGCTGTGTTTCGCGCTGTGTTTGGCCCTATAATATATATCCCCTCCATTCCTTCTTTGAGAGGTCCCTTCCTAGATCTTTCGTCCAGCGTCTCTGACTGGGGGTAGGCTGTTTGGGGGCCGGCAGGCGCAGCATTTCTTATAGCTCGGAGATCAGATTTTTGTCCGATAACTTTGTGAACAGCCATTTTTCATATTTCGTTAATTTCCTATTGACTTGGATGTATGTCGGGGTGTAGTAGCCAGTGTCTAAACTGCATGTAATGAAACTTTTCCGTCTCTGGGAGTGTATAGTTCTGTCGCAGTTGTGAGAAAGGGATAATCCCGTCCACGTCAAACAAGTGGCCTGCTGCTTTACATGGCGTGACTTGCCAAGCTGTGAAAGCCCTGCCATCCATCCCCGGCGTAAATTCTTCGTTCTCCAGTAAGGGCGTCATTGGAGAGGGGAATGTCGTAAGCTCCCTTCTTGTAGCCACCTCCTCCCATGCGTCCATCACCGCCCTGGTAATAGGCGACCCCTGTAGGCCCTGTGGCCTGTCAGCCTTTTTCAAAAAGGGAACTTTCCACAATGAAATCTGGGCCAACGCTCTATCCTGGAACAGCCACCGCTTTTCTGACTCCTCTCTGTTCCACTCAAACAGGTATCTCATTTGGGCTTCTCTATAGTACACCACCAGGTTCGGGATCCCCAGTCCTCCCTTCTCTGCCTTCAGATAGCCCACTTCTCGACGCATACGTGGTCTCGCCCCTGCCCAAACGAAATGAAGCATGTCTTTCTGTAATGCATTGAGTGCCCCCCTCGGTGGCCTGACCGGTAACGTTTGAAACAGATATAGTGCTTTCGGTAGAGCAGACATTTTGATTGCGGCCACGCGACCCATTAGTGACAGCTGATGGTGCCTCCATGCCTGCAGGTCTATCGTGATCTGCCTGGCGAGATTATCATAATTCAAGGTGACCGTTTGTTGAACCGATGGAGCCAATTCGATCCCTAAGTACGGGATAGAGTCTGTTACCTGGATCCCCGATAGCCTAGCTCCCTCTATCAATGGGCCTATCCGTGCCCCAGCCAGATTGAGAATCTGCGACTTCCCGACATTGACTTTAAAACCGGAGACTCTACCAAAGGCTTCCAACTCCCTCAAAAACTCTGGAACCAACCTCTGCAAATCCTCTAGTGAGGCTAATATGTCATCAGCGTAAAGGCTTATTGCGTGTCTTTCCCCTCCAAATGGTATGCCCCTGATGTCCGGGTGGTCCCTTACCTTCTGTGCCAGCGGTTCGATGTATAAAGCAAACAGGAGGGGTGACAACGGGCACCCCTGCCTGGTACCCCGTTGAATGGGGAAGGGAAGAGATGAGATCCCGTCGACCCTAATGGAGGCGGTGTGGGAGCTATAACAACTTGCTACCCAGGCTCTAAAGCGTTCCACCAACCCAAAGTGGATCAGCGTATGCTCTAGGAATCCCCAGTCCACCCGGTCGAATGCCTTTTCGGCGTCAACCGTCAACAACAGGGCGTTCATGTTTGTGCGGTGGGCCTTGTCTATCAAGGGGAGGATCTGTTTCGTGTTATCCCCGCCTTGTCGATTTTGAATAAATCCCGCTTGGTCCGGGTCTATTATCCCGGGCATCAAATGACCCAATCTTGCCGCCAGAATGCCCGTGAACAGCTTGAGGTCCACATTTAGTAGGGACACTGGTCGGTAAGAACCACATTTCATTTTATCTTTCCCCGGCTTAGGTAGTACCACTATAGCCGCTGCCAGCATATCGGCAGGAATCAAGCCTGGCCACTTGAATGAATTAAACAATCTCGTCAGGACTGGTGCTAGTGGGTGGCAAAAGGACTTATAGAAACCCGCCGAGAATCCATCTGGCCCCAGCGACTTAAGAAGTTTGAGACGTGCTATTGCCCCAATCACTTCCTCTATCCGGATCGGGGCGTCCAACATCTCCGCCTGATCCCTAATTCATGGGGACGTAAGGGCCGCTTGTAGATATGATGTCTTATGTTGGTCCGAGGTATTCTCCCCCGTATACAAGTCTGTATAAAAGTCCCTAAATGTTTGCGCTATATCCTCGTCCTCTGTGAGTTCTTCCCCCTTGTCATTCTTTATTATCTGCACCCTCATCTGTTGGTTCCTTGTTCTAAGTTTACCTGCCAGCATGCGTCCCGTCCTATCCCCTCCGATGTAGTAGGAATGTTTTAGTCGCAGCGCCGCATACTCAGCTCTGTCGAGGTCCAGCCCTGCCATTTGCGCCTTTGCCGCTTTCAACTGTCGCCAGACCCTAGGTGTCCCCGTCCGGCTGTGTACCCTTTCTAACTCCAAAACCTGTGCTGTGAGGTGTGCCCTTTTTTTTTGCGCTCTTTAGTCTCTGCGGCCGAACTCGCAATTAGTTCCCCTCTCACTACCGCCTTCAGGGCCCCCGATAATGTGGCCACTGATATATCCGGGGAATCGTTCCACTCCTCATTTAGAAGTATTTTTAAGATCATTCTAGAGCAATTCCAGTGACTGACTGTATACTATATGTCTGTGAAAACATTGCTTTTCAAATTGTGAATTGTTGTGATATGATAATAATAATGACTCTTTGTTATACCATTATTTGGTGCAGGCAGTGGCTTCGTAGCACTTCGTATGACAGGTGGTATTAGTTTCCAAATCAACTGGAATAATTATATAAGAAGGAGGCCTGAGTCATACAAATCCATGATTGGCCCTGTTGCAGGGACTCTGTTTTCCCATGCTTCCTCCCCACTCTTCCTCCCTTCCACTGTTTTTCCTATTTGTTCCTGGTGAGCATCAGCATAAGTGCCATGAGTTCATCAGTTCAAAAGATTCTTAAGCGTGACCCTAGACTGAACCAGGCAGTACCAAATCTAGGTTCAAGCAACAATATTTAGGGGCAGATTTACAAGCCCCTTGCGCCACTTTAGCGCCGCCGTTGCGTCACTTCTGTGACGCAGCGGCGGCGTAAAGCCAGCGCCATGCTGCGGGGTATTTACAACGTGACGCATCTAGGGAGATGCGTCACGTTGTAAAGCTTCTGCGCCACATGAAACCTGCGCCAGGTTTCATGTGGGCGTTCGGAGCAGGGGGCGTTCCGGCGCAGGAACGCCTCGCAAAGTGGCTGAGTGAAATCTACTAGATTTCACTCAGTCACTTTTCCGACTCCGGTGCGTCTAAACCTTGCGCCTGCATGAAGCAGGCGTAAGGTGTGACGCACCATGTGCAAGATAGGCCGGGTCGGCACAGTGCTGGAGTTGCGCCGCGCCCGCGACACAACTCCAGCACTGCGCCAACGTTACGACGGCAGATGCGACACGCATCTGCATTTCCTTGCGCCATGATGCACCGCATTGTAAATGCGGCGCATCAGTGGTGGCGCAAGGATGGTGATGCGTGTCGTAAGTTTCCTGGCGCATCCCTGCTGATTTGCAGGGATGCACCAGGAATTGTAAATCTGCCCCTTAGAGTGTAAGAAATCCACCACCGATTTCCAGGTCTGGTTTGCAAATGAATAAAGGGCAGAAGCTTGATTGCCTAGATCCGTATCACCTAAGCACGGCTCCGCTCACTCCATGACTGGCCAATGCGACTTGTCCCAGTGAAATCCGATGAGAATGCCATTCTCTGGTTACAAGAAATTAATTAACCTCTTATTTCAAATTAGTGTAACTGCTTTTAATGTGAAGTCAGCCTTGTATACTTGAAATAGCCTGGAAACCTTTGAACACCAACTTGGTCTACCAGGCATTAACCTGTGACTGTTGCCACTCCCCTCTCTGTTTTGCACTTGATGTGTTATCGCGATTAGGCCCTCATTAAGAGTTTGTCAGAATAGGGTGGTGTGTTTACAACACGTGGTAAATACCATTACTATTGTGTTTTTGTACACCTGCAGTTAAAGTACTCACATTAGTTTAGGTCTGGCATTGGCCAAGACATTTTAATTTTACTAAAAGTAAATGTACAATATACTTGTCGAGTATATTGTACATATAGTTTTAATTACTAATAGGGACTTTCAGTGAGCCCTTTACATTCATTGGTCGGTTATTGAGCGATTACATTTTTTTTCAACCCACTATGGCATGTGTAAGCATGGGGCAATGGGGCCGCCCACTTCAACTTTGACTAACTTCCCTGTGAGTGACTGCATTCTGCCCTTTCACAAGGAGCACATTCACCCACGAAGTGGTTCCGTCAGTGCCACGGACTACTATGGCAATGTGTGCTTTGTGGGACAAAAAGTACATTTACTTTTAGATCATTTATTGTTATTTTTTCTTTAGATTTACGAGGGCCTGGCAGCTTCCGCAACAATAAAGATTTGCAAAAATATGACAAAAAAACAAGCTTTGACTGAACAATGTTGGCAGCCAAAGCAATTGCTTTGCTAATGCTTGTTTTTCCATGGGACTGGCAACATGTTATGTACATAATCCTCAACTCACTGATTGGAAAGCTTTATTAGATTGCTATCACATGTATACATGTTGGATCTCATAAATCATATTCAATGGAAACCTTGTTGAGCCCTCTGCTGTTTAATCCATAGTTAATCAATTTCCTGGTTTAGTAAATAACAGGATTATACCAAATAGTTGGAGTGCTTAGTCATGGCTGTTAAAAAGACTGCATGGAACAGTCCGCCTCCATGAAGTGAGCGCCTGTGCTTCTAACTCATCCTGCCTCCCTCACGCAATGTCCACCTGTATTTGTTGTTCAATGTTTGCTTCAGTTTAGTCTTACTTTAACAGTCTTTACTGAAGAGGATCATGGCTTCATGCATAGTTCGCACCAATAAGCAATATGATTGTATGGAACACTGATATTCAGGATGACCAAACACCACGTTAGAGAAGGACACAACCGGCATTTTCCTATGGCACAATGCAAGCTTCCTGTTAATATAGCGAGTGATTAAAGAGGGACTTCGCTACTGAGGCAGAATTTCCAACGGAGAATTTAAAGGTTTTAGTTAAGACAGGCATTGATTTTAGATTGTTTAGGGGCTGATAGATCCTCCTCAGGGGAGAATACATTCATTAAAACCGGATTGAGCTAACAAGGATTAAATCACTGCGTGACAGGTTAATTGACAAGAGAAGTTAGGCCCAGTAGCCTGAGGCGACATACATTGCTGTGGGTGTAAGCAAACTCAGTCTGTTGAGTTGTTTATTCGGGTAGCCCCCTCAGTCATAAAATGCGAAAAAAGGTTGACTTCTGCTATTTAAGTAGTAGACAAGAAAACAAGCTTTAACTGTCTAAGAGGAGGGTAGAATTCAGTGAATATAGGCTGTCAGAAATCATTTACACTTTATGAAATATTCTCCATAGTAGAGTAGTTGGCCACTTACATAACTGCTTTAGTTTATTTGTAATACACTGAGGCCGACACATATTGTTTTAAAATCTCATTGGATTAAGCCTGACCTTTATTGAATACTGAGTGGTAGCATTTGTCAGTGACTGGAAGAGGTTATTTATTTGATCAAGGTTTTCGAGAATTGTTTCAATTTTTCGATTTAACAGAAAAAATATTGAATTGACAAATGAGCTGTTGAAAGTCAAAAGCATTTAAAGAAAAGAAACTTGTTGGTTACATGGATTGGAATATATCTATGGTAGCATACTAATGCCGAGAATGCATTTACTGAATAAGAGGAAACAGCTGACTTGAAGTTACAGGTCAATGGTAATCAGTGAGGTTGAACATGAAGAATTTACTGCACCCTTGAGTTCCACAATCACCTATCTTGGAAACTGTAAAAAGGGCTCCTCTTTTCCCAGCCAGTCACAGGTATTGTCTAGTTACACATTTCATCCAAACAAAGTGACCAATACCAGAGCTGTACCAGGAGTACTAATGCTCTGGTTCTCCAAGGAATGTTATGTTATGTTAACTACAATGTATATAGCGCGTAATCACCTGCAGGTCTCTTAGCGCTTGTTGAGAGAACCCAAAATCCATCTGCCATCCCCGATAAGCACCTAAGCGGAAGAGTTAGACAGTGTCCAGTGCCTCCCTAAACAGATGAGTCTTGAGGCGTTTCCTAAAAGGAAGAAGGGCGGGTTCCTTGCGGAGGTTCTCAGGCAATTGGTTCCAGAGTTGGGGGATTAAAACAGAGAAAGCTCTGCCACCTTTAGATGCAGTTTTGACCCGTGAGTAGGCCAGGAGGCCTGCCTCGGACGATCGAAGTGTGCGTCCCGGCACATAGTTCACCAGGCGCTCCTTGATGTAAGCTGGGGCCTGGCCGTAAATGATTTTATGGGCAATGCAGAGGCCCTTGAACTTTGCTCTCTGTTTGACCGAAAGTCAGTGCAACTTGTGCAGCAGCGGGGTAGCATGAGCCCTTCTAGGGAGTCTAAAAATCAGCCTGGCTGCATCATTCATGGTCACCTGCAGATTGCGGATTATTTTCTCAGGGAGACCAATATATAAGGCATTGCCATAGTCCAGCCTGGACACGATCGTGGCCGACACGATCATCTGTAGAGTGGTGGGTGAGAGAAGGGGGGCAAGTTTCCGCAACTGTCTCATTAAGCCCAGACAGGTGCCGACCACAGTAGCGACTTGATTGGTCATGGAGAGGTTGGCATCAATCTTGATGCCCAGGCTTTTTACGACGGGAACTGGCGTAGGAGCGGTGACGAGCTCTTGTGGCCAGAAGAGGTCATTCCAGGGGTTGCCTTTGGAGGAGATTACAAGGACCTCCGTTTTGTCCGGATTGACTTTTAACGAGTTGGCTGTCATCCAACTCACAGTGTGTCTGAGAATATTTTGCACGCGGGTGTGGGCATGCGGGGAGTTATTAATCTGCAGAATAAGTTGGGTGTCATCCGCGTAGTTAAATACTTGACAGTCCATGCAAGCTAGGTCAGCCACCAATGGCTGGAGATACACATTAAAAAGGAGAGGGGACAGAGCTGAGCCCTGAGGGACACCACAGGTGAGAGCTTCGCTATTTGACATCTGCTCACCCAGTTGGACCCTTTGGGACCGCCCTAGCAAAAAGGACTCAAGCCACTGGAAAGCCAATCCGCAAATGCCCATATTGGCAATCCGAAACAAGAGTTGGGCGTGATTGACCGTATTGAACGCCGCTGACAGATCTAGCAAAATCAGGGCGCTCAAATCTTTGTTATCGGCCCTAACTCCTAGCTCATTGAGCACAGCCAACATCACTAGTTCAGTGCTATGGTGGGCCCTGAAACCAGCCTGCCGCACCTGGAGTAGCTGGTGTTCCTCTATGAAAGATGAAAGTGTTTTGAGGACATGTTGCTCCATTACTTTTGCCAGAAAAGGGAGCTGGGAAATGGGCCTATAGTTTTTAAGATTGGCCACGTCTGCCCCTGGTTTCTTCAGCAGGGGAATGACCCTGGCTTCCTTCTACATCTACATCCTTGTAAACAGTTCAAAACTAATTCTTCTGCCACATTTGCTTATAACCTTACATATTACATCACTCATGACATGTTCTTTGACTTCATTGATAGCATCACTGATGACATCTGAAATTACATTGTTGATGACAACACTAACTTATAGTCACTTCATTTAACCATAACTATAACTGGTGTATTTGTGTTTTTTTTAGTTTTAAAGGTTACATTTAAACTGAGAGTTTCACCTGACTATAACATCATTTTAACCTTTGTTATATAGGTACTCTCTAAATGGCTTATTATTCTCAAGATGTTCATGACAGAGAATAAAAATGCTGACGCTCGTGATGAATCGTCTTAAAAACCTAATGCGCATGAACTTATCAAAATTGCTGAAAAACAAAACATGAGCACAACTCGCAGAAAATTTACACAGTTGAGGACCTGATCAAATACAGTCAAAGAATAACTGAATATTCTGACACAAAGTTGCCAAATTACAAATCAACACATATTTGTACAACTTTCAGCTTTTTCTTTGCAAGCTGTCACCTGGTGGAATGGAATTTTCCAAATGTATAAATAAAAACATTGTGGGTTTGTTTTGTGCTTATAAAACTAGAGGACATCATACAGGGAAGATTTTAAAAATTAAAGGAGACATGAGGGGTAACCATAACATTCTAGCCCTTTGACTCCACTAATAAGGCTGGCCAGCAACTAATCACTCTTTACTAAATCAGTTAGCATGTGAGAAAAGGAGCAATAGTTTGCTAAAAAAAACTTTAGTTATTTTAATCAATAAATATGAAAATCACGAATAACACCTCTATAGGAAGGAGTGGCTGAGGTACTCTGTGTGGTTAAAATGCATCTTTTTGAGATGATGAAAGCTTTGTTTAACAATCAAGGCCATCCGAAACTATCTGGAGATTTGGAGGCAGCTGGATTGTTTTTCTTGCTAATAAATTATATTCCCTTATAAAGAAATGTAATGTTGCCTTTTAAACTATTTAGCCCCTCAGTACGATTTGGTCATTATCACATGAGATAATTACTTTATCCGATAAAATCAAATACCACGGTGTTCAGCAGTTACTTCTGATAAATATTGCCAAAATGTATTTTGGAGATCCGTTTTTAACGCAAAACTTATAATTCTGAAATGTGCGGTAAAAAGAGTATCAGAATTTATCAATCCATTTTTAATGAGAGTGATGGTCTTTTAACATTGAGGAACAATAGTTGCTCTATGTTATATCATTGCCTTTTATGTCACTCATCTCATTGTTATATCTGTGAAGGATAATTGTTTATGAGATGGTGTATCTGCCCTTGAATGAAGAATACAAAATAATAATATAATATTGAAATACATGGTTTTAATGCTGAATACCAATGTGCATAAACATGGACACTCCAATGGGTTAAGAAAAATTAGATTAATTCTATTGAAAAATAATTTAATATTTTTTTCAATCACTATTAGCTTTTAATCTTGATGAACTATAGCTGTACTATGTCATATGACACAAACAGTGACAATGTCATGTCAAAGTTAAAAATAAATGGCGAGTCATACAATTACTTAGTTGCTGACATTAAAGCCAGTGATCAGTTACAAGATTTTGGTCACTCCTTTTATTTAACACATCTGTAGACAAAACAAATGCAAAAAATATGATTGGGGGACCACAGCAGTTTTTTGTGTCATTATTTAGGGGCCGTACTCACAACAAACTACAACAACTCCTACATAATTTGCAGATTTTACCCAAAAATGTGTTTCGAACTCAAGCGGATAAAAAATTATTAAAATTGTTGCACAGGTTGCAATACCATGCCAAACACTTTGCAAAAGTGTACCGCACACCTTTGAGCTGTTGATTAATGTAATCAGTAATTTAAAAGGGTGAGAGTTTAGCTCAGATTCTATAAGTAGTTTATTAAAATGTCAAAATGGTGACGTAATAAAACCACAGACTGATGCACAGTGAGGAATAGCTTATCTTTTCTTACCCTATAATCTGCCCACCCCTCCAGCATTATTTGGCCCTTCACTGCCCCTTACTTGCAGTGGCCCTTTCTATAATATATGATAAGTGTAGACATTTCAGCAAAGCTATCCTTTTAAAATCTTTTGATGGGCGAGGCAGGCATCTTTATCCATCTGCTTCTAGCCTAACCTTTCTGCTTCCATGAAAGCCAGTCCCAGTAATCCCTCTGTTGAAAGGATCAGGCTGACAGGTCAGGAAGACAAAGGTTACATGCACCCACATCCTCCGGCCCTGCAGCCTGTGATTTGCAAGCTTTGCCCTTTGGAGTACAGGGGTTAAAGTGCAAGAGGATGGATTAGCCTCCTAATACTAGACACCCAGTTGGTGATTGTGTTCTCTGATGTGATGTGCATTCTGATTGGTCTTTTAGGCGTCCCTTTTCCCATGGACTTTACACATGCTTTATTCTTCTCAGTGTGAGTGGTTGCAGGGCTCTTTGAGGCAAGTCTCACTCTCGATAGCACTTCCAGAGTGACACACCTGAATGTTAAATAGGCCGGGGTCTCCTCATTTACGTTCCCATTGTAGGCGCGGCCTTCAAAGAAGTGGAACTGAGATACAGCTTCTGGCGGACCATCTGCCGTTTACCCATCTTTAGGTGTATTTCAAGCGTCCGAATAACTTGGGGTTCACGCAATATTAATTGCATGGCATCTCCACATCTACAGCTTAGGATCTGAGGAGAATGCCTAACCCCTTCGCTGCTAGGCCTTTTCCCCCCCTGTGCTAAGCCTTTTTTTGGCTATTTGGGGTAGTTCGCGCTTAGGCCCCTGTAACTTTTTGACCACATAAGGTATCCACGCCAAATTTGCGTCCTTTTTTTCCAACATCATGGGGATTCTAAAGGTACCCCGGGTTTGTGGATTCCCCTGGAGGGGACCCAGAAATTAGACAAAATACAGCAAAATGTTTTTTTGGGGGGGAAAAATGCGAAAAAAGGGCTACAGATGAAAGCGTCTGGTTTTTTCCCTGCAAATGGTATAAAAAAAGGGGTTGTGGGGCTGAAATCACCATCTTCCCAGCTTTCAGGGACAAGCAGACTTTTGTCAGAAAACCAAAATTTGTTACACAGTTTTGGCATTTTTCTAGGACATAGCCTATTTTTGCTATTTTTTGTGCTTTCAACCTCCTTCCAGTTAATGGTAGAAATGGGTATGAAAGCAATAATGGATCCTGAAAGCTATACATTTTTAAAAAGTAGACAAAATTCTGATTTCAGCAAGGGGTCATTTGTGTAGATCCTTCAAGGTTTCTTTAAAGAA
Organism: Calotriton arnoldi; assembly: GCA_963921515.1. NCBI lineage: Eukaryota > Metazoa > Chordata > Amphibia > Caudata > Salamandridae > Calotriton > Calotriton arnoldi. Next base: position 1,213,768 of record CAWUFW010003909.1, read on the forward strand.
ACTAACAGTTAAATATAGGAAAAATTGAAAATTAGTTGAAAAAAACAACCATTTGTGCCAACGTTTTCACCTGTAACTTCTTCTAATTATGACAGCTATTTGAAAGCAATATACCGTTACATCCGCTGGACCTTTCTGGTTGTGGCGATATATAGGACTTGTAGGTTCACCAAGAACCCGACTAACCCAGAGCCAATAACTGAGCAGCGTCTTGCAATGTTTTTTTATTATGTACCGGGTATATAGCAATTATTCTGGGGAAATTTATACATGGAAAAATCGGTATGAAAGACACCTATGTATTTCTGAAATGGGAACAAAATATAGAGTTTAGAAACAGTAGATATTTGCACATTTCCGAAATTGGGAGTACCCATACTAGCATGAGAATTATAGGTCATTTTTCAAAATGACTTCTTTTTTACACATTGTCTTTAATTTGGAAGGCAGAAATGCATCGAAAGTCAATAGGTAATAACAGTTGCTCTACAATTCTGTGTTACCCTAAGTCTCCCGATAAAAATGGTACCTCATTTGTGTGGGTAGGCCTAGTGCCCGCGACAGGAACCGGCCCAAAACACAACGTGGACACACCACATTTTCACAGTGAAAAATGACCCTTTTTTTGCAAGGTGCCTAGCTGTAGTTTTTGAACCCTAGCTCTGCCGGCACCTAGGGAAACCTAGCAAACCTATACATTTTTGAAAACTAGACACCCAGGGGAATCCAGGATGGGGTGACTTGACTGGCTCTCACCAGGTTCTGTTACCCAGAATCCCTTGCAAACCTAAAAAATTATCAAAAAAAACACATTTTCCTCACATTTCTGTGGTGGAAAGTTCTGGAATCTGCGTGGATCCACAAAATTTCACCCACCCCGCATTCCCCAAACTCTTTCGAGAAAAACGGTACCTCACTTGTGTGGGTAGGCCTAGTGCCCGCGACAGGAAACAGCGCAAAACGCAACGTGGACACACCACATTTTCACAGTGAAAAATGACCCTTTTTTTGCAAAGTGCCTAGATGTAGTTTTTGAACCCTAGCTCTGCCGGCACCTAGGGAAACCTAGCAAACCTATACATTTTTGAAAACTAGACACCCAAGGGAATCCAGAATAGGGTGACTTGACTGGCTCTCACCAGGTTCTGTTACCCAGAATCCCTTGCAAACCTAAAGAATTGTAAAAAAAAAAACACATTTTCCTCACATTTCTGTGGTGGAAAGTTCTGGAATCTGCTTGGATCCACAAAATTACACCCACCCCGCGTTCCCCAAAGTCTTTCGAGAAAAATTGTACCTTACTTGCGTGGGTGGGTCAAGTACCCGCGACAGGCAAGGGCCTAAACCCTATTGAGGCGACATCAAAATTGCCTATCAGAAAACGACCTGGTTTTGCAAGGGGGATCCCATGACTTTTTGGCCCGGGGCTCGGCGGCCACCTAGGGAAACCTGCCAAACCCACACATTTCTGAAAACTAGACACCCGGGGATTCCAGGGAGGTATGGCTTGCGTGGATCCCCCAACGTTTTCTTACCCAGAATCCCCTGCAAACCTGAAATTTAGCTGAAAAAAGCACTTTTTTCATACATTTTTACATTTTTGTGTGGGAAAGTTGTGGCATCACTGGGCTGACACAAATTTCCTACCACCCAGCGTTCCCCCAGGTCTCCCGATAAAAATGGTGCCTCACTCGTGTGGGAGGCCCAAGTACCCGCGACAGGCAAGGGCCCAAAACGTATTGAGACGACATCAAAATTGCCTATCACAAAACAACCTGGTTTTGCAAGGGGGGTCCCATGACTTTTTGGCCCGGGGCTCGGCGGCCACCTAGGGAAACCTACCAAACCCACACATTTCTGAAAACTAGATACCCGGGGATTCCAGGGAGGTATGGCTTGCGTGGATCCCCCAACGTTTTCTTACCCAGAATCCCCTGCAAACCTGAAATTTAGCTGAAAAAAGCACTTTTTTCACACATTTTTGTGTGGGAAAGTTGTGGCATCACCGGGCTGACACAAATTTCCTACCACCTAGCGTTCCCCCAGGTCTCCCGATAAAAATGGTGCCTCACTCGTGTGGGAGGCCCAAGTACCCGCGACACGCAAGGGCCCAAAACATTTTGTGATCGGAAATTTTGATGTCGCCTCAATACGTTTTGGTCCCTTGCCTGTCGCGGGTACTTGGGCCTCCCACACGAGTGAGGCACCATTTTTATCGGGAGACCTGGGGGATCGCTGGGTGGTAGGAAATCCTTCTGCACAACCACCTATTCCTCAAACACACAGACATACCGGTTGGATTTGGCACGAGGGTGAGTGATGGTTCAGTATATACAGTTGTATTAACCAGAGATTTCACAAAAATGAAATGCACTGTTAATAATTGAAAGGACGAGAAACTGAACCATTGACTCACAGCTCGTGAGCTGTAAAGCCACGACAAGGCACCAACCTCTTTACAGGCCATTCATACACCTTTCATACGTGTGACACATACAAAACCATTCACACCGCCAGCCGCGGGCCCAGCACATTACAACACTCACACCAGCAGACAGCGCCATTCAAGGGCCCATCACTTTCACACGCCCACATTCCTGACACAGCAACCACACCAGCTCACGGATTGCGTGGAGTGGCGTTTAGCTAGCAGTGTGTGTAGTGACCAGCAGCAAGTCACTACTCACACACCGCCAGCCAAGCGCCCGTCCACGCACACCGCCAGCCAAGCGCCAGTCCACACACCGCCAGCCAAGCGCCAGTCCACACACATCGCCAGCCAAGCACCAGCCCACACACACCGCCAGCCAAGCGCCAGTCCACACACACCGCCAGCCAAGCGCCAGTCCACGCACACCGCCAGCCAAGCGCCAATCCACGCACACCGCCAGCCAAGCGCCAGTCCACGCACACCTTTATAAAAAAGATTTAAACAAGAAAGAAAACACAAACCAATTGCAACTAAATACAAAACTATAACTACAAAAACAACAGCAGTAACTAAAGACATCATTCTATTGCCAAACGTGAAACTGAACAACTATATAAAACCATACAGACCAGGCAGTACACTATTAGACTCACGGTTGCTCCCAAAAACTCTTTTTAGTGTGATACAATCTGAAACACGAGGGCACACGCAGCCCAGGATTAGAAGGACAATCGGCACAGTGCATACGACTCTCCTTCCGCACACCTCTTCACAAGCAGACTCTACATCTCTTACAGGGATTGTTTTTTGGGGGCGTGGGAGGAATTAAATCAGGAAAGTGGCGATCTTTCAATCTAGCCACATCCTCCACCACTCCAACTCTAGGAACACTTGCCTGTTCCACAACAACAAGGCTGCCTATCACAGACTGCTGAAACTGAACAAAAGTCAACTTTGACTCAGGAGAACACTCCTTGTACACAACAAAAGCATTGAAAGTTGCTAAATTGAAGAGATGGATGGCCAACTTCTTATACCAAATGTAAGCCTTACGAATAGCCGTGTAAGGTTCCAACCTCTGATCTACTCTATCAACACCACCCATGTGCTTATTGTAGTCTAAAATGCACACAGGTTTGCGTACTTCAGCAATCTGACCCCAAACAGCCACAGGTGAAGTTCTCTCATCATGGATGGTAGTCAGCATGTACACATCCCTCCTGTCCACAAATTTCACAGCTAGTAGTTCATCACTACGCAAGGAACTGCACTGTCCCCTCTGAAGTTTTTTGCAAACAAGCTCTTTCGGATAACCTTTACGGTTAGAGCAGATTGTGCCACAAGCAAAAGTGTCCACTTTGAACAATTCCTTAAACAATTGCACAGCAGTGTAGAAGTTATCAAGGTACAAATGGTGGCCTCTGTTAAACAGTCCTCTAGCAAGATCCCACACAATTTTCTCTGAAACTCCAAAAGTGGACGGACAACCAGGGGGGTCAATAGTGGAATCCCTACCAGTGTACACCCGGAAATTAAAGACATATCCTGTCCTACTCTCAGACAACATATACAGCTTAATTCCATAACGTGCCCTCTTGCTGGGAATGTACTGCCTATAAACCAAACGGCCCTTGAACAGGACCAAAGACTCATCAATAGCTATTTCTTTCCCTGGAGTATAGATCTCTGAAAATCGATCTACAAAGTGATCAAGAGCAGGCCGAATCTTAAAAAGACGGTCACAGTCAAGGTGATCTCGTGGCAACGCCAAACTATTATCAACAAAATGCAGCATCCGAAGCAAAAGTAAATACCGATCACGGCTCATAATCGCAGGAAATATGGCCGTTGCCATCAAGGGACTGGTAGACCAATATGAAGCCATGGACGGCTTCCTTATCAAGCCCATCAAAAAAGTCAAACCCAAAAACTTCTTCATCTCTTCCAGATTTGTGGGAGTCCACCGGGTAGCTCTAGAGTGGGGCTTAAGTCTGGCACTGTTGTCCCTCAAAAACTGTTCAGCATACAAATTAGTCTGCTCAACAATCTCAGCCAAAAATACATCATCCATAAACAACTGAAAAAACTGTATAGGCAAAAAAAATTCACAATCCACTCTACACCCTGCATCCACACTAAAGGCAGGCAACACCGGTTTGGATCAACCCAGAGTCCAGCACTTCCAGTAGGAAGCCTTGCAGCCTCAGGCTGCAATACTGATGTCTCTTGCTGCACCATCGGCACATCACTGTCCCCCTCTAAAACAGGCACTTCATCCGCACTGAGAGTACCTTCATCCGCACTGAGAGTAGCTTCATCCGCACTGAGAGTAGCTTCATCATCCGATGATTCCATGTGGAGAGAAAACTCACTGCCTGAATCTTCCCCTCCCTCCTCTCCCTCAGACGCACTGTCAGTTTCATAATCCTGCTCAGAGGAAGATTCAAGAAGCATACCAACCACCTGCTGAGCAGTAATTCTACGGCTAGCCATAATGCTTACTAATAAAGGTAACTTGTCAAACAAGTCAACAACAACAAACCCTTTGTAAAAAAAGAAATAAACAAAATGTAGCTTTATCACAAAGACCTATATACTCCAACACTATACCACTCACTTGCCAGAAGCAGCTAGACTCACCACCACCTACTCTGGACAGACACAGTAAGGACCAACAGTATCCCACTAAAAAAGAAAAAAATAATTACACTTAAGACAACGCAAAACACATTGCAAACAATTTCATGCACAAAACACTAACGAAATATGCTGCTATTATGACACCACTTACAAAAACTTCATTCATGCATGACATTAATACTCAATTGGAGTAAACACAACCAAAAAGTTTTTCTTACCAAAAAAATGCAACTACGCAAAACTGCAGATCAACCGCTGCCGAAATCACAAACAAGAATCCAAAGCTTTGCACTAGAATAAAAAGGAGAAAAAACACATTACAACCACATATTGAAATAATGCACTAGTCCACACACTATTCACCAGCCAAGCAAAGTTGGTAGGTGGCCCTAAAGCATAAGGCCGATCTGCCCCGCGGGCAGCAGAAACAGCCAAAACATTCACCATCATAAAGGGGAGAGACCCTTGCCCAAGGGGTCACTCCCCAACATCAACATTTAAAAAGCCCTGGTGTCTAGTGGCTTCTGCCCCCAGGGGACAGATGGGCCTGAAAACATATGGCCAAGCTGCCCCCAAAGGGGGCAGAAACGGCCACAATATTCACCCCATAAAGGGAGCGACCCTTGTCCAAGGGGCCGCTCCCAACAACACTAAAACAAACCCTGGTGGCCTAGTGGGCATACAATAAAATTAATTGTTTATTTGGGTCGATCTGCCCATCCAGGGGATCAGAAACGGCCCAAATAAATGCTTCCCAAAGGGGAGCGACCCTTGCCGAAGGGGCCGCTCCCCAAAAACATATTGCTCCCCCAAAGGGAGCAACCCTTGCCCAAGGGACCGCTCCCTGACACACAAATGACATTAAAAAAAAAAAAATCCCTGGTGGCCCAGTGGGCACACACATACTTTTTTTTTTTTTTTAAATTACCACATCTGCCCCCTACACACATTGCCCCCCCCCCCCAAGGGGAGCAACCCTTGCCCAAGGGGCCGCTCCCCGACACACAAAGGGCATTAAAAAAAAAAACCCTGGTGGCCCAGTGGGCCCTTACTAATTATTACTTTTTAAAATCAAGGCATCTGCCCCCCCCCCCCAAGAACCAAATAAACACATTTCTCCCCCAAGGGGAGCGACCCTTGCCCAAGGGGCCACTCCTCGAAACAAAATGGCCACTGAGAAAAAAAAAAATCATTGGTGGTCCAGTGGGCACAAATATATATATATTTTTTTTTTAGTCGGATCTGCCCCCCAAGGGGGGCAGATCGAAGTACATACATTTTACCCCCAAGGGGAACGACCCTTGCCCATGGGGCCGCTCCCCGAAACAAAATAGGCATTAAAAAAAAAAAAACGGGCATTCCTGCTGCACGATCGCGCCCCAGGCGCGATCGTGCAACAGGAATGCTTTTTTAAAAGACATCGGAGGAAAGGAAAACCCTTCCTTTCCTCCGATGCCTTTTAAAATGTAGCCCCCCACCTCCCCGAGGAGAAACTTACCTCCTCTTACACCGATGCACTGGAAGCAAATGGCTTCCAGTGCATCCGGAATCGTCAAATGACGTCAGCGCGCCTTGCGCGCTGACGTCATTTGATGACGTGCAGGCGGGAGCGGGGGTGGGGGGCCAGGGGAAGGGCTTCCCCTGCCTTCCCCGGTGGGGGCACGTTAAAGGGCGTCCCACGGGGGGAGCCGTCGTGAGCACACGCCCACTGTGACTCAGGACGGCTCCTGGCCGTCCTGAGCACCGAACGGGTTAAGGCCTTTGTTTATGTTTCTTACTGGTAGATGCAAAGATATATACACAACCGCTTTAATAAATTAACTTTAGGACGGGCAGGCATGTGGTTAACATTAGAAGATTTGTCGATTATTGATGGAAATATTTCTATTTTTTTGTTCTTAGTTAGTGTTATTTTTTGAGCTCTTTGTACCTTTCCAATTATATTTTACCTTATCCGCCAATTATAAAGCATCATGTCTGCACTCTATACAGCTTCTTGGTGCCAACAGTTGTGTCAATGAGCCCACGGATTGTAGGTTTCCCTAAGAAGGACCTTGGTTTTGCAGCCTTGTCAATTAGAAGTGTGTGTGTCGGTAGTGGATCATGTGCCAGGTAGCTGTGTATTTCTCCAGGGTGGATCCCACAAGGCACTGTGTCTCGTAACTTTCTGTCTTGTGTTGTCTTGAGGTGATTGCTTCCTGAAGAGTCTGAAAATAGAGGTTGGGTCTTGCAGGTCTACCATAGAGGAAGATCCTAGATCAAGGGTGTCCAGCATAGGTGCCAGAGGGCCAGCTCTTCACTTTACTCACTGATTGTGCAAATGAGTACCATTTATATTAATTTCATACCAAATTGTATATGAAATGCAAAAACTCTGGATCTGCCCCTCCTGGACTTATGATAGACACTCCTGTGCTAGACCTTAGATGTATCTTTCTGAAAGTAGCTTATAATGCACCAGTTTACATTGGTGGATGCTGAACAGTAGTGCCACAGACTGGAACACAATCAAACTAAAAATCTATTGCAAAAAGCAAGTATGCTTTATCTAACAACGTCGGTTTCTTCATTGACTTGCCAACTATGTTGATCAGCCAGTGCCTATTTCTTTCCCAAATCTCTTGTATCTAGAGACATGCTATAACTATATCTTGCACCACCGCCATGCTCAGTATGCCATCAGTGATGTCATTTCAGATGTTGCAGTGATGTTATCAGTGAAGTCATAGGACATGTAATGCGTGATGTAATATGTGAGGGAATAAGAAGTGCATTCTGAGGGCATGAGTTATAATTATTTGAGATAATTATAACTGGTGAATTTCAGTCGTTTTGCAAATTTAAAATGGCATGCTTTAACTGACATTTTCACCTAACTATAAAATCCCTTTGACCAATTGTTTTTTTCAGTGAATTTCTAAGGTTTTTATTAACATAAAGTTAGATATTATTACAATTCCTAACTTTAACATCGCTTTAACCTTTGCGTTGCCAGTTAATTTATATTTTTTTAATGTAAAGTAAGATGTCCAAGCACACATTTTTGAATTTGCGTATCATGGAGCTTGTATTCCTTCAACTACGAGAGGTAGATTACAAACAATATAACGTATAGACATGATGTACATTCACAACGTCTGTGCTCTCTGGGACCCTTGATAGAGTGAATATATATAATATATATGTGTGTGTATTATGCGCACAAATCATCCCTGAGGGGATCTCTGGGCGCCGAAGCCGTCATATACAGGTCACAATTCCATACAGTGATTAAAGATTGAACAACCATGTACCATGTAAGGAGAATCATTTCTCGATGTAAAGTAGTTATTGCATGCAATCTGTGAGGCTGTAAAACGTGTTTTTCTCATTTCCTGTATTGTAGTAATAATCCAGAATTTGATCTCTGCACTGTAATAATAAATATGTGACAGGACGTTTATTAGACAGTTGCAGTTATATAGCTTAGTATAATGTAAGGCTGATAGTTCTAACCTGTGATCCTTGATTTTGCACAGGTTCCACAGCTTTTGTCTAAATCAAAAGAGCTGTCAGTAACCTGTACAACAACAGCTAGTCTTCAAATTTACAAGTCATCCTGCCAGCACGTGTGCCTCAACCAAACTCCACTTCCAGTGTCACTGATGTTGTATTTTAATAATTGGTGAAAGACTCCCTAGTCCACGTCATTCATGAGAGACACTGTTTTTTGCACATTTTCCTTTATCCAGCATAGGTTCCTTATTCGGTTCGCTTTAAAGAAGTTACTCTAATTCCAGTAAAACTAATTTTATACACCATTTCATACTGTATTTTGGTTGTTTCTAAGATCTGCATTCAACAGCTGACCCAAATTAATGATTCTCAATTTAGTGACCCTTCGAGGATAGAAGGTTGAGTCAGCCTCACTGAGATCGAATAAGTGACTTTTAGTTCAACTCATTTTTCTGCAACAAAGATATAAGGCATTTAGCTGTTCAGCCTTTATGATACTGATGTTTTATTATCTAGATATAATACGGACAGGGGCACACTTTGGAGCGAACAGGCGCCCCAGGTTAATTTGTGCAGGTTGATTGGTAAATTTGTCTTGGCAAATTTCACCATATTTAACAATTCCAGTTATTTTCGGTAGGATCAACTTAACAAAGAGGCAGGACAGTTTTCATGTGCTCCAGTGCAGGGCTAGCTAGCAGGCCTTATAAACAAAACATTAATAATTAATGTATGTAAACGTTGCATGTAATTGCCCTTAGTTCTTTGTTTACTTTTTTCTATACTAGTGAGTGTTGTCAGTTAAGGGTTAAGTTGAGCCCCACGGTGGATTTAAAATTGCAGTTCTGTGTTTGTGGAATGTTTTTTTAATTCAGCCTCTGGTCACCCTAGTAGTACACACTAATTTTTATGGTCTGGCTTAACAGCACATTTGCAGGGGCGGCTCCTCCCTAATGGCGGAGGAGCGTCACCCCCTCCCCCCACCAGCAGATGCACACCTGGGAAAAATAAAATGATAATAAAACAGGTTTATTATCATTTTATTTTTCTTCATGGAGCCGTTTTGGGGGCGGGCCATCCATCGTGATGACTGACGAGGGGCATGGAGGAGTGTTGGGCACTGCTGTAAGTGAGCATGTCGGTTTGGCCAGCCGTTTTAGGATGACCACACCAACATGGGCTGAGATGTCTCCAACCCGAGCTGCGTTGCCGGGTTGGAGACAGCAGGCACAGGCTCCCAGTCTCTCTGGGAGCACAAATTCAAGGAGCTCAGGCCAATCCCGGCGCTGCTCTCACGCTGCCAGTAGCATGAGAGTAGCATCTGGATTGGCCGTAGGGGAGTCTGGGAACATCAGCCTGTGCTTCAGTGGAGCCAGAAGAGCAGTGAGGCGGCAGATACGTTCTTTTTTTTTGTTGGTATTGTTATCATCCACCGCCCCAATGCGCTGCCCCCCCCCCCATGCTGCCCCTCCCCACACACTGGCCCACAACTTTTCCCTGTCACTGGCCGCTACTGCACATCTGTCACCACAAAATTATGTGAACACCTCTAGATAAGGGCTTTGGATCTGTCCACATTTTGAGAGCCAAGCGTATATGCTATGATTGAACAGAAGATGTGTGCTTGCATAAAAACGTGCTTGCTCACCGGCTGTGTTTGTTTATCCATCTGCCTGAGCTTGAATTTTCAAGGGCACACACATGTCATTGTAAAGTGTTTTAGATAACTAGATAATCTATGGTGTTTTCTCTGGCAGCAGCACAGATGGAAGGAGGGCAATCAATAGCCTGGATGGATTTTTAGGTCTGGCTTTGCAGTACAACTGTTACTTGACTATTTAACCTACACCAATATTATTCTACAGTTATTTACTTCCACACAAATACATATTCATTCCCATGCTAACTACTTGCAACGCTTCACATTACCATACAACATCCTTTTAAAGCCAGACTATTGGGTATTGTTCTTGTGTTTTAACATCTTCTCACATCACGCCTTGAGTTCAGGAGTGCAAGAAGAACAGTTTTAAATCTCAAAGATTCTAATTGCTCTTGCTGCCTTTTAGAAATATAATCCTGAGTAAATACTGTCTCTTTAAACATCAGTAAATGAATTCAGTTACTGAAAACTCCAGATCAGTGAATTCAAGTGATACAGATTGGCTTTTTTATTCATCTCGCTGAACAAGATGCCTATTGATCCCAGGACTCTCACCAAACCCTAGCCTTTTATTTAGGTCTGGTTGTTTTGCCAACACCCTTCCAGGGATTAGGAGTTTTATCTATTTCCTGGCAAGTCCTTGTCTGCCCTCACAGCCACCAGCTGCTTACACAAGCGAACATGAAAGATAAGTCAATCCTGACCCTCGGGCAGGATTAAGGACCTGTGATGTCTCACATCGCTGTGGAAGGGGCAGCTTTTAAGGCATTTGTCAGCTGTTATGACAACAAAGGGAAAAAAGTTGTCTAAATCCCAGTACAAAGCCCAGCATCACTGCCTGTTTGGATAAAGGGATTAAGCAGCGAGATGCACATCTTAGCTTGAGTGAATTGTTCTGCTAAATAGGGCTCATTTTCAATTAGCGCTGGGGGGGATAGCTTGGCATCCAGTGGCACTGGGTGTTACCCAGCACCTAACTGGTCACATACTACTAACAGCGCACACCATGTTAATCCCTCAAATGCTCTTTACGGCTGTACACACAATTCTACTGCCAACCTCAGATTGAATGCCATGGTAGAAAAGAAGAATAAAAGAATAAGAGGCATTGTGGGGCAATTCCTGTATGAGTAAACAGATAAAGAACTTCATGGAAAGGTTGTTATGACTAGCACCAGGGGTAAGTTCTAATTACCGCCAGTGTTGAATACCACCCAACAAAGAGGGAGGGAATACCATCCGCCTGTAAAATGTGTTCCACTGGTTAACCAAGAGTGGTAAAATTACTCTGGCCAGTGATTACATTACCGACGGAAATGCCCAACATAGGAAAACACGCTACCCAAAATGATTACATTTACTGCCAAAAATAAGATCAGTTCTGAGCGTATTTTAAAATGTGGAATGCCCCCGGCCAGATTCTGCAACCTGAAGTCTGTGGAATTTCAGCAGGGGAAAGACACGGGGAAAGACTCCAGATCGGTGGTAATCTTGAATTGTGATAAATTCTTTGTTAAATCATTTCAAGGCTATTTATAGGCAATACGTGTTTTGCATAAAGATTCACATACAATGTTCTCAGTTTTTGTGAAATAAACTAAAGCCCCATTCATTTGGTCCAATCTGTATTATGCAAGCACAAAAGTGGTGCAAACGATGTTGCCCTCTTTTTTATACAAGTGCAAAGCTTCTCAGAAGTTGCCCTGCTCACACATAGGGCCTGATGTGGAGGGCGGGCGGACTCAAGTCCGCCCGCCACCCTAAAGGAGATGGGGACCGCCCGACATAGTGTCGGGGGTCCCACAGGCCAAATTACAATGCGACCGCCACGGTGGCGGTCGCATTGTACAGGTTTTCCCTTGCGGCGGGTGCTGCTGGCTGCAGCACCCACCGCAGTGGAAAAAAGGGATGTGTAACACATCCCTGTACTACGTGACAGGCACCATGCGGTGCCTGTCACTTGGTACAGGGACCTGTTGGGGGGCACCGTAGGTGCCTCCCCACACCCAAAGAAAAGGGACCGGGGTGAAGGGGGGACCGCTACGAGATCCCAATGTCCATCCCCACCAGCCTTTCCATGGCTGGTGAACCGCCATGGAAAGGCTGGCGGGGAGGAACCATCCTAATCCCTACGGCGGTGCCTACAGGCACCGCCACCATTATAGGGATAGGGAGGCCCTCCGCAGCACCGGCGGGCTCAAGGAGCCCGTCCGATGCGTGGCGGTCGGGCTTCCGCCCGCCTGCACACAGCCCGCCATCAAGATCTGGCGGGCAGAAAAGCTGCTTAGGATGGCGGGGAGACCGCCACTGACAGCCTGTCGGTGGCGGTCTCCCCGCCATCCTAATCAGCCCCGTAGTTAGCAAACAGGTTAAAATTAAAAAATCACGTGTGGAATTCTTGAAACAAAATCGGTATAATATTTGTTGAAAATGGAAGCTTTGTAATGGCCCCGTATTGGATTGTAGTGGATATAGTGTGGATAATTACTAGGTTGTTTAAGGCCGAATTGCTGATCCACTGTCAACACTTCAACTAAAGCAAATGCATCAGAGATAAACAGAAATCAATTAAAGGATTTAGAGAATACATGACAGCCAAAGAGGCAACCACAGCAGTGTAACTTTTTACGGACAGACACTTTTGTGTGACTTCACTGAATGACCGGAGGATAAAGGGGTCTTTCTATCTGTAAGAATAGCAAAGCCTATCCTTTTAAAATCTCAAGTTACAATTATGAACAAAGGATTATTCTACCTTTCAAGCTAGATGTAATTCTGGAAGTTTGTCCAGAATCCATTTTCTAAACAGAAACCAAACACAGGGATCTTTTGTCCACTCCTGTAACTGGATCTTGGAAGCAATGCCAAGGTATGCGCTTTCAGGGTATGGCGGCAGTACTGGGTAGAGTTTTGAGTTTTGTTCAGACTAAGTTCATGAACCTCCATATATGGTGAATATTAGACTTCAGTGACTGCTTACGTAGCCTGGAATGTGGGCCATATAGAAAATTATAATCATCATGAATTTAAGAAGCGAAAGTTGATTAAAAGTTTAGAAATTATATGAACACTTGTGTAGCTGCCTAAAAACTCTGGTTTATGGAAGATTTGTATCTTTGTTTTTGCTTTTTCATTTTTATGAGGTTTATATACAAATATGAACAACATTAGGCTTTTAATATGTGTTAAATGGGGGGCATAGGATTGATTTAATTTGCTCTGAAATATCAATCTGTTCACTTTAGACATTGACAACCTTCTGGCTCTAATTGACACCTTCAGATCATACATGTGCCTCACTGAAAATACCCTGACATGGTCCACCTTATTCCTCTAAAAAAGACAGCAATATGTTGAAATGGAGCCTTCAAGGTTGCCATCCTTCCCAGACATTGGTGTCAAGCCACTGGCTCAATACATACCGCCATGCTGTTTAATCTTTATAAACAGGGCCACTGGAATTATGCGGCAGGGGAACGCCAAATTATGCCGCAGGGTTGAGTAAATTATGCTGCAAGAAAAGGCAAATTATGCACCTTAATGTGGCACATTTTGTGATAGTATTTTCCCAATATTTTGTCATTTTCAAACTTGTTAACACGGTCTGGGCATTGGTTGCACGTAATTAATACCAGTTTAACACCCAATAAGCACAAGCAGGGTGACCAGTCAACCTTTGCTAAGGGCCTTCCACTGTGCGGCAACACGTGGCTCTGTGTTTTCAGTAATTTTCAAACCATTTAAGCTAGGAACAAACATTTTTTTTTTAGTCTGCTAATTATGTGGCAGATCATGGATTATATGGCAAATAGGGCAAATCTATCCTTATGCAAAAATCACCATGGCCACACAATTGCATAATTACAGTGGCCCTGTCTATAGGTAACCATTGGGTACTATTTACCTAATTGTCCATTTAGGTTTTATTTGTGGAAGGCATCCACCACCTCGGAGCATTTTGGAAAATTATCCAAAACTGAATGTCTGTCGTTCGTGTGCCTAGGGTAGGCCACTGAGATTGAGAAATTCTGTGGTTATTCGCAAACAATTTCAGTGCAGCTTCCTAACCAGAAAATGCACTTAAGCCCTCTCCAAATATGGGTTGGATCATGTGTATGCATTTTGGATACAAAAGTGCCTTTCTAAAACATATTTTCAAGGGTGTGTGGGAAGGAATTTGCCAACATAGAAAAATGATGTCCCCAGGGATAAAAAATCAGGTAACGAATACTGGTGGGACAATGCTTGTTTGAAGTCGTCCTAGGGAGACGGTGTGTCTGCCTGTGGACTATTCACAGGGAAAGGGTTAATTAACCTTTTGCCTTTACAGGCAAGCACATGGAAATCTATAATTTTCATACATTTCCTAGCGAACTCTTGGGGATTTTTGTGCACCCCAAAAATGAGTGAATCTCCAAATATCGTAGGTGCGTAGAATTACTCATTTTTATAAAAACCGTTACGCCTAGCACAAGACCATGCCTATGCAGCGTCCGCCTTCATTCACACACACAACAATTCACCTTTTTACCTGTCATAAGCCTTGTCCACAAATGCTGTCTTTGTGTGTTTTCAAAGCAGTCCCGCTTGTGTTCTATCAGCACAATGTGACAGCCAGCACCTTAAATTCAAGTAAAATCACAATGGTGTATTTCAAGGTGTTTTGTTACATTGTGCTCTATAAGACTATCAGCATGTAAAACGTATAGCAGTTTACATAATACTTTCGGGAACCACATTTTATGGTGCACTTGTATTTTTATTTGACAGATTTGATTTATTCTACTGTAGAGTATTCACGGAGGTTTGTTTATGCCTCTCTGATTTTCCAAATGCACGGAGAATTGTTTGTTTCACTTGATTTCTCAGATTATGCAGCATTTTACTCAAGTTCCCGCTGAATATTGTAAGGTTTATAAGCGGCAAATGAGCGTTCTCCTTCACCCCCAGTTTTCTGTTTTATAATAATTACATTTGCACGTTATACAGCAGCGCAGGGAAGATTGACGCACAAAGACAGAACCTGTTTCCTCATATCAGGTGTCCCCTGTGAATGCACTTTTATTTTTACGGCGTGGGGAAAGAGCCCGACCACTTCTGTTTTTTAAAAGCACCTCTTCAATCTGTCACCGTGAGCGAAGGGGCCTTTGGTGTTTGTGAGAAAATTCCGATACTCCCCGGAGGCCATTGTCGTTTTGTGCACTTGCTTAACGCACGGTTCCTTAAAAGGTATTTGTCAACCACTTTGTGAGTGCTTCCGCTGTTTGTTTGTAGTCAAAGCCTAAAAAGAATGCGCGCTGAGCGGCCCCTGTAGCATTGGACGTCTCTCGGGGACAAGGCGCGGCCCCTGTAGCATTGGACGTCTCTCG
This sequence comes from Calotriton arnoldi, assembly GCA_963921515.1. NCBI lineage: Eukaryota > Metazoa > Chordata > Amphibia > Caudata > Salamandridae > Calotriton > Calotriton arnoldi. The sequence continues at coordinate 1,229,366 of CAWUFW010003909.1, forward strand.
GGGACACAAGGCGCGGCCCCTGTAGCATTGGACGTCTCTCGGGGACAAGGCGCGGCCCCTGTAGCATTGGACGTCTCTCGGGGACAAGGCGCGGCCCCTGTAGCATTGGACGTCTCTCGGGGACAAGGCGCGGCCCCACGGCAAGCATTTCTGTGAAAAAATGTCACTGGATGATGAGAGTCTGAGGCAAGCATGTTGATGGGGACGCCATCTTAGACTGATGGCGCACCTACTGCCCATGATAGATGTGCGCAGCTGCGGGACTGAGATTTGCAGGCCTCCTGATGATGATGTCCGTAGGAGAGGTGTCAGGTGAAAGGGAATGGTGGGGAATCTTTTCCAGAGGTTTCTCAGACCAAACCAGGGTAGAAGTGCGGAATCCGCTCCTGCTGTCAAACCTCCGTGCGGTCACCTAGCCTGCAAGTCACATGCAGAGGAGAGGATGTGGCGTAACAGTCAGAGCTGCCGACCTTGAAACTGGAGAACCAGGTTCGAGTCTCGGCTCAACATCCTATGATTCTGGGCAAATCACTTAATCTCCCCGTACCTACCCAAAAATTAATGTATCCTTGTGTAACATAACTGGTGCTCGTGTAAAGCGCTATAAAACAGCAGAAAACAAAAACAAAAGGATCGATCGAAACATAACTGGTGCTCGTGTAAAGCGCTATAAAACAGCAGAAAACAAAAACAAAAGGATCGATCGATTGTTTCTGTCTCCAGAGCCTGCAGACACTTGAAAGCATGTTTATTAGGCGCCCCTGTGGAGGATGCACTTTGGATCCGTGCTGTAGTGAGTAACACTTCCTTTATGTGAATGAACTCTTCTATCCATTGAGTTAAGGGCCAGTCCCTGCAGCTCATATCTGTTAGATAAGATAAGCTCGGCGTGGAAACACATCTCTTTGTTCTTCGGTGACAAACGCGGCCATTTGACATTGTGCCTGTGGGGCTGTTTAGGTTTACAGTTCAGACATTCTCCGATAGTGGCAACGCAGACCTTGGCACTGTGTCTTCATTCATTCACGACTCCTCCAATTCAGCACTTTCATAGTGCTAGAACGAGAGGGTCTGCCCTCAAATCATTTTATAGAGAAGCATTGACTTTTTTCACGTTGTGCTATGAATTCAATTAGCACGCATTTCTCCTGTGAATATTCATCAGTATACAAACTTAACCATATCGGTGCCATAGTCTCCTATACCCCCCTCAAAAATACTGTATTTGTAGCTCCTCGTGGAATTGTAATGGTATTTGCTGCCCCCTACTGGTGGGCCGGCAAGGAGGCTAGCTTACCTTGGCTGGCAATGCCTTGGAATGCTGAGAGTGGAGCAGCCAATCCTTTTCTTCAGACTGCAGTCTTAGGGCAGCTGTAGGACACCTCTGGCAGGCCCCTTGAGAGCAAGAATTTCACTCACAACACTGACAACAAGCACAGAGGACACATTGGATGGAGCGCGAGAAGGCGAGAGATGGTAGTGAAGATGAAAGGGCGACAACACAGGCACCTTTGTATCTATTACTTTTTTACCAAACAGTGTCACTAAATATTCAACTTCAAAGTGCCAGATTACAAACAATTTTACAATATAACATGAGATGCATTAACATAGTATTAAATACGCCACCACGTAACATTAAATCCAGTTCAAGGTACCAGCAAATGCATGTGCTGATTGCAATTTTATCCTTCAGCCAGGCCTTACGGTCTCTTACCTTCTGTTTGCACACTCACCATTGCATGTGGTCCCAAACTTGTGCCTGGGATAAAAACTACCATTTTTGATTGATTCTGCGGCCGATAATGCTGCATTACAAAATTAAATAAAAAATCAGGTGTAACTCCAGATGCAAGCTATATGAAGTATTAAATGTGTTTGATCACAATTAGGCATGCATACTTAGGCCCTCATTGCCAATGGCCTGGATTATGGAGCGATATTCTTCGCACCTCCCAAATAATGATGCTTTGGAGTTTGTTATTTATCAGGTGTTATAAATAGAACCTATTACAAGACTTCCCCCTAAAATGAGGACTAATTTTCAGATTTTGGTACTTTATGATTTTTTGGGGGGTTTTGCTTGTATTTACTTTTTGTTCTATTCATGTTGAGACTATATTTGCACATGCACTTGAATGCTGAGAGCCAGACAGTGAAATAGATTCATCATAACACTGTCAGTACCCACTCTTATTACACTGCTTGTGAATCTGTCCCTAAACTCACCTTTCATTTCAAGCTCTGAAATAAGTCGAGGAATTACTCCTTTCCATTACTGGTGGGATGTTCAGGGAAGGAAGGAGTGGGGGGGAGTAAAGAACAATGGAGGGAACGAATGACTGAGGTGGTACAAATATGTATTAATAGCATTAGTGGCCCTGAAATTACTTTTTAATGCTAGTCTATTACCTTACACCCTTCTTGAGAGAGATCTCGAGTTTCCCAAGATCATGCTTGAATATATGATCCTTTCAAGATTTTTTGTTTTTTTGCATTCTGGAACTTGCAGCCTGGGATTTACAATGGGATATGCAAGACTACAAGTCCCAGAATGCAAGTTAAAAGCCTGCAGTGGATGAGCTCCTAATGCATGGACCCGAGAAACTTAGGAGCGCTGTAACTGTAGCTGTTGACCGGCACTGTGCTCAGTATTGCTAGGGAAGACGCATATATACGAGCTAGTCCCTGCTGAACGTTCTTCTGTATTGTGTGGTCAGGAAGTTAAACAGTCGCCATTGGGCGTTGCCAAAAGCTCCCATAAATTTGCCTGATTTTATGAACTGCCACATTCTTCCAATGCTCCTGAGAAAGGTACGCCTCAAGGCAAAATGAGAGACAAATACGTTACTGCCATTATCCAAATGCAATAACAACTCGAGAGAGGCAGAAGGTGTAAATTATAAACCGGCCAGGCAGGTTGGGGGACATCTGCTCCCGAGCCAGAGCCCTGTAGGTACAACACGCCGTTGACAATGGGAAGTATTTTCTGTTTCTGGTCTTTAATAAAGACTGTTGCACGTCTAAGTAATAACAAGTTTGCATAATTGCAGGCCTCGGTTCATTACTTTCCAACAGCAGTGCAAGGAGGCGGGGACTTCCCACTGCAAAGCCTTTCATTCAGGTGCTGTTGAGCACCGGCTCAGGTGAAGTAGGGAGAACATTAGATTGCGTGAGCATTGCATCACCAGGTTCTCAACAAAGGGACAGGTATAACAGCACATGATGGCGTGGAAACAAGGCAGGTTGCCATCTGCCCCTGCATGTGTTTTGTTTACGTTTAACTATGCACCTGCCTTTTCAATTGTCATTATCACAAATAGGTGTGTGTGTTCAGAAGACGTTTTGAGTCTGGTAACAAGGTAGGCCTCTGATGTTTACCTCCTGATGACATCATATGTTGTAATAATAATGGGCCTCAGGTGAAAAAAATGCCCATAGAACAAAACATTAATTAATGAAACACATATCAACTTTAATTAATGTGCTGCTCTCGGCAGTAGTTTTTAAATATCACTTCCCCAAGTAAAAGCTCCAGAAACCAAATCATCTGCATAAAATGCACTAAATCGTTTCAGTAAATCACTCTTTAAGCAGTGAACCTCAAGGTGGCTGTAGCTAATATCCATAAATCATTACAAATACTTCCCTCAGGGGATATAGTAACTATTAATCAATCATGGCCTCTGGAATTATGTGATTCTGCAGTGCAGCTTTTTTTTTGCATAATATTGACGCATTTGCTACATAATCCATCATCTGCTGCATAATCTGTAGATTTTAACAAAAAAAATGTTTCTAGCTAAAACAGATCAAAAGTTACTAAAACGCAGAAACCTGTGTTTGCACGCTGTGGAAGGCCATTCACAAAGGTTAAATGGTCATCTTTCAGTTGCTTATATCTGTTTTTGTGTGTTAAACTGGTACTAATTAAGTGAAGTTTTTGCCTAGACAGTACTATCATGTGTAAAAACAAAAAAACAATGAAGTAATATATGAAAAAATGTGCCACATTATGCTGCATAATTAGTTTTTGAGTGCTGCCGCATAATTTAGTGAACTCTGCCACATAATTTGGTGCTCCTCTGCTGCACAATTCCAGTGGTTCTGATATTAATTAGGGATACATACGGCAAATAGCTTTTAAGTTATATAGGCTGCTACTGCTTCCATAAAATAGTTACAAATGGTGATCTAATCATCCCAAAAACACACTTTTTACATAAAATGCCACATAATGTCTATAACCTTGTTATTGTCTAATTATACAGCTCCATTATATACCTTTAGTCCTAAGTAATACATCCCGAGATTCATCCCCAGATTCAAGAAAGTCCGCTGGGGTGGAAGAAGTTTCATCCTGGGGACAGTCAAACCATAGAACTCACTCGCTGCTGACATAAAGAACAGCCCAAAACTGCTACCTTTTAGAAAATTACTAAAAACATGGCTCTTTGCCAATTAAAACTATGCTCTTACTCTTTCTTTGGCAACCTTCCGGGCCACTTTGACTCCAGCGCCTAGACGCCCATGGGAATTTGTGCACTATACAAATATTCAAATCATGGGTGGAAGGCCGAAGATTTTCTTTCATCTGAGTTGGTATTAAAAGATTATAGTTGGGCACCCATTGTTGGTCCATGAGAATCCATGCCATATGTTCAGGATGTGCTTATGGGAAAAATGTGCAAACAATAGAAACCATTTACATAATCACTGGCTTTCCTATATCTGAGACGCTTTTTCTAAGACAGACTGAGCTACAGACCTTTGTAGTATAACAACTACTCTCTTCTCTGGTGAAATTTGTGAAGTATGTGTTTTTTATCATCTTTGATACATCAAATCTCCAGCTGCTCATGATTGTAGTTTGTTTTTGGAAGCAATATATATTTGAGTTTGAGAGGTTGAAATGAGGCAATCACATTAGATTATTTATTCAGTGAGCCTGGATCATTTTTATATTTGGTTTACAGAGTTGAACCTATTGTCTTATTTGGATAATGTCAAGAAAACCATACAGTGTGTAAATTTGATGTGCTGAAAAACTTATTTATTCACCATGTAAAATATGCATAATACTTCACATTCTAATGTCTGAAATCAAAGGATCTTGCCCCAGAATTGTGTCACGTGTGGCAGGTAACACTCACTCGTGAAACACGCTCTCTTATTTACAACAACAGGGTCGAATAACCTCACAATCTGAAGATAATGTTGCTTTCTATGTTTCTTTGTCACGTAAAGGTAGGTATTTCTCAACACTGTTCGACAATCACAGATAATTGCTGCCCTGCTTGGGGCTTTGCAGTGCAATGTAGCAGACTTGTATTGAACGAAATGACGCAATAAGTTAATTAAACCACTCACCGTATTTATAGGGTGAGTAAATAAAATAGGGAAACGCATCCACAGCAGAGACAACACATACATGTAATCGCAATCCAGTCAAACCTACAGGCCATTAAAAACATAATTGCAGCTCCAAATTAATGTACCAGTTAGCTTAAAATGGAAAAAAGCTAACTTTTAGAACAAAAAACAAAGTCTCTTTGTAGTTTTCAAAGTGAGTTTATAGGCATTTACACAGTGGCGGCTGGAAGGGAACGGGGGTGGCGAGGCAAAAAATAAAAAACACTTACTCTTTCCCGGCTGCCGTCTCTCCTCAGCTTCGGTCCACGCCTCCTTCTCCGCAGCTTTGGCGGAAGCAGGAGGCACACAGTTTCGCTCCCCTAAGCCAATCACAACGCTGCAATGGAATGCAGCGTTGTGATTGGTCTGAATGCCGTGGTTCGGAGCTCAGACGATAACTGGGAGCCTGGGCATATTCCCCACCAGGCTGTATAATACAGCCTGGTGGGAAACATGCAAAGTGCCCATGACTGTTTGGCCGGCCCAAGATGGCCGGCGTGATTGGTCTGAATGCCGTGGTTCGGAGCTCAGACGATAACTGGGAGCCTGGGCATATTCCCCACCAGGCTGTATAATACAGCCTGGTGGGAAACATGCAAAGTGCCCATGACTGTTTGGCCGGCCCAAGATGGCCGGCCAAGCAGTCATGCGCACTTAGAGTGTGCCACCACTCCTCCCCCTGTGACTCAGGCTCTGCCCTAATCTAGCTCCGTAGTGAAAAATAAAATGATAATAATGGGGTTATTATCATTTTATTTTTCCTTTCTCCTGCCCTGAGAGCAGAGGGGCGACGCTCCTCCACCTTAGCAGAGGAGCCGCCCCTGCATTTACAAAGATTTGGGACATTTCTGCTTTCTCCTTGCGCTGGCACACTGTGTGATGCCTAGCATCGATGCAGGCACACTTGCACTTTAGTCAAGAGTGCCTGTGTTACACACAGGATTGTTTTTGTGCAGGAAAGGACACTGTCCTGCACAAAAACAATCCTTGGAGGAATTTTCCTCTTACTATGTGTGCTGCAGAATGCAGCATTAGTGTAAAGATGAAATAACGAGGAAAAATAAAGATATTTCTTCTTGTTATGCCTCACTACGGAAGGTTAAGCATTTTGACTGTGAATGCGCCAAAATCAATGGGCAGATGCATGAGATACGCCCATGCTTCACTCCTGGAACATGTTCCACCTTAAAATGCAGCATAACGCAATCTGATGCATTGTGTTACATTTCTTTACAAAGCCATGCAATGTGGCGCAAATCGCCCCTGGGTGACTTTGTGAATATAACTGATGCCTTTACTTTTGTCGCAAGGACAACGCAAAGCCTTGATAAATCTGGGCCCCAATGTGTCTGTCCATGTGAACCATTTCTGTTTGACTCTTGATATGGGGACCGGAGGCCCTCCTTCACACTTTACCTACCCCACAAGGACTTCTTTTGCCCATTCGCCACCCCTAGGCACTTTGCCCCTTTCCATTCCTCTGGAGACTTTCACATGCCCACTCTACGAGATACTCCCGCTTGACTATAGCCTTCTCTCATAAAGTGCTCCTTGGCTACAAAATGTGGATCAGCCATCAAGGATGTGTTCTTACCTTTATTATCAGAGGTGATTGACAGGCTGAGCTCTCTGCCCGTAAAATTGAGTGCACTGAAAGAGGCGAGGTGGTAAAAGATGGCATTCACGATTCAGGTGTGTGGGCGACTTCACACTTAACAAGAATCATCATTTATCCCAATGGTTTTTAACTTTCTTTTTTCTCGGTTGAGTCTTATGGGTGAAGATAAGTGTTCCTTTCTCTGCGGTCTCTGGAGAATAACTCAGCTGGTAATTATGCAGCATTCACAGGTCTCAGTCTTGTAAGACAGAGCAGGTGTGTGTTTGCTTGAGCAGGAATATTTTGATTTTTTTTTTTACAAGTATTCAGGTCATAAACTGAATGCACACGACAATCCAACAGCTTTTTCATGTCAGTACAGCAAATAGCAAAGTCACACACATCATAGCACATAGTTTATGAAGTTCCTTCCACTTAGGCTTTTTCCTCCGTAAGTTTTTTTTTATATGAATTTGGATTCTGATGTGTTTAGTTGTTACAGAAAAAGTATTCATCAAAGTCTTGAAAAGACATTTTCTCTTTTTCATATGATTTTTTTCTCCAATCTTTGCTGCTTGTTGTTTCCGGATGCAGCTACATGGACTGACTAGAGGAAATTAAGCCCCTTATAAAGTTATTTGAGATCTCGTCTACTTTATATAACCATATATAAAAAAATACAAATGACATGCTTTTCACAAGAATTCTCTCTGGTTGTGCTCAACAGCCAACTAGAGACGCTTCAGAAGATGAAATGAACGAGCCTGTTACTTCTGAAGCAATAAATTAAAAGGACAGCATTATAATAATGTGCCACTCGGATTTTGTGTCGAGTAAATGTGGAATATCACACCACATTATTTATATGTAGCTCCAGTTGCCCATGTGCAAATGCATACGTACACTTTAAGACTGTGCTCAGGGCCTTTAGAATTATGCGATTTTGTAGCTGCAGCATTTTCCACATTTTTCGGGATTTGCTGCATAGTAAAATAAAAAAATGTTTCAAGCTCAAACGGATCAAAAGCTACTAAAATGCAGCAACACGAGTTTCCATGCAGGGGAAGACCCTTCACAAAGGTTGACAGGCATGCATCTGTTCCTTTTGCTGTATTTGGGTATTAACTCGGTACTAATGGGGTGAAAACCCATGTCTGGACAGTATTAGAATGTGCGAAAATGACTGAAAAAACAATAAAGTGATACTGCCACAAAATGCGGTGCATTATGCCCCACAATTCCTATTTTTTTGCCCCATACTTTATTCCAACCTGCCACATAATTTGGTCCACTCCTGCCGCATAAGTTCAGTGACCCTTACTATATACCTACATTCTCAGGTCGCCTTGTGAGGGTATGTATGAGGCATCCTAGTATTTATGTGGGGTTCTGAGAACTCCTTCGAAAGTGAGTGCTAATATCATGGTTTGCCACAGACTTCCTTTCAAAGGCAGGTTGCAGGGACGTGTGATGGCTTTGGATGTGCTGCTGGGACTTGGGCGTGACAAAAATTAACACAGCCTCCTGCTGCTCTACATTTCCGGGTTTCCTTATCCCGTTAGGGGCATCGCTTTTGGATGTTAAGCATAAGGGAAATGTATACTAGGCAGTGCTTAATTTGAGCCAGTGGTTTCCAGTGCCCAGCACCAGCACTTTATTGTCAACACCGGCACTTATGACATCTGTCACATGGTGGCGCTGTTTGTCGCATTTAGAGATGAGCACAACTATGCATGCTCATTAATTCTATGTACATTTAAAATGACTAAAACCTGCCATCAAAGCCATTCCTATAGCTTTGGAGGCTTAAATAGTCTGAACTGTCAAACGTTTAGGAATCTGATGGTTAGTAGTTGTTTTGGTTCTGTCATTGGGAGCGATGGCAGGGTCAATGGGTGGTGGAACTGTAGTGACCTCCCTGTGAGGGCCCTGGCACTTTTTTTTTTTTACAAATTGAGCACTGATACTATGGCAACTGGAATGGCTTCATAATGCAATACCTTTGCTTTGGTGCAATGCAAAGAATCGCCTCCAGCATAGTGAGTGCCAGTGCTTCACCAACATCAATAGTATGACACACAAAGAGCAGTGCTGGAACCTCCATAACGCGAGGCAAGGCAGCAACCTTTGAGTGCTACCTTGTGTTGGCACAAATTACCATGGAAAGGCCCCAGGTTGTTGAGGTACACTCCAGCTGCCAAAATTCAATTTTCACTGCGAACCCTCACACCAGTCTGACATGCAGTGCAAGAAATCGGCCCTGTTGGTAGATTTTCACAGCTTTCTCCTCTAGCACAAGTTTTGTAATAATGCCCATGTCCTTTGAATCCAGGATGAACACATGCTCAATTTTACAAACTCCTATCCTTGTTTATTGCCATGCTTTCTTAACCACAATAGTTTTCAAAGTCAGATGTTTTAAACCTCTATTTGTATCAAATGAAATCCAGCGTGTTATATTGTGGTGACACATTTCTATAGTGCTTCGTACCCTTGTTGTGGTCCCTAAGTGTTCCTATTTTCTTCTCTTCCTGGGCACTTTCGGAGGTGTGGGGTTGGAATTGTGCTGAATGTAGAAAGTCATGTGTTGGTGATGATGTTGATAGAGGTGCATGATGTTCGGAGGCATGCTCCAAGCATGGTGGATCACAGTGCACATGCATGAAGAGCTATGTGATGTTAAGAGAGCTTGTATAGCGCATAGCTGCCCCAGCAACGGCTTTCCTAGTGCTGAACCCGGAAACACAGGTACAGAGACTGCATACACCAAAAAAGGAAAGTGTGATGTCGGAAGCCATTGGAGATGGTGAATGCGGCCACAGACATTCGTATACTCATCTGTAGAGATTGAGCTCTGCATCTCTTGATTACAGTGCTGGGAAGAGACATGTTTTCACTACCTTCTGGAACTGGAGGTGATAGTCAATACTGCATCCTCGAATAGCCATGGAATTAGAGTCTTGCATTCGAGAGACATGGAGAAAGTATTGCTTCAAGAAGTTTCGAATGGCGGCACCGTCGGTAAAGGGCAAGAGTGGAGTGCAAAGATGTTAGTCTTTGATACAGCTGAGTTTTTGTTGAGGGAGAGTGAATCATTGGTTTGATGAGCCATGCCCACTGCTACAAAGACGTTTCTTCTGGCTACTCAGAGCCAATGTAGGGGGAGCAGACAAGAGTAATGTGGGTGCGCGTGAGTAGGTTGAGCGACTGTCCCGCGGCCGCGTTTAATGTTCTCTGCAGTTTCCACAGTATTTAATCGGTGCTCCGAAACAGGGTTGATTGGCATAGTCAGCCTGGGGTAGTACTAGGGCGATGGTAGCTTGGACCTTCTGCTTGGGGCCTTGGGGATGAAAAAACTACATCAAAGACATCTCACCTTCCTGTTTTGTCCTATGATGATTTCAGCCTTTTGAATTTACTGATGGTGTAAGGGATACTGTGGACTCCATGATCACTCTTAACTTCTTCACTAATGTGAGCATGGTGGTGGGTGTCCTTGTTACTGTGTCTAAATGCCATCTAGTGATAATAGGCCCAGTTGCCTCTTGCAAAAATCTCTCTTTTCGTGGCGTTGAGCTTGAGATGGTCCAGTGTTTAATTGCTTGTAGGCAATTCCCAAGTGCAGGGTTGTTTGGAAGTTTTTTGGGTTTTGTAAAGTACTATTAGCAGTGGCACGCACCCACTGAGCTCAGCATATGTGTACAGATGAGTGAAAAAGGTTATTTTATTATGTTCATTAAATTTAATTGTTTATAGAAACAAATTACAAATGAATGCCATTGTTTTCTGAAAAGTGACACAAATCCCAAGAAACGCTGCTACTTCTCCAAACACCGAATGTTTGCTGTAACACATGTTTTTGCGACACGTTAAGCCAAAATCCAACCACAACCATATTTTCCAGAGTATATACTAATATAATCAGAACTTTATCTCCAAAATTTGGTGTGGTGGGGTGTGGGATGGGGCAGGATGACGGCATTTATTTATATTATACCTTATGTTCTTAAAGAACTATTGTAACGTTTTTCAAACTCCACGTGTTTGAGCTATGTTGCGGCTTCTGTGTTTGTGTTTATTTCATCACTTGCCAAATGGATAGAGACATGTTTTGTATTCATTTAATTGGGTTGTAATGCGCTGCTTGTCACTTGCTAATCTTTAGAACTGGTTGTCAGTTCTTGTTAGGACAGTTCGAGATCTATTGGAAAACAGAATAATAACAATTAACAGAACATAAAACATTAAGCAAACAGCTGATGATGCCAGCAGGCGCTGCAGTAAATGTGATGGTGTTTGCAGTGTGAAGGCGGCTGGCTGTGATTCTGTGTTTTGTTTATGCTCGTCCTATGTTGCTTTCCTGCATTAGGGGACGGTATGAGCAGTGATGGTTGCCGAGCATGTGTACCCAACAACACAAGCTTATGGTAATGCCTAAGCTTTATCTTGGCAGTCTGCACAGCATTGTACTTTCTGTGGCGGCAACAAAAAGTCCTACTTGCATTTTTGAGAGATTAAGTGGCTCCCCTGGCGTTTTGACAAGGAAAAAATTAACAGTACATACATATTTAATTCTCGGCTAATCTATCCTTTGTAGAATTGGGAGGATTATCCCATGATGTCCTAAATGCCTGTCATGATCAAGTCGCTGATGTTAATGATGAGTGAAATAAACTGCAAGGAATGTAAACTAAAGATGATTTAATTCCTTACATTCAGTCTAGATCCCTTTGCAATTTGGCAATTTATATCTGGCCGCTGAGTCATTTTTGAAGCTGTTCATACATATTATAAATGCTGCTGGCCTTTACTTGGGATTCTTGTCTCCAGTGCTTAATTTATTAAAAAAATAAGTGCCAGGGCTCTGACCAGTAGGCCACTGCAGCTTACACCACCATAACCCCTGTCATCGCTGCCAAAACAACTAGTAGCCATCTCTATCACCCGAAAGTGCAGCAGTCAGATTATTCCAGGTTCCCAAAGCTAAAAGAATGGCTGGGGAGGCAGGTATTAGTCATTTTTAATGTATGTTGTATTCATAAACAACGTTGCGCTGCTGATCTCTAAATTAGATGAGCAGCGCCACCATGTGGCAGACTGTCCTAACGGCGTGTTGACAATTAAGTGTTGGTGCCGAGCACCGGAAATCAATTAAGTGCTGCTGCTGAGCACCTGAAACCACTGGCTCAAATTAAGCACTGCTTGTCTCCTACAATCTAATCATGCACACAAACGAAACATTGTACAGGGAATAGTGCCTTATCAATCTCGCTTTTGCATTCACAGATTACTCTTGTATAGCCCGAACCATGTCTCGCTGACTAAAAACATTTTTCAATCTACAAGTCATGTAAAATAAATACCAACTAACACACAGCCGTCTTACAGCATCACAAAGATTCCTCACTGTGGCAGCTATCTTAGATATAAACCAGTACCAGTTATTTCTGTCCCGCTGTGTAGTACTCCTGCATTTCCTATCAGTCTCTCTTTCAAGTTTCCGAAGCCTCACTTCATAAATTAGTGTGCGACCTTCACAGTATTGCATTTTCACTTAGACACTTTAAACACCCTTTTGGCTGACAGATTTTTATTATTTCTTCAGTCTAGGCAAGAATATGTGGCAAAATTGCTTCTCATACAAGGCCAACCCTGCATCCTCTAACAGAGATTCAATGATGTCTATAGTGATCCTAGTTCCAAATGGCATACCAAGTCATAGTAAATCATGTATATCACACCAGAGACGAGATAAAGCTCAGTCAGTTTAATGCTCACTGCTAACGTCTGCTGTGATCTAGAGAGCACGGCAAAGTCAAATGGCTTTAATGTTTCCAAGCATAATATACTGAGTACTGTAAATTAGGCAAAAATAACTTTTGCTATCTGAAGTGTGGCATAAAGTGCTCCATAAAACCAAGTTATTATTACTAAGGAGGCATAGCCCTACCCCCTTAAATTCTTGATAACACGTGAACCTGTTGATTTGAACTAATTCACAGCCTGCGATGTTTTAAGAACAGATTGACAAACAATTCCCTAGTCAGAATGGCAGTGACTGTAGAAATACACGAGGCCTTAAAACCTTGTAGGTGACAGCACTGATTTCACATAAGCCAAACCTTAGCCGAAGAGGACTATTCTGAAAATATAAGAAGACATTTTGTGCTACCCGCAACGGAGACATGTTCATAAAGGACTGTGTCAATCATCTTTGAACGTCTCTCTCATAGCATTACAAGACACTTCTTCTCACCTCATGTAGCCTGTTCATAGTCGTTGTTTAGTCAATCACTACCAGATACACAAGTGAGGGATCAATGCATGTGCCGATTTAATTTTATTTATAAAAGAAATAGGAATGCTCCCCTCTAGCCTGAAAAACGATAAAGAAACTTAGAAAAATGTCCTTAAAGTTCTAACCATTATAGAATGTACAAAAGCATTTTGCAGTTTAAAAAAGAAAACTACATATGACAACACAATTGGTCCTATTGGCTTTAATGCCCATACTCTATGGATTTTAGGCATCACGACCTTAACGCATAATGCCCAATATCCTCCCGGTGCGTGCCTACCGATCATTATGACATGCAGAGCTCCAGCAAGCAGTCTTTTTTATAAACATTGTATTGTGTTTTTAACAAATAAATAGGCAGGGCAGGCATGCTCACATCGCCAGAGGCTGTCTTGGCCTCCACCCATCAGTCTTGACTGGTGGAAGGCTCTCTCGGCCAGCAGAGCACCCGTCTTGATGCTGTCCAGTGGACGCAGCCACTCTTAAATTGGAGCATGAGGCTGGCAGTGGAAGGGGAAAGACTGACAACATTCAGAGCAGCCTTTGCTGATCCTAACCCAGGTAGTGTTTTCAGGGGAAGCTGCCAAGTCTCTTTGTAGACCTCTCAAAGTGTGAGTGAGTATCCGCGGATCTGTGCTTCACACAAGCCCAATAATGCGCAGAATATAGTTATACCAGTGCTTAATTTGAGCCGGTGGTTTCCAGTGCTCAACTCCGGTGCTTTTCATGAGCGCCAGTTAAGGACACATTCATTTAAGGAGAGATTAAGGAGTTTGCCCAGAATCACAGGATGTTGAGCCGACGCTGAGACTTGAACCTGGTTCCCCAGCTCCGAAGTCTGTAGCTCCGGCCATTATGTCACATTCTCTCCCCATTTTCATGGTTAGTAGTTGGTTCTGTTTTAGGCAGCGCTAACGGGAGAAATGGGCTGGTGCAAGCTGCCTCCTGACGAGAGGCCCAACACATATTTATTTTTACAAATTAACCACTAAATGCAATCTGAGCACACAAATGACGTCAACATTAAATGATCAAATCGCCTCTAACAATAACACTTTTTTTTAAAGTTTAGGTCGAAAAACCCACATATTCTAATATCGGTTATTTTTTCCTACGTCAGGATATTTGCCATCATAATAATCACAGAGTTCAGAGCATCACCGTGATATAAGAAGGTATTGTTTATTAATACTGAATTTAGAATTTATTTGAGGATTAGATCACTTAATAATTATGTTATTATCCTGAGGGGCCATTTTAAAAATAGGCAATCATCCCTAAAGGTTAATCTGGCTTGAGGAGAAGAAGTAACAAGCAGATGAGGAAAGAAAGGCATTGGTGAAGGAAAAATAAATGTAATGAGAAAGGAATTTGTTAAGTGACAATGTTTGAAAGATGTATCCAGGGCCACTGGAATTATGCATTCAGGTCTTTTTGTTAAACTCTGCAGATTATGCAGTAGATGATGTATAATGTGGCAAACGCGGCAAATCCATAATTATGCAAAAAAAGCTGCAGCCATAAAATCACATGATTCCAATGGCCCCAAATATAATTTAAGGGAACAAGAATCCCATTATCCTAGCAACACTGTGTTCATTCTCGTTGGCCCTGACATCCTTCTCCATTGCCTGTTAAATGCATACAGCTTGGACGCTCTGAGTTTCCAGCTATTTGTTTATAGAGTTTTAGCTCCACTGAGTCAAACCAGAAGTCAGACGTTTGACTTTAGCCTCAGCCTGCTGATAATAGGGGATAGAAAAATATATTTTTACAAGTTCAGAAAAGGGAGGCACGACTTGTTCAGGAAATGGTGATTTGCTAGACAAAACAAACCTTGTTTTCCTTTCTGTTCAATTGTTGAGTCAGCAGCTGAGATAGCCATAATACGGTTTTCTTCATCTAGAATTACGTTCATTGTTCTTAGGGTGAACGTGAAAGAAATACTGCACTGTTCCTTTTTCTTTAGCACTGTCAAAAAAGGAAGTAGACGGGGCAGTCAATAATGGTTTTTATACATTGCTGTAATATCAATAGGCAAGAAATATTAATTGGTATTCAATAGCTGCAATGTCTCAGCCAACCTACTGGGTGGGTTTCTAAAAAAAAAAAGAGTTAGAAACATTCTTAGGGTTACGCTTGTGTTTGGAGTAATTTACTAAAACGCTCTGCCAAAATCGCCTGGTAAATCGAGAACCCTTTCGCCCAATTCACCAATGTTTCCTCCACCCTCTTCTTGTGGGGCCAGTGGCCACAGTCCTTGGAACGAGAACACTCTTTGCAGTGCTTCGCCTCTTCCTTATTAGGTTTATCAACAAGTAGGTAAAAAAAGTCCACTTAAGCCTCAACTTTTTTCTTTCACCTTTGCCGAGACATGCCTGCCTAACAGGTCATGCCCTGACCAGACTTCACCCAACCCAATACCCAGTAAAGGAGTCATAGTACCTTCATTCGGGTGGTCTTGGGCAAGTGGAGTCATCACCACTGCTGCTGAGCCGCCCGGGATGCTGTCCGGTAGTGTCTTGCTTGTAGCCGGAGGCCCTTGGGCCATCACCTGGGAAACCCCGGCACCCCCTGCCGCAGGAGCGGCCCCAGGAAGCCCAACCGAACCGCCGGCTGGAGTGCCTGGCATAACGGGGGACACCCCACTACAACCTCCTGTCACCATAGCCGCGGGAGGCCCAACCTGACTCGCTACTGGGGCCATTGGGGCAACCCCCCCACCCCCTGCCAACCACTCCCGTCATTGTGGCATGATTTGCCTGCGCCCCCTGCGACACTGAACCCTCAAGGTGAGACACCTCGCTTGGCCCTCCCCAAATCATCACCATCACCAATACTGGCAAGAGCCCCACACATAGTGAGGTTAGACAGCATCCGAAACTTAGAAAGCCAAGGCAAGACGCTGGCCCGATTGGCCACTAGGTCTGGTTGGTTGGGGCCCCCCAGCCGTGTAACCCCTACTGCTGTGCAACTATTGCCCCTTTACCCAATGCCCCCACATACCGCCGGTAACATCACAGCAGACACAGTACCTTGAGCCAACACCAGGCCCGATGTGCTTGGCACCAAGGGCAACTCTACTGGGGCAGCCTCGGCTGGCATCCCCTCCCCCTGCCCAAGGGGACCAGACGACTGCACGTTTCTCACATGGGAAATACATTTTGCATTCATTAATGCTTTGCAAAAATGCATTTCCAGTGTAATGTTTTTTCTACTTGGACAGTAAAATTTCCCCTTAACAAATCTCTTCTCTAGACCCACACACTTTTTGGGTTTGTTCCTTTCTCACTCCCATCATGGGTACATATTTGATCCTGGTCTTTGTATTTAATTATTTAACATTCTTCATAGCTTTGCTGCACTTAGAGCACTTTATATGAAACAAGCTTACAAACAGAGTAAAATATAATCAATTGGGCAAGAAAGAGAATTACAATTGAGCATTTCAGAAACTATACAATTTGACCAAAAATCTGGACGTTGAGTGGAGAGACATTTATTGTATTCACTACATAAATTGTTGGATGTACAGACGAATATGATTCCATTCAGAATGTTATTCATCACTTCAAGCAGAGGGTTGGAAAGGAGTAGCTGCAAGGGATTGTACTGGACTTGAGTTAACCTCCTTAAATTACTATTGGATTGTGGACCTTTATTACACTGGCGACAAGCGTAAGAACCTGGATAATAACCTCAACATCACTTGGAAGACTATACTATTATTACCCATCTGAGACGAGATTTTCAGCTCTGACAATTTCTACTCTTTGTTTAGCTCAAAGATAAGTGAAGTGGAGAAGCAGACTTTGTATTCCTCAGAAAGCAAACTATAATGCAGGGTACCTTGTGCTCAAAAGGTGTTCTACTGGTTCATATTCTGTTTACATCTGGAGGATAACTAAGAAGAGAACAGATGCAGTACGACTTTGTGACAACTTAGAATGGTGTTGATGTGGAACTGACATAGGTGTCATTCACATAGAATGGATACTTTTCCAAATTCAGGGGTTCTCATTTCTGGGAATTCACCGCATCTTTAGAGCAATTCACCATTTTTCAATGAGGCCCTGCAGATCCTGGATCGAATCTCCAGGATCTTGTGTGAAATCAGCGGTGGCAAAGATCGAAGCAGATCTGACTCACAGTAAGCATCATGGTTGATGGGAAAGCACCCTGACGTTATAACGTTTTTGATGTCAGCGTGTTGATGTCATTGCGCATATGCACAGAGGGGCCATCCTCTTGAATTGGAATCAGTTGGTTTGAAGCAGCAGGAGTCCCCGGAGCTGTGCAAGTACTTTACATTCTAACAGGAGTCTGTGAACCAGTGTGAGGATTTCACTTCAAAATTTCAAAATATTGACTGGCACTAAACAATCAACAAAGTCATCATCAGCAAAACCCGGTGGCTGAAATTATTGGTGATTTTTTTCCTGAACTTTGCTCAATGTACTCTTCACCCATTTGCAACTCTAAGCTTGGATTGATTTTTGTGCAACTATATTTTTGAGTTTTGCTTCACAGTATATTCTAGAATCCAAGAAATTCAGTGTATCACCTTGTTCTTGAGAAGAGTTGAAGGATCTTTCTAGCCTAAATGAACATATATGAAGAAGCAAAAGTACAAATGTATTTTTGTTTCAGGAAGGACTAACATCTCATGTATTACATTGGGTATCGGCTCATAGTCTTATTCTCTAAAGTTTTTGTTTTTAATGTATCACTTCATTTAATGCAGAACATTAATGCTCCTCCATCTTTCTTACCTGAACATGGAGAACTGGTTTTGAATGGGGAAAATGGAAAAAAGTGTTTCCTCATTATGCAAGAGTGTGTGGTACCTCTCTGAATGCTGAGCAAAAAAAAACCTCATTTATTGATGTATTATTTGGGTATGAGAAGGGCAAGAAGTATTTAATCATCTTCCAGGGTTGACAATTGAGGGAGCTCCTGGGTTGAATGAATATGAAGTTTGTCTAAAAAACTAAGCTCACATTATGTTTAAAAAGTGAGTGCAGTATAGGAATTGTACCATTATAGTAAATGATTGCAGAGAGTTGGCAAAACTGTAAAAGAATATTTGACAGATTTGCATCTACTTGTTACTTTGGCACAAACAATGAAGAATGTTTAAGAGATCAATTTATGTTTGGATGTGGTACTGAGTAAGCCAAGAATGTCAGTGGCAATCTTTCATTGAAGGAGGTTGTAACTAACCTCCAAGACACATGAACACAGATCATCATCTGTGGAAGAAATATGGAAAGGAAGTAATTATAACACCTTAGGATGTAATTACAAGTTACATGTGGTGAGAATGAAGAAAGATAAGGAATATATGAAAATGCTAAAAGCTTTCAACGAAGTTGCTATAGGTATGGAAAATATGACATGTTACAAATAGTAAAGAATATATGGGATGGAAAGCACTTTGTTTGTTGTACGGTATGAAAGGACATTATAGAAGATGCTGTATGTCAGAGAAAGAAAGTACGAGAGGTGAGTTGCAATGAAGATGATCTTAGCGAAGAGGTTGTATTGTAAGTCATTAGTAAAAACATGAGCGGTCCAATTGAGGAGGTACAAATTGAAAATATCCAAATAGAAATGCTATTTAATCCATGTTCAAAGATTAACTGAAATACCCAGGGAAGTTTATGAAGTTGAAAGGAAAGGTGAAATTGTACAAACAGGATATACGTCTTAAGTTTTATGGAAGTGAACTCATCAAATTACTTGTATATTTTGTGGGATGCTTTCTATTTTAAAAATGGCATGCTACATTGAAAATGTACGTCTCATAAGGGGTGATTGATTGATTTGCTGGTTTTATCAGAAGGATTTAATGGTATATTTATACATGAATGCAAGCCTACAGAAAGTAACAAGGAAGAAACAAATTGGTATGATTTCTGGAAGAATTAGAAATGGGTTGTTTTGATTCAACAATTTGAGTTTGATGCAACAGTTATGGAGAAGGATAAAAAAGATGGTAATGAAAATGATGATGTATAAGGCTTCTCTGTGTGTGTGGTTAGGGAAGGCATTATTCAGCCGGTTGATTGGATGGAAGAGATGAAGAATGATTCGGTGTTGCAGGAAGTAAACAGCAAAATACGAGATGGTTGGTATGGTGATATAAGGCATAATGAGCATACTTAAGGGAATACTAGACATTAACATTTGTATATGCATTGATTAGTGTTACTTGACACAAAACTATATACACTGGTTGGTTTGAGGAAGTGTCTCATTGATAGCACTCATGAAAGTCATCTGAGAATTTCTAAAATGAAAGAAAGACACAGAGACATGAACTGGTGGCTGGGCATGCACATTCAGCTAGAGAAGTCTGAGAGGGGCTGTTTGAATGCTTACACAGTGACGACATTCTAAATGTACAGCACAGCCCATAATAGGAGATTACCCAATGGCCCTTGGCAAGATAATGCATTAGATATTTTATGTCCCATCACGATGTCCATTGGAGGCAAATATGTTATTGTTCTGGTTGATATGTTTTTGTGCTGGTAGGAAACTGCTGTTGTTAATTCAATGGAGTCGCATGATGTGATTTGATTTCCAGATTTCCAACAACTATCTTAACAGATAAAAAGGTGTAGTTGGTTTAATAAGAGACTTTTAATGGAAAGAGGAATTACGCATAAAAAGACAGCCTTTACCACCCAGAAGCTAATGGTATGATAGAGAGTTTTAGCAAAGTCGTGAAGGAGATGAATCAAAGAGCAGTAGCTAATTGTGTGTGTTGGAAGAAGAAACTGAAAATACCTCACTCCACAAAAGGTGTTGCACAGTTTGAGATTTTTTTAAAAATCATACAACAGCGTGCCCAGCATGGGTGAATGCTAGAAGAATGTGTTGTAGTCAGGCAGATGGTAAGGATGAAGCCTGGAAAGATAAGGAAGAGAGAAAGATGGAAGAGAGAAAGAAAGAATGGGATATTCACACAGCTGCTAAGAGTAATTTTGTGAAGATGGGTGATATGGTGAAAATCAGAAACCCGAGAAAATATGATATAAATTAAAAATTCACTACTCTCATGAGAATAATTAAAGTTTTTAGGAATGCAGTCATGATGAAAGACCATAGCATAAGGAAGGTAAACAGGGTGGTACAACTCCCACCTAGACACAAAGAACTGAGCGAAGAGAGTTTAAGTAGTGTTTGTGTACATGCTTAAAGTGCATCCTCAAACAGGTTTTATATGGCAGTAGTAATTGTAAATTATTCACTTTTTTTTTGTGTCTTCTTTTCTTCATCTCAAGATTTATATATTTATAGGCATTCATTAACTAAGAATG